>CM053149.1:52014605-52614605 GCA_028571685.1 Heterohyrax brucei | reverse complement strand
GCCTAACAGATTCAAACTGCCGACCTTTTGGTTAGCAGCCATAGCACTTAACTGCTACACCACCAGGGTTTCCTTAAGATAATGGTGGCAGAGTAACCTGGAAAATGATAGAGAGAATGGTAGCACAGATTAAAGAACATAATAATGCCAATGAGTTATACAAGGAAATGGTTGAAATGGTGTTTCTTTAGCTTATGTATGCTTTCACCAAAATAAAAAAGAAAGTGTGGTCCTTGAACCAGCCCCTTAGGTATTACCCAAGGGCATATTAAATATGCAAATTCTCCTGTGCTGTCCCAGATCGACTGAATCAAAACCTCTGAGGACAGGATCAAGTCATCTGTGTTTTAACAAGCACTTCAAGTGATCCTGATGGAAGCGAAAGTTTGAGAATTACTTTGAAAGAACTGAAATTCAAATTGCGTAGAGTATACATAATGCTCACAAGTGGATACAAATTAATTTTGCAAAAGGAAAGATTAGAACCAGAAAAATCACAAGCTGTAGATCACATGAGGACAATAAGGATCCATGAAAAAGTTACAGGGAGGAGGAAGACAAGCACCCGTTCACATCATTTCCCTGGAGGAGCTTTCCCTGACCATCCGATCTAAAGCCGCTCACTGGTCACTCTGCCACACTACAAGTTGTATTTGTGTCTTGGCTCTTATTACACCTCACACTTTGTTTAGCTTCTGTATGTTTTTGCCTGTTAACTCACACTATAAACTAAGTTCCTCAGTACTTAATTTCTAGTGCTGAGAATATTCCTTGGTATGTAACAGACAGACAATAAATGTTTGTTGAATGAACGAATCACAAGGTCACCAGGGGTTCTGCGTGAGAAAGACAGACCTTGATCCTGACCTCACTGAATTTAGTTTCTGGTTTATATGATTTATCTCGATTGGCAATTTAGATAGCAATTAGATTGCTATAGATGGCCATAAAGATTAACCCCTTCTCACTGAGCTGATTTCTACTTGTGGAAATCCTATGTGTTATAGAGTTGCCCTGTGTAGTTGTCTGGCTCTCATCTTTGCAGAAGCAGATAGCCAGGCTTTTCTTCTCTGCTGCTACTGGGTGGATGCAAATCACTAAACATTGGGTTAGTAGTTGAGTGCAAACTATTTGTGAACCCCAGGGACCCATCCATGAAGATGACAGCCTAGAGAACCCTGTGGGGTAGTTCTGTTCTGTGGCAAAGAAAGGCAGCTTTGAGGTAGAATGGACTCTATAACAGAAGGTTTGTTTCTTGATTTTAGGGTAATTGGAGGCAACGTCAAAGACAGGAAAACTAATCTGGATTTTACTAGCTGCCACTAAGGTCAGAGATAATGATGATTTCTATTGGAGAAACGACAGTGGAGATGGAGAATAATTTAAGATACATTTAGAACGTAGAATCAGGAGGCTTTTGCAGTTGAAGAAATGTGAAAGGGAGGAGCTGAGTTGTAAGAGGTGAATTCTGGCGTGAGTCACTAAATGACAGAGACACTGCTTAGAGTGGGAGAGTGCAAAAAGGACAGAAAGGCAGGAAATGCACTGCATGGGACATTTTTATGCTAAAAACACTCAGTGATTATACAAAATTCAAATTTAACTGGACGTCCTATGGTTTTATTTACTAATAAAATGCAAAGCACAATGAAGGTACAATAACGATATTCCCTGATAAAGACTGAATTTGTTCCTAGCATACTGTATTAAAAAAACTAATGCAAGTTCTTCAAACTGATCAAACTGATAAGAAATGACATCAAATGGTAACCTGACTTGACATCCAGAAACAGTAAGCACCAGTAAACAATTAAAAAACCAAAAAAAAACAAACCCACTGCCATTGAGTCGGGTCTGACTCATAACCACACTATAGGACAGGGTAGAACTGCCCCATAGAGTTTCCAAGGAGCACCTGGCAGATCTGAACCACAGACCTTTTGGTTAGCAGATGTAGAACTTACCCCACTATGCCACCAGGGTTTCCAAACAATTAGAAAGGTAATCACAAAAGACAGTATAAATAGATTTTTCTCTTCTTTTCTCCTAACTTATTGAAAATACACTGCATAAGACAAAATAATTATAAAATTGTATTTTTGAGTTGATAACATATAAAAATGTAATGTATGTGATAATAACACAAAGGAGGAGGAGAAAACAGAGCTATATTTGGGGCAAGGAAATGACACTAGATGTTACTTGAATTCACATAAGAAAATGAAGAGCACCAGAAATGATAAATACACAGTTTAATATTTAAAATTTTTAACTTTTTTTTTTCATTTAACATTTCTAAAAGACAAAAGATTCTATAAAGCAATAAATCTGATACTATTCTGCTTGGGTTAGGACAGTATAGACATATACAATCAAAATAGCACAAAGAAGGAAGGAGGAGATGCAGCTCTACTGGAGCAGACTGTCTATATTTCAGCATTTGCATTGCAATAATAAGACGTATAGTGGAACCCCTGAAAAAGCCACTTAAAATTATATCAAAGATAGTGTTAAAAATGAAGAAATTAAAATGGCATACTATAAAATATTTAATATAAAATACTGTAGTAAAATGAACAAAAAAGACATGAGATACATCAAAAACAAACAGCAAATGGCAGATATAAATTCCATCATGTCATTAATAACATTAAAGGTGAATGGATTAAACACTGCAGAAAAAAAACTAAAAAATAGATTATTCGGCAACTGTATGTCAGACCAGTGTCTGACATAATCTACAAGGTACTACAAAATATTCATAATAAAAAGGTAAATAACTCAATTAAGTGATGGGCAAAGGAGATGGACAGACACTCCACCAAAGAGGACATCCAGGCAGCCAAAAGACACATGATGAAATGCTCATGATCATTAGGTATTACAGAAATCCAAATCAAAACTATAATGAGATATCGTCTCACCCCAACAAGGTTGGCCATAATCCATAAAACACAAAATAACAAATGCTGGAGAGGCTGTGGAGAGATCGGAACTCTCCTACACTGCTGGTGGGAAAGCAAAATGATACAATCTCTTTGGAAAGCAATTTGGCACAAAGTTGGAAATAGATATACCATTTGATCCAGTAATCCCACTGCTCGGAATATATCCTACAGAAACAAAGGCTGTCACACAAACAGATACATGCACTTGAATGTTTATTGCAGCACAGTCTGCAATAGCAAAAAGATAGAATCAACCTAGATGCTCATCAACAGATGAAAGGATAAACAAACTATCGTACATATACTCAACAGAACACTGTGCAACGATAAAGAACAATAATGATTTTAGGAAGCATCTCATAGCCTGGTTTCAATCAGAAGACATTATTCTGAGTAAAATCAGTCAACGACAAAAGGACAAGTATTGTATGAGACCCCTACTGTAGACTTAAAAACAGACTCACGCACAGAAGAAAAGGCTATTTGATGGCTACAAGGTTGGGGAGGGAAGGAGAGGGCTAGTCATAGATTAGACAGCTGATTGAAAGTAGTGACAGCACACAATAGAAAGTAGATCAACTTAAGCGGACTTCACCATAAACTGAAATCTCTCCTAACCTCAACCCAATATCACAAGGATAGAGTAGCACGGGTGGGGGTCTAGGGACCATGCTTTCAGGCGGCATTGAGGCCAACTGCCATAACTAGTCTATTGCTAAGACAGTCTTCTGCACCCTATATTGGTGAGTCATGTTTGGGGCCTTAAAAGCTAGCAAGCTGCCATCTGAGGTGCAACAAATTGGTGCATCTGGAGCAGATGATGACCAAGAACAACAAAGACACGAGGGGAAAAGAGCTCAGGAGACAGAAGGACCCATGTGAATGGAAGACTGTATCAACACATGACCAGAAGAACCAGATGGTGCCTGGCTACCACCAAAGGCAGCTTGTCACGGGGCACATAATGTTGAGTACCTCTGGCAACACAAGAAAAATAGGGGTACAGCTCAAAAACTCTACTTAAAGACCAGAATTGATGGTCCAGTGGCCTGGAGGGTTCCCTGGGGGCATGGCTCCTAGAGCTGCTGCTGCCTCTGACCAGAAAACACTACTGAGATCAAGTCTTTGGACAAGAATGGACTGGACCTGGGGACACAATGTGACCATATGGTGTCTGTATTTTATGGTTCTTTGCATTTATAGGATGCTGGCCTACTGGTCTCTTTCTAGATGGGAGAGAAGAAGGTGGAGAGGAGGGGACAGGAGCTTGTTAAGAGGATACTAGAAGTATAGAATGAAAAGGAGAAGTGTGCTCTCACCAGGCAAGGACAGCAGAAGGAGCTCTTTGTCTGTCTCCTTCATCTTGTTTTCTCTGAGCCTGTTTTTTTGCCTTGCTAAAAACATTCAACAACCTGCAGAATGCTCTTCCATGTAAGTGGGTGAGATAATCTTTATAAGTAAGGATGTTTTAATTCTAAAACTATTTTCTTGTTTATTTGTAAGGTGATATTATATAGCTCCATTCACTAAGAGAATGCTGTGTGTGGAAACCTATATAAACTGGAAAAAATTAAAAAGTGAAGTATTTTAATAATAGTTGATGTTTCACTACAGACATATTAATGGAGTTAGAAATTTTTCAACAAACAATAAACACAAACAGCCCTTAATGTACAAACATTTAAAACTAAATCAACAATCTGGCTATACTCCCAAATGAACAACACCTTTTAGCTCACTACCAAAGGCCTAAAAAGAAGAAATTGTATCACTATAAATATAAATTAAAAAATGTAAATATAAAAGCAAGCTAAGCAGAATAAAGACTGGTATACCCACTTATGAAACTGTAGCCTAAAAGGGGAGTTACTTCTCTTACAGAATCCTATTTATCTATATATATAAATAGAGAGAGAGACAGAAACAGAGACAGAGAGAGACTGGTGGGGAACTCTGGTGGTGTAGTGGTTAAGTGCTCTGCTCATCAATGGAAGCTCAGATCTGCCAGGTACTCCTTGGAAACTCTATGTAGCAGTTGTACTCTGTCTTATAGGGTCGCTATGAGTCAGAATCAACTAGATCGCAATGGGTTTCATTTGCTGTGTGTGTGTATATATGTATATCTGTATATATATATATACACACATATAACTAGTCATATCTATATATATGTATATATAGATATATACACACATACACATATGCACACACATACATGTATATAAATATACATGTATATATATACACTTTAAGGAATTTTATTTTTTAAAGTGTTTTTCCTACACTTCGTTTAGAAGCACGCATCATTTAATTTTCAACCAAATGTAACTAATCTTAAAATTTATGATGTTCAAAACCATACAACTTGGTAGATGCACTTATGAAATATTTGATGAAATGTTCAACCTTAAGTTAATTTAAAATATGCATAATGAAAAACATAAGATTAAACAGAACAAGAACAGTTACTGTGCTATTTACTAAACATTTTTAAATCAATGCAACTGACAGGTTAATTGGGTCAAGAATACTAAAAAAAGAAATCTATTGTAATTTATAAAGAGGTATATTAGGATTTTATAATACCATCTAAAGCATGCACACTTACCACATGTGACAATATCCATTCATGGGTGCTCTAGTAATAGCTGTTTCACCCAAGGTTTTTCCTGAAAAATAAATGTACTTAGACTTAGTGCCTTTATATGAGTTTGAAGGGAAAAGAGTTCTTAAGTCAACAGAACTCAAGTACAGTTCCAGGATGAGAAGCAAAAGCATCACCTAGAAACTTGTTGGAAGAGCGAATGTCCAGTCTCTTGAGAGACCTACTTGATAAGAACTCTGGAAAGGGGGACCCAGCAATCCATGTTTTAGCGAGCCTTTATGACTATGCCGCACCAAGTTTGAAACCTACTGAATGAAGAGATTTAGCTAAGCGCAAGAAAAGATATTCAACCATTATTCAAAACCATAAGGGAGATTTTGTGATCAGTTCAACCAGTACTACTGAGGACCTACTAATTGAGAGCTTCTATATGGATAAAAAAATCAAATTAGACACAACTCTTGGGCTCCAAGAGTTGACAGTCCACTAGGCAGCAGCTACATAAACAAACAAATTACATGCAAAAAAGAAGCAGGGTAAAAAGAGAGCACAACAGATCACTTTCAACTGAAGGGGTAAGAGAAGATGTCCCAGAGACACTGTCTCCTCATTAATCGTGATAATGAACAGGCTTAACGAATATCCCAAATCATTTTATTTAGTTTTAAGCATACCTTTTAATAATGTAATAATTACTTTAGATAGAAGTTTGTCTAATAGCTAGACAAATCAAAATGCTCACAACAAAACAGAACTGCATTCTGAAAACCTTTCTCCCAAGTCGTCATTTTTGCCTCACTCTTTCATCTTGTTTTCCCTGCTCCCATTATTATTATTATTATTTTCCCTTGACAAAAATATCCAATGACCTTTGAAATGCTCTTTCAAGTAAGTTGGTGAGATAATCTTTATAAATATGGATGTTTTAATTCTAAAACTATTCTCCTGTTAATTCGGTCAGGTGATATTATACAGCTCCATTCATTAAGAGGATGCCCCGTGTGGAAATCTATGGAAACTTGACAAATTAAAAAATGAAGCATTTTAATAACAGCTGATGTTCTACTGTGGATATATTAGTGGAGTCAGAAATTTTTTCAGTGAATGATAAATATCAATACCCTTTAATGTACAAATATTTCAAACTAAACCAACAGTTTGGCTGCAATGCCAAGCAACCAAAAGCCTAAAAATAAGAAATCCTATCACTATAAATATAAATTAAAAAAATGCAAATACAAAATGAAGCTAGGTAGAATAAAAAATGGTATACCCACTTAGAAAACTGTAGCCTAAGAGGAGTTACTTCTCTTATAGAATCCTATTTTGTAACCTATTTATGGCATTTGTATTAATCATTTAATTATGAAAATTTATTATGTTATTTGCTGCATTCTTTTAACATATAATGTTCCTTTTAAAACCTAAGATTCATATTTCACTTGGAATGCAAGTTATAACCAGAAGACTTACTGCATAATGTACCCTGCTTTGAATTTTATGAAAGAATTCTGTACTCTCCAGTGATTCAATATTGCACTAGCATTAGGATGTCAATCACATTGCGAAGAGGTCTAACAACAGCACTTCATCTTTGTTCATTCTGAATTTCAGTATCCTTCAGTGGCTCGTCCAGATCCTTTGCTTGTTCATAGCCCCAGTGGACCTGCTCATTACTTTGCCAAGCACTTGGTACTAATTTCACACTGTATTATAATTGGTTATCTCTATACTGATCTCTTCCATGTTAAGTTATGTAAGTGTGTGGGGTGGTCTCAATTGTATTTCATCACTCATTTTCTCCCTCCTCTCCCTCCTTTGTCCCCTCATTTTAACATTGTTCCCGGGCAGAGTAATTTTGAATAAATATTTCTTGAATGGAGAGACTTTTCAAAAAATGTATTTCAATATCTGAATGAACTCCCTTTTCTTTGGCACCATAAAATTTGTATTGTTTTCAGATACACTCTGTTCTAACCCTAAACTACACTCTGGCTCCCAAACTTCCTTTAGCTTATTTCTTTGCCATCTTCACTATCTCATACATTAACTCAAACTCCTACTCTATTTAACAATGGAGATCCAAAGTGATTTACCCATGTGAAAATGTACTTTTGTAAGGCAGAATTTCCTGTGTCAATCTGGGCCATGCTATCACATCCCCCTTCCTATTATACACTCTTTCAAGAACTTGCATTTTCCTTTAAGAACACTCATCTCTTTTTGTTTCTTTATACCTACGAGTACTTGAATATTAGTGCCTCAAAAGCCACACATTATCATATTTCTGTCTCCTGACACAGTTCCCAGGTTAGGGCAAGTGTTTAAGGAAAAAAAAAAAAAGTGTTTAACAGTGAAAAATATTTGGAATAGTTTATGTAGATACACTTTGATTTTCTCAGTAGGTATAAAAATAAGTGTGTTCTCTGGTTAAATTTTTATTTACTCTGCAGTTAATAAATCTCTTCTCTGGAATTTCATTTTGCCTACAGCCTGAAAGATGAACTGCTACAGAAAAACTGTCCCCTCCCTAAGCTGATGATAAATACACAAAGAACAAGAACGTCGGGAGAATTACCTCATTCTCCTCCCACAGTGAAAAAAAGTGCAGAGGCAACCTAAAGTGCAGAAGGAAACCTACTTGTGGGGTTTACAATACATGTGAAGCCTGGCAATACACGGTCTGCCAATTCAGTTTGCAAACTCATCCTAGAAAAAGTGCTGCATATCTCATTTCTGAACATCACTATGGTCACCTTCGAAGTACTCCCTTTAGGAAGCTATGCACTGACGCCAGTGCCTAGTCCATTCTTCATACAATTTGGAACTCCGTTTCTGGAATGGCCCTCAGAGCTGTCATCATATAACCCTTGATGTCCTGAATGTCATCAAAACGTCTTCCTTTCAATATCTCCTTTATCTTCAGGTAAAGAAAAAAGTCATTGGGGGCCAGATCAGGTGAGTAGGAAGGGTGTTCCAACAGAGTTTTTGTTTACTGGCTAAAACTCCCTCACAGGCAACTACACAAGTAAGTTTGCAAACTTGTTACTGTGCCACTGTGTGCCATGAGCATTAGAAAGAGTTCCACATTTGCTTTGAAGGGTGGCCTAGGTGCTGGTGCCAGTGCACAACATCCTAAGCGGAGTACTTCAAAGGTGACAGTAGTGATGCTCAGCAATGAGGTAGGTAGCACTTACAACAAGTAAGTTTGTGGACTTTATTGTCAGACCTTGTACTTCCTTTTTGGGACTAAAAAGAGGGAACCAGACTCAGAGGAGACACATGATACCATTTTTATCCTTGCTGTTTCTTCCTCATGCTATCTTAGAGAAGGAAAGCCTGCAAAAGAAATGACTTCAGAATAAAGAACTTAAGAAGTTTTGATTTCAAACTACTACTCTGTGTCTCAGAAAAGTAGCAGCTAAGGAGCTTTTACAAGAAAAGGGAAAAAAAAAAAAAAGATGTAACATTCTGTTTGTTTGTTCTTTAAATTAAAGAAAATTTCAAACAGACCAAAAGTACAGAAGATAGCATAAAGAACCAGCAGGTAATCATCACTCAGCTTACACAATTAACTCAAAGGGAATCTTATCAAGATAAATTTTGAAAAACCATAGCAACTAAAGTTACAGTGTTATTGCTTTGAGGTAGCTAAAGGTTATTTCTTCGTGAGACACACAGTAATACTGGAAGTAGGGTGTATTATTTTAACTGTGGTGAAGGACTACAACTGAAGATAGCTTTCCCCTGCCTATTTTTTCAGCTGCCTATTCTAACATAGGAAACTCTGCTGGTGTAGTGCTTAAGAGCTATGTCTGCTAACCAAAAGGTCAGCAGTTCAAATCCACCAGATGCTCCTTGGAAACCATATGGGGCAATTCCACCCTGTCCTACAGGGTTGCTATGAGTTGAAATGGACTCAACAGCAATTTTTTATTTTGACATGTAAAAGGAAACGCTGGTGGCATAGCACTTGTAGCTGCAAAACCAAAAGGTCTGCAGTTCAAATCCACCAGGTTCCATGGAAACTCTATGGAGGCAGTTCTATTTTATCCCATAGGATTGTTATGAGTCAGAATTGAGTCAACAGCAATGGGTTTGGTTTTGCTTGAACGTGCAAAGAGAGCCCTGATGAAACGATGGT
This sequence comes from Heterohyrax brucei, assembly GCA_028571685.1. Lineage (NCBI taxonomy): Eukaryota > Metazoa > Chordata > Mammalia > Hyracoidea > Procaviidae > Heterohyrax > Heterohyrax brucei. The sequence goes on along the minus strand of CM053149.1, from coordinate 52,604,908 downwards.
TACCTGCTCTGGTTGCTGACTGAAAAGTCAGAGATTCAAACTCTGTAACTCTGCAGGATGAAGACTTGGTGATCTGCTCCTGTAAAGGTCATAGCCTAGCAGGCAGTGCTATTGTCACCTGAGGTTGGTAAGAGTCAGAATCGACTCCGAGACACCTGACAACATTCTAACAGGTTCATTGTTTCTTTTTAAGGACCTATGCTTTTGGGGTTGCTAAGAGTCAGAATTGACTCTATGATGCCTGGCAACATTTTAACATATTTTTTTTTTAAGGAAGTACACTTTAGTTCTAAAAATGTTTTTTTCTGTCCTCAGTCTGCGTACTCTTTTCTTGTAGTAGAAAATATTAAAACAGACTAAACATATTGGTTTTAAGAAAATGTAATTCAAATTCATTAGTGGTTTATTTAAGATCAGAATTGCTACTTGAGGACAATTCATCTTTTAAAAAATACTTACCAATATTAGCATAATGCTTCTTTTCTTGTGTATTTGTAGATAACTCATACACATCTCCGTAAGCACGAGTTAACCGCCAAATAAACTCTATTTCATCTTTAAACTGAAAAGAAAAGTTAGAATTGCACATTAGGTTAATTCATTAACTTGACCACAGTGTAAATGTTTTCTAGTGCAACTTTTAAAAATCAGAGAGGTAAGTTGGTATTTGTAGATGACTGAATCTACGTATGGTATAAAACCAACTCCATTACCACTGAGTCGATGCTGACTCAGTGACCCTATAGGACACAGTAGAAATGTTCCACAGAGTTTCTAAGGAGCAACTGGTAGATTTGACTGATGAACTTTTGGTTAGCAGACATAGCTTTTAAGCAGTGTGTCACTACAGACCCATGTACAGAAGACTACACCAAACCCATTGCCACTGAGTTGATTCTGACTCATACTGATCCTAACTCGTGGAAATCCTCCAGTACAGTGTAGAACTGCGCCCCTAGCCCTCCGCCACAGACTTCCAAGGAGTGGCTGGTAGATTTGAATTGACCATCTTTTGCTTAGCAGCTGTAGCTCTTAACCATTGCACCACTAGGGCTACACGCACAGGGTAAGCACATATCAATGCACAACATATTAAATTTGAATATTCATAGTTTAGAAATGTGACCTAATACAGTATTATACTTGGATCTTGAAATTAACTAATACATAGTATTTTTACCTGCGTAGAAAAGAAAAGCAATTGGGGCCACAATGCACAAAAATCTCTATTATACCGTTGTTCTCCCTGGGCTGTAGTACCCCCTTCTTGTTTTGCTTCCTAAGTTATCTGCTGCCACTATGATAGCTCAGTCAACATTTCAAATAATATTTACAAGTTGGATCACATACACTCAAAGGAGTAACAACATCTTTTTATTTAAATTATCAATATAACTCTGGTTTATGTATTTTTAAAATAACTTTTAAACAATATGTTTAGAATTCCTAAACAGTCAGAAAAAGATAGTCTTAACTTGCACATGAGAAAGAAAGACGTCTATTTCTCTTTGTTATTGTCGTTAGGAGCCTCTGAGTGGATCCCAACTTCTATTGACCCTATGCACAACAGAACCAAACACTGCCCAGTCGTCTATCATCCTCACAATCATTATTATGCTTGAGTCTATTGTTATAGCCACTGTGTCAATCCATCTTATTGGTGGTCTTCCTCTTTTTTGCTGACTCTACTTTACCAAGAGTCTTAGTCATCCAGTGCTGCTGATACACCACAAGTGTATTGGCTTTAACAAAGAGGAATTTATTCTCTCACAGTTGAATAGGCTATAAATCTCAAATTCGGGGTGTCAGCTCCAGGGGAAGGCTTTCTCTGTCATCAGTGGTGGGAGTTCCTTGTCATCAGTCTTTCTTTGGTGTGGGAGCATATACGAGAAGTAACCTCAGGTCCAAAGGATGTGTTCTGCTCCCAGCACTGCTTTCTTGGTGGTATGAGGTTTCCTCATCTCTCTGCTCACTTCTCCCTTTAATAACTCAAAAGAGATTGGCTTGAGACACTCATTAATCTCACAGACCTCAGCAATGTAATTGCCACTAATCCATCTCACTGCATCATAGTAAAAGGATTTACAACTAATAGGTAAATCATATCAGATGACAAAATGGTAGACAATCATACAATACGGGAAATCATGACCTAGCCAAGTTGACAGATGTTTTGAGGCAACACAATCCAGTCTATGTCAGCAAGCACGATGTCCTTCTCCACAGACTGATCCCTCCCGATAGTATGTTCAAAGTATGTGAGATGTAGTCTCTCCATCTTTGCTTCCAAGGAGCACTCTGGTTGTACTTCTTCCAAGATGGATTTGTTTGTTCTTTTGGCAGTCCATGGTACACGCAACATTCTGTATCAACACCACCATTCCTCCTTGGGCTACTAAAAAAACTTTTAGGAAAGATTAGCTTTTCCAGTTCAGGACCAATATAAATATTGAAAAATGACTAACAGTAGAAACAGCTTTACACATTCATAGCTGATGTGCTGATAATTTATAAAATGGGAAAATTTAAATATCATTTTTTCTCTCTCCAGAGTACCAGTGTCATGTGCCTTGGCATAAAGGTCTGTATCTTATTTGTTATAAAATATCTACTGAATATATAAAATAGTAGAAAATCAAGTAAAAGTAAACCTGTATAATTATAGCTCTGGTTCCATTTTCATGATCTTAGAGCTTAATAACCTCTTATATTTACTTTTTTAAAGCTTTAATCATTTTATAGGAAAAATATACATCAATCATTTAGTTTATGTAAACTGTGAAATGGAAACCCTGGTGGCATAGTGGGTTAAGTGCTACATCTGCTAACCAAAAGGTCAGCAGTTCTGACAGGCACTCTGACAGGTACTCCTTGGAAACTCTATGGGGCAGTTCTACCCTGACCTATAGGATCGCTATGCGTCAGACATGACTTGATGGCAGCGAGTTTGAGTTTTAAACTGTGAAATAATTGTATAGTTACAATATTGGATATTAAATAAAAAAATTAAACTATACAAACATATTGTTATGTATCTCTTACCTTTTCCTTGTGGTCACAAAGTAGTTCAAAACTCTCCATCTTGCCAGACTCATTCCTGCGTAAACGATCTGCCTTCTGAAGAAGGGCTTCTAAGTTTAATTCTTCTATGTGTGTGTTAAATGCCTTAGGGTCTGGAAAACTCTTTTCTTCTGTATCAGTATTAGCTGTAATATACCTAAAATTGTAGAGATAGTCAACTTATTTGAAATTTAAATGATAATAGCCAGACTGATCCTTTTAGATTGCAAGTCAAATCATGCCACTTATAATGGGAAACCCTGCAACGATAGCTCCTTTTGGTAACAGGAAAAGCGCAAATCCTAGTAAGAGTACACAAAGCCATTTCTGAGTTGTCCTCAAACCCTATTATCTCCATGATGTCATTTCCTATGATTACTCCTGGCACTCCTTTAACTCTGCTCTACCTCCTCCTTACCCATTCCTTAAATATTCCAAGCATGTTCCTACCTCAGGACTGTTGCACTGTCTATTCTCTTTGTTGGAATGCTCTTCAGCACAGAAAGTCACATTACGTAGTCCCTCACCTCTTTCCCATCTCTGTTCTAATGTTATCTTCTCAATGTGACCCATGGAGACCATTCTGTTTAATGCTGCAATATTTCCACTCTGCCTCAATCACATTACCTCTTTGCTATCTCCCTTATCACGCTTTGACTTTTCTTTTTCATAGCAAGTATCAGTTTCTAACCTATGGTATAACTTACTCATCAATTACATGTGCAGCTTTATTTATTTATTTATTTTCCTTGTATCCCTCAACTAGAAAACATGTTTCTTGGGGGCTGAGTTGCTTTATTAACTGGTGTATCCAGTTCTAGCACAGCAAACTCTTGGCATACAGTGCATACTCAAGGAAGATTGTTGAGTGGATGATACAGAGTTGTACAAAATTAGCAGTCTCTTTCTCTCTCTGTGTTTTTAAATATATATGAGTCCCAGTAGTGCATTGATTAAAAGCATGTTTGCTGATTAAAAGGTTGGCAGTGTGAATCAACATAGCCACTCCTTGAAACTCCTATGGGGAAGTTCTACTCTGTACTATAGGGTCAATATGGGTGGGCATTGACTCAGTGGCAATGAGTTTGGTTTGGTTTGTATGTCCATACACACACATATACATACATATATATACATACATGAGGCCGAACAATTAAGTCCACAAACTTAATTGTTCTAAGTGATACATATCTCCCTGCTGCATGTTACTACGGTTGCCTTGAAGTACTCCACTTGGGAAACCATGCACCAATGTCAGCACCTAGTCCATCCTTCAAAGCAATTTTCAAACTCTTTATAGAGTGGCCATTGTGCAGAGAGACATGGTGCCAAGTTTGCAAACTTAACTGTATAGTTTTCTCTGAGGGAGGTTTTAGCCAGTAAACAAATAACTGTATTGGAACACCTCCCCTACTCAGTGATTTTTTTTCTTTGCCTGAAAATAAAGGAAATATTAAAAGGAAGACAGATTGATGACATTCAGGACATCAAGGGTAATATAATGACAGCTTTGATGGCCATCCCAGAAAAAGAGTTTCAAAACTGCTTTGAAGGTTGGACTAGACACCAGTGTCAGTGCATAGCTTCCAACAGGTATTTTGATGGTGACCACGGTGATATTTGGCAATGAGGTATGCAGCACTTTTTCTAGGATGAGTTCACAACTTAATTGTCAGATCTTGTGTGTGTGTGTGTAGTGTAAGATGATGTTTCCACTTTTAACTTACTTTTAAAAATCAATGCTACCATGAAATTTTACTTCTGATTGTAGATAATACAAATGATATATTTTTTCAATACATGCTTGTTCTAAAAAGATTTTAAAAGGACATATAAAGATACATAACATAGAATATATTACATTCTACTATATATTGAGAAGAAAGAAAAGTAAATGTAAAAGAAATCAACAAAAATCACACATAATTTAGATATTGATACTTGCTAGAAAGGTCACACTTATGGCTCTGTATCTTTTAACAGTCAGTCAATTAGTCACATAACTCCCTGTCCCCACTAAACAGAACCAAAGAAAATTCTCACGTGCAATAATTTCCAATACTAAGACACAAATTCACTTCTTTCAAACTTTTTAGGAAGATAACATTACGTGAAATGATAATTAAATTCTTCAACAATATTCTGTTAGCAGAAACTCCATTCTTCCAGTTGTTCAAACTAAAAATCTTGGAATCATGATTGACTTTTCTTTTTCTCTCTTAAACAATATACAATCTGTTAGCAAATCCTGCTGGTCCTATCTTCAAAACATATTCTGAATCTTGCTAATTGTCTCCGTCTCTACCACTATCACCCTAGTCTAAGTTATCATCACCATCTCATCAGGATTACTGCAGTGACTGCCAATCATGTCTCCCTGCTTTTGTTGTTGACCTTTATGCTATTCTCAATACAACAGCCAGAATGACCTTTTAAAAACTTGTATCAGATCATTGTTTAATCCCTCCAATGAATGACCAAATCGGAGTGAAAATCTAAGTTCTCACAGTGGGCTACACGGCCCTATATGATCTAGTCCTATGGTTCTGACCTCATCTCCTATCACTCTCCTGCCAACACACAGCACTCCAGGTACTCTGGCTTGTTCGATATTCCTTGAACATTCCTGCCTTAAGATCTCTGTATTTGCTGTTCACTCTGCCTGGTAAGTTCTTTCCCAAATATTCATACAGTTTACTTCCTTGCCTATTTTTCTCATGCTTGTCCAAATATCACTTCATTATTGGAAAGCATATAGTTATTTACACAGAAAATACAAAATAATCTATAAATTATGAGAATAAGATCAAAGTTTAGCACGTTGGCTAGATATAAGATTAATATACAAATAACAATTGAAACTCATTGCCACAGAGGTGACTCTAATTCATAGTGACCCTAGAGGACAGAGTAGAATTGCCCCATAGAGTTTCTAAGAAGCACTTGGTGGATTCAAATTGCCAACCTTCTGGTTAGCAGTCAAACTGTTGAACTACTACACCACCAGGGTTTCCTAATGCATAAGTCAGTTTCATTTCTATGTATCAGAAGGAAAAAAAAAAAAAACTAAATTAACAACCTTAATTAAAGTGAGCATTCTATTTACAGTGATCTCAGAGTACATCAAACACTAAGGACTAATGACTAAAGATGTATGAAAAATTCTATGAATAAGAACTATGAAAGGTGTACTAAAAGGTGTTTAAAAATGACCTAAATAGTTGGAAATAGCTTATGTTCATGGCTAGAAAGATTTAATATCATAACTATGTGAATCCTTTCCAGATTAATATGATTCAATGCCATTCAGTTTAAAAATCTAACAGGAATTCTCATGGATTTAAACAAGATGATTCTAAATGTTATACAGGACTAAAGGACTTAGAATATACAAGACACGCTTGAAGAAAGAAAGCAAGGAGAGAAGACATACTGTAAAAGACATGAAGATAAAGTTACAATACTTAAAGACAGTGTGGTATTGGTCTGGATATAAACACATGCCTCGTAGAATAGAGGACAGAAACAGACCCACATGTATGTCAATACATGATGTACAACAAAAGGTTGCATGTTAGATCAGTGAGAAATTAAAGATGTAAGTTGGAAAAAACTTGGTTATCTCTATGGGTAAACAAAACTGAATCTCTAATCATAATTAAAAAAAATTTTAGATGGCATAAAGACTTAAGCAATAAGAGGTATTTTTAAGTCTTAGTAAAAAATTCTAGGTTATTACCTTTCAATCCTTGATGTAGGCAAAAGGTTTTCTTAACCAACACATGAAAATATTCAACGAAAAATTATTTACCAGTTTGACAATATTAAAAACTGCTATCAATCAAAAGAAACCTTCAAAAATTAAAAAAAGCACAAAAAGGAGAATAAATATCTTGGAATACATACACTGGCAGAGACTCACATTAAGAATACATAAATATTTACTACAGTTCATTGAGAAAAACACAAGGTAATCAATAAAAATATACTCAAAATATCCGCATTTCCCAAACAAGAAAATACATTTAGTCAAGAAACACGCAAAGACATTGAATATTTACGAGTAATCCAGGAAATATCAATAAAGACCACAGGGAGCATTGTTTTACATGTATTTGATTTGCAAAATTTAAAATATCTAATGATACCCAATGTTGGAGAAGATGTCAATCCACAGGATCTGACATGAATGCAAATTGGTGAAACCAGTTGGGAAAGCACTTTGGCATTATGTTCCAATACTGAATGTTCACATGCCATCTAAGACCCAATCTTTAGCTTATGTACAAAATGAAACATGTAAGAACAGACACACTAGTATTTTCACAGCAGCAAACATCAGGAGGAAACCTAAAAGCCTAACAAGAGACAGTAGTGAATATTACACAACAGTCAAAATGAGTGAACTACAGTGACTTGCAAAATGTGGATTAATTTTAACAAATTTATATTACTGTAAAATCAAAACCATTGCCAATGAATTAACTCCAATTCATGGTGACCCCATATGTTACAAAATAGAACTACTCCATGGGATGTTCTTGTTTGTAATCTTTACAAAAGCAGGCCTTGAAGCTTTTCTTCTGTGGCACCCAGTAGTGGGTGGGTTCAAACAGTCAACCTTTAGATTAATACTCAGGTGTAAACAAACCATTTGTGCCACCTAGGGACATAGTAGAGAAATAAACTACTGAAACTATGTACAGTATGATCTCCTTTCTGAAAGAAAAAAAAAAACCCTGAAATGAAATATTAATTTTTAGAAATACATGTAATAAAACTATATAGAAAGGAATGCAGGGAAGGAACAATATAGATTAGATTATACACTCAGAATAATAGTTACCCTCAAGTTAAGGGAGGAAGAGGAGCCAAATGATTTGACGTGAATTACTATCTAGGTCCTATCTTTGGTTTTAGGACATGCTTTTGTTGATGATTTCTTACATTCTTTATAAGACGAACTAAATAAATGAATAAAAATAGGATGTGCAGGACAATGATCAGAGTTTGTCATGAGCTAAAGATAGTTTGTGATCCACTTCCATGCACCTGAAATATAAGAGGAAAATAATAATCAAAAGAAACTAATTTAATACCAGACACAATATTCTTTAAGCCAAAAAGTGTTAAAAAGGAGCACAAATAAACTCTAAAAATTCAGTCCACAAGGAAGACACAGCAGTTTAGACTTGTAGGTAAATGCAAATAAACAAAACAAAACAAAAACAAAAACAAATCACCGTCATCGAGTTGGGTCCCACACACAGCAACCCTAAACTGAAAATAGGTACCTTAGATATATTTAAAAAATACAAATTGACAGAAATACAAAGAGAAACTAATAAAACCACTACTGTAATGGAAAAATTTTAATGTAACACTCTTAAGTAGTTGATAGATTGTTGCTGTTGCTAGTTGTTATACCGGCTGACTCATGGTGACACACTTAGAACGAAACACTACCTGGACCTGTGCCACTGTCATGATTACTGTTGTGTCTGAACCCACTGTCGTGGCTATTGTGTCAATCTGCCTCACTGAGAACTCCCTCACTTTGGCTGACCCACTAATTTACAGGCCATGATGTACTTTTCTAGCAACTGGTCTGTCTTGATAATGTTTCCAAAGTAAGCTGATATCTCACCAATCTTTCTTCTAAGAGAAACAGGTTATTTAAACAACATATTGAAACAAACAAACAAAAAATCACTATTACTATAGATAGATTACGGATTTTGCTAATACATTTGGAAACTTAAATAGACAATTACCTACAAAAATATAACTGCTCTAGAAGAAACTAATTAGGCAAGAAAATGAAATAAAAAGCACTCAGATGGGAGAGGAAGTAAAACTATCTTTACTTGCAGATGACAAGATCTTCTACATAGAAAATTCTCAAGAATATAGATACACACACAAAGCTATTAGAATAAACAAGTTCAGCATGATTGCAGGATATAAGATTGGAATACAAAAGTTAGTTGTATTTCTACATACCAGCAATGAACAGTCTGAAAATGAAATGAAGAAAACTATTTCATTTATTGCAAAATCAAAAAGAATAAAATAGTTTGGAATACATATGGTACAAGCTTTGTACTCTGAAAACTATAAAACATTACTGAAAGCAATGAAAGAAGCCCTACATAAATCAAAAGATACTCCATGTTCACAGACTGGAAAACTTAGTATTGTTAAGAGGGCAATATTCCCAAATTTGATCGACAGATTCAACACAATCACTGATGGAGTTCTAGTTGGGACTCTTTCTTCAGAAAATGACAAGGTGATCCTAAAAAAATTTATATGGAAATGCAGGGAACCCTGAATAGCCAAAATAACCTTGTAAAAGAAAAAATAAAGTTCGGAAACTGACATTTTCCAGTTTAAAGTTTACTAAAAGATACAGTAATCCAGACAGCTTGGTACTGCCATAAGACTAGACAACAGATCAGTAGAATAGAATAAAGAGCCTAGAAATAAGCCTTATATTTGAGCAACTGTTCTTTCACAAGAGTGCCATGAAAATTCAATGAAGGAATAAATACTTTTTTCAACAAATGGTGCTAGAAACAGTGACTATCTAAACAGAAAAGACAAAAATGCTGGATCTTTACCTGACACCATACCTAAAAACTTTCTGCAAAATTGAACAAAACTTAAATGCAAGAGCTAAAACTATAAAAGTCTTAGAAGAAAACACAGGAGTAAACCTTAAAGACTATAGACTAGAAAATAGTTTATTAAATATGACACCACAGACACAAGTAATATTAGAAAATTTAGACAAAATGGACTTCATCAAAATTAAACTTTTGTGCTTCAAAAGACACCATCAAGAAAGTAAAAGGCTAATTCACATGAGCAAAAATATTTGCAAATTATATATTTATAAACAACTTACACAATGAACTTCTACAACTCAACAATGAAAACACAAATAACTCAATTACAAAACAGATAAAGGATATGAACAGACAGTTCTCCAGAGAAGAAACAGAAATGGCCGATAACCACATGAAAAGAATACTCAGCATCTTTAGCCACCAGGAATGCAAATCAGATAAAAACTGCAAGTCAAAGCGACATGAAATGCCACTTCACATCCACATGGATGGCCATCAAAAAGACAGACAATAATAAGTGTTGACAGGATGTGGAAAAATTAAAAAACTCACACACTGATGAGACTGCAAAATGGTGGAATCAATTTAGGAAATAATTTGGTACTTCCTGAAAAAGTAAAACATAAAGTTTAAGACTCAGCAATTTCACTCCTAAGTACATACCAAAGAAAACTGAAAACATACATCCACACAGAAACTTGTAATAGTATGTTCATGGCAGCATTATTTATAATAGTCTCAAAAGTGGAAACAATCCAAATGTCCACTTATTGATGAATAGATACACAAAAGTACATGCCTGTGCAATGGAATATTATTTGGTAATAAGAAGGAATGAAGTACTGATATATGCTACAACATGGATAACCTTGAAAATACTATTCCAAGCAAAAGACCACTGATTGTATGATTTCATTTATACGAAATGTTCAGAATAAGCAAATCCATAAAGATAGGATTTATGGTAGTCAGTGACTTTGTGGAAGGGGCAAATATTCTATGAGTATGGTGTTTCAATGTCCTGAAATTAGATAACGGTGATGGTTGTATGGAGCCCTGGTGGTGCCATAGTTAAGGTGCTTGGCTGCTAACCAAAAGGTTGGTGGTTTGCACCCATCAGCTGTTCTGAGGAAAATATGGCAGACTGCTTCTGTAAAAATTTACAGAAACGCTACGGGACAGCTTGCTGTAAGTCTGAATCAACTTCACAGCAGTGGTTTTGGTTTCAGTTATGGATGGATATGTGACACTGAAAATACTAAAAATCACCAAGCTGAACACTTTAAAAGGGTGAACAGCATGGTATAAAAATAATTCTCAGTGAGGATCTTATTTAGAAAAGAAAATATTTCTTTGCCCTTAAATCAAGTCTGAATTTATACATCTACTCCAACACATGCATACCTCTGTGTGTGTGTGTGTCTCTCAGAGACCAATTTTGTGATGTCTGTGAAACTGCCAATGCATTAGGATTATTCAAACTCTTAAAAGAATTAAAAAAAGAAGGACCAACCCTCAGCTCATTTTAAGACACTAGTAAAACCTTCATTTGCGGATATGCCATGACTCTATATGAGAAGTAGCTGCAAAAATCCACTAACAATTGGAATATGAAATGTATGAAGTATGAATCTGTGAAAATTGGAAATCATCAAAAATGAAATGGAAAACATAAACACCAATGTGTTAGGCATTAGAAAACTGAAATGGTCTGGTATTGAACACTTTAAATTGGACATTAACATGGTCTATTATATACCAGGAATGATAATGTGAAGAGTAATGCTGTGGCATTCATTATCAAAAAAGAAAAAAAGAAGAAGAAGAAGAAAAAACAAGAAAGAACACTTCAAGATCTATCCTGAAGTACAATGCTGTTAGTGATAGGATAGTATCAATATACTCACACGGAAGACCACTTAATATGACTATTACTCAGATTCATGCACCAACCACTATGGCTAAAGATGAAGAAACTGAAGATTTTTTACTAGCTTCTGTATTCTGGAACTGAGGGAACATGCAATCTGAGTGCACTGATAATTACTAGTGACTGGAATGGGAAACCTGAGAAACAAAGAAGGACTGGTGGTTGAAAAAGGTTGAAAGAGACGATGGAAAAGCTCAATATCATGAATCAGAACAAGACCAGGGGCTGACTGCAGAATAGACCGCTAGTTGATCATATGCAAGTTCCACTCGAAACTGAAGATAATTAAAAGAAGTGCATGCAAGCCAAAGTATGACCTTGAATATATCCCACTTGAATTTAGAGACCACCTCAAGTATAGATTTAACACTGAAACTAATGACTGAAGAGCAGGCAAACTGTACAATGACATCAACGACATCACACGTGAAAAAATGAGATGTCATTAAAAAGAAAGAAAAGGCCAAAATAGATGTCAGAAGAGACTCTGAAACTTGCTTTTGAATGCTGAGTAGCTAAAGCAAAAGGAAGAATGATGAACTGAAGTCTTCAAAGAGAGGCTTGAGAAGACAAACTGAAGTATTACAATAACATGTACAAAGAGCTGGAGATAGAAAACCAAAAGGGAAGAACACGTTCTGCATTTCTCAAGCTGACAGCCTCAATCTGCAGCAGTGAAAATATTAGATGAGGTAGAAAGTGTTAAAGAAGATGGAAGGAATACAGTCATTATACCAAAAAGAATTAGTTGTTGTTCAACCATTTTAAGAAGTAGTATATGATTAGGAACTGACGGTATTAATGGAAGAAGTCCAAGCTGCACTGAAGGCACTGGCAAAAAACAAGGTGACAGGAATTGACACAGTAACAACTGAGATGTTTCAACAAATGGCTGCAGCACTGGTAGTGTTCATTTATTCATGCCAAGAAATTTGGAGGACAGCTACCTAGCCAACTGACTGGAAGAGATCCATATTTATGTCTACTCCCAAGAAAGATGATCTAACTGAATGCAGAAATTATCAAGCAATATCACTGATATCATATGCAAGACATATTGTACCAAAGATCATTCAAAAGTGGCTTCGACAGTATATTGACATGGAACTCCTGTCAGAAATTCAGAGACTACCAGAAGGATGTACTTCTGTGTTTTTGACTAGGCAAAGGCATCTGACTGTGTGGATCATAAGAAATTATAGACAACCTGTGGAAAATGGGAATTCCAGAACACTTAATTGTGCTCATAATTAATCCATACATCGATCAAGAGGCACTCATTCAAACAGAACAAAGGGACACTGTATGGTTTAGTCAGGAACGGTATGTGTCAAGGTGTCTGCTGTATGCTGAGTAAATAATCCAAGAAGATGGACTATATGAAGAAGAAGGGGGCATCAGGATTGGAGGAAGACTCATTAACAATCTGTGTTATATAGATGACACAATCTTGCTTGCTGAAAGTGAAGAGAACTTGAAACACTGATGGAAATCAAAGACCACAGTCTTCACCAGGGATTACACTTCAGCATCAAGAAAACAAAAATCCTCACAACTGGACCATTAAGCAACATCATGACAAATGGAGAAAGAATAGTTGTCAAGGATTTCATTTTACTGGACCCAAAATTAGTGCACTAAGAAATCTAAAGATGCATTATATTACATTGGGAAAATCTTCGGTAAAAGACCTCTTTAGAGTGCTGAAAAGCTAAGTACTGCTTTGAAGAGTGTTGTGCACCTGACCCAAGCCATGGTATTTTTAATCACATCATATGCATGTGAAAGCTAGGCAGTGAATAAAGACAGCAGAATTGATAGCTTTGAATTGTGGTGTTGGAGAAGAACACCGAATATATCATGAACTGCCAAAAGAATGAACAGATCTGTCTTGGCATTCTCCTTAGAAGCAAGGACAGTGTAACTGGGGGCGGAGTCAAGATGGCAGACTAAGCCCACGTCTCCTTATATCCCTCTGGAAACCAAGACCTGAATTGACAATCAAACGGAGCCTCTGATCACCTAATCAGCCTCAGGACACGGCACAGAGCTGTTAATTGGGACTTCATACCACTCAGTGAAAAATCTCCTCTCTTTCGCTGACTCCTGCTCCTGGCTAGCCCCGGCTCCTGGCTAGCCCCGGCTCTCACGGACGGAAGGTAAACGCACCATTTTGACTTTTTTTTCCCTCTGTCTCGGCTGGTGGGCGGAGCTGGGTCTTGCCTGGCGGCTGGACTCAGAGGCACTGCTGGGGGGATAGGCAGGCAAAATTCCTATATTCTGAGAGTCAGGCTCGGGACTCTGTTAATCTAGCCACTTTGAGCCTTTCGTTTTATAGCTGCCTCAGCAGGGTTTGCGCGGAGCTTCACGGTCCGTGTGTGAGACACCATGTTGGTACCGAGATTTTAGCAGGACCTCGTTCTTAGCCTGGGAGACAGCGCATGCAAACGGGACAGCACTTCTCCGACAGAAAAGTAGTGATTTTGCACAGTGCTGCCTACATTGGGGGCCCTGCAACAGAAGCAGAGCAATCACTATCTCTCGGCACCTTTAGCCTCTCTGTCTGCTACCTGTGTGGAGGACACTATCTTTGATATGGTGGCTGCAGCTGGCCCTAATTCTTAGCTTGGGAGCCAGAGCCTGCCCACAGGAGAGCGCTTCTCTATCACAAAACCAGTACTCGACACAGTGTTGGCTAAGGCTAGGCCCTGTCAGCAGAGGCCAACAGGGCAGTAGCATTGCTGTATTCTGAACTAGTTTGTTATCATCTGGGGTTGGATATAGTGGCGCTTACTTTGTCAGACGAGAAGAGGGACCTCTACACCTGAAAACCTAACTGACTTGTGAACTGGTCAGATACCTTTTGCTTTACATTTGAAGACAGCCTAGAGAAACATTTGCAATCCATCCTCACAGTACCTCTTCCAGCCTCTATATACTCACATGGGACCCAAAAAGCAACAGACAATTGTGGCATACAAGCAATCACTCATGACTTCAGAAGGCTCCCAAACAAAGCAACCAAGGAGTTTCCAGATGAAGAAACTTTTATGAAAGCATCAGGAAGTGAATACAAATTGATTATATACAGAGCCCTTCTAGACCTTATACAAAATGCAGCAGAACAAAATGAAAAATTAAGCAAGTTGTTCGATCTGATGGAACACCAGTACTCTGAAATCCAACAGATCAAGAAGAAAATCAAAGACATAGAAACTTCCATGCAAAGCCAAGAAAACAGAATGGAACAAATGGAAAAAAGAATTTCTGACTTGGAAGACAGAGCTACTGATGCCTGATGTCTATGAGCAGAAATCAGAAAAAAGAAACAAGAAAAATGAAGAAACATTAAGAAGCATGTGGGACTCTATTAAGAGGAACAACCTTCAATTAATTGGAGTCCCTGAACAGGGTGAGACATCTGAGAACACAGAGAGTATTGTTGCTGAGCTGCTGAAAGAAAACTTCCCAGAAATCATGAAGGAAGAGAATATAGACATCTCAGATGCATATTGTATGCCACCCAATATAGATCTCAAAAGAAAGACTCCAAGACATATTCTAATCAAGCTTAACAAAATGAAACACAAGCAGCAACTCTTAAAGGCAGCAAGACTCAAGGCAAAGCTAACATTCAGAGGGAAACCCTGTAGGCTCTCGTCAGATTTCTCAGCAGAAACCATGCTGGCACAGAGACAGTGGCACGACACATTCAAGTCTTGAAGGAGAAGAACTTCCAACCAAGAATTATATATCCTGCAAAACTATCTTTCAAATACGAAAATGAAATTAAGACATTCCCAGATAAACAGAAACTCAGAGACTTTGTAAAAACCAAACCCAAACTACAAGAAATACTGAAAGAAGTTCTTGGCTTTGGCTTAGAAGAACAAAACCACTAACTTTATATATTAGAACGACACACTACTCAATACTCTACTCATTTAGGGAAGGCCCCAAAGTAATTCACAGCTTTGATATGGAAAGAAGCAATCCAGTGATCATCATGAAAACTATGGTGTCATCATAATAAAAAGAGGGATGTACTACAGTTGTTATAGTCCTTCCAGATGGAGAGGAAGATGACAAGACTGGTAGTAATTAAAATTGGGTTTACAAATAGTTTATTAAGGCGGTTCATAGGGGCAGTTGTAAAGCACAACAAAGATGTATCAAACCATTTCAAGAAATCTAACACACGAGTCTCAACAACTACAAAACCAGCTCTGAAAAAGGTGAAAAATCAACTCACAAAAAAGAGTGTCCCAGAACAGACTAATAAGAACAACAGAGAAAACATCAACATAAAAATAAACATATAACAATGGCAGCAGTGAACACATACCTATCAATAATTACATTGAATGTGAATGGACTGAATGCTCCAGTAAAGAGACACCGAGTGTCATCTTGGATCAAGAGACACAGCCCATCCATATGTTGTCTACAAGAAACTCACTTGAGACCTAAAGACAGGAACAAACTGAAAATTAAAGGATGGAAGAATATATATCAAGCTAACAATGAACAAAGAAGAGCAGGGGTGGCAATTCCAATCTCAGACAAAATCAATTTTAATGTCAAATCCACCATCGTGGACAAAGATGGACACTATTTATTGCTGAAAGGTTCAGTATACAAGCAAGGACAGTGTAACTATCTTACATACTTTGAACATGTTGTGAGGAGTGATCATTCCCCAGAAAAATAACATCATGCTTGGTGAAGTAGAGCATCACTGAAAAAGAAGAAGCTCTTCAACAAGACAGAATGACACCGTGGCTGCAACCATGTGCTCAAGGATAACAATGGTTGTGAGCATGCTGCCAGGCCAGGGAGTGTTTTGTTCTGTGGCACACAGGGTCTGTAAGAGTGGGAACCAACTTGATAGCATCTAACAACATCAACAGCATAACTGACTCCCCAACCAAACAAGGATAGTACAATAAATGAAAATGATACACCGATTTGACCCATGAGTATAGATGTTAAAAACCTAAGTGAAACATCCAAGGGATTGCAACACACCTGAAAGACTGTATCATAGCCAAAGATATTTTATTTCTGGAATCTCAAGCACAGTTTAGCATTAGAAAATTTCTCTAATAGATAAAAATGAGAAATACCATGTGATCGCTCAGTGGTTGTTACAAAAATAATAATTATTCAAGAAATTACAATACCACTTCAGCACACAAGAAATATTAAATCCTTTAAAAATGAATAGAAAGGCTTATCCTAATCTGTAGGTTACCCCATTACAGGTTACCCCCCAAATTACAATATATTTACACTTCATGATGAAATATCAGGAGCAATTTCCTTGAAATCAAGAACAGAATAGAATGTCCAATATTACTGTTTCTAGTCAACACTGGACACTAATGAAAGAAAACAAAAATCAGAAAAATTGGGAAAGAAGAAACAGAATTTTCAATATTTGAAGATTGGTTAGTAAATTATACAGCCTAAAAGAATATTCAGATAATTAAGATTCATGGTCAATTTTTGAAAATTGGCTGTGTTCTTATACACTAGAATACAAACCAGAAGTTAAAATTTTATGAAATGTAATGTTTATATCATAAAAATATAAAGTAACTAGGAAAAAAAATCCATAAAAGTTTTTTATGTCATTTCCAGAGAAAATTTCAAAATATCAGCTGAGGACACAAAAAAGCACCCAAATAAAAGGGGAAAGGTATTATATCCATGGAGTAGAAAACTTCACATTAACACAATTTCATATCCCAAGTTAATCTATTATTTTAATGTACCTGCAACCAAAACTCCAACACTACTTTCCCATTCAACTTAATCAGAAAAACAAACCAACTGCCACTGAATTGCTTTTGACTCATAGCAATCCTATAGGACAGAGGAGAACTGGCGCATAGGATTTCTAAGCCTGTAAATCTTTATGGAAGCAGTCTGATAACATCTTTTTTCCATGGAGCGACTGATGGGTTCAAATTGCCCACCTTTCACTTAGCAGATGAGGCTTTCAACACTACAGTTCCCCACAAAACATACCAGAAAACCTGTTGCTGTCCATTCAATTACTACTCACAGTCGCCCTGTAAAAAAACCAGATCAAACCTACTTCCATCACACACACACACACACACACACAATGGCAGAACAGAACTGGCCCATACAGTGTCCAAGGAGTGCTTGGTAAATATAAACTTCTGACTTTTTGGAAAGCAACTGTAGCTCTTAATCATTACATCATCAGGGTTTCCAGGGACCTTACAGGACAGAGTAGAACTGCACCACAATGTTTCCAAGAAGCAGCTGGTGGATTCAAACTGCTGACTTTTTTAGCAGCCAGAATAACTCTATTGTGTCTCCAAGGCTCCCCACAAATACCATTGTCATCTGGTCAACTCTGATCTATGGTGAACCCATACGTGCCAGAGTGAAATTGTGCTTCCTAAGGGTTTCAATGGCTGGTTTTTCAGAGATCCATAGCTAGGGCTTTCTTCCTAAGTGCCTCTTGGTAGATTTAAACCACTATGCCTTCAGTTCAGTAGTGGAGCAGGAACCATTTGTGCCACCTAGTGGACAAACCGGCCAACAAAACAGACCATGCAGGCCAGTTTGTTCTCCACACTTAACAATGCCCACCTGCAGGAAAACTTCCTACTTTGGACGGGGATTTTCTATTTATAATTGAGCATTTCTCAGAAAATTACATATAAGAGAAACCTTTGAAAGCAAATCCAAAAAAATAAGGCACAGCTAAATGAGCCTGGGAAACCTGAACCCTATTTATTTACTTTCAATTAGAGCTGAGTTTTTGCTAGGGCAAACTGAAGGTCATTCCATATATTATTAAACCTCCAGTATTCCAGTACTCCTTTAGCAGGCCTGGAGAAACTCACCATACAATGCCAAATATCCTCAGAATCATTTGTCTTATGTACTGTTCTAGTTCTATCTTTTGGCCCAGGTTAAAGAACGATACCATTATTCTATCCCTCCACTTCTACACAATCAACTATTTGCTTCAATAGTGACCATCATGTCTCTGAAGCCATGGTTGCTTTATTTAATAAAAAATGACATTATTCACCCTAAGAATGTTGTCATGTCTCACAAGTCAATTCCTATAGGACAGAGTAAAACTGTCCCACAGGGTTTCCTAGGCTGTAATCTTTACAGGAAAAGTACCACAAGTTCTGCCCTTCAGCAGAGCAGCTAGTGAGATTAAACTGCTTACCTTTCTGTCAGTTAGCAGCCAAGCACTTAACTGTTGCACCACTATAAAGCAGTACATTCACATAACCATCATATTAGTAAGCTGCATCCCAACAGGTGAAAAAGATTCCTGGCTAGGGCCCTATGGCCATTCACCATTTCAGGTACCCTGATTCAGTTCCTTTCTCTGTCTTTATCCTTCTTTGTTTTTCAAAAGACACATGCTTACAAGAGAAAAATAAAAAAAATGGAAAAATGTCTTATTTCAGTGATACAGATTTGGGGAGTAAACAATGAAATCATGACAAATTATTGAAAATAATATAAATTGTTTTACATCTAGAAAATCTTATTTTATTCTAACTTATTGTTTTTAATGGCTTATATACATTTGTCATTCATTTGTTATTTTGATAAATATATTTATAGCATTGTTTAATGTGATGGAAAAATTCTGAAACATATTCACTTTTAAAAATAAAAAATTTAAGATATATTGATACATGGAATAGAATTCAGAACCCAGATGTATATCCACTGACCTATGGTCACCTGATCTTTGATAGGGCCCATCAAATGGGGAACAGACAATCTTTCTACCAAACAATGCTGATAAAACTGGATGTCTACCTTCTAAAAAATCAAACAGAACCCATATCTCACACCATGTACAAAAAATTCAAAATGGATCAAAGACCTAACTAAAAAGCCAAAAACCATAAAGTTCATAAAAAAAAAAAATAAGAACAGTGCTAGAAGCCATAGTACCTGGCATTAACAGGATACAAACTACAGAACATACCAACTACAGAAAACAAGCTAGATAACTGGAATCTCTTAAAAATTAAACACTTAATGCTCCTTAAAAGACTTCATTAAAAGAGTAAAAAGAGAACCTACAGATTGGGAGAAAAAAAAAAAACTTCCTATTATAAATCAAAGGTCTAATCTCTAAAATCTACAAGAAGATCCAACATCTCTAAAACAAAAGCAATCCACTTAAAGAATGGGCAAAGAAAATGAACATGTAGTTCATCAAAGAAGACATATCAGTAGCCAACAGACACACAAGAAGATATTTAAGATCACTTGCCATTACACAAATGCAACTCAAAATCACAATGAGACACCATTTCACCCCAGAATTACTGAAACAAATGACCAAAACAGGAAATAAGAAATATTGGAGGGGCTGAAGGGAGATCAGAATGAAAAATGACACAACTACTTGGGAAAACAATATGGCACTTTCACAGAAAGCTAGAAATAGAAATACCATGTGATCCAGAATCAACCCTAGAAATATATGCCAGAGAAATAAGACTTGTCATATGAATAGACATATGCACTCCCACGTTCTTTACAGCACTGTTCACAAAAACAGAAAGTTAGAAATAACCTAGATGTTTGTTAACAGATGAATAAACAAACTATGGTACATACACACAATGCAGTATTACAGAATAATAAAGAACAACTATGAACCTCTGAAGCATCTCATAACATGGAAGAAACTAGAGGCAATTATGGTAAGTGAAGTCAGTCAATCACAAAAGGACAAATATTGTATGTACTGTAGGTAGTACTGTAAAAACTCATGAAAAAATTTACACATAGAAAGAAACAATCTTTGATAGTTACCAAGGAGAGGGCAGAGGGATGGAAAAACACTAAATAGACAGTAGATAAGTGGTAACTTTGGTGAAAGATGAGACAGTACACAATCCTGGGGAAGCCAGCACAACTTGTACAAGACAAGGTCATGGAAGCTCCACAGACACATGCAAAGTCCCTGAGGGACCAAATTGTTGGGCTAAGGGCTGTAAGGATCACAGTCTCAGGGAACATCTTAGTTTAAATGATATAACATAGTGTATAAAGAAAATATTTTAGATATATATTAGAAGATGGTGGACTAAGCACAAGTGTTCCTAAATCACTCTGAAAACCAAGACTTGAAATTATAATCAAATGGAGACTTCTGGTCCCTAGTGAGCCCCAGGACATGGCACAGGGCTGTTAATTTGGACTTCATACCACTGAACGAAAAACCTCCTCTCTTTCGCTGACTCCTGCTCCTGGCTAGTCCTGGCTCTCATGGACTAAAGATACCTTTTATTTTTCATTTTAAGACAGCCTAGAGAAATATCTGCAGTCCATCCTCACAGTATCTCTCCCAACCTTTATCGACTCACATGAAACCCAAAAAGCAACAGACCCATGAGAAAACAGTGAACAAGAAATCACCCATGGCTTCAGAAGGCCCCCAAATGAAACAAGCAAGGGGCACTCCATATCAAAAAACTTTTCTTAAATTATAAGAAGGTGAATACAAAAGGATTATATACAGAGCCCTTCTAGACCTTATACAAAATGCAGCAGAGCAAAATGAAAAATTAAGCCAGCTATTTGATCTGATACAACAACAGTACTCTGAAATCCAACAGATTAAGAACAAAATCAAAGACATAGAAACTTCCATTCAAAGCCAAGAAAACAGAATGGAACAAATGGAAAACAGACTTTCTGACTTGGAAGACAGAGCTACTGACTCCAGCACCTATGAGGAGAAATCAGAAAGAAGAAACAAGAAAAATGAAGAAGCATTAAGAAGCATCTGGGACTCTATTAGGCGGAACAATCTATGATTAATTGGAGTCCCTGAACACGGCGAGACACCTGAGAACACAGAGAGTATTGCTGCTGAGATGCTGACAGAAAAATTCCCAGAAATCACGGAGGAAGAGAATATAGATATCCAAAATTCGTATCGAATGCCACTCAATATAGATCTCAAAAGAAAGGCTCTAAGACATAATCAAGCTGAACAAAATGAAACCTAAGCAGAAACTCTTAAAGGCAGCAAGGCCCGAAGCAAAGCTAACATTCAGAGGGAAATTCTGTAGGCTTTCATCAGATTTTTCAGAAGAAACCATGCTGGCACGGAGACAGTGGCATGATACATTCAAAGCCTTGAAGGAGAAGAACTTCCAACCAAGAATTATATATCCTGCAAACTTATCTTTCAAATATGAAAATGAAATTAAGACATTTGCAGATCAACAGAAAATCAGGGACTTTGTAAAAACCAAACCAAAGCTACCAGAAATATTGAAAGAATCTTTTGGCTTTGGCATAGAAGAACAAAATCACTAACTTTATGTTTTACAAAGACACGTCATCCAGAATCCTACTAAGTTAGGGAAGCCTACAAATTCAATCAAAACTTTAATACTGAAAGAAATAATCCAGTGATTATCATGTAAACTATGGTGCCATCCTATTAAAAAGATGCATGTACTACAGTTGTTATAGTCCTTCCAGATGGAGATGAAGTCAGCAAGACTGGTAGTAATTAAAATTGGGATTATACATAGTTTATTAAGGGGGATTGTAGGGGCAGCTGCAAAGCTCAACAAAGATGCAACATACCATATCAAGAAATGTAACACAGGAGTCTCAACAACCACAAAACCAAGTCTGAAATAGGTGAAAAATCAACTGACAAAAAAGAATGTCTCTTAACAGATTAATAAGAACAGAAGAGAAAACATCAACACAAAAATAAACAAATCACAATGACAGCACTGAACACATACCTATCAATAATTACACTGAATGTGAATGGACTGAACCCTCCAGTAAAAAGACATCAAGTGACATCTTGGATCAAAAGACATGACTCATCCATACGCTGCCTATAAGAAACTGACCTCAAAGATAGGAACAAACTGAAAATTAAAGGATAGAAGAATATATATCAAGCTAACAAGGAACAAAGAAGAACAGGTGTGGCAATTCTAATCTCAGATAAAATTGACTGTAATGTAAAATCTACCATCGTGGGCAAGGATGGACACTATTTATTGCTGAAAGGATCAGTACACAAGCAAGACTTAACTATATTAAATATTTATGCACCTAATATTAGGGCACCTAAATACGTCGAAGAAACACTGACTTCACTCAAAAAGGAGGTAGATCACTCCACAGTAATAGTGGGAGACTTCAACACTCCACTCTCAATACTGGATAGATCATCAAGAAAAAAGCTCAATAAAGATACAGAAGACCGTACTGCCACAATTAACCAACTAAACTGCATCGACTTATATAGAACTTTCTACCCATCAGCGGACAACTATACCTTGTTCTCCAGTGCAGATGGAACATTCTCCAGAACAGACCATGTGTTAGGAAATAAAGCCATTCTCAACTAAATCTATACCACTGAATTAATGCAAAGCATCTTCTCAGATCATAAAGCCATAAAAGTAGAAATCAATAGCAGAAAAAACATAGATAGAAAGTGGAACTCTTGAAAACTGAACATCATCTTGCTCAAAAAACCATAGGTTATAGAAGAAATCATGGATGAAATAAAGAAATTCATGGATTTCAATGAGAATGAAAACATTTTCTGGCATGGGATACAGACAAAGCAGTGCTCAGACATCAGTTTATCTCCATAAATGCACACATCTGGAAGGAAGAAAGAAACCAAATCAAAGAATTAACCCTATAGCTTGAACAAGTAGAGAGAGAACAACAGAGGAACCCCTCTGGCATTGGAAGAAAACAGATCATAAAGATTAGAGCAGGACTCAATGAATCAGAGAACAGAAAAACAATTGAACAAATTGAAAAGACCAAAAGCTGGTTTTTTTGAAACGATCCACAAAATTGACAAACCACTGGCTAAACATAGTAAAGAAAAACTGGAAAGGAAACAAATAACCCAAATTAGAAATGAGAGGGGAGTTGTCCCAACAGATCCAACAGAAATCAAAAATATCATAACAGAATACTACAAAAGACTTGACTCCAACAAATTTGAAAACCTAGAGGAAATGGACAAATTCCTTGATTCATATCACCTACCCAAATTAACACAACATGAAGCAGAACAACCTAATAAACCCATCATAAAGAAGAGATTGAAAAAGTCATCAAAAAACTGCCAACCAAAAAAAGCCCAGGCCCAGATAGCTTCATCACAGAATTCTACCAAGCTGTTAGAGAAGAGTTATCTCCAACACTACTGAGACTATTTCACAGTATAGAAAGGGATGGAATGCTCCAAAATTCATTCCAAGAAGCCAGCATAACCCTGATACCAAAGCCAGGGAAAGAACCAACAAAAAAAGGAGAACTGTAGACTGATATCACTCATGAATCTAGATGCAAAAATCTTCGACAAAATTCTTCCCAATAGAATACAACAACATATCAAAAAAATAATCCATCATGACCAAGCTGGATTCACACCAGGAATGCAAGGCTGGTTCAACATTACAAAAACAATCTGATTAACCACATAAATATCACAAAAGACAAGAATCACCTGATTTTGTCCACTGATGCAGAAAAGGTATTTGATGAAGTCCAACACCCATTAATGCTAAAAATTCCCAGCAAAATAGGCACAGATGGAAAATTCCTCAACACAGAAAGGGGTATTTGTACAAAGCCAACTGCCTACATCATCCTGAATGGAGAGAGACTGAAACAGTTTTCCTTGAGAACAGGAACTACACAAGGATGCCCACTCTCAGCTCTCCTATTGAGCATTGTACTAGAAGTTCTAGGCAGAGCAATTAGACAAGATCAACAAATAAAGAGCATCTGCACCCACAAAGAAGTCAAAATCTCCCTATTTGCAGATGACATGATTGTATATGCAGAGGATGCCAAAGAATCCATAAGGAAACTACTCAAACTGATAGAAGAGTTCAGCAAAGTCTCAGGATACAAGATAAACATAAGTAAATCAGTAGGATTCCTTTATACCAACAACGAGACTGTTAATGAAGAAACCATCAAAGCTATACCATTCACTGTAGCCCCTAAGAAGACACTACAAGACCTTACTACAAGAAACAAAGAGAGACTTAGATAAATGGAGAAACCTACTCTGCTTATGGATAGGAAGAGCTAACATTGCGAAAATGTCTATTTTACCCAAAGCAATCTACTTATATAATGCAATCCTGATACAAGTTCCAATGTCATCTTTTAATGAGATGGAGAAACAAATCACCAATTTCATTTGGAAAGGGAAGAAGCCCTGGATAAGTAAAGCATTACTAAAGAAGAAGAACACACTGGGAGGCCTCTCATTATCTGACTTTAGAACCTATTACACTGCCCCAGTAGTCAAAACAGCCTGGTACTGGTACAAAAAGAGACACATAGATCAACAGAACAGAATTGAGACCCCAGAGATGACATCATCTTCCTATAAACCATTAATATTTGACAAAGGCCCTAAGACATTAAACTGGGTAAAAACAGTATCTTCAACAAATGATGCTGGCAAAATTGGATATCTATCTGCAATAAGCTGAAACAAGATCCATATCTTACACCTTATATAAAAACCAACTCAAACTGGATAAAAGACCTAAATATCAAGTCTAAAACGATAAAGCTCATCCAAGAAAAGGTAGGAACAACAATGAAAGTTTTAATACACAAGGTAGACAGACTTCAAAATCTGTCAAACAAACCAGAATCAACAGAAAGTAGATAAATGGGAACTACTAGGAATCAAACACTTTTGCTCATCCAAAGCCTTTATTAATAGAATTAAAAGGCCACCTACAGAATGAGAAAAAATATTTGGCAACTCTATGTCAGACCGACACCTGATTTCCACAATCTATAAGGTACTACAAAATATCAATAAGAAAAAAAAATCATCCAATTAAGTGATGGGCAAAGGAGATAGACAGACACTTCTCTAAAGAGGAGACCCAAGTGGCCAAAAAAAACATGTGGACATGGTGATAATCTTTAGCTATTAAAGAAATTCAAATCAAAACTACAATGAGATACTATCACACCCTGACAAAGTTGGTCATGATCCAAAAAATGCAAAACAACAATGCTGGAGAGGCTGTGGAGAAATTAGAATCCTCCTACATTGCTGGTGGGATTTCAAAATGGTCCAACCTCTTTGGAAAGCAATCTGGCACTCCCTTAAAAAAAATGGATATAGTTATACCATTTGACCCAGTAATTCCACTGCTTGGAATATATCCTACAGAATCAAGGCCATTCACACCAACTGATACATGCACACCAATTTTTATCGCAGCACAGTCCACAATAGCAAAAAGATGGAGTCAACCCAGATGTCCAACAGCAGAAGAATGGATAGGTAAACTATAGTATATATACTCAATGGAACATTATGCAATGATAAAGAACAACGATGATTTCAGGAAACATCTTACAACCTGGTTTCAATTGGAGGACATTATGTTGACAGTGAAAGTAGTCAGCAACAAAAGGACAAATATTGTATGAGACCCCTACGATAAGAACTCAAAAACAGACTTGCGTATAGAAGAAAAGACTCTTTAACGGCTGCAAGGAAAAGAAGGGAGGGAGGGTGAGAGGGGAAGGGTTTAGATTAGATAGTTGATAGAAATTTGGTTGGGTGAAATCGGTGACAGCACACATTAGAAAGAAGATCAACATTAACTGGACTTCAACATAACATGATTACTCCTTCCATCTTAACCCAATATTGCAAGGACAGAGTAGCTGGGGCAGGGGGCCAGGGACCATGCTCTCAGGTGAAATTGAGGTCAACTGGCACAACTAGCGTTTTGCTAAGAGGTCTCCCTGCATTGGTGAGTTGCATCTGAGGTCTTAAAAGCTACCAAGCTGCCATCTTAGGGTACAGCATATGGTCCCAACTCAGCAGGAACAGATGATCACTGAGGACCAAAATGACATAGGGGAAAGAGAACCCACCAGAGGACAGAGAGACCCACATGAGTGGGTGTCTACAACGACTCGTGACCAGAAGAACCGGATGGTGCCCGGCCACCACCAGTGTAGCCACAATGGAGCTCACTAAGTTGAGTCTCACTGGAAACCCAAGAATAAAAAGGGGTACACCCTGAGATCTCCACTAAAAAACCACAAGTGATGGTCCAGGGGCTTTGGTGGTCCCCTCAGAGCATGTCCCCTGGCCCTGATGCTGCCCCTGCCCATAAATCATAATGAAAGTCCACTCTTCAGACAGGAATTGACTGGATTCAGTGATGCAGAGTGACCATATCTTGAGTCCACTTTATGGTTCTATGCATCTATAGGATATCATCCTGCTGACCTCTTACTGGAGGAAGGGGAGTGGGTGGAGAGGAGGTAAAAGGAGACTGTTAAGAGGACAGGACATGCATGGAGCAGAGAGGAAGAGTGTGCTGTCACCAGGCAGGGAGAGCACTGGGAGCTGCATATAGTTGCCAAGCAAAGCCAAGCCAAGTGCCGTCGAGTTTTGGGCATGCAAATTTATATGGGAATATACATTTTCATTCAATCATAATAAAAAAGATACATTTTAATTAACAAAATAATAATAAAAAACCCAAAGCTGTTAAAAAAAAAAATTTTACATTCTACTTTGGTGAGCAACATGTGGAGTATTAAAAGCCATCTACAATACTGCACTAGTCTTACCCTGCAGGAGAAAGGAAGAACGAAGAAAAGTAAAGAAATAAAGCACAGGAAGGGCCTAACATGGTGGAGTAACCAGAGTCATTCCTCAATCCTTGTAACAACAAAGACACAGAAAAACAACTTAGCAGATTAAGTAAGACATTCTTGGAGCCCTGACTACCAAGGGGAAGCTGGGGGAATGAACTGGTTAACAGAGAGGAGAGTATGAGTGCAGACAGGCTAACTAGGTGGTTATCAGCACTTCCCAAGAAGGCTCCAGTTACAGCACCACAGATACAGCCAGTGTCACAAACAGAGCCATGTGGGGACAGTGTTTTTCTTAGCCAAGCAGATGAGCTTCAGATAGACATGCCAACAGAATTTCATCATTCTTCCATCTGAATGTCAAAAGATAACTCCAAGTGGATGCATGTGGATCAAATTTTTCTTTGGGGCACAAAATCTCTCTCTCAGGCACCTTTCTCCTTTTCTGTTCTGTGCCAGATGCTTGACTCTGACACAGTTGGCAGTGAAGTACCTAACAAAAGAAGCTAGCGGTAGAAGCATGCCATTTCCCTAAGCTCAGATCTGTGGATCTGTGGATCACTCACCTTCTGGCCTTTCATAGCACACACAACTTGCAACCTGAGCCCACACTAATCAACATTCCCCCACAGACACTGTATACTTTGGGGCCAATTGGGTTAATGCTCAGGCTGAACACACACAAGAAATCTAAAGTAAACCTGGAGCTCTTATGCCTAGCTACAGGACTAAATACCTGGTCATAGGGTATCAAAATTTCTATAGCTCCAATTAATAAAATAGCACACTTGATTATGCTACTTGAACACTTAAAAAGCTACACACACACACACACACACACACACACACATAATTAGTTTGGAACACAATAACTGAAATTAAAATAATCTTCTTATGGCTCAGAGGTAACAATGTATTTCAAATTGTTTAAAGAAGCGGACCACCATGGCTTCAGAAAACTCCCAAAACAAAGAACTAAAACTTTCCAGATGAAGAATTCCTGCAATTATCAGAAGTAGAATACAAAAGTGTCATATTTTGAGCTCTCATAGACATTACAAAGGAAATTAGACAAACTGCAAGAGAGCATACTGAAAAATTAAAGTCTACAAGAAATTCTTGAGCAACAACGATCTGAAATTGAGCATATTAATGATACATTACCAATTTAGACAACTCAATACAAAGTCAAAAGAGTAGAATTGAGGAAACAGAATACAGAATCAGTGAGACTAAAGATAAAGCAACGGACAGCAACATACTTCAAGAAAAAAATCAGATAAAATATTTAAAAAAAAACAAACTAACAAAAAAAGAAGAATCATTCAGAGTTACATGTAGCTCTATCAAGAGGCATGATCCATGAAGGACTGGAACTCTGGACTGGAGAGAATTGTTGAAGATGTGCTGATAGAAAACTTCCCTGCTATTATGAAAGATGAGAAAAATCTCTATCCAAGATGCTCATCAAACTTCATACAAGCTAAATCCCGAAAGAAATACACCAAGACATATTATCATCAAATTTAATGAAACTAAAGATAACGACACACTTTTAAATACATCAAGACTTAGACAAAAAATAACATTAAAAGGACAGTCTTTGAGACTTAGGTCCAATTATTTAGCTAAAACAATAGTAGCACAGATGCAATGAGATGGCATATACAAAGCCTTGAAGGAAAAAAGCTACCAACCAAGAATTATGTACTGTGTAAAACTGTCTCTCAAGTATGATGGCAAAATTAGGACATTCCTACATAAACAGAAGTTTAGAGAATTTTCAAAAACCAAACCAAACCAAAATTACAAGAACCACTGGAGGAAGTTGTTTGATTAGAAAATCAATATCATCTGACATGTACTCAGAACTACAAAGCAGGCCAGAGCATCCACAAATAAACACAAATAGGGAATCCACAAAAATAAACCATAGCTAAAACACTACTACTAGGGAAACAGATATCTCAGTAAGGAAATGATGACGACATTATGCTATAAACAGGATGGATACATTAAATGTATTCATAACTTTTTCAGACAGAGACAAAGTTAAGGAGATGCAATGAAATTAAAGACTGGTTTAAACTTAGAACACTAGGAGTAAGCATAAGGGTAACTACAAAGGAAATGAACAATCTTACAGATCAAAATCAAGAAGTCTCAGCAGATATAAAACCAACAACAATGAAAATGACAAAAGGGAAACCCATCAAGAAAAATTACTCAGCACATAAGATTTAAGTGAAACAAAGTATCTCTCAACAACTTACCAAAAAAAGCATCAAAATGACATCACTAAATTCACACCTATCAATAACTACATTGAATGTAAATTGGTTAAATGCACCAACAAAGAGACAAAGATTAACAGAACGGTTGAAAAAATATGACCCATCCATAATTGCTTACAGGAGATACATCTTAGACTTAAAGATACAGACTGAAACCTAAAGGATGGAAAAATACATATCAAGCTAACAGCATTCTAAAAAGAGCAGGTGTGACAATATTAACATCAAATAAAACAGACTTTCAAGTAAAATCCATCACAGTGGACAAGCAATGTTACTATATATTGTTTAAAGGGTCAACACATCAGGAGGCTATAACCACATTAAACATTTATGCACCCAACCACAGAGCTGCTGAATATGTCAAACAAACTCTAAAATCATTGAAAAGTGAGATACACAGCTCCACAATAATAGAAGGAGACTTAAATACACTGCTTTCAGTGATGGACAGAACAACTAGCAACAAGCTCAGTAAAAGCATGGAAGACCTGAATGCTATAATCAACCAACTCGACCTTACAGACATATACAGAACACTGTACCCAACAACAGACAAGTATACCTTCTTTTCCAGTGAACGTGGAACATTTTCCAGAACAGATCACATATTCGGCCATAAAGCAAGTCTTAAAAAAATCCAAAATTTTGAAATATTGCAAAGCTTCTTCTCAAACTATAAAACCATAAAAGTTGAAATCAACAGTAGAAAAGGCAAGGGCAAAAAATCAAAGACTTGGAAACTCAACAACACTGTGTTCAAATGCTTCTGGATTGTAGAAGAAATCACGATGGAAAAAAAAAATTCATAGAATCAAATGAGAATGAAAATACAGCCTAGCAGAACTTATGGGACACAGCAAAAGCAGTGTTCAGAGGTCAATTTACCTCAATAAATGCACACATCCAAAAGGAAGACAGGGCCTAACTCAAAGATTTAACTCTATAATTTGAACAAGTAGAAAGAGAACAACAAAAGAATCCCTCAAGCACCACAAGAAAACGGATAATAAAAATTAAAGCAGACTAAATGAATTTGAGACTAGAAAAACAATTGAAAGAGTTAATCAGACCAAAAGCTGGTATTCTGAAAAGATTAAGAAACTGACAAACCACTGGCCAAACTGACAAAAAAAACAACAGGAGAGCAAAAAATAACTCGAACAAGAAATGAGATGGGTGATATCACAACTGAAATAAAAAAAAATCACATCAAAATACTATGAAATATTATACTCTAATAAATTTGAAAACCCAGAGGAAATAGAAAAATTTCTAGAAATACATTACCTACCAAAACTAACACAATAGTTCGTAAACTATTGTGTTAATAAACCCACTACAAAATAAGACATTGAAAAGGTAATTTAAAAACTCCCAATCAAAAAAGTCCTGGCTCAGATGGCTTCACCACAGAATTGTACCAAATTTTAGAGAAGGGTTATCACCACTATTACTAAAGGTATTTCACAGTACAGAAAAGGAGAGAATACTTCCAAATTCATTCTACGAAGCTAGAATAACCCTGATACCAAAGCTAGGTAATGACTGCACAAAAAAGGAAAATTACAGACCAATCTCTCTCATGAACTGGTATGCAAAAATCCTCAACAAAATTCTAGCCAATAGAATTCAACAATATATCAAAAAATAATTCATCATGACCAAGTAGGATTAAAACCAGGGATACAGGGATGGTTCAACATTAGAAAAACGATTAATGTAATCACTCACCTAAAACAAAAGATGAAAACCATCCTATTTTATCAATTAATGAAGAAAAGGTATTTGACAAAGTCTAACAGCCATTATGCTAAAAACTCTCAAGAAATTAGGACTAGAGGGGAAATTCCTTAACATAATAAGGTGTGTTGACAGCACTTGGCTTGGCATGCAAAGCCAACAGCTAACATTATCCTAAATGGAGACTGAAAGCATTCCCCTTGAGAACAGGAACCAGACAAGGAGGACCACTGTCACCACTTTTATTCAACATTGTGCTGTAATTCTAGCCAGAGCAATTGATACAAGATAAAGAAAGGCATCCACATTAGTAAGGAAGAAGTAAAAATATCTCTATCTGCAGATGATATAATCTTGTATACAGAAAACCCTAAAGAATCCACAAAGAAACTACTGGAAGGAATAGAAGAGTTCAACAAAGTATCAAGATATAAGATAAACATAAATAACTCGGTGGGATTCCTTTACACTATTGAAGAGATCATCAGAGAGGAAATCACTGAATCTATACCATTCACAAATGCCACCAGTAAGATAAAATACTTAGAAATAAGTCTAACCAGACATGTAAAAGACCTATACAAAGAAAATTACAAGACTCTATTGCAAGAAACCAAAAGAGACCTATATAAGTGGAGAAATCTAGCCCGCTCATGAACAGTAAAAACTAACACTGTGAAAATTTCTATTCCTTCCAAAGCTATCTATATACATAATGCAATCCCAACACAAATTTCAGTGTCATTTTTTTAATTAGATGGAGAACAAAAACACCAATTTCATATGGAAAGGGGAAAAGTTCTGAATAAGTAAAGCATTACTGAAGATGAACAAAGTAGGAGGCCTCACACTACCTGACTTTAGAACCTATTACACTGTCACAGTGGTCAGAACAGCCCAGTACTAACACAAAAATAGATACATATATTTATGGAACAGGATAGAGAACCCAAATATAACTCTATCCATCTAGGAGCAGTTGATGTTTGACAAAGGCCTAAAGTCCATGAATTGGGGATAAAAACAGTCTCTTCATCAAATGGTGCTAGCAAAACTGGATATCCATCTGCAAAAAAAGTGAAACAGGACCCATATCTCATACCATGCACAAAAACTAACTCTAAATGGATCACAGATGTAAATATAAAAATAAAACAATAAAGATATTGGAAGAAAAAATAAGGACAACATTGGAGCTTCAATACATGGCATAAACAAATTGCAAGATATTACAAACAATATACAAACACCAGAAGAGAAAATGGATAAAATGGAACTCCTAAAAAAATTAACATTTCAGCTCATCCAGAGATTTCATCAAGAGAGTAATCATACCACCTACAGGCTGGGAAAAAAATTTTGGCAATCACTAATCTGTTCAGTGTCTAATCTCCATAAACTACAGAGTACTTCAAAATCTCAACAAGAAAAAAAACAAATAACTCAATCAAAATGGGCAAAGAATATGAACAGGCACTTCACCAAAGAAGATATCCAGGCAGCTAACAGACACATGAGAAAGTGCTCACAACCATTAGTCATTAGAGAAATCCAAATAAAAACTATAATGAGATATCATCTCACCCCAACAAGGCTGTTATTAATTCAAAAAACACAAAACAACAAATGTTAGAGAGGCTGTGGAGAGACTGAAGCTTTTCCACATTGCTGGTGGGAACTTAAAATGGTACAACCACTCTGGAAAATGGGTTGGTGATTTCTTAACAAGCTAGAAACAGAAATACCATATGATCCAGCAGTTGTACTGCTTGAAATATATTCTAAAGAAATAAGGGCTGTCACATGAACAGATACATGTACACTAAAGTTCATTGCAGCACTATCCACAACAGCAAAAAGATGGAATCAACCTAGGTGCCCACCAACAGTAGAACAGATAAACTATGGTGTATTCACACAACACAATACTATGCAATCATAAAGAACAAAGATGATCTTTGGAAACAGTTGATAATACGGAGTCATCTGGATGACAGTATGCTGAGTGCAATCAGTCAGTCACAAAAGACCATAATTGTGAGGCCTCAAAAAAGGGATTAAGCACAGAAGAAAATAATCTTTGCTGGTTACCAGGGTGAGTGGGGAAGACAGGTATTCATAGATTAGGTATTAGATAGGAACTAGATTTAATGAAGGAAGTGACAGCACACAGTAGAAAGGAGATCAACACTGCTGTAATACCAAGAGCTAAGAGGTTTCCTAAAGACAACCCAACACTTTGAAGGTCAGAGTAGCATGGGCGGGGGTCTGACGACCATATTTTGGGGGGACATCTAGGTCAACTGATATAGCTAAGCTTTTGCCTGAGAAAATGGTCTGCAAACCAAATTGGTGAGTAGTCTAGGATTTTAAATGCTAGAAAGCTATCATCTAAGGAGTTGGTCCCAATCTAACTGGAATGGAGAAGAAAGACATCAAAGACAGGAGGAAAATGTGAGCCCCAGGAAACAGAAGGGCCAAATGAGACTATACCAGCATGAGACCAGAAGAACTAGATGGTGCCCAGCCACTTCCAATGTCTGCTTCACAGGTAATACAGTGTAGACTCCCTGACATAGTGGGAGAAAAATGGGAGCACAGATCTAGAATCCTATTGAGAGACCAGACATGATGGTCTGACGTCCCGGAGAGTCACCTGAGAGCATGGTTCCCAGTCTCACTCCTAGCTCAGGGCTGAAACCAGTACTGAAGACAACTGAAGACAACAAGAATTGGACTGGACTGTAAAACATGAGGCTGTCAGAGCAGTTCCCCTATAGTAACAAGATGTGAGAGTAGAGAGAATGTCACAGGAGTTGGCTGAATATGGGAAGTACAGAATGGAAAGGAGCATGCTGTCACAGGGTTGGCTGGGAGAGCAGAGAAAGCTGTATAGTGGTGTCTGTATGGGGTTTTATATGGCAAATTGACTTCGATTATGAACTTTAATCACAATAAAATAAGGTAATAATAAAAAAAAGAAAGAAAAAAGGGAAAGATTCATTCAAAGAGCTAATGGACTACATATACAACTATCTCCAACTGACAAAATACAGTTTAACTAGACAGTGCCCAGCTACCACCACTAACGGCTTTGATAGGGATCACAACAGGTGGTCCCAAAAAGAGCTGGAGAAAAATACAGAATTAAATTCTAACTCAAAAAGTAAGACCAGACTTGCTGGCTTGAGAAAGACTGGAGAAACCTTGAGTGTGTATGGCTCCCAGACACTCTTCGAGGTCAGTAACAAAGCCACTCCTGAGGTTCATCCTTTAGCCAAAGACTGGACAGGCCCATAAAACAAAATGAGACTAAAGAGACACGCCAGCCCAGGGGCAAGGACTAGAAGGCAGGGTGGCAGGAAAGCTGGAAATAGGAAACTCCAAGTTTTCAAAGGGAGAATGTTGACCTGTTGTAGGGTTGTAAACCAATGTCATAATGTAGTATGTTTACTAACAGTTTAATGAGAAACTATTTTCTTCTGTAAACCTTTACCTGAAGTACAATAAAAAAAATTAGACTAGCATACATACTTTTAATCTATGGTTTCCGAGTTCTGTGAATTCTCATCTTTGTACATATATGAATGTGAACATAGGCGTCTGTATTAAAATTAAAGTATCTAATTTTCTACATATTCTAGACAGTTCCACATTATTTATTTTTACTTATGATCTGATCTTTGTACTAATAAAAACATCATCTCCCAGTCAGGTAATCTGGCACAAGAAACATCCTGGCTAGCAGGGCTGATGTAAATAAAGAATATACATAACGATCAATATAACTCTATACATTATGCAGAGACCTGATGGCATAGTGGTTAAAAGATTTATGGCTGCTAACCAAAGGCTGGCAGGTGGAGTCTGTCAGCTACTCCTTCTAAACCCTATGGGGCAGTTCTACTCTTTCCTGTAGAATCATTATGGGTCAAAATCAACTTGGTAGCACTAGGATTTTTTTTTCCTACATTATGTACAGGAGCCCTGGTGGTGCAATGGTTGAAGTGCTCAGCTGTTAACCAAAAGGTCAGCGGTTTGAACCCATCGGCCACTTGGTAGGGGAAAGGTATGGCAGTCTGTTTCCAAAAAGATTACAATTTTGGAATCCCTATGAAACAATTCTACTTTGTCCTACAGGATCGCTTTGAGTCAGAACACACTCAACACCAGCGGGTTTGGTTATACAGTATGTAGGAATACTATCTCTAATTATTAGAGCAGGACAAAGCAAGGCTTTAGACTCTCTAAGAATATAATACATATAGAAGACCTATATACCAAAGCTTGATATACTGTGTTCAGGCCACAGAAAATGTTACAATAGTCAACTGAAGACTGGTCTCAAATCAACAAATCTGCAAGAGGAAAAAATCTTAGACTTCCATGTTCCAACACCCTTAACAAACTGCCTTTCTAAAAAAGAAATAAAACAAACCAGCAATTGAAACTAAATTCAGATTTGCAACACAAGGGTATTTTTCAGAAAATGCAGTGCTGCTTAGAGGAGGGGCTTCTATGAGAACCGAACAGGGCTTTCTATGGACTATCAAGAGTGTCTGGTGGAAAGACTTCTCATTTGAGCCATCATTCTGAGAGAGTAAAGGCTGAGGTGACCTTGTGTTAAGAAATCCAGCAGATGAGCACTGGTCTTCAACTTTGCATGAGTCAGCAATGTTTCCTTCTTGAAGGTGGCACGAGGTAACACTTTGGCATGGGGTAAACCAACAAGTGCTCTTACAATTTGAAGAAAATTCAACAACCAGACCTGCAGAATGATTTGGATAATGACTTTGGGAACCATCTTTACTTAATTGGTTATTTTGTTGAGTAGCGGCAATGTTATTCTGTGGGCAGGTAGAAGAAACAGCTGGATATGAAAGGAAGGCAGCTGTGTTTTGACAAGTGGCTTTATCATTACTCTTAGGGATTGAGGTATCTATTGTTTCAATATTCATAAAATATTTACTGATATTTTCAGAAGCAGATAATCTTGCATGATTTTGAATATCAGCAATACTTGGGTCTTTAGAAAATATTCCAGTTTCATTTAGAGCAAAAAAATTCTGACAAGTTGGTTGAGAATCAAAAAAAGTAGCATTCTGGTAGCAGGAAACTATACTTAGTCTAGGGGCAGAGAACAGTCTTCGGGATCTAGAGCCAAACAAGCTGGTGGCAGACTTGAAATCACTGAAGTCGAATTCTTGAAAATCAAAGTTAACTCTACTTTGGCTTTCAGAAAGGTCAGGACTGTCTTTAAGTTTACAGAATACAGAACATCTTCCAGGGAGAGCAGAGAAATCTGGCAGAGCAGGTAAACTGTGATTTCGTTGAGTTGAAGTGACTCTACATGTGTCAGGATTACAAGATGTTTGAGGAAGTATATTTGCTAGGATAACAGAAGAGGCTCTTTGGTGCTGGAATTCTGCAGAATCTTTCCCTTCAGGACAATACAGGTGGAAGCGCCGGTCCTTGTGGCAGCAGCTAGAGCGAGAAAAGTGAAATGAGGAAAAAAAATAGGGAGCAGAGATGGAGATCCACCAAACCTCCTGAAAAACACCTACCTTACCAATATGGAAACAATAGAGAATAAGAAAAACATGGCAGCTGAAGACAGAGGTGTACCCCAAAGAATGCCTGAGTTTAAAACGTTATCACTAAATTATCCACACAGTACCTGCCCAGTTTATTAAATCTTGGGAAGTAAGTTGGAAGATTCGGGAAATCTGGGAGAAAGAAAGGTCAAGGGAAATCTGTAAGAAGCCACCAGAACTAAAAGATGCCCTGAAAGGAAATGTAGAATTTCCTGTTTTAAAAACAATCAATTACGATATTTCTTTTAGACTGTTAAATTACTGCATTGAAAGGAGATACATGGAATAATACACCCAGCTGACTATTTGCATTCTAAAAATAACAATCTATGAAACAGAACCTCTTTGGAGAAAATATTTCAGGTTTGTTTCTAGACATTCCAGATATCCAGTTATTGTGGGAAAGTAGAGAAGCATTAAAGCTTGGCTTATGGATATTTTCAAAGTTCTTTACCATATGAAATGTGGAGAAGTATTTTTTTTAATTTTGTCTTGTTTTTGTTAGACATACCTTAAGCATTTTCCCATACTGTATTTAATCCAACGTAAATCTTTTCCTTCTCTTCTAGGCCATCATTCTTAAGCTGTGAAACGTAGGTGGAACAAGCCAGAAGACTGAATGTTTAAGCTACTCATAGAATTAATATGGCTATAACACAGAATGTGATGAAAGCAGACTCTAGAATCCAGTGACATCAGTTTAGACTAAGATTGTTCCATGACTCATCTTTTTGAGAAGCTGCAGTCTGAGTGACTGTGGAATGTTTATTCGTCTTCATATGTTCAAGGGGCCAGCAAACAAAATAAGAGGCAAGGAAACAGCAGGATGAGGGCAATAACATACATGAAATCTACACGGTTCTCTCACTGTCTAACCAGTTACCCAATTGCATCCATAGCTTAGCTAATTCACTCTTCTTTTGTTGGAATATCTTTTTTACCCCTGGTTTTTTTGTCCATCAGTAAAATCGAAGAGCAACTGTTAAAGACTTTGACCTGAAACTATAATGAGAAAGAAAAAAAAACCTAATAAGGAGGAAATGTCATTGTCTTAACAAAGAAACAATCTTCGTTCACCTTGGAAGCTTGTTACGGACTTCTTTCAGCCATATGCACCACAAGGCAGGTCTGCGGGCCACTATTTGTTAACCATTCAAACAACTTACACCCACCCAAAGAGAAACTTAACAGTTACGACTGTTCTTCCTGTTTTCAACCTAGTTTGAAGTACTGTCCCCAACCGAGGTACAGGCATACAACAGTGTATAGAACAATGCATGGCATAAAACAACCCTACAAATACATTTTTTTTACCTCTCAAAATACACTATACTCCCCCTCTCCACCCCTGTTGTTCTCTTCCTAACTCCCTACTTGAGGAAATCTTTGAAAAAATTCCGTTTCAGAGGCCTTGTTAATTGCAGTCGAGTCACTCATACTCATGCAACCCTATGTGTGATAGGAAAAAAAAAAAACGTTGCTCAGTCCTGTACTGTCTTCATGG
Organism: Heterohyrax brucei; assembly: GCA_028571685.1. Classification (NCBI taxonomy): domain Eukaryota; kingdom Metazoa; phylum Chordata; class Mammalia; order Hyracoidea; family Procaviidae; genus Heterohyrax; species Heterohyrax brucei. The sequence continues at coordinate 52,566,452 of CM053149.1, read as the reverse complement.
TCATCGGTATGTTTGAGACCACTTTTGTGGCTTTTGTGTCAATCCATCTTCTCGACAGTTTCCCTCATGTGTGCTGATCCTTCACTTTACCAAGCATGTCCAAAGTGAGTGAGACTAAGTCTCACTGTTATCGCTTCTAGGGAGAGTTCTGGCTGTATTTCTTCTAAGACAGATGTTTTCATTCTTCTAGTAGCCCATAATATATAGTCAATAATCTTTGCAATTCCACAATTCAAATACACCTACCCTTTTGTCTGCCTTTTAGCATGTAATTCTCATCATGTAGTTGCCAAATTTATGATTTGATTATACACTACTTATCCTACCCCTAAAAAAAAAATCCACTGTCATAGAGTCAGTTTCGACTGATGTGACCCCATAGGGTTTCCAAGGCTGTAAATTTCTAAGGAAGGAGACTGCTACATTTTTTTCCCATGAAGCTGTTGATGGTTTTGAACTGCTGACCTTTTAACCACTGCACCATAAATTAATCTGTTACTGTTTTATGCATGTTGGCAGAAGACACAAGATTCCTGGGTCAGACACATAACTTCATTACTCATCACACAGAAAGCAGTATGATCATCAGCTGATTTGTAGTGGTTCTCTTTGACTCTGGTCACACAAAGCAATGGAGTGGTCCAGAAGATGCATTCACAGGAAAGGGACACTGAGCTTTAGGAATCCTTCCCTTTCATAGCAAGCAGTAAGCAAATGTGTTAAACTGACTGTGTGACCTGGAGGAAAATACTACCTGTTTCTCAAGATTTCTTGCCACAACCCTAAAATATGGCCCTGGTGAAGAATGGTCAGGGCCTTATATTGCTGGCTACACACAGCAAGACATCTGGGTACATAAGAGGTCCAAGGAAGGCTATCTCTCCCTATAGCAATCCATTATTTTTTCCCTTTCTTGTGAAACTGTTGTCCATTGTCCCTAAGTTACACTAAGATCTGTGATTACCTTTTCTAAAAGTACATTGCTTGCAAACTGTGACCACAGAATACGTAATGCCTGTAAAGTTTCTATAAGAAACTCAAAAGTATCTGCCCACTGAGCAACCTTAAAGGACATGATGAGATTATGATTTGATCTCACTACTGCCAATTATTTCTGCTCAAAGGAAGTAATAAAAAAAGGTCAGGTCATTCACTCAATTGAAGCAAATATATGGTTATCCATTTAAAAAGGTGTTTGGGTGCATGTATTTGGAGGATGGGGTAAGGATCTAGATCTGCCTAAGATATTTGCAAGGAAAAATCTCAAACTAGTACAAGTGACATCTGAAAGGCTGATATTATTCTGGGTAGAGAACTGATCTAAGTCATTACCAGAAATCAAACAAGCCCTGTGCTGTCAAATCAATTCCAATTCATAGTGACATTATAGGGCAGGGCAGAACTGCTCCACAGAGTTCCTAAGGAGTGCCTGGCAGATTTGAACTGCCACCCTTTTGGTTAGCAGATGTAGCACTTAACCACTACACCCCCAGTGTTTCCATTTAAGTAATTAGATGTCCTAAAATTGCTCCTTCATTGCTTCCATTTAAGAAGACCAAAATTATACTTGCCCAAAAAGGTAGTAACCCCTCATAATGACAAGCACTTAAAAATGCCCCTTTTTCAATCTATTTCCAACTCTCCTTATTCTATCAACTCCATGACTTCAGGCTTCTGCTTTCATCATGTCTTATGGCCATCTATACCTCTTCCTTCCCTAATAGAAACCAACAAGCAAGCCAGTTATTGTTGAATTGATGCTGATTCATGGTCATGGGTTTCAGGGTATAACTGTACTACCCTATTGTCATGGATTGGATTGTGTCGCTCCAAAAATATGTGTGCCTGGGCCATGAATCCCTGTATTCTGTGACTGTCCTCCATTTTGTAACTTTCCTAAGCTGTATGTTAAAGGATTAGAGTGAGGCTGTAAATCCCTTCATGGGTCACCTCCCTGCTCCACTGTGAAGGGAGTTTCCCTGGAGTATGGCTTGTCCCACCCTTAATACTTTCATCCTACAAGAGAGGAAAGGAAAGGGAAGCAAGCAGAGAACTGGGAACCTCACACCATCAAGCAAACAGCACCAGGAGAAGAGTGCATCCTTCAGATCTGAGGTTCCTAGGCCTTGGACAAAGACTGATTCAATACTGGACTTTCCTTCAGAGCCAACAAGGGGGTAAGCCTTCCTCTGGAGCGGACACCCTGAATTTGGACTTGCAGCCTACCAGACTGTGTCAGAATAAACTTTCCTTTGTTAAAGCCATCCGCTCTGTGATATTTCTGTTAGAGCAGTACTAGCTGACTAAAACAACAATCTTCTCAGTGGCTGTGATCTTTCAGAAGTAAATAAGTCTTTCTTCCAAGACACCTCTGGCTGGACTTGAACTGCCAACCCTTCATTTAGTAGAGAAGTGCTTAGGCATTTACAACACCCTGTAACTACTTCCATACTACAATCCCTCTATTCCCCTCGGAGTCAAGACTCCATCAGGACACCTTCCTGTGTCCCATGAGCATGCTGTTTATCTGCAACCACAGTCCAACTGTAACCAAGCATTACAACTACAATTTCATCATAATGTCTCAGATGAATGATATGAAATCTTCTAGAGCAGCTTCTCAACCTTTATGATGCATCAGAACACGTGAAAGGCTTGTTAAACACGCCAAGATCTAGATTCGCTAGGTCTGGGCTGGGGTCCAAAAGTGAGCATTTTCAAGGCTCTGGGCTAAGTAGGGCTGTTGATGGTGGTAGTCTGAAGACCACACTCTAAGTTATCTTCACTCTAGGCCTAACTCCCGAAGTCAGGGTTAGAAGGGCCTTCCAAAGTACCAAAGTACTCACAGCAGCTTACTACCTGAGCTGGAGTCTAGTCAGCACAGCGATTGATGCCAGGACTGGTATCAATGTCCCTTCTGATCCTGGATGAAGAGCCCCTTCAGAAATCTAAGTTAGACTTGGGGAGTAGAAGGAGGAAAGTGGAGAAATCCAGATGTCTTTAACATGAACAGATCAGCTCTCACTTGCAACTGACTGAGTTACCCTGAATTGGCAAATACAAGCTTTTCCACATTAGTCAAAACTGAGCTCATGAGCTATACTGAATTCATTTATAGAGACATGTACAGTTATATCATTAGTCAACCTGAGAAAACTCGCAGCATTCAAACTGAAATGAGTTGATTCTAATTCACCGCAACATGACAGGACAGAGAACTGACCTGTAGGGTTTCCAAGGAGCAGCTGGTAGATTCAAATTGCTACTTTTGGTTAACAGCTGAGCGCTTAACCACTGCATTCCTCACTTTGGAACTAAGACCTCTAAACCTGCAGAGTATAGCACTGCGAGAAGAGGAAGCAAAAATCTTGTGAGTGGATCACTGGGGTAATATTGAGCGATGCTACTCCCATTTCTACCCCCTGATTCCTGGACACACAAATCTTAGCTATGAGAGATCAAAAAAAACCAAACTCATTGCTGTCAAGTTGACTGTAACTCATAGTCACCCTACAGGACAGAGAAGACCTACCCCATAGTGTTTCCAAGGAGCACTGGGTGAACTCAAACTGCCAACCTCTTGGTTAGCAGCTGTAACACTTAACCATTACACCTCCAGGGGTTCCTATGGCAGAGATCACAGCACTATATATTGGACACTGATTTCGAGTATATAGAGCCTCCGGGAGAACGCTGGTGCAACCGTGCAGGGTTCTGCCACCTAGCTGGTGTCACAATTATCCCTTTTTTCTTTTGGACTTTTATTTTTTATTGTGATTAAGTGATAATTTACAATCCAAGTCCATTTGCCATATAAAATGCCATATAGACAGTCTATACAACTCTAGCTGCTCTCCCCACCATGTGATAGCAGACTCCTCCTTTCCACCCTGTAATTCCCATATTCATTTAAACTGAAGGAGCTGCTCTGACTGCCTCATGTCTTTAGTCCAGTCCAATTTTTGTGTGAAGAGCTGTCTTCAGTACTGGTTTCAGCTCTGGGCTAGCAGAGAGTCCAAGGACCACGCTTTCAGGGGACCCACCAGGATGCTGGACCATCAGTTTTGGTCTTTTAATAGAACTCTAGATCTGCACCCTCATTTTTCTCCGACTATGTGAGGGAGTCTACATTTTGTTCCCAATCAAGGCAGTCATTGGTGGTGGCCAGGCACCATCTAGTTTTTCTGGTCTTGTGTTGATATAGTCTCTGGATCACACAGACCCTTCTGTCTCCTGGGCTTCTGTTTTTCACCTGTCTTTAATGTCCTTCATTCTCCTCTGTTTCAGGTAGATTGGGACCAACTGATACTCCTTAGATGACAGCTTGCTAGCTTTAAAGACCTCAGATACCCCTCATCAAAATGAGATGCAGAATATTTGCTTAAAGAAAAAAAATCTAGTTATGCCAATTGACCCAGATGTCCCCTGAAAGCATGGTCCCCAGGCCCTGATCCCTACTACTGTGACCTTTTAAATGTTGGATTGTATTTGGGAAACTTCTCAGCTCTTGGTATTGTCCAGCAGTGTTGAATCTCCATTTTACTGTGTGCTGTCACTTCCGTCACTTAACCCGATTCCTATCTAATATCTAATCTAACAATATCTGTCTCCCTCCCTCCCCTTCCTGGTTACCATCAAAGATTATTTTCTTTTATGCTTTGCCCATATTGTGTTTGCCCTTTAGTGACTGACTAGTTTCACTCAGCATACTGTCTTCTGGATGACTCCATATTGTGAACTGTTCCCAAAGATCACCACTGTTCTTTATCACTGTGAAGTGTTCCATTGTGTGAACACACCATAGTTTGTTTATCCATTCATATGTTCATACACACCTAGGTTGATTCCAACTTTTTTTGATTTGGGCCCTTTTTTCTTTTCGGATGTGTACATTTATTAAGATAAATTGACCTCTGAGTACTACTTTTGCTGTGTCCTATCGGTTCTGAGTGGAGTGTTGAATTCTCCCACTATTATTGTGGAGTAATCTAACTCTGTTTTCAGTGTAGTCAGTGTTTCTTTGATGTATTTAGGTGCTCTGATATTAGGTGCATAGATATTTAATATAGTTAAGTCTTGCTTGTGTACTGAACCTTTCAGCAATAATGTCCATCTTTGCCCACGATGGTGGATCTGACATTAAAATTGATTTTGTCTGAGATTAGAATTGCCACATCTGCTCTTCTTTGTTCATTGTTAGCTTGATATATATTCTTCCATCCTTTAATTTTCAGTTTGTTCCTATCTTTAGGTCTCAAGTGAGTTTCTTGTAGACAACATATGGATGGGTCACGTCTTTTGATCCAAGATGCCACTCGGTGTCTCTTTACTGGAGCATTCAGTCCATTCATATTCACTGTTATTATTGATAAGTATGTGTTCAGTGCTGCCATTGTGATATGTTTATTTTTGTGTTGATGTTTTCTCTGTTGTTCTTATTAGTCTGTTCTGGGACATTCTTTTTTGTGAGTTGATTTTTCACCTTTTTCAGAGCTGGTTTTGTAGTTGTTGAGACTCCTGTGTTACATTTCTTGATATGGTATGTTACATCTTTGTTGTGCTTTACGGCTGCCCCTATGATTCCCCTTAGTAAACTACATGTAAACCCAATTTTAATTACTACCAGTCTTGTCATCTTCCTCTCCATCTGGAAGGACTATAACGACTATAGCACATCCCTCTTTTTAATATGATGGTACCATAGTTTTCATGATAGTCACTGGATTGCTTCTTTCAGTACTAAAGCTGTGATTAAATTTGGAGCCTTCCCTGAGCAGAATTCTGAATAATGTGTTGTTTTAAAATATAAAGTTAGTGGTTTTGTTTTTCTAAGCCAAAGCCAAGAACTTCTTTCAGTATTTCTTGTAGCTTTGGTTTGGTTTTTACAAAGTCTCTGAGATTCTATTTATCTGGGAATGTCTTAATTTCATTTTCATATTTGAAAGATAGTTTTACAGGATATACAATTCTTGGTTGTGAGTTCTTTTCCTTCAAGGCTTTGAATGTGCCATGCTGCTGTCTCCGTGCCAGCATGGTTTCTGCTGAGAAATCTGATGAAAGTCTACAGGGTTTCCCTCTGAATGTTAGCTTTGCTTTGAGTCTTGCTGCCTTTAAGAGTTGCTGCTTATGTTTCACTTTGTTAAGCGTGATTATAATATGTCTTTGAGTCTTTCTTTTGAGATCTATATTGGGTGGCATACAATATGCATCTGGGATATCTATATTTTCTTTCTTCATGATTTCTGGGAAGTTTTCTGTCAGCAGCTTAGCAACGTTACTCTCTGTGTTCTCCGGTGTCCCATTCTGTTCAGGGACTCCAATTAATCATAGATTGTTCCTCTTAATAGAGTCCCACATGCTTCTTAATACTTCTTCATTTTTCTTGTTTCTTTTTCCTGATCTCTGCTCATAGACACTGGCATCATTCGCTCTGTCTTCCAAGTCAGAAATTCTTTTTTCCATTTGTTCCATTCTGTTTTCTTGGCTTTGAATGGAAGTTTCTATGTCTTCAATTTTGTTCTTGATCTGTTGGATTTCAGAGTACTGGTGTTCCATCAGATTGAACATCTTGCTTAATTTTTCCTTTTGTTCTGCTGCATTTGTATAAGGTCTAGAAGAGCTCTGTATATAATCATTTTGTATTCACCTTCTGCTGATTTCATAAAAGTTTCTTCATCCAGAAAACTCCTTGGTTGTTTTATTTGGGAGTCTTCTGAAGCCATGGGTGATTTCTTGTATGCCACAAGTGTCTGTTGCTTTTTGGGTTTTATGTGACTGAGTCAAGGCTGGGAGAGATACTGTGAGGATGGATTGCAAATGTTTCTCTAGGCTGTCTTAAAATGTAAATCAAAAAGTCTCTGACCACTTCCCAAGTCAGTCAGGTTTTCAGGTGTAGAGGTCCCTCTTCCCAACTGGCAAAGTAAGCACCTCTATATACAACCCCAGATTATACATACTAGTTCAAAATAGAGCAATGCTACTGCCCTGTTGGCCTCTGCTGACAGGGCCCAGCTTTAGGTGACACTGTGTAAACTACTGCTTTTCTGGCAGAAAAGCACTCTCCTGTGGGCAGGCTCTGGCTCCCAAGCTAAGAAATAGGTCCAGCTGTGGCCACCATATCTAAGATGGCACCCTCCACACGGTCTGCAGATAGAGGGGCTAAAGGTGCCAAGATGTAGTGAGTCCTCCGCCTCTGTTGCTGGGCCTCCACCATAGGTGACAGAGTGTAAACTACTGCTTTTCTGTCAGAGAAGTGCTGTCCTGTTTGCAGGCTCTGGCTCCCAGGCTAAGAATTAGATCCTGCTAAAATCTCCGTATCCAACATGGCATCCTGAACACAGGCACTGCGGTTCCATACAAACCACCCTTTGGCAGTGATAAAAAGACAGGCCCAAAGTGGCTAGATGAATGGAGTCCTAAGCCTAGCTTTCAAAATATGGCAATTTTGCCTGCCTATCCCACCAGCAGTGCATCTGAGTCTACCTAATAGGCAAGACCTGGCTCCACCTGCCGGCCAAGACAGAGAAAAAAAAATTCAAAACGCTGCATTTACCTTCAGTCCGTGGAAGCCCAGGCTAGCCAGGAGCAGGAGTCAGTGAAAGAGAGGAGGTTTTTCGTTCAGTGGTATGAAGTCCAAAGTAACAGCCCTGTGCCATGTCCTGGGGCCTCACTAGGTGACCAGAAGGCTCTGTTTGATTATCAGTTCAGGTCTTGGTTTCCAGAGGGATATAAGGAGACATGTGCTTAGTCTGCCATTGTGACCTGAATCTTCTATAGGTTCAGGTAGGACATATTTTCCTTCTCATTTGATTCTATGAATTTCTTTATTCTATCTGTGATTTCTTGTATAACCCAGAAATGTCTGAGCAAGGTGCTGTTCAGTTTCCATGTGTTTAATTTTTTTTTCCTTTGAGTTTTCTGCTATTGACTTCAACTTCTATGGCTTTATTGTTTGAGAAGACACTTTGCAATATTTCAATGTTTTGGATTTTGGTAAGACTTGCTTTATGGCCTAATATGTGGTCCATTCTGGAAAAAGTTCTGTGTGCACTGGAAAAGAAGGTATACTTGCCTGTTGTTGGGTGGAGTGTTCTGTATATGCCTATGAGGTCAAATTCATTGATTGTGGTATTTAGATCATCCATATCTTTACTGAGCTTCTATTTGGGGTCTATCCCATCACCAGTGGGTTACCTTTGATTTATTTTTGTGGATTTCTTATCCATGTTGATATCTGGCTGTTCTGTCCTGCATTGTATCCTCAAGTATATATCTGATGCTATTGATTTTCTAAACAAGTACTTCTTTCAGTGTTTCTTATAATTTTGGTTTGGTTTTTGCAAAATCTAAAATTCTGTTTATCAGGGAATGTCCTAATTTCACCATTATATTGAAGAGACAGTTTTGCAGGATATATAATTCTTGGTTGGCAGTATTTTTTCCCTCAAGGTCCTGTATATGTCATCCCATTGTTTTATTTCCAGCATGGTTTCTGCAGAGTAATCTGATTTCAGTCTTAATGTTTAAGCCTTTAAAAAAAAATAACTCTCCAAACTCACTGCCACTGAGTCAATTCCAACTCATAGCAACCCTATAGGACAGAGTAGAACTGCCCCCATAGAGTTTCCAAGAAGTGCCTGGTGAATCTGAAATGCCAACTTTTGGGTAGCAGTCATAGCACCTAACCACTATGGCTATCTTTAAAAGCCCTGCCCTATTTTAAATTATGTTTGATGATGCTATGTCTTTCTTTGGGGATCTATCTTCAGTGTACTTTGATGTGCATCTTGGATAGATAACTTCTCATCTTTCGGATACCAGGGAAATTTTCTGTCAAGACATGTTGAACAATGCTCTCTGTATTTTCTGTTATCTCTGCCTGTTCTGGCACTCCAGTGATTTGTAAGTTATTCCTCTTGATACAATCCCACATAACTTAGTGAGTCTTCATTTTTTTTGTTTAATTCCTTTATCTCATTTTTCCTCATGTATGTTGGTGTCAGTTGTTTTATTTTCAATCTAATTCTACATTCCATTGCTCATTCCTGCTTCTTTGACTTTCTACTGAATTGCCTAATTCTGTAATTTTATTGTTAATCTGCTGAATTTCAGATCTTTGTTGCTTGTGTATTTCAGCCTGTTTAATTTTTCAGTATACTCTGTCACAGTTTTTCCAGTTTCCTTCCTGATGTCTATCAGAACTCTGAAAATTATTCTTTTGTATTCTACCTCCAATAATTGTTGTAAGTCTTCTTCTTTGAGAATTTTTTTAAAATTCTTTGCTTTGGGAGTTTTCTGAGGAAGACCATGGTGGCCTGCATCTTTGAATGGTTAGAAACTGACTGTTGTCTACAAGCCAAAGAAAGTTCTTGTAATTTGATTATTGTGTTGCAACTTATACATATCTACTTTTTATAAAATTTAGCTTTAGTATGTCCAAATATTTTGATTGCTTAGGCTAAACTGATTATTGTAGCCTTAAAAACTCCCCCTCAGCAGATGGTTAGATCTATGAATGCACTGGAAAGATAGGTGGAGTTGCTGGCTCAGGGAATCTGGTAGAACTTTTTCCTCTTCCTTTTCCTTTGTTTCCCTCTCTAAGTCTGGGAGAATAACTGAGGACACACACACACACGATGTCTCACTTCCAGTCCAGGTAGTGCATCAGAATTCAGTGACTAGGGTACAGCAGAGTGGGAGAAGTACTGGGGGAAGGGGAGGGAAATCAGCACAAAGGAAAATTTTGAGTCCACAAGAGTTCACAGGCACTTAGCTTACCACGCTCAGGAGAAAGTCCTCTCTGGTTCTGTAACTGTGGCTGTCCTAACTCACTTGCTTTAATGAGAAAAGATGTGCTTTGCTCACCGTGCTGCTGGTGTTTGGCTGCCCACTGCTGTGTCACAGCCCCACTTGGCTGACTGAAGCAGGTTCCTCTGTATGGTGCACATTTAAATCTGGCTGAGGTAGCTGTAGTTCCCCATAAATCCTTGTCTCCAATTTTCCAATTATGTTCCTTCAAAGTCCCTGACCATTCAGCTGCCAAACCACTGACCACACCCCATGAATCACTATATAATCACACACCTGGCCACTTCTCCTTCTAAACAAAGTGAACAACCAAGTGCATTGCTTGGAGTTCTGCCTACTGGGAAGATTTTTCTTCACCACTGTCCTTTACTATTCCCTCCTGTCTTTGTCATTTGAGTGCTTCCACATGGCTCCTACCACCAGGGACAATAACGAGCCCCACTGTACCTAGGTGTCTCAATTCACTTACGAAAGTTCCCACTATCAAATCTGATTTATATAAAATAGCAATCCCATCAGTATTCAAGGATGCTGGGGCTCCCTTCACAAATTTGTTCCTCATCCCTGTAGTAAAAGTTGTGCACTCTAGGTACTCCATGGGTGGTTTTGTGGGTCTAACCTGATAAATTCACTCTTGCATACCAATTTCCCTAAAACTTTTGACATTTTCTTCTATAGTACACCAACACAGATCTGGTACTTCAATTTGATTTAGTATAGGCCACCTCATAATCTATGCTCCAGTAATTCAATCAAATAAACTGCTGGATTCTTCCCTAACTTTTGAGCTGAAACACTGAACGAAGAATATGTGCTTAGTGACCTCATATCAATAAAATCAAACTGATCCATTCTTATGTTTCCTGCACAATTATCTCACAGCCTTAATAGCCATTCCCACACATATTCCCCAGGTGTCTGTTTGTACGTATTGGAAAAGTCAAGCAGTTCTTTTGGAAAGCAGTCTAACTCCTCCTGGGTTAAACTTGTATTCATCTTTTGAGTCTCCCTGGGTCTTAAGTCTAGTTATAGGTCTAGAGGCTAAAATTGGCGGGGACATTCGGCATTGTTTTGTAAAGCTTTTGCTTCAGGAGTTGTCCTAGGTAATGACTCCAGCAAAGATGCTTTAGATGCAGCTGCCTTAGCCTCATTAGATGGGAGAGAAGGAGCTAACGGCTCTGGTGCTGCCCATATGTCCTCACAGCAGGCTTCATGATCTCTACTTCTTTCCAATCAGCTTCTTCACATTAACATCAGCTACCTCTCTGGTTTGGCAGTTGAACTGGCATTTAATTCAGCTACATTTACAATAAAACTCTAGGTTTGGTTTTCTAGTCATATCAGCTCTATTACTATAATAAATGAGGTTTTCTCTCAAGGCACAAGTAGAAATTTTGAGGTCATTTATGTGGCTCTTGAGCTTTAAATTTGAAGTTCTCAGCTCACCTCTTTTATCAGCTTGTCTTAAAAATGTGGAACCAAACAACCAGCTCCCTTATACTCCTCATTATGGCAAAATTGTAGAAAGGTATCATTCGTGCAATCAGCCGAAGTCTCGTCTTTCACCAACACTGGATCTATTTGTATTGACCTTCTGTGTATCTGAATTACCATCTCATGTCATGGGTTAGTAGTGCCCTCTTTACTAGTGGAAGTAGAAGTCATCATCTTTAAGACTAACCAGACATAAGAACCAATTTAGAAAAATCATCCTCACAATTCTGCCTCTCTGAAATCACTCTTGGTACCAAATTCTTGGGCTGGTTTCTCTAGAGAAGCAAAACCAGGAAAGTGTATAAAGACAGAGAAGTTTGTATCAAGGATATAGCTTATGTGGCTTTTAGAGACAGTAAAGTCCAAAGTCTTTGGGGTAGAAGAGGCCTCTTCTGATTCACGTAGCTCCAGTGACTGGTGAACTCAAGATGAGCAAGTGAGAGAGCAGGGCTTTTGTTCATAGGTTGTGAAGATCAATAAATCCATGATCAGCAGACAAGACTGCAGGTAAGCTGCTAGCTCAACTCCCAAAAGGCAGAGGTCAGACAAACAGGATACACCTGCAGGATCCAGAATGAAGAAATGCTCCTGAACCCTGACAGAACATCTGTCCACACTCAATGCAGGCAATATACCCAAGGAAACACCCCTTCAGTCCACTGGATACTCACGAGATTCTATCACTGGGTGATCACACATCAAACTTCAACAGGCCAAAGTGACCACAATATCAGACGACTGCCAAAACATGGAGAATCCTGGGCCAGCCAAGTTGACACACAATCTTAACAATCATGGTATGCATTCACTTCTACTCCAGCAGATGACCTATGGTCTCACCTCCCCGCAGACTAGGGTTAGAAGGAAGGAATTTCATCAGCTTTGGTCCCTTACATCCACAAAGATACCTACACTGTATTTAATAGAATCTGAAATACCAAAAATTGAAGTAAAGGGGCCAAAAAAGATGCCAATTAAACTATCATATAGTGCTAATTCATAGGAAGACATTTAGAAGATCAGGAAATGTGAAAAAAAAAATCATCAATGCATCAATGACACAGAGTGCATCTGTATATGCCTTAGGTTAAACTTAAAAATATACTTAGGTGGACTTCAGGTGAGTTTATACCTGAATACTCACTTTAGGAGGTAGTCTGAACTCAGCAGGTATTTCAAATACACCAAGCCATATACCTCTTCACTTTTATCTCCTGGGATAATGCTTTTAGAGCAGTCTCTGATGTCTCACATTTTCTTAAACAGCATGAAGAAAGAAAGAGGCACCGTAACATAGTACATAAGCGTATTGACTCTGTCTCTTATTATTGAGCTACCTAATATTTCCTATACTCTATTTCCTGATCATTAAAATAAGGACAGTAGTAGTACCTGTTCTAGAGAGTTGTTGTGTGGATTAAATGAGATAATGCCAAAATATTTAGGACAGAATCTGAGAAAAAAATATTGATGGACTTCACAGTTATTTCCTTCTGCAACATCTGTATAGTCACAGAACTTGGATTTTTTTCCCCTCTTTCCCTTAAACAACATGTAGAATTACTGTAATTTTTGTTTACATTGCAACTATTGGTCTTGGGCATTGAGTAGCATATACAGAAATCTCTTATCTTATTGTCAAGATGTCAGGGGCACCCAACTCACTTAAGGATGTATAGTAGAATCGAATTCTGCACACTTCAAGTTTTGAAAAGGGAACAAGAAGAAAGATCATTAGAAGAGATAAACGTCTCCAAATGTGAGACAAAGGCCACCAGAACATAAGTTCTATGAGTGTAGGCACTTAGTGTGTCACTGCTATATACCTAAGCACCATTCCAAAGAAAGATGATCCAATGGAATTGAAATTATTGAACAGTGTCATTAATATGACACACATGTAAAATTTTGCTGAAGATCATTTGGCAAAATGATGCTGTATAATCTTCGAAGCCTAAAATTCTTAAACAGAAAACCTTAACTGGCCCAAATGGCATATTTGATACATTTGATTATTTCATTTTTTATTGGAAAAAACTCATTATTTAAGAAGTTACTATAAATTTGGCACAACACAAGGCATTGTATCATCTAATTTAAGACTTGAGACATGCAACATGAGACACACAATATTAAGCACAACCTAAGATACACACATTCAGGTTCAGAGAAGCAAACTGACACAACTAGCTAGAAACTAACCCAGAATTCAAACTTGCGTCAGCATGATTGCGAAACCCGTGGTCTTCTACACTGTTCTTAAAAGCCTGATCTCACTGGGTTTCTGGTCTTTTCTGGCCTTTCTCCTCTAGTCCTTTTCTACAGTCTTGACCAGTCATCAGTCATCTTTTATAGGCCTATTCTCCTCTGCCCATTCCTCCAGTGCTGGTTCCAAAAAGCTCTGAATGCATACTCTCCTGTTTTCCCATGTTACACACTGCCTGAAGTAATCTCATCCACTCCCACAGCTTTCAGCACCCTACCCATACTGGTGGATGTCCACAGCATAAAGAACTTCCCCCAAAGAAACGCATGTCTCAGCCCTAGGCCACCTCCTTTCATAAAGCTGCAGACAGTTACTTTCATCTTTCAGAATGCCTGTCAAGGTAGGTCCAGCACCTGGTTTTAGGATGCAAGGGTACCTGACATTGTTCACATTGTTCTTGGCCTTTTGGGCCCTGGTTAAAATCTAGACTGACAGCATCTCTCTCATACACTGATACATTCTAATTTGTTTGCCTTGTGAGATTTTGTTTTGTTCTCTGCTGTATCTCCATTACCCAGTCAGTGCCTGGCACAGAAGACATACCCACATAGAATGAATAAAGACAGGAGAGGCAAGTGTCTCAACTGTTAGCTTTGCCTTTCCTTTTATTTATGTTTAGGGAAATTGATAATCCAATGGCAAATAAACACTGAAAAGATGCCCAATTTTAGTAGTGTTAAAAAAAATACAAATTGAAATAATGATGAATTATCACTTTATCTATGTCAGGCTGCCTAAAATTAAAAAGTTTGACAATATAATAATTTGTATAGGAAATTCAGAAATCTTATACACTGTATATAGGCAACTAATACAAATACTCTAAAGAACAATTTAGCAATACATAATAACAATACATTCACTGAGTCTGTAACTCAGTGATGTCACTTCTAGGTACACAGCTTTAAGAAATTCTTAAACATGTATTTAAGGAATTATGAACAAGGTCATCTGTCTTAGCTGGGTTCTCTAGACATGCAAAACCACTAAAATAATTTACACACACACACATATGGAAAGTAAGAGAGATAGAAAGAGGGAGAGAGAGAAGAGTTTATACATCTGATTGTAGAGGCTCAAACATTCCAAGTCTGTAGGATAGGCTAGAGGCTTCTCCTAACTCACATAGCCTCAGGGACTGGTGAAACCAAGAATGGAAATTCAGACAGCACGGTTCTGGCTCACAGGCTGCGAAGACAGCAGGTAAGCTGCTAGCTCAAGTCCCCAAAACTGGAAGTCAGACAAGCAGGAACCAGCTGCCAGATTTAGCACAAATAAAAACTCAAGAACCTTGTCAGAAAGTAGCCCACATCCCCAAGGAAACTCCCTTTCAACTGGCTGGCTACTCAAGTGGAGTCCGTCGTGAAGGGGATCACATTATACCAAATCTCATCATAGAGATGATCACATCATTATGTGACTGCCAAAGTATATCATAACTGCCAAACCACTGAGAATCATGACATAGCCAAGTTAACACACAACCTCACAACCTCAAAAAATGCAGGGTTCAATAAGTCACTGTTTATAACAGCAAAGAAAGGTAATCTAATCAATATATAAATCAATTGAATTATATTCAATCAAATACAGCATAACAAACAAAAAGAATGAACTATGTTTACATGTATCAATATGAAAAAAATCTCAAAAAACTATTTATTGCAAAAAACAAGTTAAACTGTCAAGAACTATATAAATGTCATTTATGCCATTTATGTACATTTTAAGAACAAAGGCCATTTATGTTCTATTTATATGAATATGCACAAGTAGGAAAAGCCTCAAAACTTCGAAAGGAAGAATGTACATCAACTTCAGGATAATGGTTACATATTAAAACAAAGACGACTTCAATTATATGTTTAAAGTTCCATTAAAAAAGGAGATCTGAAATAGGAGACTGTTGGGAAGATAAGCTGAGAAGAAGAGTGTGCTGTCACTGTGCAGGGAGAGCAGTGGAAGCTGGATGTAGGTCAGCATACAAATTTATATGGGAACGTACATTTTCATTCAATCACAATAAAAAAAACCTTGACAAAAAAAAAAAAGGAGATCTGAAAAATTTTTTGTTTCCAAAATCTGGGCTACTACAACATTGTCAAACCCAAAACACCAAATCTACTGCCATCAAGTTGATTCCAACTCATAGCAGAATAGGACAGAGTAGAACTGTCCTATATAGGACAGAGTAGAACTGTCCCACAGAGTTTCCAGTGACAGAGTAGGACAGAGTAGAACTGTCCCATAGAGTTTCCACAGAGCACCCAGCAGATTTCAACTGCTGACCTTTTCGTTAGCAGATGTAGCACTAAACCACAATGCCACCAGAACTATAACATTAGGAATACAAAACCACCATATAATGCGTACCTGAACCCACACTGATCTCAAAGTCTTGAAAACTAAAATTCAATACTAAAAATGACTTGACAAAAGTAAATAATGTAGTAAGAAAAAATGTAAATAAGCAAAAAGCAAGGTCTGTATTTTGGTTCAGGAAAATAAAAGTTAAGGAATATTTTAAACAAAATCTCAAAAGCTTAGTATTTGTCTTAAGTGTCCTTTCCATCACCATCTTACATTCATCTAAGGTACAAGGTACTAAGCCTTGTATTATGCTGGTGTTTTCTTGGAGGTAGATTTGAGATTTATTTTTATTTTCAAATAACCAGTTCAGTGTTCTGTGACACCACTTGAAGGTACCATATGAACCTAACATTAATATGAAAATACCTTGGTCAAGAATAAAAACAAAAAAAGGCCTGTATAGTTACTATAAAATCCTAGTGGATTTGCCTAATTTTGAAACATATGTATTCTCAAGAATTTCAAGCTATGTCATAGTCACTTGTTCTTAGCTGCTGTTGAGTCAGTCCCTGACTCACAGAGACCCCATGTGTTACAAAGGAGAACTGCTCCACAGGGTTTTCTTTGCTACAATCTGTATAGAAGCAGATCCTCAGGTTCAAAATGCCACTAGTGCTCTGTCGTTTACTTGTTTAATTTAATCCTCAAAACAAAGTACTATTACTTTGTTCATAAATTACTTGTCTTTCTATGAAAAAATATTATGTAAACTCTTAGTGTTCAATTTTAATCAATTACTTCATGCATGGATGACAATGAATTACTTATATATTCTCTAGTCTATTTGTGCCTGTATGTCCCATTCAGGGAACATTAGCCTGTGTGGCTATTTAAATTAATTAGTATAAAATATTCAAGGAGCATGGCCAAGATGATGGCATAGTTAGACATTCCTGTGGCCCCTCTAACAACAAAGACTAGAAAGAACAAATAAATTGACTACGCATGACATTCAAGGAGACCTGAAAATCAAAAGGAAAGCTTAGAAATGGAACTGAGTGATGGGAAAGCGAGAACAGGTGCAGAAGTACCTAAGACTGGTTATACCTAACCCATTAGAAAATGGCTGAAGTCAACCTGGTGAACAGAGCAGTGGCATTTGCAGGCATCCTTCTCAGCAGGAGAGACCCAGCAGTAGAGAGTACACTGGCACCTCTAGAACTAGTGAAAAGTGGCACTTGATCATCAAGAGCTAAGTGGCTTGCATATACCTACCATGCACAGACCTAAATCTTTCCTTAAGGATAAACCTTCATTTGCCCAATGTCTCCCACTCCTTTCTCTGCACAGTACCTGGCCCCCAAGTCTGATGCCATTAACTGACCCAGAAGTAGGACTCCTTAAGCCCAGCCTGAGCCATTCTCCAAGACTCAGAGACAGAACAGTTTAACAAACTGAGGGAATAGGGAGAGAAAGAAAAAAAGATCTGTCAACTTTCCAAGCTAGAAATTTAAGGCAGAAACAGTCCCTTCACCTAGAATGCACATAAGGGACACGCCATTCCCCAAAACACTTATGGATGGCTGTTAGCTTCCTATCTTTCTCAGCATGTGCAGACAGATGACTGTACCTACAACAATCACCACTGCCCAACTAGGGTGCCAGGGCAGAACCTGCACCACACACTGACTGACTGCCTACACACCTGAGCTGAATCTATACATAAAGTAAACAGACTCTTGAGCTTGCAAATCTAGTAAGAGATCTAACCACTTGGTGATACAACATTAAAAGTTCAAAGACACCAATAACCAAACCAGCACACAATACCAGCCTTTGTGAACATTTCAAAACAAAATAAAACAAGAAGCTAGAATACAGCAAGCAAACCAAAAGTGTAAATTCAACAACTTACTGATAGCTCATAGACAACAGTCAATATCAAATTACTTAAAGAGGCAGACCACAATGGCTTCAGAAAGCTCCCAAAACAAAGAATCAAGAGATTTTCCAAATGAAGAGAACCTCCTGAAATTATCAGAGGTACAATACAAAAGATTAATATTTAGAACTCCAACGGATCACGAAGAAGATGAGGGAAAATGTAGCAGAGCACAAGACACACTGAACAAGTTGCAAGAAAGCACTGAGCAGCAAGAATCAGTAAATCTGCAAATTAATTATCAACTTACAGAATTAGATGACAATAGAATGTCAAAAGAGTAGAACTGAGGCAGTGGAAGGCTGAATTAGTGAGACTGAAGATAATTCAGGTGACACCAACAAGTCTGAGTAAAAATCAGATAAAATAATTTTAAAAACATCAAGTAACACTAAGAATTATGTGAGACTTTATCAAGAAGAATTATCTACAAGTGATTAGAATATCAGAACAGGGGAGAATAACAGAAAATGCAGAGAGAACTGTTGAAGAATTGTTGACAGAAAATGTTCTTGATATCACAAAGAGGGGAAGATATCTATCCAAGATATTTATCAAACTTCACACAATGCAGATCTCAAAAGAAAGACAACAAGGTACATTATAATCAAACTTGACAAAAACTAAACACAAGAAGACAATTTTAGAAGTGGCTAGGGATAAATCCGACTCGACGGCACTCAGCTTGGCAGGGATAAATGAAAAATATTCTACAAGGAAGAGTTAATAAGATGAAGCTTGGACTACTCAGTAGAAACTGTGCAGTTAACAAAGTAATGCAATAACATATATGAAGTCCTAAAGGAAAAAGTAATTGCCTGCCAAGAACTATATATCCACCAAAACTATGTCTCAAATGTGAGAGATAAAGACATGGAAGATCTAAATGCTACAATCAACACACTTGACCTCATAGACATCTATGGAACACTCCACTCAGCAGCAGAAAACTACACTTTCTTTTCAAATGCATACGTGGAACATTTGCCAGAATAGACCACATATTAGACCATAAGGGAGGGCTTAACAAGATTCAAAGCATTGAAATATGACAAAGCATCTTTTCACTATGAAGCTAGAAATCAGTAACAGAAAAAGGAAGGAAAAAAAAATCTAACACATGGAAATTGAACAACACCTTCCTCAAAAACTACTCGGTTACAAAAGAAATCAAGGACGGAATAAAGAAATTTACAAAGTCAAATGAGAATGAAAACTCATCCTACCAGAACCTTTGAGACACAGCAAAAGCTCAATTTATTTGAATAAATGCACACACTCAAAAAGAAGAAAGGTCCCAAATCAAAGCATTAACCCCACAACTGGAATAAGTAGAAAGAAAGTAGCAAAAGAAGTCCTCAGGCAGCAGAAGACAGCTAATAATGAAAACTAGAGCAGAATTAAATGAATTACAGAACAGAAAAATGATAAAAAGAATTATCAAGACTAAAAGCTGGTTCTTTGGAAAGAACAACAAACTTGATTAACTATTGTCCCAAATGATAAGAGAAAAATGGAGATGAAACAAATAATCTGAATAAGAATTGAGATGGGCCATATTACAACATAACCCACTGAAATTTTAAAAAATCATAATACTATGAAAAATTGTACTGTAACAAGTTTGAAAACCTAGAGTAAATTGACAAATTTCTGCAAATCTTCCTAACCTAACACAAACAGACACAGAACAACTAAATAAACCCCTCACAAAGTGCTGTTGAGTCGGATCCAACTCAAGAGATTGAAAAAAGTTAACTAAAAACTCCCAGTGGAAAAAAAGCCCTGGTCCTGATGGCCTGACTGGAGAATTCCACAAACTTTTAGGGAACACCATCACTACTAAAGGTATTTCAGAGCATACAAAAACGATGGAATACTACTAAATTCATTCTGTAAAGCCAGCATAACCCTGATACCCAAACCAAGTAAAGACAGCACAAAAAATGGAAACTTACAGACCAATGTATCTCATGAACTCAGATTCAAAAATCCTCAAAAAAATTCTAGCCAATAGAATTCAACAACGTATAAAAAAAATTATTCACCATTATCAAGTGGCATTCATACTAGGGATGCAGGAATGCTTCAACATTAGAAAAACAATGAATTTAGTCAACCACATAAAAGAACAAGTGATTCTAACAATTGATGCAGAAAAGGCATATGACAAAGTCCAACACCCAGTCATGATAAAAATTCCCAGCAAAATAGAAATAGTAGGGAAATTCCTCATCGTAATGAAGGGCACTTGTACAGAGCCAATAACCAACATCATGCTAAACGGAAAGAGTCTGAAAGCATTCCCCTTGAGAACAGGAACAAGACAAGGATGCTCTTTGTTACCACTTTTATTCAACAGTGTGCTGAAGGTTCCAGCCAGAGTAATCAGGCAAGATACAGAAATAAAGGGAATCCAAATCAGTAAGGAAGAAATAAAAGTGTCTCTATATGTAGATGATATGATTTCACACACAGAAAACTCTAAAGAATCCACAAAGAAACTACTGGAAGAGTTCAGCAAGGTTATCAGGAAAGAAGATAAACATACAAAAATCAGTTGGATTCTTTTACACCAAAGAAGAGAACATCAAAGAGGAAATCACCAAAGCAATACCATTTACAACAGTCCCCAGGAAGACAAAATACTTAGGAATAAATCTAACCAGAGACATAAAATCTAACCAGAGACAAAAAAAATCACAAGACACTACTGCAAGAAACAAAAAGAGACCTACACTAGTGGAGAAATCTACTTTGCTCATGGAAAGATTCAACATTATGAAAATGTCTATTCCATCCAAAATGATCTATACATACAATGCAATCTCCGTACAAATTCCAACAGCATTTTTTTATGAGATACAAAAACAAATCACCAACTTCACATGGAAAGAAAAGAAGTCCCAGATAAGTAAAGCATTACTGAAGAAGAGCAAAGTAAGAGGCCTCACACTACCTGATTTTAGAACCTATTACATTGCTGCAGTAGTCAAAACAGCCTGGTACTGGTACAAAAACAGATACACAGACCAATGGAACAGAATTCAGAATCCAGCTTAGCTATGAGTAGCTGATATTTGACAAAGGCACAAAGTCTATATACTGGGGAAAAGACAGTCTCTTTAATAAATAGTGTTGGCATAACTGGATGAACACGTATCTGTCAAAAATTGAAACAAAACCCATATTTCACGCCAT
Source organism: Heterohyrax brucei (assembly GCA_028571685.1). Lineage (NCBI taxonomy): Eukaryota > Metazoa > Chordata > Mammalia > Hyracoidea > Procaviidae > Heterohyrax > Heterohyrax brucei. The sequence goes on along the minus strand of CM053149.1, from coordinate 52,545,432 downwards.
GCACAAAAACTATCTCAAAATTCGTCAAAGACCCAATTATCAAATCTAATATGATAAAGATCATGGGGGAAAAAATAGAGACAATGCTGAGAGCCCTAATACATGGCAGAAACAGATTACAAAACATTATTAAAATGCACAAATACCAGAAGAGAAAATAGATCACAGGGAACTTCAGACAATGTTCATTCAAAGACTTCACCAAAAGAGTAAGATGACTACTGACATACTGAGAAAATAAAAAATTGGTTACCACATGTCCAATCAGTGTCTGATCTCCACAACCTACAAGATACTGCAAGATCTCAACAATAAAAAAAGACAACCCAATTAAAAAATGAGCAAAGGATATCGACAGGCACTTCTCCAAAGAAGACATTCAAGTGGCCAATAGATACATGTGGAAACGCTCACGATCATTAGCCATTAGAGAAATCTAAATGGAACTACAATGAGATACCATCTCACCTCAGCAAGGCTAGAATTAATCCAAAAAACACAAAATAATAAATGTTAAAGTGGCTGTGAAGAGACTGGAACACTTTTACACTATTTATGAAAAGTTAAAATGGTACAACCACTTTGGAAAGCAATTTGGCACTTTCTTAGAAAGCTAGAAATGGAAATAACATACTATCCAGCAATCCCATTTCTTGGAGTGTGCCTTAGGGAAATAAATACTGGTTGCCACAAAATAGACACATGCTCACTAGTGTTTATTGCAGCACTGTCCACAACAACAAAAAGATGGACTCGACCTTGATGCTTATCAGCAAATAAATGGATAAACAAACTATGGAATGGTGTGGATGCAATAATAAAGTATGCAATGATAAAGAAAAATGATGAATTTGAATAACTTTTCATTATATGGAGAAATCTAGAAGGCATTATGATGAATGACATTAGTCAGTTGCAAAAGGACAAATACTGTATGACACCACTATTACAAGGAGTAAAGAAAAGGTTTAAACATAGAAGAAAACAGTCTTGGATGATTACAAAGGTGGGGAGGAGAGAGAGAGATATTTACTGATTAGGCAGTAGACAGAAATTGGGTTTGGTGAAGGGAGGAACAGTGCGCCGTAGAAGGGAGGACAGCAGAGCTGGACTAAACCAAAAGCTAAGAGGTTTCCCGAATATTATCGAACACTTCAAATGATGGAACAGCGGGGGCTACTAAGCCTGGGGACCATGGTTTCAGGGAACATCTATGTCAACTGGCTTAGCAAATTTTTTAAAAAAATGTTCTGCATCTCACTTTGGTGAGTAGTCAGGAGTCTTAAAAGCTATCAAGCGGTCATCTAAGTAGCATCAATTGGTCCCAACCCACCTGCAGCAGAGGAGAATGAAATATATCAAAGACGTGAGGAAAATATGACACCAAGGGAGAGAAAGAGCCACATAACCCAAAAACTACACCAGCATGAGTCCAGAGCAACCAGATGGTACCCAGCCACTACCAAGGACTGCCCTGTCAAGGAATACAACATAGAGTCACTGATGTAGCAGGAGAAAAATGGGTGTGTAGTACTCACACTCTGTTAAAAAGACCAGACTTGACTGTTTGACAGATTGGAGGGTCCTGAGAAGAAATGTCCCTCAGACTCTCTGTCAGCCCAGAAGAGAAACCATTCCTGAAGCCTACTTATCAGAGAGAGATTGAACTGCACTATAAGACATAAAATGATACTGGCAAAGACAGTGCTTCTTGGCTTATGTAGATACACGGGGGTAACTGGGCAGCTTTTTTTTTTTTTTTTGTATGACGACTCAGATTCTAAACTTTCATTTGAAGCACAATAAAATATTTTAAAAAATACAAATATTTAAATCTTTGTCTGCATTAGACACACTTGGTTAGTGGCAACCATATTAACACCATCACAGAAAGCTCTGCTGGACACAGGTAGTTTGGAGAGCTCTTATATAACAAGTCGTACAATGGCCACACATAAAAATAGGTTACATATTTTAGCAAAGAATTACTGTCTTTCTCAGTGTTTACATGTTACCATGTGCTACTACTTACGTTATTCACATTGCTTTTGTCAATGTGGAAACCCTGGTGGCGTAGTGGGTTAAGTGCTATGTCTGTTAACCAGAAGGCTGGCAGTTCAAATCCACTAGATGCTCCTTGGAAACTCTATGGGGCAGTTTTACTCTGACCTCTAGGGTCACTATGAGTTGGACCTGACTCAACGGCAGTGGGGTGTTTTTGGTTTGTCAATGTGGTCAAAACAATCTTAAACATTGACCACTATTGAATACTATTGAATAATTATAACTTAAGCCAAAATAATCACTCCTTTTTGTGCCTTGTTCATAGCTGAATATATGACTCAAAATACATAATGGCAATATCTAAATAAATAGCAATAATACAATCAGTAATCAGCTCCACATGGGAAACATCTTAAGGAAACTTACCCTCCTTCACTTTCTGCTTCCTCTGAACTATTCCCCGTTGCTGAACTTCGAACTGTGGCGAGTCTTCTTTTTCTAGCTCTGTGCTGCGGACTTACCCTATGAATAGTGGCCTTCCCTCCAAGTTCACCTTGTACATGCTCTTCCAGGCTTGAAATAGCTTCTTTAAGAAATCTGATTTCCATTTTGAGTTCTTCCATATTTGTTAGTAATTCATCTAACTTCTCCAGTATCTGAAGTTGTCTTCCTTGGAAGACCACTGTTGTTCCTTGGCCATTATATATCTCATCCTGCAACATCACTGAATCAGCTGTACTACCCAGAGAAAGGAGCTTAGGTAAATTTATTGCTATCCTGGGTTTACGGACCCGGTGGTACCACAAAAGCAGTAAGCTGATCCCAGCAGTTCCCATGGTGATGCCAAGTATCATCCCTCTGCTTGTGGGATGTGACATTTCTTGGTTTTGTTTCTAAAAGGAAAACAAATATAAATGATGGTTGTTTCTGCTTTTTCCCATGATTAAAATATCAGTGCTTTTTCAACAACAAAAGCCAATTCTAACATCATAAAAAACACTCAATAAACTAAAATATATTATATATGAAGCAAACAGAAACATCAGAGCACAACACCGACGTCTAATATAAAGTTGGAGTAAGTTATCTATCATAGTTCAAATTCTGTATTTTGAACGGCTGATCTAAAATTTACCCTTTTACTGTGTATCTTAAGTGGCAACCCTGGTGGCATAGTGGTTAAGTGCTACACCTGCTAATCAAAAGGTCAGTAGTTCAAATCCACCAGGCACTCCCTGGAGACTCTACGGAGCAATTCTCCTCTGTCCTACAGAGTCACTGTAAGTCAGAATTGACTTGACAGTAGTGGGTACACATACCTTAAGAGAAGCCCTGGTGGGACAGTGGTTAAGAAGATGGCTGCCAAGTGCAAGGTTAGCAGTTAGAGCCCACAAGCTGTCCAGTGGGAGAAAGATGCCACAGTCTGCTACTCTGAAGATCTACAGCCTTGGAAACTCTAAGGGACAGTTCTACTCTGCCCTACAGGGAGCATCAAAGGAATTACTAAAAAAACTCTGCCCAGGGGGCAGGGGACCATGCTCTTAGGCGAATTCCAGGCCAATTGGCACAACTAGCGTTTTGCTAAGAGAGCTCTCTGCACCCCACATTGGTGAGTGGCGTCTGGGGTCTTAAAAGCTGCCAAGCTGCCATCTGAGGACACAGCAAATGGTCCCAACACAGCAGGAACGCATGCTCACTGAGGACCAAAATGACATGCGGTAAAGACAACCGAGAAGACGGAGAGACCCACAAGAGTGGGTGCCTACATCGACTTGGGACCGGAAGAACCGGATGGTGCCCGGCCACCACCAGTGATAGCCACGATGGAGCTCACAGAGAGGAGTCTCACTGGCAACACAAGAATAAAGAGGTGCATCATGAGATCTCCACTAAAAGAACTCAATTGATGGTCTAGCGGTTTAGGGGTTCCTCTGAGAGCATGGCCCCCTGCCCGGATGCTGCCCTTTCCCATAAATTATAACAAAGGTGCACTCTTTGGACAGGAATGGATTGGACTTGGCAAGGCAGAGTGACCATATATTGGAAGCACTTTATGGTTCTATACATCTATAGAATATCATCTTGCTGACCTCTGGCTGGAGGAAGGGGAGTGGACGGACAGGAGGGGAAAGGAGGCTGTTGGGAGGATGAGACATGTATGGAGCAGAGAGGAATAGTGTGCTGTCACCGGACAGGAAGAGCAGTGGAAGCTGCATATAGGGGGGCATGTAAATTTATATGTGAATGTACATTTTCACTCAGTTATGTTAAATAAAAATTAAAAAAAAAAAAACTCTGCCCAAACATTTTACAACTATGATGCATATGCTTGAACATTCTGTCCATGTAAAAGAATCAGATTCCTAGTAAAAAGTCATACAACTTAAAACTGGAAGTGTACTTAGAAATTTATGTTTCCCAAGTCGATGAAGGCACCCGCTCACGTGGGTCTATCCTCTGGGTTGTCTTTACCCCATGTCATTTTAGTCCTCAGTGAGCATCCGTTCCTGCTGAGTTGGGTCCATTTGCTTTGCCCTCGGATGGCAGCTTGGCAGCTTTTAAGACCCCAGACACTACTCACCAATGTTGGGTGCAGAGAGTCCTCTTAGCAAAACGCTAGTTGTGCCAATTGGCCTTGATTTCGCCTAACAGCATGGTCCCCCACCCCCTGCCCCAGCTACTCTATCCTTGCAGTATTGGGTTAATATGGAAGGAGTATTCAAGTTATGCTGAAGTCCACTTAATATTGTTCTTGTTTCTAATGTGTGCTATCACCGATTTCACCCAACCAGATTTCTAGCAACGATCTAATCTAAACTGTCCCCCCCTCGCCATCCCTCCCTCCCTCCCTTCCCTTGCAGCTGTCAAAGAGTCTTTTCTTCTATACATAAGTCTGTTTCTGAGATCTTATTATATAAGTCTCATACAATATTTGTCCTTTTGTCACTGACTACTTTCACTCAACATAACCAGATGGTGCCCAGCCACCACCAGTGATAGCCGCGATGGAGCTCACTAAGTTGAGTCTCACTGGCAACACAAGAATAAAAAAGGGTGTATCCTGAGATCTCCACTAAAAGACCTCAATTGATGGTCTAGTGGTTTTGCAGTTCCCCTGGGAGCATGGTCCCCTGCCCTGAAGCTGCCCTTGCCCATAAATCATAACGAAGGTCCACTCTTCGGGCACGAATGGATTGGACTTGGCGATGCAGAGTGACCATATATTGGATGCACTTTATGGTTCTATACATCTATAGGATATCATCCTGCTGACCTCTGGCTGAAGGAAGGAGAGTGGGTGGAAAGGAGGGGAAAGGAGACTGTTGGGAGGACGAGACATGTATGGAGCAAAGAGGAATAGTGTGCTGTCACTGGACAGGGAGAGCAGTGGAAGCTGCATATAGGTGGGCATGTGTACAGCATGTACATAAAAAGAATGTACATAAAAAAGAAATTTATGTTTCAACTTTGTTAGAGGTCATGAGTAAGCTAAAGTGCAAAGCTGTTCAGCTACAGAACAGAAAGTAGAGGTTCAATTTTTCCATTCTAAGTCTTGTGCATGTTTTACTTCAACACATCGAGTGTTATATAATATTTTTAAAAGTTATGCACCTTCCTTAAAACAGCATATACAATATGCTGATTTATATGGCATTCACTCATTGATCAGTCAACAACTGCCTACATACTAGGTATTGTATTAGGTACTGGAGACACAGAAGTTAAAAAGAGAAACATCATAAGATTATTCTACATATAGTGAATTTTCTAGACAAAGTTTACTTATATAACTATTTTTAATATGATTTCTAAATATGTATTTATTTTCTAATCATCTTTATATAGAAGAAATGCTATTTGTTCTTGATAATCAAAAACATTTTCTTGAAAATGAATTTGTGTGCTTCCAAGGAAATAAACAGCCCCCAAATGCTATCTTCTTTGTTTTTTTTTAATTCTAGTTGGTTTAGTTTTTTCTCCTCCGTTGATAAACTTTTTGTTTTATTTCGGTGTATAATTTTGCCTGCTTCTAGTCATTCTTTTCTTATACTTTTATCCACTCACTGGCATGATCTTTCCAGGCTGTTGTAAGTTATGGAATCACATGTATAGGTTTGTTAGAAATGTATTTAAAATAACACCATGTGGATCTATACATGGTAGGAAAACATGTGGCTGTATGCTTCTGTAAAGATTTACATCTTTGGGTGTCTCATGTGGCATTTCTACTCTGTCTTATAGGGTCACTGTGAGTCAGAGTCAACTCAGTGACAGTGAGTAGGGGTCTATAGGAATGCTTAAATTCTCTCCTGCACAGCACAGACAATACAATAGCTATTGAGGATGCTAACTGATCTTTGTGTCTCATACATTAAGTTTGACAGAACACTGAGTTAGCCAAGATTGTTCAAGAAAACCTTGGAAGGGGAAAGGGAACTTCTGCCAGGACAGTGGAAGGGTCTAGAAGCAGAGGTTTTGCGTTAGGTCACTTGAATCAGAATCCCATCTCTTCTGTTTTTCTTTCTGTCTTTCTTTTCAACTGTGTACCTTTGGACACGGTGCTTCAGCTTCCTTCCCTGTGAAATGGAGATAATGACAGCTCTCCTAGGACAGGGCTATTGTAAGGATCAAATGAGACAATCCATATAATGAGATTAGAACAGTATTTGGCACACAATGAAGGCTTAGTAAATGTTAGTGATGATTTGTGTGATGATGATGATGATGATGTACTACACTCCAACTTTCTGCTCTAACCCTGTGAGGCATTAATGCGATTTTACATAATAGACTGCATGTGCTATGAGATCTGGGACCTTAGAGTCAACTCTGCCCTCTACAACATGGCCAGCACCAAGCACAGACGTTAGTTCAACAATTACAATACATAGCAGTTAACTAAAATATGTACACTGAATGTTAAACATTTTTTTAAGGTACAGAAAAATATGGTGAAGGAGGCAGAGCCAACACAATGCTATAGACAGAAGCATCACATTGTCCCTCCACAGCAAAGACCCCAAAACTGTGCAAAACAGAGACAAACATCAGTCTCAGAACACTAAGTGTCAAGAGCTCAACCAAGCACCAAATGGAATAAGAAACTAACATAGAGAGTGAAGAGACATAGGAGTGGAGGTGTCTATCAGCTAAGGAGGCAAGATTCGCCGTCTTGGACTCCCCAGCCATCTAGAAAGGCAGACAGGGAGTACAGGAGTACAGCTTTATGAAGCTCCCAGAAGGAGACAGAGCACCAGGAACCAGCACAGCAGGCCTTCGAATCTCCCACTCTTCCTGACCCTGCTCAGCTGCCACTGCTTCCCAGCAATCAGTCGCCCAGGGAGGCATTGGCTCCTTGTGGCTTGGAGTCACCTCACCCACACCACCTGGCTCCTTCAGTGCCATTTGTTTTTGTTTCTCCTCCCTTTCTCACCTTCTCCCCTTCTTCTCCCAAAAACCTGGCTTTGCGTGCCCCTTCTAGTCAGGCTGGGCAGTGCAGTGAAGCTGGGGAGCTATGTTCCCAGTCTGTGCTGCCACGCCAGTGGGCTCCCTCAGAGTTTTTTTTTCTTTGTTTCTTCTCTCTCTCTATCTTCCTTCCTTATGCTTCTCCTAAACACATGGTGCTGTGTGCCATGTCCATTCCTTCTTGATGCGTTGTGTAGTCCATTTGGCTGGGGATCTGCTTTCAGTGGGCTCCCATAGTGCATTTTTTTCTTCCTGTTGTTTGCTTAGTTTCTTGTCTTTCCCTTCCTTCCTCACCCTTTTCCTGAACACTTGGTACTGTGTGAAATCTCGGCTCCTTCCTCACAGAGGAGGCAGCACTGGTCACTTGAGACCCTCTTCTGGTGGGCTCACTTATAGCATTTTTCTTTTCTTCTTTTTCTGTCTCCCAAACCCTAGGTTTCCTCTCTCTCTACCTTCTTTCCTCATTCTTCTCCTGAACACCTGCTACCATGTGCCACTTCTGTTCCTTCTGGCCAGGTTGTACAGAGATGCTCTGGAGATCTAGTGGGCTCTTTGGGGGGCATTTCTTTCTCTTTTCTTCTTGGCTTTTGTTTCTCTCTACCTTCCTTCCTTTCCTTTTTACCAACTACCTGGCATCTTTCCCTACCCCCTTTGGCTTCTTGTTGCTCTTTACATTCCTTCTATTTCTCTCTCCTGACCACCTAGCTACATGTACCTCTCCTTTTCCTTTTATTTTTTATTCTAGTTTCACATCTCTGTCTCCCTTCAATTTTCTCCCACTCACCTAGCTGCATGACCCATATCTGTCCCTTCTTCATAGTCTGTGCTCACTGACACATCCACAACAGTAGTAGACTTCAAGACAATACTCTTGGTAAAGGACATAACATCTAAAAAGAAATTCAAAAAAGATACAGAACATTTAAAGGTAACAATCAGTCAACTTGACCTCACAGGCATATACAGAACTGCACCCATCAGCTACAAAGTACACACTCTTCTCCAACACACATAGAAGGCTCTCCAGAATGGACCACATAATAGGCTACAAAGCAACCCTCAAGAAAATTCAGAACATTGATTCTTCTCAGATCACAATGCCATTAAAGTAGAAATTAAAAACAGGAAGAGTCAGGGGGAAAAAATCAATTACATGAAAACTGAATATTACCCTGGTTAAAAACTATTTAATAGAAGAAATTAATGATAGGATCAAAAAACTCCTAGAATCAAAAGAGAATGAAAACACCTCATACCAAAACCTTTGAGATAAAGAAAAGGCAATGCTCAGGAATCAATTTATAGCAATAGATGCACACTACAAAAAAAGAAGGACAAAATCCAAACATTAGCTATACAACAAATTGAAAAATTAACAGCTAAAAAACCCACAGCCACCATAAGAAAGGAAATAATAAAGATTACAGAGAAAATAAATGAAACGAACAATAGAAAAACAAAAGAAATAATCAGTAAAACCAAAAGGTGGTTCTCAAAAAGGATCAACAAAATCTACAAACCGCTGGCCAGACTGACAAAAGCAAAACAGGAGAGGACGCAAATAATAAAAAGAAAGAAATGAAATGGCGCACATTACAACAGACCCAGCTGAAATAAAAAAAGATCACAGCAGAGTACTATAAAAAGTATACTCCAACAAATTCTAATACTTAAAGGACAAATTTCTAGGAATACATTACCTACCAAAACTAACACAAATGATGTTGAACCTCTGAACAGACCTCTAACAAGAGAAAATATCGAAAAAGTTAAAAACAAAACAAGACAAAAAGAACCTCCCAACAATGCAAACATCCCCAGCCCAGACAGCTGCTACCAAATAGTCAGAGATGAGTTAACACCAGTTTTGCTCACATTATTTCAGAACATAAAAAAGGAAAGGATACTTATGAATTCATTCTATGAAGCCAGCATAATTGTGATACCAAAACCAAAGACTCCACAAAAAAGAAAATTACACAATAGTATCTCTCATAAATACAGATGCAAAAATTCTCAACAAAGTTCTAGACAACTGAATTCTGCATCATATCAAAAAAGTAATACACCACAGACAAACGGAATTCATATCAGGTACACATTACTAAAAAAAATCAATGTAATCTACCATATACATAAAATTAAAGAATCACATGATCATCCCAATGTACTTAAGGCATTTGACTAACTCCAGTTATCTATTCTGGATAAAAATGCTCAATAAATATAGAAGGGCAATTCCTCAACATAATAAAGTGTACTTATACAAAACCAACAACTAATATCATTCTTAATGGAGAGAGGCTGAAAACACTCTGGTTGAGAATAGGAACAAGACAAGAATGTCATACATCACCACTCCTATTTGACTTTGTACTAGAAATTCTAGTTAGAGCAACATGCAACAAAAAAGTAACACAGGGCAACCGAATTGGCAAAGAAAAAGTTAAACTGTTCCTATTTGTAGATGATACAATACCATATAAAGAAAACCTAAAAGACTCCATGAGACACTACTTAAATTAATAGAAAGATTAAGCAGACAACCAGGACACAAGATAAATGTACAATTTTCTATATTGTATATATACAGTAAATTGGATTTCTATACACAAATCAAAAGATCGATGAAAGGGAAACCAGGAAAACAATGCCATTAACAATAGCCCTTAAAAAATTAAAATACTTAGGGATATACCTAACCAAGGGTGAAAAAGACGCATACAAAGAAAACTACAAAACACTACCACAAGAAGCCAAAAGACATCTATGTAAATGGAAAAACAATTTACCCGAGGACAAGTAGTTTCAACACTGTGCAAATGACGATTCTGCTCAAAGCAATTTACAAATACAACACAATTCTAATACAAATACCAACAATATTCTTTAACAAGATGGAAAAACTAATCATTATCTTTATTTGGAAAGGGAAGAGGCCCTAGTTAAGTAAAGCCTTACTGATGAAGAAGAATAAAGTAGGATTCACACTACCAACCTCAGAACCTGCTATATAGCTATGGTAGTCAAAATAGCCTAGTGCAGGTACAACAAAAGATACGCTGACCAACGGAACACAACTGAGAACTCTAATGTTAATTTATCTACTTATGATCACCTATCTCCAACAAAGGTAGGAAGTCCATCAAATGTAAAACAGTGGCTTTTTAACAAATGGAGCAAGGAAAACCAGAAGTCACTCTGCAAAACATATGAAACAGGACCCATACATCACACCATACACAAAAGCGAATTCAAAATGCATCAAACAAAACCCCAAACTACAAAGATCATAGAAGAAAACAATAGGATCAATGCTAGAAGCCCTAAACATGACATTAACAGGCTGTAAATCATAACTAACAATGCACAACCTCAGAACACAAGCTAGCTAACTGGGGGCTTCTAAAAATTAAACAGTTATGCTCATCAAAATATTTCACCATCCAGCAGGAATGGATGATCACCAAGGACCAAAGTGACATGGCAGAAAGAGAACCCAGAAGACAGAGAGACCCACATAAGTGGGTGACTGCATCGACATGTGACCAGAAGAACTGGATGGTGCCCAGCCACCACCAGTGATAGCTGTGATGGGGCTCACAAAGTTGAGTCTCCCTGGCAACATGAGAATAAAAAGGGGTGCACCCTGAGATCTCCACTAAAAGACTGCAACTGATGGTCCAGCGGCCTCGGGTTTCCACTTAGCCCCTGGCCCTGATGCTGCCCCTGTCCATAAATCATAATGGAGGTCAACTCTTCAGACAGGAATGGATTGGACTTGGCAACACTGAGTGACCGTATCATATGTGCACTTTATGGTTTCATGCATCTACAGGATGTCATCCTGTTGACCTCTTACTAGAGGTGCGTGAGAAGGTGGAGAGGACAGGTGATTGTTAGGAGGATATGACACTGACAGATGGAGAGGCGTTGCCGTCACCAGGCAGGGAGAGCAGGGGGAGCTGCATACAGGCGGGCATGCAAATTTATACCGGATTGTACATTTTCACTCAATCATAATATCAATTAGAAAAAAAAAAGATTTACCCAAAGAAGTAAAAAGAGAACCTACAAAGTAGGAAAAAAGTTAAAAAGTTTCAGCTACAAATCTGACAAAAGGATAATCTCAAAAATCTATAAGAAAACGTTACAACTCTACAACAAAAAGGCAAAAAATGCAATTAAAAAAATGGGCAAAGGAAATGAACAGACACTTCACCAAAGACACTCAAATGGCTGCTAGGCACATGAGGAAATGTTCATAATCACTAGCCATTAAAGAAATGCAATTTTAAACCACAATAAGACACGTCACCCTGGCATTACTGGCATGAATCAATAAGACAGAAAATAATGAATGCTGGAGAGGCTATCAGGAGAATGGAACTCTTTTGCACTGCTAGTGGGAATGCAAAATGGTACAATCATTTTGGAAAACAACATGGTGCTTTCTTAGATAACTAGAAATAAAAACACCATATCTGAATACTGATGGCAAAGCTTCCAACATCACAGCAACATGCAAGCCTGCACAGTACAACAAACTGACAGACACATGGGGGAGAAATACCATATGACCCAGCATTCCCACTACTAGGAACATGTTCTAGAGAAAGAAGCACTGTCACCCCAGCAGACATATGCACAACCATGTTCACTGCAACACTGTTCACAACAGCAAGTTTAAAAACAGCCCAGATCCCCATCAACAGATGAATGGATAAACAAACTAGGGTACACAAACACAGTGGAGTACTACACAATGATGAAGAACAATGATGAACATACAAAGCATCTCATAACATGGATGAAACTGGAGGGCATTATCCTGAGTGAAATAAGTCAATCACAAAGGACAAATACTGTACGAGACTAGTACTACAAAAACTCATGAAAAGGTTTACACAAAAAGAAACAATCTTTCATGGTTAAGAGCAAAGGGAGGGGTAGGGGATGGAAAAACATTAAACAGACAAAAGATATGTGGTGTTTGTGGCTAAGGGTAAGACAGTACGCAGTAGTGGGGAAGCCAGCACAACTTGAAAGCTCTAAAGACACATTCAAACTCTGTGAAGGACAGAATTACTGGGTTGAGGGCTGTGAGGACCATGGTCTCAGGGAACATCTAGCTCAATTACCACAACATAGTCTATAAAAGAGAAATTCTACCTTCTACTTGGGTGAGTAGCATCTGGGATCTTAAAACCTTGTGAGCATCCATCTAAGATACTCCACTGGTCTCACCCTGTCAGTAGCAAGGGAGAACGAAGAAAACTAGACACACAAGGGAAAGATTAGCAGAAATGACTAGCAGTCTATAAATACCACGGCCTCTATCACACTGCAACCAGTACAACTAGGTAGTGGCCCCTACCACCACCAACTGCTGTGACAGAAATCACAACAGAGGTTCCTATCAGAGCTAGAGAACAGTACAGTAAAAATTTCTAACTCATAAAATAAGATCAGACTTACTAGACTGATAGAGACTGCAGAAACCCTGAGTATAGACATTGGATACTCTTTTAGTTCAGTAATGAAGTCACTCCTGAGGTTCATCCTTCACCCAAAATTTAGACAGGCCCATAAAACAAAGTGGGACTAAAGAGGAAAGGACTAGAAGGCAAGAGGGAACAGGAAAGCTGGTAATAAGGAACCCAAAGTTGAGAATAGAGTGTTGACATGTTTGGGGGTTAACTATTGTCACAAAACGTGTATGTACTGATGGTTTAATGAGAAACTGGTTTGTTCTATAAACTTTCATCTAAAGAATACTTTTTAAAAAAAAAACAAGAAACTGCGCTTAACTCTTGGGTACATTGCAACCCTGTTTAAAGATTTACAGAACATCAAGAAGGACATGAAGGAGAATGCTAACTAGGCATAGTTATTCAGAGCTAGAAAATAGGGATTTTAAAACTATGAAAATTAACAAGGAAAAAACAGAATAGAACCAGTATTTATTTTAAATAACCATAATTAAACATCAATAGACGAATGTACGTTTAGTTTAAAATGAGTGTGCTTCTAAGGCAAATATTTGAAAAATGCCATCAATAAAAAACAATGATGTAGAAAAGTATCAAATCAGAACATTTATTTGCTTACACTATAATTTCAAAGGTTGAACTGTCATTCATATAACGTTTTTACTTTTAGTTACCGAATTAATTATATAGTTATACTTTAGTATCAAAACAATGTAAAAATTTCATTAACTAAATATTAAAATTCTAGTATTTTAATAATCAGATGTTAAATATTATTCCCGATGCAAGGTTCAACGTGTAAGGCATTAAAAATGAATGAATGATAGACTTTATTTTAAATTATCAGCATTTGAAATTAATATAATATATAAAGGTTATCTGAAGATAAGAGAATCAATTCTACTGAAATAGTAAATCATCAAAATATTGACTAAGGAAACTGCTGCATCAAAATTCCTTTACAAAAATTTCATGAAAAATTAACTTCAATTAATTTTTATCTTCTTAATGATTTTTTCAGGCCAGATTCAGAAGAGGACATGGAACCAGGTATACCACTGCTGATGTCACATGGATTTTGACTGAAAGCAGAAAAAACAGGAAGACATTTACTTGTACTTTATTGGCTATGCAAAGGAATTCAACTCTGTGGATCAAAACAAATTATGGCTAACACTGCAAAGAATGGGAATTTCAGAGCACTTAACTGTGCTTATGAAGAATCTGTTCATGGATCAAGAGGCTGTTGTTCGAACAGAACAAGGGGACACTGTATGTTTTAAAGTCAGGAAAGATATGTGTCAGGCTTGTATTCTTTCATCATACCTTTCAATCTGTATGACAAGCAAATAATCCAAGAAAATGGACTATATGAAGAACAGGCATCAGGATTGGAGGAAGACTCATTAACAACCTGTGTTATGCAGATGACACAACCTTGCTTGCGGAAAGTGAAGAGGATTTGAAACATTTACTGATGAAGATCAAAGACCACAGCCTTAGTATGGATTACACCTGAACATCAAGTAAACAAAAATCCTCACATCTGGACCAATAAGCAGTATCATGATAAATGGAGAAAAGATTGAGGGTGTCAAGGATTTCATTTTACTTGGACCCATCATCAGTGCCCATGGAAGCAGCAGCCAAGAAATCAAAAGACGCCTGTTGCTGCACTGTCTACAATAGCAAAAAGATGGAATCAACCTAGGTGCTCATCAACAGATGAACAGATAAACAAACTGTGGTGTACATACACAATGGAACACTACGCAATGCTACAGAAAAATTATGATTTTAGGAACATCTCATAACCTAGAATCAGCTGGAAGTCATTATGCTGAGCAAAATCAGTTAGCTACAAAAGGACAAACACTGTATGACACCACTATAAGGACTTAAGACTTAGGCATAGAAGAAAATTCTCTTTGATGGCTACAAGGGTGGGGAGGGAGAGAGAGGGTTATTCATAGATCAGATAATCGATAGGAATTTGGTTAGATGAAGGGAGTGACAGCACGCAGTAGAGGTCAGGTCAGCATAACTGGACTACACCATAAATTAAAATGTTTTCTAAATTCAATACACCACTTCAAAGGACAGAGTAGCAGTAACAGGGGCCTGGGTACCACGTTTTTATAGCACACTGAGGTAACTGGCACAGATCGTCTTTTTCTAAGAGTCTTCTGCACCTCATATTGGCGAGGGGTGTCTAGAGTCTTAAAAGCCAGCAAGCTACTATCTGAGGAACATCAACTGGTCTCAATCCACCACCTATAACAGATGACAACCTAAAACATCAAAAATATTAGGAAAAATGAGCCCAGAAGACAGAAGGACCAATATGACTGGAAGACTATATCAACGTGAAAGAAGAACTAGATGGTGCCCAGCTATCCCCAAAGACAGCCGTAATAGTGGACACAGTGTAGAGGCCCTGACACAGTATGAGAAAAAGAGGTGTGCAGATTAAGAACTCTATTAAAGACTAGAACTGATGGTCTGACAACCTGGAAGGTCCCCTGAAAACATGGCCTACAGACTTGCTGCTAGTCTACAGCTGACACCAGTACTGAAGCCAACACCTCAAAGAATGGACTGGACTTGTGGACACAGAGTGATGCATCTGGTGTGTGTACTTAGGGTTTAATACATATATATATATATGAGGCTGTTTTACTGGTTTATTTTTAAAGGGGAGAGGAGAGGGTGGACAGCAGGGGCCAAGTGCTGGCTGAGTGGATACTGGAAGAGTGAAACAGAGGACTGTGCTGTTAATGGGTGAGGAGAGCAGACAGAGTTGTAATGAGGTGGGTACTTGGGCTTTTATATGGAAAATTGACTTGGATTGTAAACTTTCACTTAATCACAGTATTTTTTTATTTTTTATTGTAGCTCAAGAAAAATTTTACAGTCCATATCATACTGCTATATAACACCCAGAACTTTCACCTCTATCCTATTCTAGCTGCCCCTCCCATCACCACCACCTCCCCCTGTCACATGACAGCATGCTTCCCCTTTTCTTTGGAACTTTCTGTGACCTTTTGAACAAGGTCTAACCCTCCTTGCTCATTCAACTCAGCTCCAGGAAACAATCTCCCTGACAATCCTGTGTAAATGTTTAAAGATTTGCTCACCTCCAGTATTGCTTTGCTTTCTACAGTCTGGGTCATTCTTTGTCTGGGGGAACTGGCCCTGGTTCTGGATGCAGTGTGGTGTTAGAAAGCCTGGGGGTCATGTTCACAGGGGGTCCTCCATTGAGAAGGACCATCATGTGTGGTCTTTTGGTAGTGTTCCAGCTCTGCCTTCTATTCCATCACCTGCTATGTCCAGAGCACTGTTCTCTGTACCCCATTTGAGATACCACTGGTGGTAGCCAGGTGTCATCTAGTTCTTCTGGTCCCATGCTGAAGCAGGTTATGGTTTCTATGTCCCCTTCCACATGGTGGGCTCATACTTTTCTCATATCCTCAACATCCACCATTTACCTCAGGTCCAGGTGGACTAGAATCACTTGGTGCTATTTAAATGGCAGCTTGCTAGCTTTTAAGACTCCAGTAGCCATTGAGAGCAGGAGAGATAAAAACCTTGGGTAAGCCAATTAGTCTGGATATCCCCCAAGAGCATGGCCCCCCAATCCCAGATCCTGTTTCTCTGTTCTTCTAAAGAAGTGGTCCACATTAAGGGGACAATATGCTTTTGAAGTTGAGTAATGTGGGTACCCCACTTCTACTGCATGCTGACACATCCTATACCCAACCCTACTCCTACCCACTATCTAATTTGTAAAAAATACCTCTCTCTTTTTATCACAATACAAATTAAAAAAAAAAATCAAAAGAATACATGGCATTGGGCAAATCTGCTGCACTGGACCTCTTTAAAGTGTTCAAAAACAAAGCTGTCACCTTGAAGACTAAGTTGCACCAGATCCAAGTCATGGCATTTTTCAGTTGTACATTATGCATATGAAAGCTGGACAATGAACAATGGAGAAGAGTAGTTTATATCTATGACTGCAGTGTTTGAGAAGAATACTGAACATACGCCATGCGCTACTGAAAGAACAGATCCATCTTGGAAGAAGTACAACCAGAGTGCTCCTTCTAAACAAGGATGGTAAGACTTCATCTTACATACTTTGGACATTTTTCAGGAGGGATAAATCCCTGGAGAAGGACATTATGCTTGGTAAAGGATCACTGAAGAAGACCCATGTCAGTTATCTAGAGCTGCTGTAACAAACACCACAAGTGGATGACTTTAAAAAGAGAAATTTTATTCTGTCACAGTCCAGTAGGTTACAAGTCTAAATTTACAGTATCAGCTCTGACAGTAGGCTTTCTCTGTTGGCTCTGCAGAAAGGTCCTTGTCATCAACCTCCTCCTGGATTGGGAGCTTCTGAGATACAAGGAACCTGGGTCCTTTCCAAAGGACAGGCTCTGCTCCCAGGTCTGCTTCTTTGGTGGTATGAGGTCCTCAACTCTCTGCTTACTTCCTTTTCCTTTATATTCCAAGAGATTGCCTCAAGGCACAACTGAATCCTAGACACTGAGTCCTAACTCACTAACACAACTACCACTCATCCTCCCTCATTAACGTCATAGAGGCATGATTAACAACACATAGGAACAACACACAATACTGAGAATCATGTTCTATCCAAATTGCTACATCCTGTTTTTCAGGAGACAATTCAATCCAAGAGGTCTTCCCCTTTGCCTCTAACAAAACCACACCCTTACAAAACATAAGATATATTCATCCCATCATATCAAAAGTCTTAAGTCCAAAATCCAGAAATTCCTCTTCAACTGTGAAATCTGAAACACACGTTATCTGCTTTCAAAATAAAACGACAGAACAATAGGTACAAGTTAGATATTTCCATTACAAATGGGAACAACTGCAGGAAAAGAAAGGATAATAGGTAGCAAACAAGTCAGCAGAACACATTACATTAGCAACAGAGGCTTTGAAAACAATCCCCCAGTCTCTGAGACATTTTCCACTATGGCCCTGACCTCTAGACTGTAAGTATTGGCCACATTCTCCAGATCCAGAGTGAAGGTGCCCTGGCTCCACCTTCCAGGCCCACTGGGGCAACAACTCCGTCCCCTTGGATTTAGGTGCACCATTCTCCCAATCCAACCCCCTAAAGATCTTACTACCTTGGCCTTCTTTTGCCGCCTGGGCATGGCAGCCCCACCCCCTCAGCTTTGGGCTGCACATCTGGCCCCATCCTGCTGGCACTCATAAAAGACAGCCCCACACTCTGAAAACCAGTAGGTGAAGACCTAACTCTGAAACCCCGGAGGTCATGGCTCCACTCTTTGAAGCCCCAGAGGCTATGGCTCTAACACTGGAGATCTCTGAGGTCATGGTCATATCTTCTGAGACTGAGGCAGCTCAGTTTCTTATGGTCCTTGTCTCTTCAGCTTCTGTTTTCTCTAGCTTCTTGGCTCAGGCCTCAGGCCAGTATCTGCCCTGTAGGGGAAAGTGTTCCAAAACTCTGTAGCTCCACTGAAAGTGCTCACAGGTACTCCACTCAGCCAGAAAGCCTCTTACACACAGGCACTCGGCTCTCTCACTCCATAGATGGACTGCAGCAATGTCTTGTATGTTGGCTTGGTTTCTGTGTTGCCAGTTTGCTTCTTCTGCTTCTTACCATCTGTACCTCAGTCAACAGTTTCTCCTCATTCCTTTTGAGGCTTCCATCCATTCAGTTCCAAAACTGCTTCCACATTTTAGGTACCCCTTAGAGCAGTATCCCACTCTCTTGCTACCAAATACTGTCTTAGGCAACTAGTACTGCTGTAACAGAAATACCACAAGGGGAAGGCTTTAAAAAGAGAATTTTTATTCCATCACAGCCCAGCACACTACAAATTCAAATCCAGGCATGAGCTCCAGGGTTTCTCTGTTGGCTCTGCAGGAATGTCCTTGTCATCAACCTTGCCTTGGACTGGGAGCGTCTGAGGCACAAAACTCCTCGTCCTTTCCAAAGGACATGCTCTGCTCCCAGCACTGCTTCTATTGTGGCATGAGGCCCCCAAAACTCCTGGTCCTTTCCAAAGGACATGCTCTGCTCCCAGCACTGCTTCTATTGTGGCATGAGGCCCCCAACTCTCTGCTTGCCTCCTTTTCTTTTATATTCCAAGAGACTGTCTGAAGGCATAATACAACGTTTCACATTGAGTTCTGCCTCACTAACACAGCTACTGCCCATACCCCCTCATTAACACCACAGAGGCAGGACTGACAACATACAGGAACATCACACAATACTGTTACACACATTCAATCCATGACAACCTTCAATGAGATGGATTGACACAGTGGTTGCAACAATGGGCTCAAACATACTAAGCATTGTGGGCATGGCACAGGACTGGACAGTGTCTAGTTATTATACAAAGGGTGCTATGGTTCAGAAACGACTCAGTGCCACCTAATGATTTTTTTAGATATGGAAACTGAGGCAGGGGTATGAAGGGCCAGTGTAATCACATGTTGGAACATTCTGGAATGATAACATTTTATCTCCCACACCTGGTGTGAGGTGCTTAAACTATCCCTGAAGTTGTTTTTCAGAGAAGCCAGTTAAGCCTAGTTCAGAGGTATGTGCAGATGAGCTATACATGGCTGCTATATTACCTTCTAACAAGTGCACCAGAGTTACAATCAGGGCTGGGGAACAGAACCAAGTGAGCAAGAAACTGAGCATGAACAACATTCCATAATAAGTCCTGAGACTCATCCCAGAAGTCCCCGTGGCAAGAACCATCTTGAAGTCTGCATGTGGGCACAATCAAGATACAGCAGCTGCCTGCTAAAAAAATGAAATATTTCCATTGCTGATTTGTCATCTCCAGCCATACTTGGGCGTAAATGGGCTATAAAACCCCAACCTCAAATTCACATAGAGACACAGGCTGCTTGAGGGCTATACACTCTGCTGATGCGTAACCTCAAAGTGCTTTCATTTTCCAATAAAATTTCTCTCAGAGGCCAGCCAAGATTCCTTGGACAATTCTTTCTGATGGGTCTGACAGGAACTCTTGAGGGTCTTTAAAGACTGCCAGTAACAAAACTATGCATTATAAAATTAATTATAATGCTTTTAAGCATGCATCTAGAACATACATCAACTTAAAATTCATCAGCAGATCCTTTGGGGAAACCCATAAAATATACATTGATAAACTTGGAAGCCAAGTTTATCAATGTATACTTTATGGATCCGAAGTAAATGAAAAATTTTGCAAGAAGAGTAAATATTATGGATTACCAGTATGTCTGAGGTTTTAATTTCCCAAAGGAATTGCCCTGAGACCTTGAAAAAATTACCAGATTCCCTGCAAGGGCCTGGATAATCTTGATACTTTCAGAGTGAATTTTAATACTTATATTTCACCACATATCCGTTATTCTTTTTATAATTTCTATTTTATAATTTCTAATGCAGGGGTTCCTGGTGTTTGCTTATTTGCAAATGGTCCGTATGACGATCTCGTCTTGTTTTTTTTTTTTTTTTGGTAAAGTAAGTGGAGAATCCGAGTTTGGAAAATAAAGAAAACAATCTGCTGGAGAACTGAAGACTGACAGGATAGACCCAGGGACCCAAGATGCCCCTTGTTGAAATTTCTCCGGGGTTTGGTGGGGTCAGTTCCCACACATCCCACGAGGGGGCGATCTACACGGAGACACTGACGACCCCGGGAACCCGGAGCTTCTGAGGGGCAGGCTCGCCCGAGGGAGCTCTTGTAGGTCTCACTCCAGCCCAAAGAAGATACCAAAACATTGGCGACCAAGAGAATGCGCAAACCCTGCACGAAAGCACGGATGTGACACCGCAGCGGCAGCGATAACAAGGCGGACACTGCGCAACCCGGAAGCACGACCTCTGCCACCGGAAGCCCCGCCTCTCCCAGCCCGCTACTCCTCTGCTCTGCCTGCTTCTTACCCTGGCTGGCCGAGGTATAGCTTTCTCGCTTCCGCACGCAAATGTATGTGTCGCTTAGGCTTCTCTGCAGCTGGGGACCAGGGTCTTCCAACCCAACGGGCAAGAGGAAAGCGCACGGCGGACCGCAGCTATGGAGCTGCGGCTCGCGGGTCTGGCTCCGTGGCCGCCGCGTCCTGACCCCACAGCGGAGGTGCCGGGGGAGGAGCCCGCGATCGCTGGCCCTACGGCTCCCGCCTCTTCCCGCGGAGAATTCCAGTGACCCGACATGGACTACCGGCGCACTGTTTACGATAGAGGAAAACTGAGCCCGGTCGGGCGCGTTGGCCTGACCCAGGCATTGTTGCTACGATGCCGCCTCCCGTAGATACTCGTGTTCTTCCTAGGTCGCTGCGCCCGGGCTCAGGGGCGCCTCACCCTACCCAGTATGAGGCTCGGCAGGTGCCCCCAACCTTGCGGCCTGATCCCGCGGGGTCGCCTCGGCTTCCAAACCCAGGGCCGCGTGTGACTCCCGCTGCCCAAACCCACAACCCCTCTGATCTCTCCCGTCGTCCAAACCCAGCCTGCTCCCTCATTTTAATCCTGCTTTTAATCCCTTTTCGGCACAGCCTTGAATCTTTCTCTGTAAGACAGGCAAACACGGAAATGTTGCACTAAATTTGTATTTCTGCTCCTTGACAGCTGTGAGTCTCAAGCCCCCTGACTCCCACCTTTCTGAGTTGCTCTCAGGTGAGAAACCACTAGGAGCATGCCCAACATTCAGAATTTCACCCAGCTTAACTTTCGGTGGTTTGTGTAATGAAAATAAAATGAAATTCCATCAAATAACCTTTTAAGAACTACACGCTTGTTTCTGTATTGCCATCGCTTTGAACCTTACAGTTTTAAAAGTAGGCTTGCGTATAACTTTATTTGTAACTTCCCACCAGTGTACTGAGTAGAAGTAAGAATAGCATACTTCTGTCAATCAGTAACACCTGCTCTGTAAAAAACTGAAAAAGCTAGTTTTACAATCCATGGTCACTATTGATGGCGATTCAGGAATTCTATAGAATCTTAAGAATATAAGATGCTTTTGAACTTTAAGCAAGCCACATTGAAAAATAAGCCTATCCAAGGTCATTTTACTTTTAAAAAGTTACATGGTATTTAGATAACTTTTAGGGGAAAATATACTAACATTTAACTTCTCACTTGCTACAGACTGGAAACAAGCAAAACATTCTACAGACTGTTGCTTTTATTCTGTTAGGTTTACAAAACATTGCAGCTACTATCATACTTTATTTAACTAGGATGACACTGTCACATAAGCCTGTGATAATAGGTTTCTCTTTTGCCCAAGGTTTGGATGTGGCGTACTCTTCACTAATACTTAAAATGCCTGGAGATGTAGGCTTTCACTAGGCAAGCCTACTGAATTCAGCTCATAGCAACTAGGGAAAAAAAATGTCAGAGTAAAATTGTGCTCCATAGTATTTTCAATAGCAGACTTTTCAACTAGTTAGTTGTTCAGTTAAAAGGTAGTTGTTACTGATTGAATTGTGCCCTTAAGAAATATGTATTGTAAGTCTTAACCTCTGTGCCTGTGGTTATAATCCCATTTGGGAATGAGTTTTTGATGTTGGTGAGGCAGTATTAGTGCAAGATGTGTCTTAATCACTTTTGAGGTATAAAAAATATTAAGCAAGCAAGCTAGCACGGAGAGATGGGGAAGAGAGATGCCATACCACATGAAGATCACCTAGGAAGAGAAGCTGAACACAGACAACAAACGACCTCCCTCCAGAGCCAACACAGAAAACTTCCCATAGAAATTTATACTTCTAATCTCCTAAATTTATACTTCTAATCTGAATTTATACTTCTAATCTAAACCTCAAGAAAATAAATTTCTATTTGTTAAAGGTATTCACTTGTGAAATTTCTGTTACAGCAGCACTAGGTAATTAAGACAGTATACAGAAACCATTCTGTATTTCCTTGAGAAGATAAACTCTGTTAGAAATTTGATCTGGATTTTCTTTTAAAATTTACAGATTGTGAATTATAACATCTAATCATCACCATTCTAAGAATACGTTTCTATACCTTCAGATTTTGTAATGCACATCCTCTTTCTTCATTTGTAAACTAAAACAAAGCAAACCCACGGCCATTGAGTCAATTCTGACTTGTAGTGACCCTATAGACAGAGTAGAACTGCCCCATAGAGTTTCCAAGGAGTGCCTGGTGGATTCGAACTGCAGACCTTCTAGTTAACAGCTATAACACTTAACCACTATGCCACCAGGGTTTCCTTCATTTATAAAGATATAAATTTAATTGAAAGAGTCATAGTTCAAACCCATCAGCTGCTCCATGGGAGAAGAATGCAGCAGTCTCATGTCACAAAGATTACAGCCTTGGAAACCTATGGGCCAATTCTACTCTGTCCTGTAGAGTTGCTGTGAGTCAGAGTTGACTGAATGGCAGTGGGTTTGATTTGGTCTGATCTAAAGTAAGCTTTTCTGTTTTTTAATTTTAGTAGATCCCTGGAACAAAAGAAAATACAGAAGCACACACTGTTCTAGACAGATAACTAAATCACAGCTTGTACAGAGGAAAATGGTTTCTTTGGAAAAGAAGAAGATGAATTTATTAAGTATTTGCGTAGAATAAATGATTGAAGCAGCAAATGACTAGTAAGGTAAATACAATAAATTGGTTGACACGTTATTTCTGTACTGATTATTTTAAAAAAGTATTTTAGAAAGTTATGTATAAATGAAAACAGCAATAATATGTAATACTGCTTAGTAATTCAATGTAGAATCAATTTATGAAGATTATAACTACTCCACTAAGATCTATATAGCATTCTTATTAAAAGTATTCTATTTTGCTAGAAAAATTAAGTTTTCATTCACAAAGAAACAAACGCATACATCTTGCCCGATACTAACCTTGGTCAATGGTTATCAGCAGTTTTTCTGTGCCACTTTCAGATATAATTGAAGTTACAAAGACCTCAGAGATTGCAGCAGACTTTGTAAGTCACATTCTTTGCCCAGTTTTGGTGGTCAGCCTTGGACACACTCTAAAATAGTATGCAACGGAGGGCAACAGATTCAGAGTCCAGAGACTTTGCTCCTCCCTCCTACGATCTTTCCTCATCCTGAGGGAAATGTTCAGGGACATCTCTGACAGTAGATATGTCCACTTCACAAGCCAAGGTCAGTTTTATTGCTTGCAGCAGATTAAAAATAAAGCAGAATATGCACAAGTTAGATAAAATATTGTTATAAGGTATGTATATGAAAATTAGTTAAATAATTAGATGCCTTTAATTATACATAATAAACGGAAGAAAAAAATTCCTTTTGGACTTGTGTAACATGTTACTTTTGCATGATGTTTTGCTGGGTAAACAATTGGGTTAGTGGTTTTTCAGGCCCATTGTTCTTAGGAAATACAAGGAAATGTTCTCCCGTTGAGAACAAACCTCTTTCAAGAAATTGTTCATTAGATAGAGCCTCTTGGTATAAAATAAATCTTGAGCAAGGAGCCACACTCTTGTATGCTGCGATGGAGACACACTGATTAACAACCACTATTAAAATTTTTTTTCCATTTTATAAAATTGGTGTTCTTATTATGCTTAAGACATCTATTCAGAATCTTGTTCAGAGACATGAATCTAGAAAAATATGAAAACTGACATTCAACACTGCAGTAGTTTTAGAGGAAAGACTCAAAGCAATCTACAAACCCATATGTATTGTGATCTAATAACTGAAGTTTGATTATTTAGAATTGAGAAAATATTTCCCATGAACATTATGCTATACATAGTGATTAGTTTCCTGAGTAAGCCTATAAATTAGTTCTTTATGATCTGCATGATAAAGTACTCTACGGTTTTCAGCTGAGTTCTGAGAACACCTGACAACAGAAATAATCTATTTGTTGCTATGGCCTTGGTTTGCTTCCACTTTAAAAAAATAAAAGAGTGGATTTGTTCTTGCCAGCTACAGCAGGTGATAACTGATGAAAAGAGAAACTCGATCCTCCAGCTATGGCGTCAGCTTACTGCTTAAAGAAGAGGATTTCTCCTGTTACCAGCCAGAGTCTCTGCCAGCTTTGCAAGAGAAAAGAATCACCCATTCAGACATAGGCTCTTTGACTCTCACATGGGGCAAAACAATCCTTCAAATCTCCTTGGGAAAAAAAAGGCAATTTTGATCATAATGTCATTACATTTGCTCCTTCTCTTAGAAATTGGAAACCTCCCACTGTTTATACAGAAGGTTCAAAGGAGAACTTTTTTCCGGAAATAATAATTATTCAGCCAATTAGAGTACAGGAAGCATGAAAGTAAGGGTAACTCAAGGGATATCTGTACAAGTGAAAGTAGATTAATGGATCGGTTTGAATAAATATTTTTAAGTTACCTTTCAAGCAGAAAAGCAATGTGATTTTACAGAATGGCAATGCAATAACTTGAAAGATCTCCCTAAAATTTTCAGTTGCAAGAATTGAGTTTTAGTCATGCTTTTCCTTTGGTGATGTTTCCAATTATGGAGCTATAGCCATAGATACATAGCATCATTTTCTCTCACTTTTAACACATAGAAACTGTAAAGATCTTTTATCAAAATAGTTCACTGTTACAGTGCCTTCGGTCATGGCTGGTATTTGACATCAGACATGACACAGCTGAATGAAAAATGAAAAGTTCAGTTGATCCAATTAAGTCTGTGAACTTAATTGTTCTAAGCTGATCACAGGTTCTGCTTCCTGACTACCCACCAGCCTTAGTCACCTGGTACTTCTCCAACAGAAAGTACAAGTGGAAGGCTTCACGAAGAGAAACTTTTTTTGTCACAGTCCAGTAAGCCACAAATCCATTAACAAGTGACAAGTCCATTCAATAAAAGAAGTCATCACAATCTCGTAGGCTAGGTCCAAATTCAAGGAGAGCATCTCGGCACAGGAATGTCAGGTCCAAAGGACGTGCTCTACTCTCGTTGCTGCTTTCTTTGTGGTGTGAGTTTCCCAACTTCCTCTGCTCACTTCTCTTTCTTGTATTCCACAAGCTTGTAGCTTGAGTCCTGCCTCACCAACACAACTGCTGCCCATTCTCCATCATCAATATCACAGAGGCAGGATTCACAACACATGGGAGGAATGACACCATATTGGGACTCCCAGCTGAGTCAAATCAACACATACATTGGGGGGGAGGACACAGTTCAATCCATGGCAGCACCCAGTTCCCAGATGCTTCATAAACACCATGCTGTACCTGTTCCTACCAAGGATCTCCATGGCTTTTGATTACAGTGAGGTTGTATAACCTTGAAATCTTGACATTTGGTGCCAAATAAGTCTGTTGTGAGGACTGTCTTGTGCTTTACAAAAGCAGCATCCTTGGCTTTTACTCATTGGCACCTCCTGACTTGTGGCAACCAAAGATGTTGCCAGATGTTCCCTGGGTGGTAAAATCACCCCAGTTGAACTACTGTTTTAGAGCAATGGACAATATGGGTCATTTCCTCCCAAAAAAACCTCTTCTTTCTTGATTTTCACTCCATTTTGTCCTGGTTTCCTGTGTGATTCCCTGAAAAGCACCTCCACACACTTCTGCTATAGATACTTCCTTGTTTCCTGAACACACCACACTAGATCATACATTCATGCCAATGTATTCTGTTTCCGTAGCTGAAATCATCCTGTGCCATCACCTGGTGGCTCTCCTCTTCAATATCCAGCAATCAGGGCACTCATGCTCTGTGCTCCCTAAGCAATTCAGATTTAGTCTATTATAGTGGTTATATTGCAATTTCTTCTTTTTTAGGTATTCTTTTCCCATTAAGCAAACCCTGGTGGTGCAGTGGTTAAGAGCTACAGCTGCAAACCAAAGGGGTTGGCAGTTTGAATCCACCAGGTACTCCTTGGAAACCCTATGGAGAATTTCTGCTGTGTCCTATAGGGTAACTATGAGTCAGAATTGACTCTATGGCAAGGGGTTTGGTTTGGTTGGTTTCTCATTACTATGTGATTTACTCAAGGATAGTATCAAAATATATTTTCCAAAAAGTTAAAAACATGATTCTCATACAAAGATTGAATGAATACTTATAAAATATATTTTTAATTTTTATTTTTATTTAACATAACTGAGTGAAAATGTACATTCACGTATAAATTTACATGCCCCCCTATATGCAGCTTCCGCTGCACTCCCTGTCCGGTGACTGCACACTGTTCCTCTCTGCTCCATACATGTCTCATCCTCCCAACAGTCTCCTTTCCCCTCGTCTCCGTCCACTCCCCTTCCTCCAGCCAGAGGTCAGCAAGATGATATCCTATGGATGTATATAACCATAAAGTGCTTCCAATATATGGTTACTCTGCTTTGCCAAGTCCAATCCATTCCTGTCCAAAGAGTGGACCTTTGTTATAATTTATGGGAAAGGGCAGCATCAGGGAAGGGGGCCATGCTCTCAGAGGAACGGAGATCTCATGATGCACCTCTTTTTATTCTTGTGTTGCCAGTGAGGCTCCTCTCTGTGAGCTCCGTTGTGGCTATCACTGGTGGTGGCCGGGCACCATCCGGTTCTTCCGGTCCCAAGTTGATGTAGGCACCCACTCTTGTGGGTATCTCTGTCTTCTCGGTTGTCTTTACCGCATGCCATTTTGGCCCTCGGTGAGCATCCGTTCCTGCTGAGTTGGGACCATTTGCTGTGTCCTCGGATGGCAGCTTGACAGCTTTTAAGACCCCAGACGCCACTCACCAATGTGGGGTGCAGAGAGCTCTCTTAGCAAAACGCTAGTTGTGCCAATTGGCCTGGAATTCGCCTAAGAGCATGGTCCCCCGCCCCCCGGCCCAGCTACTTTATCCTTGCAGTATTGAGTTAAGATGGAAGGAGTACTCAAGCTATGCTGAAATCCACTTAATGTTGTTCTTATTCCTAATGTGTGCTGTCACCACTTTCTCCCAACTAGATTTCTAGTAACTATCTAAACTAAACCCTCCCCCCCTCGCCCTTCTTCCCTTCCCTCCCTTGCGGCTGTCAAAGAGTCTTTTCTTCTATATACAAGTCTGTTTTTGAGATCTTATCGTAGAGGTCTCATACAGTATTTGTCCTTTTGTCGCTGACTACTTTCACTCAACATAATGCCTTCCAGTTGAAACCAGGTTAGGAGATGTTTCCTGGAATCATCGTTATTCTTTATCATTGCGTAGTGCTCCATTGAGTATATGTACCACAGTTTACCTATCCATTCTTCTGTTATTGGGCATCTGGGTTGATTCCATCTTTTTGCTATCGTGGACTGTGCTGTGATAAACATTCTGGTGCATGTGTCCGTTGGTGTGAAAGGCCTTGAATCTGTAGGATATATTCCAAGTAGTGGAATTACTGGGTCAAATGGTATATCGATATCCATTTTTTTAAGGAAGCACCAGATTGCTTTCCAAAGAGGCTGGACCATTTTGCAACCCCACCAACAGTCTAGGAGGGTTCCAATTTCTCCACAGCCTCTCCAGCATTTGTTGTTTTGTGTTTTTTGGATCATGGCCAATCTTGTTGGGATGAGGTGGTATCTCATTGTTGTCTTGATTTGAATTTCTTTAATAACTAAAGATCGTGAACATGTCCACATGTGTTTTTTGGCTGCCTGGATCTCCTCTTTAGTGAAGTGTCTGTCCATCTCCTTTGCCCATCGCTTAATTGGATGGTTTATCTTCTTCTTCTTGATACTTTATAGTATCTTATAGATTATGGAGATCAGGCGTCGATCTGACATAGAGTTGCCAAATATTTTTTCCCATTCTGTGGGTGTTGTTTTAATTCTATTAATAAAGTCTTTGGATGAGCAAAAGTGTTTGATACTTAATAGTTCCCATTTATCTATTTTCTCTTCTATTGATTGAGGTTTCTTTGACAGATTTTGGAGTCTGTCCTCATTGTGTATTAAAACTTCCATTGTTGTTCCTACCTTTTCTTGGATGAGCTTTAGCGTTTTAGGTTTGATATTTAGGTCTTTTATCCAGTTGGAGTTGGTTTTTGTATAAGGTGTAAGATATGGATCTTGATTCAGTTTATTGCAGATGGATAACCAATTTTGCCAGCACCATTTGTTGAAGAGACTGTTTTTACCCCAGTTTAATGTCTTAGGGCCTTTGTCGAATATCAACTGTTCATAGGCAGATGGTGTCATCTCTGGGGTCTCAATTCTGTTCCATTGATCGATCTGTCTGTACTTGTACCAGTACCAGGCTGTTTTGACCACCGTGGCAGTGTAGTATGTTCTAAGGTCGGGTAATGAGAGGCCTCCCAGTGGGTTCTTCTTCTTTAGTAGTACCTTACTTATCCAGGGCTTCTTCCCTTTCCAAACAAAATTGGTGATTTGTTTCTCAATCTCATTAAAAAATGATGCTGGAACTTGTATCGGGATTGCATTATATAAATAAATTGCTTTGGGTAAAATAGACATTTTCACAAAGTTAAGTCTTCCTATCCATGAGCAGGGTAGGTTTTTCCATTTATCTAAGTCTCTCTTAGCTTCTTGTAGTAAGGGCTTGTAGTTCTCTTTGTAAAGGTCTGTTGTTTCTCTGGTTAGATTAATTCCTAGGCACTTTATCTTCTTAGGGGCTATCGTAAATGGTATTGATTTAATAATTTCCTCCTTAACAGTCTCATTGATGGTACAGAGGAAACCTACTGATTTACTTATGTTTATCTTGCATCCTAAAACTTTGCTGAACTCTTCTATCAGTTTGAGTAGCTTACTCATAGATTCCTTGGGGTTCTCTGCATATACAATCATATCATCTGCGAACAGGGAGATTTTAACTTCCTCTTTGCCGATGCAGATGCCCTTTATTTGTTCATCTTGTCTAATTGCTCTGGCTAATTGCTCTAGCACAATGTTGAATAGGAGGGGATCCTTGTCTATTTCCTGATCTCAGGGGAAAGTCTTTGAGTCTCTCTCCATTCAGGATGATGTGGGCAATTGGCTTTGTATAAATGGCCCTTATTGTGTTGAGGAATTTGCCGTCTATGCCCATTTTGCTAAGAGTTTTTAGCATGAATGGGTGTTGGACTTTATCAAATACCTTTTCGGCGTCAATGGACAAAATCAGGTGATCTTTGTCTTTTGTGTTATTTATGTGGTTAATCACATTAACTGTTTTCCTGATGTTGAACCAGCCGTGCATCCCTGGTATGAATCCCACCTGGTCATGATGGATTATTTTCTTGATATGTTGTTGTATTCTGTTGGTAAGAATTTTATTGAAGATTTTTGCATCTAGGTTCATGAGTGATATTGGTCTGTAGTTCTCTGTCTTTGTTGGACCTTTCCCTGGCTTAGGTATCAGGGTTATGCTGGCTTCATAGAATGAGTTTGGGAGTACTCCATCCCTTTCTATAGTGTCAAATAGTTTCAATAGTATTGGGGATAACTCTTCTCTAAATCCTTGGTAGAATTCTGCCGTGAAGCCATCTGGGCCCGGTCTTTTTTGGGTTGGCAGTGTTTTGATGACCTTCTCAATCTCTTCCTTTGTGATGGGTTTATTAAGTTGTTCTGCTTCATGTTGTGATAATTTGGGTAGGTGGTATGAGTCAAGGAATTGGTCCATTTCCCCTAGGTTTTCAAATTTGTTAGAGTACAGTCTTTCATAGTATTCTGTTACGATATTTTTGATCTCTGTTGCATCTGTGGTGACAATTCACTTCTCATTTCTAATTTGGGTTATTTGTTTCCTTTCCTGCTTTTCTTTAGTAAGTTTAGCCAGTGGTTTATCAATTTTGTTGATCTTTTCAAAAAACCAGCTTTTGGTCTTTTCAATTTTTTCAATTGTTTTTCTATTCTCTAATTCATTTAGCTCTGCTCTAATCTTTATAATCTCCTTTCTTCTGGTGCCCAAGGGGTTCCTCTGTTGGTCTCTTTCTACTTGTTCAAGCTGTAGAGTTAGTTCCTTGATTTGGTTTCTTTCTTCCTTCCAGATGTGTGCATTTATGGAGATAAACAGACCTCTGAGCACTGCTTTGGCTGTATCCCATAGGTTCTGGTAGGAAGTGTTTTCGTTCTCATTGGAATCCATGAATTTTTTTAATTCATCCCTGATTTCCTCTATAACCCATGTTTTTTTGAGCAAGATGTTGTTCAGTTTCCAAGAGTTCCACTTTCTATCTCTGTTTTTTCTGCTATTGATTTCAACTTTTATGGCTTTATGATCTGAGAAGATGCTTTGCAGTAATTCAACGGTATGGATTCTGTTGAGCATTGCATTATGGCCTATCACGTGGTCAATTCTGGAGAATGTTCCATGTGCACTGGAGAAGAAGGTGTAGTTGTCTGCTGCTGGGTGGAAAGTTCTGTATATATCAGTGAGGTCTAGTTGGTTAATTGTGTCAATGAGGTCTTCTGTATCTTTACTGAGCTTTTTTCTAGATGATCTGTCTAGTAATGAGAGTGGAGTGTTAAAGTCTCCCACTATTATTGTGGAGTCATCTAACTCTCTTTTGAGCGTAGTCAGTGTTTCTCCGACATATTTAGGTGCTCTGACATTAGGTGCATAAATGTTTAATATAGTTAAGTCTTGCTTGTGTACTGAACCTTTCAGCAATAAATAGTGTCCATCTTTGTCCACGATGGTGGATTTGACATTAAAATTGATTTTGTCTGAGATTGGAATTGCCACCCCTGCTCTTCTTTGTTCATTGTTAGCTTGATATATATTCTTCCATCCTTTAATTTTCAGTTTGTTCCTGTCTTTAGGTCTCAAGTGAGTTTCTTGTAGACAACATGTGGATGGGTCATGTCTTTTGATCAAAGATGACACTCGGTGTCTCTTTACTGGAGCATTCAGTCCATTCACATTCAATGTAATTATTGATAGGTATGTGTTCACTGCTGCCATTGTGATATGTTTATTTTTATGTTGATGTTTTCTCTGTTGTTCTTATTAGTCTGTTCTGGGACACTCTTTTTTGTGAGTTGATTTTTCACCTTTTTCAGAGCTGGTTTTATCGTTGTTGAGACTTGTGTGTTAGATTTCTTGAAGTGGTATGATATATCTTTGTTGTGCTTACAGCTGCCCCTATGAACCCCCTTAATAAACTATTTATAAACCCAATTTTAATTACTACCAGTCTGGTCATCTTCCTCTCCATCTGAAAGGACTATAACGACTGTAGTACATCCCTCTTTTATTATGATGACACCATAG
Organism: Heterohyrax brucei; assembly: GCA_028571685.1. Classification (NCBI taxonomy): domain Eukaryota; kingdom Metazoa; phylum Chordata; class Mammalia; order Hyracoidea; family Procaviidae; genus Heterohyrax; species Heterohyrax brucei. The sequence goes on along the minus strand of CM053149.1, from coordinate 52,513,280 downwards.
TTTTCATGATGATCACTGGATTGCTTCTTTCCAAATCAAAGCTGTGATTTACTTTGGAGCCTTCCCTAAGTGAGTATTGAGTAGTGTGTCATTCTAAAATATAAAGTTAGTGGTTTTGTTCTTCTAAGCCAAAACCAAGAACTTCTTTCAGTATTTCTTGTAGTTTGGGTTTGGTTTTTACAAAGTCTCTGAGTTTCTGTTTATCTGGGAATGTCTTAATTTCATTTTCGTATTTGAAAGATAGTTTTGCAGGATATATAATTCTTGGTTGGAAGTTTTTCTCCTTCAAGACTTTGAATGTGTCGTGCCACTGTCTCCGTGCCAGCATGGTTTCTGCTGAGAAATCTGACGAGAGCCTACAGGGTTTCCCTCTGAATGTTAGCTTTGCCTTGAGTCTTGCTGCCTTTAAGAGTTGCTGCTTATGTTTCATTTTGTTAAGCTTGATTAGAATATGTCTTGGAGTCTTTCTTTTGAGATCTATATTGTGTGGCGTACGATATGCATCTGAGATGTCTATATTCTCTTCCTTCATGATTTCTGGGAAGTTTTCTTTCAGCAACTCAACAACAATACTCTCTGTGTTCTCAGATGTCTCACCCTGTTCAGGGACTCCAATTAATCGAAGGTTGTTTCTCATAATAGAGTCCCACATGCTTCTTAATGTTTCTTCATTTTTCTTGCTTCTTTTTTCTGATTTCTGCTCATAGACACTGGCATCAGTAGCTCTGTCTTCCAATTCAGAAATTCTGTTTTCCATTTGTTCCATTCTGTTTTCTTGGCTTTGCATGGAAGTTTCTATGTCTTTGATTTTCTTCTTGATCTGTTGGATTTCAGAGTACTGGTGTTCCATCAGATCGAACAACTTGCTTAATTTTTCATTTTGTTCTGCTGCATTTTGTATAAGATCAAGAAGGGCTCTGTATATAATCAATTTGTATTCACTTCCTGATGCTTTCATAAAAGTTTCTTCATCTGGAAAACTCCTTAGTTGCTTTGTTTGGGAGCCTTCTGAAGCCATGAGTGATTGCTTGTATGCCACAATTGTCTGTTGCTTTTTGGGTCCCATGTGAGTATATAGAGGCTGGAAGAGGTAGTGTGAGGATGGATTGAAAATGTTTCTCTAGGCTGTCTTCAAATGTAAAGCAAAAGGTATCCGACCGGTTCACAAGTCAGTTAAGTTTTCAGGTGTAGAGGTCCCTCTTCCCATCTGACAAAGTAAGCGCCACTATATCCAAACCCAGATGATAACAAACTAGTTCAGAATACAGCACTGCTACTGCCCTGTTGGCCTCTGCCGACAGGGCCTCTCCTTATCCAACACTGCGTCAAGTACTGGTTTTGTGATAGAAAAGCGCTCTCCTGTGGGCAGGCTCTGGCTCCCAAGCTAAGAATTAGGTCCAGCTGCAGCCACCGTACCCAAGATGGCATCCTCCACACAGGCAGCAGACAGAGGGGCTAAAGGTGCTGAGAGGCAGCGATTCCTCTGCTTCTGTTGCAGGGCCCCCACCGTAGGCAGCACTGTGCAAAATCACTACTTTTCTGACGGAGAAGCGCTGTCCCATTTGCAGGTGCTGGCTCCTGCCCCGACCCGCGGGGCGAATCAACGGAGGAATGAGGGGGAGCCTGTGAAAATGAAGGTGGGGCAAGAAAGACGAGAAGAAATGAAGGCAAGACAAAATTCTGATCAAGCCTCAAGGTTTTATTGTTACCTTGCGGTATATATAGCAGCAGGAATGGAGGGAGGGATCAAGTGACGTAGGGATCGGGTGACATTTGGAATGAGGTAGTTGTCGGCTGGGGATTGGGTGTACATAAGACTAAGGCAGTGACATCAGGCAGGAAGTTTTCGCGAGCGTGGGCCTTTTGAATTTCGCGGGCACGGGCTTTTTCAAACTTGGCGCGCACGGGCTTTTTCAACCCTTCAAGCTTCCTGTATGTTGGGGCCTGGGGTTTACCCATGGCTGCCGACAGGCTCCCAGGCTAAGAATGAGGTCCCGCTAAAATCTCGGTACCAACATGGCGTCCCGCACCCTGACCGCGGAGCTCCATACAAACCCCACTGAGGCAGCTCTAATATCAAAGGCTCAAAGTGTCTAGATTAACAAAGTCCCGAGCCTGGCTCTCAGAATATGGGAATTTCACCTGCCTATCCCCCCAGCAGCGCGTCTGAGTCCAGCCGCCAGGCAAGACCCAGCTCCGCCCGCCAGCCGAGACAGAGGGAAAAAAAGTCAAAATGGTGAGTTTACCTTCCGTCCGTGAGAGCCGGGGCTAGCCGGGAGCGGGAGTCAGCGAAAGAGAGGAGGTTTGTCACTGAATGGTATGAAGTCCCAATGAACAGCTCTGTGCCGTGTCCTGAGGCTGATTAAGTGATCAGAAGGCTCTGTTTGATTGTCAGTTCAGGTCTTGGTTTCCAGAGAGATATACGGAGATGTGGGCTTAGTCAGCCATCTTGACTCCACCCCCCTAAAATATTTTTTTTAATTTTTAAATAAGGGATCTAGTAAGATGCCAGTGCTGTTTCTAAGGAGAACTAGAGGGGCAGAGTTACCTTGCCCACCAAAACACATTGCTATTGAGTTGATTCCAACTTACAGCAACCTAGAGGACAGAGTTGAATTGTCCCATAGAGTTTCCAAGGAGTGGCTGGTGGATGTGAACTGTCAGATTTATGGTTAACTGCCAACCACTGTACTACAGGGACTCCTCATAGTCCACCAGGGATGCAATTTGAAATAAGTTTGATGAAACAGATACAAAACTGGTTAATATTCAGCAAAGCAATAAAACTGTAACCTTTGGGGTTAGCTCTTGTGATCATTAAGATTGTGTGTCACCTTGGCTAGGCCCTGATTTTCACTGTTTTTGGCAATTATGATGTACTCTGGCAGTCATATAATGATGTGATCAACTCCATGATAAGATAGGAATGTAACTACCTCCACAAAGGGATTTGCTGTGAGCAGCCGGACAGTCAAAAGGGAGTTTCCTTGGGTGTGTGGCCTCCACCCAATGGAGGGGGACTCATGGGCTTTTGCTGGCATTGGAGCCTACTGCTGATTCTTGTTCATCTGACCTCCAGTTCTTGGGACTTGAGGTAGCAGCTTACATAATGTCTTGCCCACTAATCTTGAGATTTATTGGTCTCCTCAGCCTGCAAGCCAGAGCCCTGCTCTTGGACTGGCTGATATTGGATTCACTGGCCTCTGCAGGTATGTGAATCCAGAGGGGCCCCATCCCGACTCATGAACTTGGGACATTCCGGCTTCTACAGCTGCTTGAGCAGTTTCCTTGGCATAAATTGCTGTCTAGATAGCGATAGTGGTAGCGGTAGCGACAGCGACAGCGATAGCAATAGGTAGGTTTTAATGATTTTGCTTCTCTAGAGAACCAAGCGTAAAACAGCTCTTCTACTGGATAGAAATTATTTTTACCTCTATTGGAAAAGATCCATGTATTTACAGGTAACTTTATAGAATCTAGGAAACCCTGGTGGTGTAGTGGGTTAAGTGCTACATCTGCTTACCAAAAGGTAAGCAGTTCAAATCCACCAGGCATTCCTTGGAAACTCTATGGGGCAGTTTTACTCTGACCTCTAGGCTTACTATGAGTTGGACACGACTCGACAGCAGTAGGCTTTTTGGTTATAGACTCTAAGATCTTAATTAATAGTAAATAAGAAAGTCAAACTCAGATACAGTCTCCTAGAAAATTAAATAATGCTTGGATAGACTTGTTAAGCCATGAGGCAACATTGAAAGGATCTAAAGTTTAGATATTTTGTCTTAAAAGTATGGCCGTATTTCACTTATTTTTCTATTTGACATTAGTGTATCTTACTCGAATGAATGCATGAATGAATAAACCCCAAACCCACCACCTTCAGTCAGTTCTGACTCATAGTGACTGCACAGCAGGGAAGAACTGCCCCACAGGGTGTGCAAGGCTGTAAATCCTGAGGATGCAGAAAGCCACATCTTTCTCCCAAGGAACAGACAGGTAGGTTTAAATCACTACACCTTTGGTTAGCAGCTGAGTGCTTGACAGCTGTTCCACCAGGTTCCTGGAATGGATGGATAGGTAAGTAAAAATACTGAGATACCTGAAATCGAAAGTTGTCAGCCAGAAAGTATGTCAACCCGTGTGTGAGCTGTCACTCCACTGCCTGATTGGCACCCTAACTTTCCTAAGCGGGCTCTAATTCGGCCCTGAAATCCAGCCTCCTCTCCTCGGTGTTTGCAGCCAGCCTAGCCTGTGCCAGTTCCTCCTGAGGGACTACACTTCGTTCCTTCTTTATAGCTTCTGGTCTTCCTTTAATTAGGAACCCTGGCATCTCCTGACCCTTGGTGGAAACATTTTATCCTCAGCCTGTGAAGACCAGTATGCTTCAGATGCCTGCATCTCCATGTTTAGAACTCCCTGGATGTCCATACAAGCCTGGCTTGCCTTGAGTTTGTTACATCTCTTAGGCACTGGGTCTCCCTTCACCCTCTCCCAATTTATTCAACTGTCCCTGGCAGTAGTTCTTCAAACTTTGTTGAATGTTAGACTCACCCCCAGAAACTTTAAAAAACCTCCATGCGAGGCCATAAGCCAGACCAATAAATTCGCTTGTGTTCGGGCCCAGGCTTCAGCAGTTTTTAAGCTCCCTTCAGGATTCTGATGTGGAGCTAAGACTAAGAGCAGTGCCTTGGGCCATAACAATCATATTCTTGGAGTTTTGAAGTCTCTTCTTAAAATGCTAATAATGTAAACTGCTCAATCCTGGACCTATTTGAGTGGAAACACATCAGAGTGAGTTGGATAGTGACAGGACCTGGGTTCTGAGTTGGCCCAGACTCAGGGAAAAGTAACCAGAGAGCAAGATCTGGTAGTAAGTCATCCCATAGAGAAGTGAGCTTTCCATCAGGTGGCTGCTTGCAGAGGAGTTCTCTCAGGGCTGTTGGGTAACTGTCAGCAGGGCCTGCAGGATGACGATGCCCTGGTAGTATAACAACCTGCTTTCCCAGAAGACGCTGTACTGGGGTGTCTTGTCCTGGAAATGAGTGGAGATTAGCTAAAGTCATGGAAAGAGGGATAATAATTTTTTTTTTTAAATTGGCTAATGTGAAGCAGGAAACTCTGGTGGCATAGTGGTTAAGTGCCACATCTTCTAACCAAAAGGTCAGCAGTTCAAATCCACCAGGTGCTCCTTGGAAACTCTATGGGGCAGCTGTACTCTGACCTCTAGGGTTGCTATGAGTTGGAATTGACTCAACAGCAGTGAGGTTTTGTTTTGTTTTAAATGTCACTTAAGAATAGCTTACAGAGAAGAAACCCCCTGTCTGGTCATAAGATACGGAATTGTAGAGGAGCTAAGCAAGGAGAAATGAAGTTTCCAAAACTAAATAGAAAATTTTTATTTTACCTCAAAGGCCTAAATTTTGCCCAAAGTCGGACTGTTTATTGAACTAACTTTTCTCACAGGATTTTACTATCCAGTGTTTGGAATTCTTTCTAAGTGCAGGAGTAATCTACAATGTTTTACTTGTCAGTGGTCTTCACTGTTCAAGTCACACTGACTCTTTCAGGCAGAATTTGCAGCTAAGAGGACAAAGCTGAAAGACTGGGGTATTTCAATACATATACATCGTTTGGGGTGTTGGTAGATTATGTAGCTTCTCTGATTCCCAAGTTCTGCCGGGGGTCTGGGAATTGGCATTTCAAAAAATTACCCCAAGTAGCTGTTACAACACTCCACACCTTGAGAAGTAATGTGTGTAGTTGCATGCGTGATGATCTGTTGCCACACTGCTGCAATGAAAATTAGATTAGCTAGTCCCATTCTGGAAGAATCATTGTTGAATCTGTCGCTCATTCATTTACCTGTTAAAAAAAAATTTAAATGGAGAAAGGGGCTCAAAGACCACATTGAAAAGAACCAAATAACATTCTGGTTTTGAAAACTGGGGCTTTATTAGAGGTTCTTTTTGCAATTTAGCCTGCTAGTCAGCAAAAGCAGAAGACAGCTCCTTTTCTCTCATTACAAGAGGAAGGTGGCCCTCCTTTTGCAGTCAGGCTTACCTTTTCCCACAGGTGCACTCCTGCTCTGGGTTCTGCTGGGCCACTCTCAGTGCCTGAGTGTCCTAGCAAGTCTTCATGGCCTGTGACAAGATGATCATCATCAGAGCACACCTACTCTTTACTATGTGGCTAACAGGTATGTTACCATACAGCTTAGTCATTTGTGGCACAGTTGTTCTCTGCTTCCAGATTTCTTTTCTCATAGAACCTAATTCTCAGGATATATTATGACAAAGCACATTTTATATAACAATATAAAACAGGCTGACAACCAATAGAAAAACTTTTGGTAAGCATTTAAAATTGTACAGCATTTACAGGGCAAATTGGCTAAATCGATCTCACTTCTAAAGATATATGCCTTTGACCTATAACTGAAGAATTATATAGTCAGATTACAAAAAGATTAAGGAAACTAACTAACCAAACCAGTTGCCATCAAGTCAGTTCTAGCATATGATCCCACATGCGTAGGGCAGAAATGTGCTCCATAGAGTTTTCAAGGATTTTTGGAGGCAATTGCCAGGCCTTTCTTGCGAGGCACCCCTGGATGAATTCTAACCATCAACTTTGCACTTAGCAAAGTACTTAATCATTTTCACCACCCAGTGGACAAAAGGGATTGGACGGAGTACAGTTGACAGCAGTTTCCATGTTTATATGCAAATGAATTGAAGTTAGAGGAACCAACTTCTCTAACATTTGGAGCTCACCCTGAGAACTGACTCTTTTCAGCTGTCATAGATTGAATTGTGTCCCCCCCAAATATCTGTCAACTTAGTGAGGTCATGATTCCCATTGTTGTATGACTGTGCACAAATTTTGTGATCTGATGTTATTTCTCTGTGTTGTAAATATCACTATGATGTAATAAGATGTATTAGCAGCAGTTTTAGTGATGAAATCTGTAAAATTAGATAGTGTCTTAAGCCAGTCACTTTTGAGATACAAAAGAGAAGTGAGGAGACAGGCAGGGGGCCCCATGTCACTAAGAAAGCAGTGCTGGGAGCAGAGTGTGTCATCTGAACCCAAGGTTGCGGCGTTGAGATGCTCCCAGATGAAGGACAACAGGACCTTCCTCCAGAATTGACAGAGAGAAAAACCTTCCCTGGATCTGGCACCCTGAATTTGGACTTGAAGCCCACTGGACTATGAGCGAATAAACTTCCGTTTGTAAAAGTCATCCACTTGTGGTATTTCTATTGCAGCAGCACTAAAGTGACTAAGACACCAGTCCTTATTCACCTTCCTGTTAAGAACTTGATATCTTGGTTTTTCATTGTATAGCACTGCAGGTGTTTTCCTTTACAGGAAGAAGGAATGGATTTGGTATCTTTCTGAACTTAAAGTAATCCAACATCAATTAATTACTTTAGTGATTTTCAGAAGAAATTCATAGGTCAATATTTCACCCAAAGGAAACATATGAAAGGTTATTTCCCTGCCGGTCTTCCTAGGATTGTTACCTGAGTTAAATGGGCCCCTGGAGAAATGGCCAAATCAAATTAATTTATTTTTACAATGTACTACAGGTTACTGGAAAACCTGGTGGCATAGTGGGTTAAGTGTTACGTCTGCTAACAACAAGGTCGACAGTTCAAGTCCGCAGGTGCTTCTTGGAAGAGTTCTGCTTTGACCTCTAGAGTTGCTGTGATTTGGACCTGACTCTACAGCAGTGGGTTTTTACGGGTTACTTGCATTTCTAATGAAGAAGAGCGTTACTGAATATTTAAAATCAACCTTATTTGCTCATCGCATTAAAATTTTTTTTTTTGCTAATAGAGTAATTCAACTCCTTGATTTGAAAAGTAAAGAAATATATTAAGAAAATGGCTAAAGTCCCTGCCCTATCCATTCCACCCCACTCTCCAGAGGTAAATGTTGTTGATAGTGCTTTTGATCTACGTTACCTGTGTGTGTTGTGCATGTAGTTCTAAATGCACATAATGCTTTGCAGCTTTTTTTCACCTGATATATCGTAGATGTCATTTCATGTCTCCCTCTGTCTTTTTGAAGGCTAATGGAATATCATTGTAAAGAGAATTTTTTAACCAGCCTTTAAATTAATGGCCTTTTAGTTCCACTATTTGTGTAGTTCCAGAATCACCCACTGCATGTATGATACAAGAAAGAAAAATAAATCAGCCCTTCAAGTCCAGGATCAGATATCATGCAACAGGCCTCTGTGCTATGACCAGCTGATCTGACTCTCACAGCTGAACCACACTCAGCATCTCGCAGAACATCCACGTCAGACAAGGTCACTGTGCAACACAAAATGCCAAACACTAAAGAAACTGGAGGCTGAGAAAGCCTCCGCATGAGGGGTGCTCAAGATCCAGAGCCTGAGAGGCTTTTTTTCAGATCACCCCAATTCACAGGGAAGGACATGACCTCCATGTCTACAAGTTCCACAGCCCCAGGTGAGGACTCTAGAGTGGTACCGTCAAAAGACACCACTATAGCTTCAATGAACTATAATCAATGAATGACTCCTTTTGTTTTGATAATTAATCTCTTAACTAATGATGAAAGAAATAGGCTTGGGAGACAGGGAAGTAACTTGAGCTTAAGTATTCTTTCAGATTGCTGACCAGATGACTTCTATTACCATTTTGTTTCCTTCATGGCTAGTGATGGCTTGCCAGGCTGTGAAGGGAAGACCTGCATCCAAAGGACCCTCAAGAGCCCCTCCCAACTGCCCCGTTGTTCTCGGGAGACCTCTGTGCTGTGCACGCCCTTCATTCCACATGCAAACACCTGGTTCGGACTGTCCAATTTGGACAACATCAGAGACTGGAATATGTCTGTCTCCCGTGTTCTAGCCAGCTGAACGCAGTTAATAAACCTGCTCTTTAATCACTGACCAAAACTTGTCTCAGAGACTGGTCATTTGGGACAGGTAATGAGGACCTGACATTTTGTCCGGTGACACTAACTTCTTCAGTAGTTACAGCTTTAGCCTCACTCCAGATACTCCAGATACTCAGCCACAGAATCACTCCTGATTTCCTACCACACACACTCTAGAGCCAATCTCCACTTCCTCACCCAAGCGCCCGACTTGTTGCTCTCAAGTTGATTCCAACCCATGTGAGCAGACAGAACTGCTCCATAACATTTGTGCAGATGTAGCTTTTTGGAGGAAACTTTGGTGGCACTGTGGTTAAGTGCTCCATCTGCTAATCAAAAGGTTAGTAGTTTGAATCCTCTAGGTGCTTCTTGGAAACTCTATAGGGCACTTCTACTCTGTCCTGTAGCATCACTATGAGTCCAAATTGGCTCAGTGGCACAGGGTTTGTGTTGGTTTAACTTTTTGGAAGCAGATAAGCAGGATTTTCTTCCAAGGCACCTCTGGGTGGGTTGGAACCTCTAACCTTTGATTGGCAGCTGGACACCTAACCATCTGTGCAATCCTGGGAACTCCTTTCTTAGACCCTCCTCAAGCCCAAATACATTCTTTCCAAAAGGCTTTTATTGAAACACTCCATATTCCTTGTGTTGTGTGTTGATACAACAAACCACTGATGTGCTCTAGGTGCTCTTTGGCTAGAGGGTAGGGACAGTTGAATTCCTAAATTATTTAAAGATGTAAGGATTTCTGGGTCAAAGTAGTACTTATTTAAAATCCTGATAGATATTACCAAATTGCCCTCCAAATACCCAGTTGCGAATGCTCACCAATAGTTTAATTGGTTGCTAGACCTTTCTGTGCTATTATGTAAAACTTCTTTTGTGACAATATAATACTGCTTACAATGAATCATTTTATCTGTTTTCCACATTGTGATAACCTCTTGTTAATCCTTATAATAAGTCTATGACATAACTGATATTAGTTCCGTTTTACAGATGACAAAATTAAGGAGATGAGAAGTTATGCAACTTATGCCAAGTTATACTTCATCCACCATGACCCCACGTCAGCACTGTCTGTTTCTCCATCTGTGTCCGTGCTGACTGGAAGCCCTGCGAGGGCACACGCTGTGTCTGGCTCGTTCGTGCTTATGTTCCCAGCATCTATTATAGAACTTAGTTGCTGGTATACATGAAAAAATTTATTGTTAAAAAAAAAAAACAAATGATGAAGTAAGGCTACTTCATGACTACTACCAGAGAAATTTGCATTTTAATAGCTCTATGGGCTTTTGGAAACTCTGGTTGTGTCTTGCTTAAGGGCTACGTCTGCTAATCAAAAGAAAGACAGCTTGAATCTGCCAGGTGTTCCTCAGAAACTCTATGGGGCAGTTCTACTCTGTCCTATTGGGTCGCTGCCCCGACCCGCGGGGCGAATCAACGGAGGAATGAGGGGGAGCCTGTGAAAATGAAGGTGGGGCAAGAAAGACGCGAAGAAATGAAGGCAAGACAAGATTCTGATCAAGCCTCAAGGTTTTATTGTTACAGTGCGGTATATATAGCAGCGGGAATGGAGGGAGGGATCAAGTGACGTAGGGATTGAGTGACATTTGGAGTGAGGTAGTTGTCTGCTGGGGATTGGGTATACATAAGACTAAGGCAGTGACATCAGGCAGGAAGTTTTCGCGCGCGTGGGAATTTCGCGGGCGCGGGCTTTTTCAAACTTGGCGCGCGCGGGCTTTTTTCAACCCTTCAAGCTTCCTGTATGTTGGGGCCTGGGGGCTTACCCATGGCTCCCGACAGGTTGCTATGAGTCAGAATCAATGCAGTGGCAGTGGATTTGGCTTTGTTTTTATGAACATTAAAAAGTCCTGGTGGTGGAGTGGTTGAGCACTCAGCTGCCAACCAAAAGGTCAGCACTTGGATTTACCTGTTATGCCTTGGGAATACTGTGGGACAGTTCTGCTCTGTTCTATAGGGTCATAGTGAGTTGGAATTCACTGAATGGCAACAGATTTGTTGTAGTTATTAGGTGCTGTCGAGTCAGCTCCGACTCATAGTGACCCTATAGGTCACAGCAGAGCTGCCCCATAGAGCTTCCCAGGAGTGCCTGGTGGATTTGAGCTACTGACCTCTTGATTGGCAGCCATAGCACTCATCACGATGCGACCAGGTTTTCAATGGTGGTTCTCAGTCTGGGTCAATCACCCCTCCAACCTACTGCCAGAGTAGTCTGGCAATTTTTGGAGATATTTTTGCTAGTCACAATTTACAGGATAGGGAGGAGAACAGGAGAATTCTAAAATCTAGCAGAAAGAGGTTTGATGCTGTGAAGTACGCAAAACAGCCTCCTGCAACTAAGACTTATCTGGGCCCAAAGGTGGTAATGCCAAGGTTGAGCAGTTCTGTCCTAGAAGAATTTTAGGGGCATGACACTAAAATCACATCATCCAGTCAGCCACTTATTTCTAAAGCTCTTCTTGTATCTAAAATTATCTACTGCTGACACTGCTCCATGCAGATGTCTCCATGATTTCTTTATGAGGCTTTTGTAGTCCACATCAACGTATCTTCTGGGGGCTTTGCTTAAGTGAAAGGAAAAAGGGTATGTTCACATAACCTAAAAGATTTTGCAGTTGACAGTATCCAAGTGTCTCCTGAACACTTAATATGTGCCTGGCATTATTCTGGGATCAGGGAAATAGCTGAGAACAAGATATTCGAGGTCACTGCTTTTCTAGCAGTGACATTCTAGTGGATGAGGAGTGACAATGGACAAAACAACGACTCAATAACATGCAGCATTGCTAAGGGTTGTGGTGAATTAGAATGTGATAGGGAAGCAAGTTCAGACTGGCTGGCCAGGGAAATCCTCTTGGTGTGGCATTTATCCCTTTCCATCTCTGCTTCTCACTTTTTAAATTGATTTTACATCTTATAAGAGATTGATTTATGACATACCCTGTACTCACAGTGTCTCGCTAACATAACAAAGAAAACCCTGTCCCAAATGGAATTATAGCACGAGTATAAAACTGAAGATTTATAACACATATTTTGGGGGAACACTATTCAATCCATAAGGCTCCCCTTTAGCAGCTGTAACTCTTTAGGAGAAAGATAATACTGGAGTGCCTGGGAAAAGTTGATAGCGTAGGGGAATAAAAGCATTTTTTAATGCTTCCGTGAGCTGATTTGGCCACAAGTTCTACGTACAACGGTCTGTAGGAATTTTTATCTGAGGAGAAAGTAGAAAAATATTAACATATCAGTTAGGAACACATTCAGCTACAAATAACAACAGTAAAATCTCACTAACAATAGCTTTAAAAATATTTAAGTGGTTGCTGGCATTGATTTATTAATCAGTGATACCATTCAAGGTTAGACTCCTTATCTTTCTGTTCCATCATCTTTACTGTTGGCTTTTTTCCCTGACACTTGCCTTGCTCAGGACACAAAAAAGGGAGAGACACAGTGCCAGTTAGCAGAAAACGAAAAAACAAAAACAAAAAACTGCAGAGACCTACCGTAGAATATGTCTGCAACTCACTGGGCAGTAGTGGGACACATAGCCTTTTCCAGCTACAAGGAAAGTTAGGAAAGGGGGTTCCTAGCTTCCTGACTTCCAGAGTAGGAGAATGACAGGAGGAGGCTGGAAATGGTCTGGGTTAATCAGCCAACATGGTCGGTCACATTGACCAAGTGGGAGGTGGGGTGTGTAACCAAGAGCCAGATGTGGAACCCTGTGATGTGCAATAGTGGATCCAGTGTACACATGGTATACAATGGAGAACACATTTTTTTCAGTGTTTCCTTTGTCTTTGTAAAATGCTGTCTTTGGTGCTTCATGCCACACTTTAACACATTCACAAAGCTGTACCAAAATCTCTTGCACCAAAGGATTTTAAAGTAATGCCACTGTCTACCCAATTGTAGTATCCTGATTTTTATGCACAAAGTAATAGTCTGTTTTTATATGCTACCGGAGCTAAGAATACAGTCACAAGAACTTCCAGTTGCTGGCAGACAGACATTTTTTTTCTGAAAAAAAATATTCTTACGTATCCTGTAATTTATGTAAGAGCCTAAGGTCTGAGATGCCTTCTGCAAGACTGTGGGGATGGATTAAGCAAAGTGGAAGAAGAGAAAGTGGAAACTAGGTGAGTACGCATTTTTAAAAGAAGGAAAGGGTATTGCCTCAAGGATGCTGCAGAAGGTATATTCAAGAAAAGAAATTGAGTCTGGAGAGCATGATATTTAAAAGAAAAGAAAGAAAGAACAGAAAGACAATATTTAAAACTAGAAAGCCAAGACATTGGGAATTACTATAGGTAAACTAAGAAATTTTTTAAGAATCACAATAAGGCAAAAAAAAAGGTTTTATTCAGCATATGTTCAACGAGGCAGAAATGGGAAATGCTGCCAGTCATATCTGCCTGAGTCCAAGGGATATCACAGAACCATTGCAGATATTAACATTACAAAATAGGTAAAATCCTTGAAGCTTCATCTTTTCACAGATTGGATAGAAACTGATAAATCTCCATGATTCTAGGTTTCGAATTGTCTTTCCTGATAACCATTGCTATAGGCTTTAGTAATGATAGTGACGGGACTCTTCATTGGTCCAATGAATCTTATTATTCGCTAAATGCTAAGAGAGAAAAAGTAAGAGTGGAAAATATGCAAGTCCTTTGTGCTGTTTATGATTCATTTACATGCAAGTTCCCCTTTAAAAGATGCTCACCAAGATTGTCCTAGCTATTATTTTTATATCTCAGGGCCTAGTTGATGTGTCCTTGTGAGTCCAGCTCCAGTCAGGTCACATTCTTTTATCTTTTTTATTGTAAGTAACTGAAAGTATACAATCCAAAGTAATTTTGCTTGCCAGACTATTTGCAGCTCCTTCTTCTCTCCTTGCCCATTTATAGCACACTCCTCCTTTTCATTCTGTACTTGTTGTATCTTCTTAACAATCTTCTGTCCCTTCTTCTCCACTCTCTTCTTCTCATCTAGAAAGAGACCAGTAGGACAGCATCCTATAAATGCATAGAACCATAATGTAAACACATCATATGGTCATACTGTAGGTCACATTCTTTATATTAAAGGACAGGAAACAATGGCTTCGATATTAGCTTCCTAAGTGACTCCCTCCTTTTGAGCAGAGGTGGAGATAAGGCGTTGATAATCAATACCTATACTTCGCTGCTCTCATCGATGGTGGCCATGGCATGCTGTTTAAACTTATAGCATTAGCTTTCCACTTGATACCGTCTGGCTATTTACCAGGATCTTAAGTAAAGTGATAGTCTCATTAATCGTATTGACAAAATGAGCAGACTGGTGTGTATCAACATTTTAGTCTGAGACTTCCTTTTGCCTGTTATGTATGTAAGACAATAGAAGGTATGTTTGATTATGCCTAACATTATCAGGATGCAGACTAATAATATTACTATTCCTTGCAATAGTGATCTACCCCATGGGTTTATTTTGGATGATAACCAACCAAATAAATCTGGTGTTTTTGAGGGTGCTGTAATGTGCAACCAAGTAGCTGGCTGTATAATTCTATGTATATCCTGTCTACAGTACAGATTACACCTTCTTGGGATAATAAAAAAGTCAAAGACTGTTCTGTTATCTCACGCCACCTAGGCTAATGAGGCACTTCCACAGCATTAACAACTTCATCTGCTATTTGTCCCATAGTGATGGCAAGCTAAATAAATATAAAAGCATCTTTAAATGCTTAAAATAACTGTAATGTATTGACATATTATGTAACTGATTATCCCTGTCTAATTTTTCTAAATCTGGTAGAATCATAAAAAGCAGAAAACAACATAAATTCAGATGGTTTTCTGCCATTCTTATGGGTTCTGAGAATCAGTTGTCCTTTTATAACTTTTTATGTGTTGATTGGATGCTCTCACTGCAAGCAACAGAAAACCAGCTTGACATGGCTTAACCACTAAGTAGTTTTATTATCCCACATAACAAGAAACCCGGAGATGACTGAGCACCTCAGGAGCATCGTTAGGAGTCTGGACTCTGCACATTTCCACCCATACATAGCCTTTTTTGACTTTCATCCTCAGTCCTGTCTCTTCATGTTTCAAGATGTCTATCACATCTCCAGGTATCAAGTCCTCATATGACTGCTTCAAAAGACAGGAGCAAAGAAGCAGGCTCTACAAAGCATCTCTTTTTTCATATTAGTGACGAAAATGTCTTCAGATTTTCCTTATGTCTCATGCTGTAAGTGATCATACTCAATGCTGTAGCTGCAAAAGTGTTATTTTGGAAAAAAATGACTGGAATTTGCAGCTCTGTTGTGGGAGGCAGCCTCATATATTAAGAAAAAAAAAAAGCTAAACCATAAACGTTTGAGAGAAGTAAGATATTCACATACTCTCACAGGGTAAGATCACTCAGTTAGTAAGTGTACTTGAACAGAAGAATGCACTGGAACCTTTCTTTACTAACCTATGTAAACATGGGTCCAAAGCTGAGTTACACTCCGTATACACATTGATCCATTTTCCGTGGATTGGTGTGTAGCTGGCCTAGACTGCTGTGGGTCTGATTACAGATGACAAGTACAATGCAAAGGTTTATAGCTGAGACACAATATGAATTTGCTTATGTGGTAATAGGTGAGAAAACTGAGAGTTGATAGAATCTCTTCACTAGTTTAGTAACAAAAGAGTTAATGACTCTGGGCCTCAGACCCCTTGGATCTGAGGGTCCCTCAGTCCATGTGGGCTACAATGACTATGGAACTTTGGGTGTAAGTTTAAGCATTAGCAGAAAGAAGAAAAAGTGCAGAAATGATGAGTGGTCCCAAGGCACATGGTAGGATAAACATGCTAAACACAAGGGACCTGCACTGAAGTGCCAGTTAACCCTCTGAGCAGCAATTTAGTTCCAACAAAACGGCATCAACCATGATTAAATTAACAAATTAACTTGAATTGTATTAATTTTTTAGGGAAACCCTAGTGGCCTAGTAATTAAATGCTAAAGCTGCTAAATCAAATGCTTGGCAGTTTGAATCTACCAGACTCTCCTTGGAAACTCTAGGGTGGACACTGTCTCTATCCTATAGGGTTGCTATGAGTTGGAGTTAACTCAACAGCAGTGGGTTTGTTTTTTTTTTAATACTGATTTTGTTTGTATTTCACTTATATTCTTTCTCTTACAATTATAATGGGAACTTAAGGACAGATTGCACACCTAGTTTTATGTTTGTATCTATTTAATAAGTATTCTAAAAGAAACAGGATCCCTGATGGTATAATGATTAAAGCACTCAGCTGGTAACTAAAAGTTGGTGGTTCAAGTTCACTAACCTGTCTTAAGAGGTAGCAGTCCACCTCTAAAAAGTATTTACAGCCCTGGAAACCCTATGGGGCAGTTCTATTCTGTTTTATAGAGTTGCTATAAGTCAGAGTTGACTGGATGGCAGTGGATTTGTTTTTGTTTTCGGGAGTGTACAATAGAAATAAGCTAATACAGGGATTCTGTCGAAAATTGTTTTTTTTTTTCTTTAGAAAGTGTCCATATATTGCATAAGAATGGGAAACACTGACTAGAACAATACATACTAGTGTTATTGACTCATTCCATTATTTGGTATTAAGAAAAAGTTTTGATCTCATCAAAGCTAAGTTCTGTAGTCCCCCACCTGTCTGTCAGTTTGTCATGCTGTAGTGGCTGGCATGTTGCTGTGATGCTGGAAGTTATGCCACCAGTATTTAGAGACCAGCAGAGTCACCCAAGACAGACAGGTTTCAGCTATGCTGCCAGACTAAGACACACTAGGAAGAAGGATCCAAAAACCACTCCTGAAAAGAATTAGCCAGTGAAAACCTTATGAATAGCTGTGGAACATTGTCTGATATAGTGCCAGGAAGTGAGCCCCCCAGATTGAAAGGCACTCAGAAGCTGACTGAGGAAGAGTTGCCTCCCCCAAGCAGATGAGCCCTTAAGGATGTAGATGGAATGAAGCTTTCAGGACCTTCATTTGCTGATGTGGCATGACTCAAAATGAGAAGAAACAGCAGCAAACATCCATTAATGATCAGAACATGGAATTATGAAGTAGGAATCTAGGAAAATTAGAAACACTCAAAAATGAAATGGAAAGCATAAACATCAATACCCTAGGCATTAGTGAGCTGAATAGAGCAGTGTTGTCCATTTTGAGTCAGACAATCACATTGTCTGTTACGCCAGAAATGACAACTTGAAACAGAATGGTGGTGTATTCATCATCAAAAAGAACATTTCAAAATCTATTATGAAGTACAATACTGTTAGTATAAGATAATATCCATATGCCTACAAGGAAGACAAGTCAATACAACCATTATTCAAATATGTGCACCAACCACTGAGGCCAAAGATGAAGAAATTGAAGATTTTTACCAGTGTCTGTGGTTCAAAACTTATCACACTTGCAATCAGGATAATCACTGGTGACTGAAATGCAAAAATTAGAAACAGAAAGATTGGTGGTTGGAAAACATGGTGTTGATAATAGAAATGATGCTGGAGATTGTATGATAGAACTTTGCAAGACCAATCACTACTTCATCACAAATACCTTCTTTCACCAACATACACGACAACTATATATATGAATCTCACCAGATAGAATAGACAGGCATCAAACCAAATACATGTATGGAAGGAGACAATGGAAAAACTCAGTATCATTATTTGAAACAGGGCTAGGTGCCAATTGCAGCACAGACTGTCAACTGCTCACATGCAAGTTCAAACTGAAACTGAAGAAAACTAGAAAAAGTCTGTAAGAGCCAAAGCATGACCTTGAGTGTATCCCAAATGAGTTTAGAGACCATTTCAAAAATAGTTTTGATGCACTGAACACTAATGATGGAAGACCAGACAAGTTGTGGAATGACATCAAAGACATTATACACGAAGAAAGCAACCAAAGAAACCAAACTCAGGGCCATCGAATCGATTCCCAAGGAGCACCTGATGGATTCAAACTGCCAAGCATTTGGTTAGCAGACATACCACTTGACCACTACACCACAAGGGTTTCCTGAAGAAAGCAAGAGTTCACTAAAAAGACAAACAAGAAAGAAAAGACCAAATTGAATGTGTAAAGAAATTCTGAAACTTGCTTTAGAATGTACAGTAGCTAAAGCAAAAGGAAGGAAAGATAAAGTTAAAGAACCAAACAGAAGATTTCAAAGGGCACTCCAGAAGGCAAAGTAAGGTGTTAAAATGACATATGCAAATAGCTGGAGACAAAGCGAAAGGGAAGAAAATGTGCATTTCTCAAGCTGAAAGAACTGAAAGGAAAAAAAATAATAAACCACAAGCCTTGAGTTGCAATCGTGAGGGATTCTACAGGGAAAATATTAAACAACACAGAAAGCATCAAAAGAAGATGGAAGGAAAGTATGGAGTCATTATACCAAAAAGAATTGGCAGTGTTCAACAATTTCAAGAGACAGCATATGATCAGGAACTGTTGTTACTGAATGAAGAAGTCAAAACTGAATTGCAGGCATTGGTAAAAAAAATGAGGCTCCTGGAACTGATGGAATAGCAACTGAGGTTTTTCAACAAACAGAGGCAGCACTGGGAGTGCTGCTCACTAGTCTATCCTAAGAGGACAACTACCTGGCCAATCAACTGGGCGAGATTTCTATTTGTGCCCATTCCGAGGAAAGGTGACCCAACCAAATGTGGAAATTATCAAACAATATCATTAATATCACACACAAATAAAATTTTGCTGAAGATTGTTCAAAAGTGGTTGCAGCAGTATATGGACAGGGAATTGCCAGAAACTCAGGCCAGATTCACAAGAGGATGTGGAGCCAGGGATATCATTGCTGATGTCGGACAGATCTTGGCTGAAAGCAAAGACTACCAAAGAATATTTGTGTTTTATTGGCTATGCAAATGCATTTGACTATTTGTATCATAGCAAATTATGAATAACTAAACACAGAGAGTGGGAATTCAAAAACACTTAATTGTGTTCATGAGTAATCTGTTCATAGATCAAGAGGCAGTCATGCAAACAGAACAAGGGGATGCTGCATGGTTTACGGTCAAGAAATGTACATATCAGAGTTGTATCCTTTCACCATACCTATTTAGTCTGTATGCCAAGCAAACAATTTAAGAAGCTGAGCTGTGTGAAGAATAAAGAGACATCAGGATTGTAACATTAACAACCTGTGTTATGTAGACGACGCAACCTTGCTTGCTGAAAGCGAAGAGGACTTGAAACACTTACTGATGAAGCCAAAAAGACCACAGCCATCTGTATAGATTACACCCAACATTAAGAAAACAAAAATCCTCCCTGCTGGAACATTAAGCACCTTCATAGTAAAAAGGGAAAAGACAAAAATTGTCAGGGATTTTATTTCACTTGAATCCATAATCAATACCCATGGAAGCAGCAATCAAGAAATCAAAAAATGTATTGCAACGGGAAAAGTTTCTGCAAAAGACCTCCTTGCAGTGTTGAAAAAGAAAGATGGCACCTTGAAGACTGAGGTGTGCTTGACCCAAGTCATGGTATTTTCTCTTGCATCTTATACATCCAAAAGATGGACAATGAATTAGGAAGACAGAAGAAAAACTGATGTCTTTGAATTTTGATGTTGGAGAAGAATTTTGAATGTACATTCTACCATGGACTGCTGAAAGAGTGAACAGATCTGTCTTGGAATAAGCACAACCAGAGTGCTCCTTAAAACCAAGCATGGCCAGACAAAAAAAAATTTGCCAACCAAGAATCTGACTGGTGCCTAAACTTCATGATCTACACAGTACTTTGAAATCTCAACAAGAAAAAAACAAATAACTCAATGGGCAAAGGATGTGAACAGGCACTGATAGTCAAGCAGCTAACAGACCAAACCAAAACTATAATGAGGCATTAATCCAAAAAATGACAAAACTACAAATGTTGGAGAGGCTGTAGAGAGACTAGAATCCTTCTGTAAAAGCCTGAGAGTTCAGCTAAAATGCCAGTTTATTGAGACAGGAGCTTTTGGGGTGAGATCAAAGGTTTTGCTTGCAAGGCGGCACTGCAAAAGGATAGGAAGACATTCTTGTCCTCAAATCCTGTCCAAACTGGTCAGGCGAAGTCTGAGTATTTAAGGGGAAAGACCACGTGCAGATGTAGGGAACAATGTGGGCAGGTTGGGGAATGTGGGGATGAACTGTGTGGAGGTCGACTGGGTAGAGGTTGTTGACTGGGTGGAGGTCAACTGGATGGAGATCTGCTTCACAGTCTTGCAGGCCATCACTGGCTATCAAGGAAAAAAAAAGTGGTATTGCACTAGTCTGGCCAGTAACCTAGAAGAAAAATGCTCAAACAGAAGTTACTTTTCCATCCACTCGTCCTCCTGCTTGGTTCTTTTATCATTGGCTTTATCAAGACAAAAGGAGTCACTTATTGTCCATAATTCACTGACTTTATAGTGGAGTCCACAGAGGCCCCCACCCTAGCGTCCTGCCTGGGGCTTGTGAAGCTGGAGGCCATGTCTTTCCTTTTGCTGGGGATGATCTGAAACAATATCTCTCAGATCCCCTTAGTTTGAGCATCCCTAACATGGAAGCTATTTCAGTTTCTTTGGCTTCACTTCTACACTGCTGGTGGTAATGTAAAATGGAACAACAACTGTGGAAAAATGATTTGGCGATTTCTGAAAAAGATAGAGATGGAAATACTGTATTATCCAGCAATCCCACTGCTTGAATGTATCCCAGAGATAAAGGGCTGCCATACAAACAGATACGTGCACTCTGATGTTTATTGCAGCACTATCCACAACAGCAAAAAGCAGAAATCAACCTAGGTGCCCTTCAACAGAAGAATGGATAAACAAACAGTGGTGTATTCACACGATGGAATACTATGCAATGATAAAGAAAAATGGCTATCTTTGGAAACACCTGACAATATGGAGTCATCTGGAAGATATTATTCTCGATAAAATCAGTCAGTCACAAAAGGACAAACACTGTAAGAGACCCTTTTTATGAGGCTTCAGGAAATGGACTAAGCACACAAGAAAATAATCTTTGTTGGTTACCAGGGAGGGTGGAGAGGAAGATGGATATTTATTCCTAGATTAGATAGGAACCAGGTAAGTTTAGGAAGTGACAGCACATACTAGAAAGGAAACCCACATTGCTGGACTATACTAAGGGCTGAAAGATTTCTTGTATACAACCAAACAGTCCGAAGGTTAGAGTAGCAGGACTGGGGGTCTGCATACTGTGATCTCGGGGGATATCTAGGTCAACAGACACAGCTAAGGTTTTTCTTTTTAAGAAAATGTTCTGCATCCCAACTCAGTGAACAGCATCTGGGGTCTTAAAGTTAGCAAGCTGCCATCTAAGGAGCATCAGTTTGTCCCAGTGCAACAGAAACAGAGGAGAATGAAGGACATCAAAGATAGGAAGAAAATATGAGCCCAGGAAACAGAAGGGGACAAAAGATCCAGAGTCAATATCAGCATTAGACCAGAAGAACAAGATGGGCCTGGCCACCTGCAACATCTGCCTTGAGAGGCAATACAATGTGAGACTCCCTGATGCAGAGAGAGAAAACTAGGCGTGCAGATCTAGAATTTTGTTAATAGACCAGACTCAATGATCCAGCACCCTGAAACTTCACCCAAGAGCACAGTCCCTGGTCTTGCTCCTAGCCCTGAGCTGAAACTAGCACTGAAGACAACTCTATAGACAGAAGTTGGACTGGATTGGAGGGCACAAGACTGTTGGAGCAGCTCCCTAATAGTAATGACAAGGGAGGGTGAAGAGGAGGGGACAGAACTAGGTTGAATGAATGTAAGAAGTACAGAGTAGAAGTCATGAGTGTGCTGTCACAGGGCTGAAATATCAGATAGAGTTACATAGAGGTCTATGTATGGGATTTTATATGGCAAATTGACTTTGTAAATTTTCACTTAACTATAATAAAATGGCTTTTTAAAAAAAATAAAATAAAAAGAAAAAAGAAATGGCCAGACTAGGTCTTACATAGTTTGGGCAGATTGTCTGAAGGGTTCAGCCCCTGGAGAAGACGTCATTCTTGGTGAAGTAGATGGTCAGCAAAAAAGAAGAAGACCCTCAATGAGGTGGGTTGACATAGCAGCTGCAATAATGGGTGCAAGCACACCAGCAATTGTGGGCACAGCACAGGACCTGGCAGAATTTCCTTCTGCTCTTTGAGTCAGAACTGACTTGAGGGCACCTAACAACAACAACAAAATCTCCTAATAAGTTTTGAGTTAGATTTGTCATAAGATACACTGACAAATGCCTTAGCTTTGGACAGAGGTGATGATGGTAAGATATTTTATAGAAATCTACTAAAATATCCCTTAATAAAACAAAACATTACTAGTATAGCTGGTAAAGCTTTCAATCACAAAAATCCAAGTGTGCTGAAATGTCACTCTTTTTATTAATTTGCAGCTATATCTGGCGGCAGAATCCTTAAATCTAGCCAGAAACATGATGGGAAGTTGGGGGAAGCCCACTCAAGGTAACCCAATGACTTCCCAATTGAAAACTGTTTTCATTCAGAGAGATTCAGGAGTCTTTCTCTCCTTCACCTTCTCTTCTTGTCCCTGACGGTGTGTGCTGGCAGATAAGCTCTTAAGCTTTTGGGAAGGCTCCTGTATCATTCTGGCCTCTATTCTCTGTAGCCTGATGTCTTCTCATTCACTTCAAATGACAAGGAGTTTATTTTACCCAACTCATTCACCTCAAGCCCCACCTCCACCCTGTCTTTGGGTTTCAAGTTATAGCATCAGTAGTTGATGTCCGTTTTTGTTTCCATGGCCTTTAGTTTCAAGGTTCAGCATTTTGTTCCATTTTTATTCCAACCAATAGCTTTTTCTGGCCCCTGGTCTCCCCAGCACTTCTGTTCTTATAAATTTTTTCAATTGTTCCTCTATTCTCTAATTCATTTAGTTCTGCTCTAATCTTTATGCTCTGTTTTCTTCTGGTGCCTGAGGGGTTCCTCTGTTGCTCTCTTTCTACTTGTTCAAGCTGTAGGGTTAGTTCTTTGGTTTGGTTTCTTTCTTCCTTCTGGATGTGTGCATTTAAAGAGATATGCTGACCCCTGAGCACTGCTTTGGTTGTATCCCATAGGTTCTGGTAGGAAGTGTTTTCAATTTCATTTGAATCCATAAATTTCTTCAGTGCATCGTTGATTTCTTCTATAACGCATAGCTTTTTTGAGCAAAGTGTTGGTCAGTTTCCATGAGTTCCAATTTCTTTCTGTTTTTTGTGCTATTGATTTCAACTTTTATGGACTTACGGTCTCAGAAGATGCTTTGCAGTAATTCAGTGGTAGGGATTTTGTTGAGATTTGCTGTTGGCCTATTCTGGGAAACATTCCATGTGCACTGGAGAAGATGGATAGAAAGTTCTCTGTATGTCGATGAGATCTAGTTGGTTAATTATGGCAGTAAGATCTGTTGTGTCTTTATTGAGCTTTTTTCTAGAAGATCTGTCCAATACTGAGTGCAGTGTTGAAGTCTCCCACTATTATTGTGGAATGATCTGTCTCATTTTTTAATCTAGTTGGTGTTTCTTCGACGTACTTAGATGCTCTAGTATTGGGTACACAAATATTTAATATTGTTAAGTCTTGCTTGTATACTGAACCTTTCAGCAATAAATAGTGTCCATCCTTGACCATGATGATGGATTTTACATTAAAATCTATTTTATTTGAGATTAACATTGCCACACTTGCTCTTCTTTGTATATTGTTGGCTTGGTGTATATTCTTCCATCCTTTAATTTTCAGTTTGTTCATATCTTTAAGTTTAAGGTGAGTTTCTTGTAAGCAACATATAGATGGGTCATGTCTTTTGATCCAAGAACTCACTCATTGTCTCTTTACTGGAGGATTCAGTCCATTTACATTCAATGTAATTACTGATAGGTATGTGCTTAGTGCTGTCATTGTGATGTGTTTATTTTTGTGTTGATGGTTTCTCTGTTCTTCTTAATATTCTGTTCTGGGACATTCTTCTTTATGGGTTGATTTTTCACCCCTTTCAGTCTTGGTTTTGTGTTTGCTGAGACTCCTGTATTATGCTTCTTGATTTGATATGTTGCATCTTTATTGTGCTTTGCAGCTACCCCTATAATACTCCTTAATAATCTATGTTTAACTCCAATTTTAACTTCTACATATTTTATTAACTTCTTCTCCATCTGGAAGGACTATAACTACTGTAGCACATCACTCTTTTTAATATGATGATATCGTAGTTTTCATGATATGATCGCTGGGTCACTTCTTTTAATATTATAGCTTTATGAGTCAGATCCGACTCAACGGCACTTGGCTTGGCAATTGCGTAGGTTTCTGGATGATATGTCCTGTATTGCCTTCTAAAATATAGAGTTAATGGTTTTGTTCTTCTAAGCCAAGAGCTTCTTTCAGTATTTCTTGTAGTTTCGTTTGGTTTTCACAAAGTCTCTGACTTTCTGTTTATAGGCAAATGTTTTACTTTCATTTTCATATTTGAAAGAGAGTTTTGCAGGATATATAATTCTTGGTTGGAAGTTTTTCTCCTTCAAGGCTTTGAATGTGTCATTCCACTGCCTCAGTGCCAGCATCATTCTTCTGAGAAGTCAGATGAAAGCCTACAGGGTCTCCCTCTAAATGCTGGCTTTGCTTTGAGTATCACTGCCTTTGAGAGTTTCTGCTCATGTTTCATTCTGTTAAACTTGGTTATAATATGTCTTTGTGCCTTTCTTTTGGGATCTGTATTGTGTGGCATTAGAGATGCACCTTGGATGTCTATATTCTCTTCTTTCATAATTTCAGGGAATTTTTCTGTCAGCAGCTGACCAACAATACTCTCTGTGTTTTCAGGTGTCCCTCTCTGTTTAAGGATACTAATTAATCATGGATTGTTCCTCTTGATAGAGTCCTACATATTTCTTAATGCTTCTTCATTTTTTCTTGTTTCTTTTCTCTGATTTTTCCTCATAAATACTGGAGTCAGTAGTTCTGTCTTCCAGGTGAGAAAGTCTGTTTTCCATTTCTTCAATACTGTTTTCTTGGCTTTGAACTGAATTTTCTATTTCTCTGATTATGTTATTGATTTGTTGGATTTTAGAATGTTGGTATTCCATCAGTTTGAGCAGCTTGCTTAATTTTTCATTTTTCTCTGCTGCGTTTTGTATAAAGTCTAAGAGGGTTCTATATGTAATCCTTTTGTACTTGACCTCCAATAGTTTCAGAAAGGCTTCTTCATCTGTGAAGTTCTTTGGTTTTTTCTTTTGGGGGCTTTCTGGAGCAATGGGTGAATTTTTCTTTATGTTTCGGGCCAAGGTTTGTTACTTTTTGGGCATCTAGAAGTTGTTTAGTTTCTCTAGTGTTACCTCAACAGGATCTGAAGCACAGCCTGAGAAGGAAGGTGATCACCAGTCACCTCTATGTACTCCAGTGACTGGGCCCAGTGGAATCTCTGGGGTAGCAGGCTCCACCGCCTCATTGGCAAAGACACAGCCCTACTCATGGAGTCACTGGTGGGCTGCCAGCTGACCCTATGATGTGGATCAGTAAAGACTGAAAGAGATGCTGTCAAGATGTACTGCAGTTATTTCTCTAGGTAGTCTTATTTTGAAAGGTAAAAGCTATCTGACAGCTTCCAAAATTAGTCAGGCTGTAAGGTGTGCAAGCACCTCTTCTCAACTGGCAATGTAAGCATCTCCGTATCAAGCCCCAGATGCTGTAAACTAGTTCAAAATACAGAAAGTCTACTGCCCTGTTGTCATTGGCTGCTGAGCCCCACACGTAAGGCCACACTGTGCTAAACACAGATTTTCTGTTGGGAAAGTGCTCCCTGGGCTGGCACTGCCTCCTGGACTGGGAATTAGCACCTGCTGAGGCCTCCGTTTTGGTAACTCCACCTCCCAGTCACACAAGATGACGTCCCACACAAGCTGTCCCATCTGCTGTGAAATAGCCAAATCAACGGCAGAGGCTCAGAAAGTGAGGGTGTAGGGGCCATAGTTCCCAGCACGTCTGCTTCCCAACGTTCACACTTCCCTAAAGGTTTCAGAAACTTTCCTGTTTTCCTTCCTGGGTTAGTAACACAGACTGTCTGAGATAAACTAGCTTATTTGAAAAAACAGTAATGATACATCTAAACTCATAAATATCTGAAAAGAGATTTCCTGCTCATATCGGATCCGACTCGACGGCACTTGGCTTGGCATAGTTTTGTAAAATCCCCAATTTCCTTTTATAAAGTTACATGATAGTTGAGATATAGGTAAAGGAAAATCAGAGCATGCATTATTCCAAATGGTACAAGGATTCCTCAGGGAAATCCAGAAGAATTTGATGCTTTCCTTCTTAGATAATTGACTAATGTAAGAGACAAGATAGTGTTGCTTTGGAAGAAAAGTTTGCTTTCAGGGGAGCTTGAGTGACCTTTGGGATTCATTACTCAGGAGGCAGCCAGTGCTGGAAGACTTGGTTTCTGGGACAATAAACTGTGTGTAAAGCACATAGCTTCTGAAAAGAAGGTTCCCATACTGTCTAGCTCCACCTGCAATTAATGCCACCAGGCTCTGGATGGTGTGTGGGCTGTGTATTTAAAAAGAATACAGTTTTTCCCCCCTGATTTTAAATAACTGGAGAAATGGATGTAGTTCATTACAATTTCCCAGTGTTCTTCATGCAGTTTAATTAAAGACAGTTTGGAATGATAGACATCTATGTTTTAATACATATCATTTTGAAAGTTGAAATTTAAGTTTAAAGAAGTTTTTTTAAAGAGAAGGGGTTGTTTTAATCTTGGATGTTCTTGATGGAATGAATTCAGGATCTGGTAGGGAAACTGAGTTGCTGCTGTTTGGGCTTGTGAAAATGATTCATTTCATGACCTCAAACTAGTTTTCTTATTGTATCTGTGTCTTACATGAATCAGGGACCTATCTTTAAAGTTACAATAAGAGATAATGCACAGATACACTGTTCGAGTGACTGTAGCTTCTCACAGGTTGATGCTGCAGAAAGAATAGCTCTGACTTTCTTCTCTGCTGGTGACAGAGTAGTTGACTGTGGACACATCAGTGCTATAAGAGGCTTCTTAGGTCACCTGGCCCAGCCCTCGCATTTGGCGAATAGAGAGCTGCGATGGGAAGATGGGTCATAGAGCCAATGATTGCCAGTTGAGCCCATAACCCAAGTCTTAAGGTTACCATGGAGTTATCGTTTTCCTCCATGTCTAACTCTAAATAAAGAGTTTCTTTTGTGGTGGAAGCAAGACAAACGTGCCCACAGTGAAGTAGGTAGGATATGAGTCAGTAGGGAAACATCCAATGGAAACCCTGTGTAAAATGCAGTATCTCTTTTGAGTCAACGTTGGGAGTAAGATATGGAGCCTGATGGCCTCTGTAAATAGTGTGACTGAAACTATTGACAAGTGATATTAACTACATCCTGGACACTGAGATGAGTTCCCAAATGATTGTGTCAACTTTCTCAAGGTTTTTTTTTTTTTTTTTTTTTCCGTAAGGAACCAGATGGAACCAGTCTTGTAAAAGTCTTGTAAAAGTCAGAATAGGATAAGATCATCCAAGACAGGTCAGAACTAGGAGGCTAGGCGGACCATAGTTGTTATTTGTTCAGGCGGAAAAAGAGGCCAGATGCTGTGGGAAGGTGTGTGCATATGGTGGGCCAGGTAGCAATGCAGAAACAAGTTGGGATCTCCATAGAGACGGGGGGGGGGGCGGTGAGGAGGGGGAGGCGAAGAGCGGGAGAACTGGAGTAGGTTAGTGGCATAGCAATGTAAGCTAGTCTGTAGCATTTAGGACTTCAGTAGACATGCTAGCCAAAGTAGCGGGCTCTAGCTGTTGTGTTCTGGCATCTAGCCTAAATGTACTGGTGCTCAGAGCCACCACCAAACCCAGACAGACCGCTGATGGGGATACGGAATCTGTGATCTCTTCTTCTTTTGGGGTGGCCCTACTCTATTCAGGGTGAATGGAAATAATGGCCACTAGAGGGCAGTAGGGCACTACTGACTCTGAGGCGGACTGTTGTGAGCTGAGTCTGCGCTGGTGATCTAACACATCTAGACCGGAAATTACCTAGACAAAAGGATCCAGACTCCCGGACATTTAGTAGCGTGCAAGGAGGTTCACAGCCTGTTATTAACACAGCTCACATGATACAGACACTACAAGTCCACAGCTGATTTTTGGAAATTGCTCCCCTAAAGTGTTGATTACAGTCTGACCAGCGCCCCTTAAAACAGGGTGACAAACATGATTGCTGTGAGAATAAGACCTGTTAGAATGCTTTATAGGGAAAACAGACGATATGATAATGAATCTATAAAACAGATATATGCATTTCAAAGAGCAATAAAAACAAATAGCTGTTGTGCAAACAGTTCTCAGCACCTTAGAAGCCCTTTCTGTGACCCTCTCATTCACACACCCTTCCCACCTTTGAAAACTCTATGGAGCAGTTCTGCTCTGACCTCTAGGGTCGCTATGAGTTGGACATGACTTGATGGCAGTGGGTTTGGTTTTGATTTCCCACCCTTGGAAGTGACCTTAATCCCTAAATTTGTGAAAACTGTCCCCTTCTTCTCTTTAAACACCTCCTTTCTTATCCCTAAACAACATACTATTGAACTTGAGTTTCACTTTCAATTTCCAGAACAGGAATTATTTCTTTCAGTTAACAGAAGTAACATGTGAGACTCATGTTTGTAGTTCATGACATTGTGTGCACAGGCCTGTTGTATTGATGAACATTTAGAAAGTTTCCAGTTTTGTTTTTGAGTCTTTCTTTTTCATTAGGAGCAATGCTACTATTTTTTTTTTTATTATGATGGAATGAAAGTGTACATTCTCATATAAATTTGCATGCTTACCTATATGCAGCTCCTACTGCTCTCCCTGCCTGGTGACAGCACACTCTTCCTCTCTGCTCCGTACATGTCTTATTTTCCCAACAGTCTCCTATCCCTGCCTCTCTACCCACTCCCCTTCATCCAGTAAGAGGTCAGCAGGATGAAATCCTATAGATGCATAGAACTATAAAGGGTACACATGATATGGTCATTCTGTATCACCAAGTCCAATCTGTTCCTGTCTGACAATTGACCTCCATGATGATTTATGGACAGGGGCAGCATCAGGGCCAGGGGCTGTGCTCCCAGGGGAACTCCAAGGCCCCTGAACCATCAATTGCGGTCTTTAAATAGAGATACCAGGCATCCAGAGAATTTTGAAGAGTTTTTTTAAAAATAATATTTTATTGTGATTAGCTGAAAGTTTACAAATGAAGTCCATTTGTCATTGAAAACTCCATACAGAGACCCCTATGTAACTCTGTCTGCTATCCCAACTCTATGACAGCACATTCCTCCTTTTCATTCTGTATTTCCCATATTCATTCAACCTACTCCTGGCCTCTCCTCTCCACCTCGCAGCTCATTGCTGTAGGGTAGCTTCTCCAACAGCCTCTTGTCTTACAGTTCAGTCGAATTTTTGTCCGAGGAGTTGGCTTCAAGGCTGGTTTCAGCTCTGGGCTAGAAGCAAGACCAGGAACCTTGCTCTTGGGTGACCCTCCAGGATGTTAGAACATTATTAAATCTGGTCTTTCAGCAGAATTCTAGATCTGCACCCCCATTTTACGCCCACTGCATCAGAGAGTCTACATTGTGTTGCCTATGAAGGCAGACATAGATGTGGCCAGGCATCATCTAGTTCTTCTGGTATCGTGCTGCTGTAGTCTCAGGATCATTTGGCCCCTTCTGTCTCCTGAGCTCACATTTTTCTCCTATCTTTGATCTCCTTCGTTCTTCTCTGCTGCAGTCAGATAGGGACCAAATGATGCTCCTTAGATGGGAGCTTCCTAGCATTTAAGACCCTAGATGCAACTCATTGAATTGGGATGCAGACCATTTTTCTTAAAAAAAAAAGAAAAAGCTTAGTTATGCCCATTGACCTAGATGTCTCCCAAAAGTATGGTCCCCAGGCCTGTATCCCTGCTACGCAGATTGTCAAAGTGTTGTGTTGTACTTAGGAAATCTTTTAGCTAGAATTTACAAAAGTTTTGTAGCTGTGTTTCTAGGTGATGTAAACAGTTAAGAGAGTGGCTGCTAACCAAGAGGTTACCCCGAGTTGCCTCAGATGATAAGCTGGTGATCTACTTCTAAAAATCAACAGTTGAAAGCTCTATGAGCACAGTTCTCTGATATACACAGGGTTGCCAGGAGTTTGAAATCAACTCAGGGGAACTGGTTTAGTTTTATAACCATAAGTAGAAATTGCTGGATCACAGTGTATACAAAATACCTTTTTTCAGCAACATAAATGGTGATTCATTGCATGGAATAAACAGGAATGAAATTGATTATATCTGTGGAAAGACAGGTTGGAGAAGCTCAGTTATCATCAGTCATGACAAGGCTAGGTGCCAAATGAGGAACAGACTACCAACTGCTCATATGCAAGTTGAAGAAGGAAATGAAAACAAATCCATGAAAGCCAAAGTATGACCTTGAGTATGTCCTACCTGAATTTAGACACCATCTCAAAAATAGGTTTTACACATTGAATACTAACAACCAAAAACCAGACCTGTTGTGGAATGACATCGAGGACATCACATACAAAGAAAGCAAACGTGAATTTAAAAGTGAGAAAAAAATGAAAAGACCAAAGTGGATGTCAGAAGAGAATCTGAAATTTGCTCTTGGACGTGGAGTAGCTAAAGTGAATGAAAGACATGATGAAGTAAAAGAACTGGACAGGAGATTTCACAAGTGGCTTGAGGAGGAAAAGTAAACTATTGTATAAATAAATATGAAAAGATCTGGAGTTAAGAAACCCACAGGGAAGAGCATTCTCAGCACTTCCCAAGCGAAAGAACTGAAGAAAAAAACCAAACCTTGAGTTTCAATGCCAAAGAATTCTGTGGGCAAAAAGTTCAACAATACAGGCAATATTCAGAGAAGATGGAAGGAACAGACAGAATCACTATACCAAAGAGAATTGGTCAATGTTCAACCATATCAGGAGGTAGCACATGGTCAAGAACCAACGGTATTGAAGGAAGATATCCAAGCCGCGTGAAAGTCATTGATGAAAACAAAGTTTCAGGAATTGATGGAATATCAACTGAGATATTTCAACAAATATATGTTGTTGTAGTTAGGTGCCATCAAGCTGGTCTTGATGTGCTGTGACCCTGTGCACAACAGAAGGAAACACTACATGATCCTGCTCTATTCCCGCAATCACTGCTCAGCTTGAGCCCATCACTGCAGCCACTTTGTCAAGCCATATTATTGCCAGTGTTCATATTTGTCACTGACCCTCAACTTGACCAAGCATGAAGTCCTTCTCCAGGGGTTGATCTTTACTGGCAACATAGCCACAGTCTTGGCATCTTAGAAGGAACACTGGTTGTACTTATTCCAAGACAGATCTGTTCATTCTTTTGGCATTCCACAGTGTATTTAATATTCTTCTCTAACAGCACAATTCACTGCTGTCAATTCTTCTCTTTCACACGCATAAGATGTGATTAAAATACCATGGCTTGGGTAAGGTGTGCTTAGTCTTCAATGTGACATCTTTGCTTTTCAACACTTGAAAGAGCTCTTCGGCAGCAGATTTTCCCAGTGCAGTGCTGTCTTTTGATTTCATGACTGCTGCTTCCGTGAATGTTGATTGTGGCTCCAAGTAAAATGAAAACCTTGACAACCTCTATCTTTTCTCTGTTTATCATGATGTTGCTTATTGGTCTGTTGTGAGGATTTTTATTTTCTTGATGTTGAGGTGTAATCTGTACTAAAGGCTGTGATCTTTGATCTTCATCAGTGAGTATTTCAAGTCTTCTTCACTTTCAGCAAGCAAGGTTGTGTTATGTGGATAATGCAGGTTGTTAATAAGCCTTCCTCCAACCCTGATGAACTGTTCTTCACACAGTCCAGTTTCTTGGGTTATTTCCTTGGCATGCAAAGACTGCCAATTAAGTTTGTGAACTCATCCTAGAAAAAATGCTATATATCCCATTGATGAATATCACTTTGGTCATCTTTTAAGTACTTGCCTTGGGAAGCTATATGCCGACATCAGTGTCTAGTCTACCTTTCAAAGCAATTTGGAAACTCTTTTTTGGAATGGCCATCAGAACTGCCATCGTATTACCCCTGATGTCCTGAATGTCATCAAAATGTCTTCCTTTCAATATTTCCTTTACCTTTGGGTAAAGAACCAAGTCACTGGGGACCAGATCAGGTGAGTAGGGTGGGTATTCCAATACAGTTATTTGTTCACTAGCTAAAAACTCCCTCATAGACAACTATTCAATGAAGTTCATAAACTCACCACCTTGCCACCATGTGCAATTGTCATCCAAGAAAGAGTTCCAAAACTGCTTTGAAGGGTGGACTAGGGGCTGGCATCAGTGCATAGCTTCCCAAGGAGAGTACTTCGAAGGTGACCATAGCGATATTCGGCAGTGAGGTAAGTAGCACTTAGAAAAATTATGTTGGTGGACTTCATTGTCAAGCCTCATACACTTTTAATTGAGCATATTTTCTTTTTTTAAATTTATAGCTGAATGTTACCACAGCAAACTCATGTACAACGAACAAAAACTGGAACAGTTTTGAGCTATCCCTGTGATAGGTTAACAGCAGGTCATTGTGATTCATAGGATTGTCACTGACTGAGTCTTGGAAGCTGAGATCCAGACCTTTCTTCCTAGCTCATCTCAGACTAGAAGTTCCACTGAACATGTTCAGAACAGTGATAACATGCAGACCCCCACTGATGGACAGGCAGTGGCCACCCGGGAAGTGCCTTGGCTAGGAATAGAACCCAAGTCTCCTCTGTGCTGTTGTGTTGTTAGTTGCAGTGGAATAGGTTCTGACTCACAGTGACCCTACGAACAACAGAAGGAAACACTTCCCCATCGTGCATCACTCCCACAATTGTTTTCATGCTTAAACCCATTGTTGGAGCCACTATGTCAGTCCACCTCCTTGAGGGTCTTCCTCTGTTTCTCTGACCCTCTACCATGCATGATGGCCTTGTTCAGGGCTCATCCTTCTTGACAACATGTTCAAAGTACATAAGACACGGTCTCACCATCCTTGCTTCCAAGGAACACTCTGGTTGTATTTCTTCCAGAATAGACCCATTTGTTATTTTAGCAGTCCATGGTACCCTCGATATTCTTCTCCAACACCACAATTCCAAGGTTTCAGTTCTCCCACAAGGATGGCAAGAATTCTACCATTGAACCTCCTCCGTTGACTAAACCAGGGAAGTTAAATTTGTAGTTTTTATTTTTAGTGCTGATTGACATATGCTGAAAACAGCTTCAAATCCACCAGGCCCTCCTTGAATACTCTAGAGGGCAGTTCTACTCTGGCCTCTAGGGTCGCCATGAGTCAGACTCGACTCGACGGCACCCAGCTTTGGCAGATTTTATTTATTTATTAGTACAATTGTATTTTATTTCTTCCTGATTCAAGAAATGCATGTTCATTATAGAAAGTTTGGGAAATTTAGAAGATACAATTTTTCCTGAATCTGACAACACGTAGAGGTCTCAGTGATTTTCTGTTTTCTATATATACATCTAAATGTCCCGTACCTGTTTGTTCAGGTCTATCTCCATGCACTGAACTGCTGCCCAGGCGAGGCCTGGGGAAGGGAGAAAAAGCACAA
The DNA here is from genome assembly GCA_028571685.1 of Heterohyrax brucei. Classification (NCBI taxonomy): domain Eukaryota; kingdom Metazoa; phylum Chordata; class Mammalia; order Hyracoidea; family Procaviidae; genus Heterohyrax; species Heterohyrax brucei. The sequence continues at coordinate 52,479,593 of CM053149.1, read as the reverse complement.
TTCTCAGGCACAGACCTGGAGTCTGCAGCCCCAGACGGGTTAACAGACCACTCTTGGACATTTCCTAGCTCAGTGGAAACTTTTTAAATGAGAGCTGTGCTTATGTTGTTTGCTCAGACTGATTCAGCTGACCCAGGCCATTCACCCATCTGTGGCTGTAGACTCCAGGCCTGTGCCTGAGGATTGCGCTTCTTCTGTCTTCTCCAGGAAAGTGGTTCAGTGCATGGAGATAGATCTGAGCCAACAGGCTGATCACTCAGGTGTCAGCAAGTTGTCATCATCCTATTCCAATCCAAGGCTCCCAGGAAGTATCCGCTGTGTTCCTTTTGTGAACTCTGACATGCAATATTGCCATACTCGGTAGGGTACTGACCAGGCTGGGCATGGCAGTGACTTACTGAGGATATAGGGCTGGGGCAGGATCTGAAAGTCTTGTGCTGAGGTGGTGCAACAGCTTTGAGTTGCTGGATCATGGGGGGACCCTAGAGATCTGGGAGACACATGAAGAGTCTAGACAGTGGTGGTGAAGGCAGAGGTTGGAGGGGAGCTGGGCCAGCAGCTGTTTATCAAAATACAAAAGTATTTCATAATATTAACAACTGGTATGCTCTTAGGATTTCCTGGTTGGCTCCAGTGGTTCAGTGTGTGATGACTAGCTGCAAGGCTGCCGGTTTAAACACACCCAGGGGTGCCCAGCAGAAGGGTCTGGCGATCTGCTTCCAGCAGCCCACAGCCTTGACATTCCTGCAGAGTGCTCTTCTATTGTACGCTCATGGGCTGGTCATGAGCTGGAATCAACTTGTTGGCAACTTTGTTCTCTAACAGTATCACTAGAAAGTTGTACCTGAGTGACTGTTGTTGCAGCAGGTTTGTCGAGCATTTCCAAGCAAACCTTTTTAATGCAATTTTCATTACTTTCTTAGCAACTACATCGTTTTTAGTTTGGCCAATTCAAAGTGATTATTTATGAATTTAAATAAAGAATACTAAACATTTGCTTCAGTTAGTTCTTTGACTCAATACTCTGTCACCATTTAAAAAACAAGGTCTTGTATGTAAATGTTGCTCATGTTTGGATGGTTTTACTGTTTCCCTAGCCAGGACTTCTGTGCACTGTGGTTTTAGTTCCTCTTCAACACAGATACCTAATTTGTGGGCGTTATCGTTCACAGTGAAATGGTGTGCATTCCTTTGGTCTCCGTTTCTTCGGAGTTACTTCCATCTTTATCAGCTGGTTTATAGCTACTGACACATCCAATAAAATGTGTCCTTTCTTGACAAAAAAAAGGCATAGGACAAGCAGATGTATGTGCAGAAAATAGAAAATCGCCGAGACCTTTATACATTGTTGAATTCTGGGGAATTTGTGTTTTGTACATTTCCCAAACTTTCTATAAATGAACATGCACTTCTTGAATCATTAAAAACAAAATTTATTTCTACCAAAATAAATAAATAAATAAATCCAAGGAAGCTACTTTTTAACATATGTCAATCAGCAGTAAAAACAAAAAATACAAATTTATTTTCACCAGTTTAGTTAGGAGCAGATATTCAGTGCTAGAATTCTTGCCTTCCACACAGGAGAACTGAAGCTTTTGAATTGCGGTGTTGGAGAAGAATATTGAATGTGCCATGGACTGCCAAAATAACAAGTAGATCTGTTCTGGAAGAAGTCAGGAAGGATCAGTCCCTAGACAAGGCCATCATGGGTGGTAAAGTAGAGGGTCAGTGAAAAAGAGGAAGACCCTCAGGGTGATGGATTGACACAGTGTCTGCAACAATGAGTTAAACATAAAAATGATGTGGACATGGTGCATGATGAGGCAGTGTTTTCTCTGTTGTTTATAGGGTGGCTATGAGACGGAACCTACCGCACAGCAATTAACAACCCAATAGCACACAGGAGACCTGGGTTCTATTCCTAGCCAAGGCACTTCCTGGGTTGCCACTGCCTGTCTATCAGCAGGGTCTGTGTTTTATCATCGTTCTGAACAGGTTCAGTGGAGCTTCTAGCCTGCAAAAGACTAGCAAGAAAGATGTGGAACTCTGTTTGCCAAACCCAGTCAGTGGTAAGTCTATGTATCACAACGACCTACCATAGGGATGAGTTCGAATTGTGCCACTTTTTGTTCCATTGTGGGTAGGGTTGCTGTGGTAACATTCAGCATTCTTTAAAAAAGAAAATAGGCTCAATTAAAATATATGAGACCTGAGAATTAAGTCCACAAACTTAATTGTTTTAAGTGTTACATCCTTCATTGTTGAATATCATTATCGTCACCTTCAAAGTACTCCCACTGGGAAGCTATGCACTTACGCCAGCACCTAGTCCACCCTTCAGAGCAATTTTGGAACTCTTTCTGGAATGGTCATTGTGCATGGTGGCAAGGTGGCAAGTTCAACCAACTTAGCTGTATTGCTGTCTGTGAAGGAATTTTTAGCTAATAAACAAATAACTGTTTTGGAACACTAACCCTACTCACCTGATCTGGCCCCCAGTGATTTTGTTCTTTATCCAGAGATAAAGGAAATATTGAAAGGAAAACGTTTTGATGACATTCAAGACATCAAAGGTAACATGACAGCAGCTCTGATAGCCATCCCAGAAAGAGTCCTAAAATTGGGTGGGCTGGACTCTGACACTGATGTGTAGCTTGAGGAGTACCTGAAAGGTGACTGCAGTGATTAGATATTCAGCAATGAGTTTGGAAGCACTTTTCCTAGGATGAGTTCATGAACTTAATTGTCAGTCTTTGTATAGTATTTCTCAAAATAAGTTAAAATATTCAAATGCTTACAGTTTCTGAGAACTTTACAATCTTGGCTTTGAATTGACTATGGTTGTCATGTGGTCTCAGTGCCCATGACTGGTACACAGCTGTGACACAGCCCATGAGTGTTGTCTGTAACCTAGCCAATGAGACGATTCCACAGACACATGTTTGAGTGTTTGGATAAGGTCAGGGTCTTTTCCATAAAAGTTTCTAAACCATTACTCTCAGTTTTGGTATTTATCTCAACAAACCATTAACAGAGGGCCATATTTTCAGTAGTGCTGCTCTACTAGCCTTCAGATTCCCTTAGTCTGAGAAAAGCACGCCACACCTATGTGTTGTTTCACCCGGCCAGGTATTTCTGAAAAGCACTGCACCCCCCCCACCTCCCACCCCCCACCCCGCCACCCCCGCCACCAAAGTATGAATGAGGGAGGGCTCGGAGGAGCAGCCTGCTGTGTGATCCACTGATCAGCTTCTTTCTTCCTTCTCTACATTTCCCCGAGCCTAAAATGAAAGACTTTTCTCTCTCATTTTTTTATTTCCTTTATGCACTTCTGGAAACCCTGCTGGTGTGGTGGTTACAGACCATGTCTGCTAACCAAAAGGTTGGTGGTTCACATCCATCAGGTGCTCCTTGGAAATTCTATGGAGCAGTTTTACTCTGCCCTATAGGGTCACTAAGAGCCAGAATCAACGGCAGTGGGTTTTGTATGGACTTCTAAGGTCCTTGGAAACTCTATGGGGCAGTTCTACTCTGACCTCTAGGGTCGCTATGAGTTGGATCGGACTCAACGAGGGGTGAGTTTGAGTCCGGAGCCTTGGTGGTGCAGCAGTTAAGTGCTCCGATGCTAACTGAAAGGGTGTTAGTTTGAACCTACCGATAACTCCGTGGAAGACAAGACCTGGCAATCTATCTGCTTCAAGGTCACTGCCTAAAATAAAACCCTATGGGGCTTTTCTACTCAGGCCTATAGGTCACTACAAGTCAGAATCAACTTGAGAGCACACGCAGCAGCATTTTTATGGTCCTGTCTAGACTTTCTATATATTAAAGACAGAGACAAAGGGGTCTCTCTCTCTATTTTTTTTTTCTGAGTAACACTTAGTTTTCAAGCTTACTGTCTTGTTACAAAATCCTACCTTGAATAATGAAAGCTATTATTCAAAATATCCGATTTTCCCCTCACGTTGTATCTTTGCTGTCAAAATTCCAATCCTAGAGTCAGATGATGACTCAGGCTGAGTAGAAAGAAAGGATTGTACCCCAGAAATGTAAAGACAAAAGCACAGTAACAGTTCTTTAGACCTCCTCTTGACCCATCTTTACCAGTGGGTTTCTCTGGGAGGCTTTGCGGCCTATTCTGCAAACCTCAGTATGTGTTGTTTTAACCACTCAGGCCCTGTGAAGCTTCAGCTCTGACTCTCCAGGGCTCTCTTCTGGGCTCTTTGTCTTGATCAGTGCCTCCCCCTGGACCCCCCAATGTTCCCAGCTACAGTAGCTTTGGGCTTGCTCTTTAATCTCTTCCTGCCCAGTGCCACAGGGACATTTGTACCCACCACAGGAAAGCTCCAGTTCATGAACGGTCTATGTTCTGAAGGCCTATAATTGCCACACTGGAAACTCAGAGCTCATTTTTCCACAGAGAAAGTGTTATAAATGTTTTCTGGGTCTCCAGGTCAACCCACAATGGCCCATTCAAACTCATAGTACAGGTAATGAATTTTCCCTTTGCTCCTTTTTATATATTATGGAATGTCAGAGCTGAATAGATTTTTGAACACTGTATTATACTGAGTAACAAAGTTGTAGTCCATGGTGTTCTGTTGAAAATGTCCCATATTTTACCTACATTAGATGCTAAGTAAGGTCTTGTGGTCTATCAGGGAAACTGAGTCACCCTATCTAGTGTCGTAGATCAAATAAAAGCATAAAAACGACATGAAATGCAGGAGTGGACTTTGCCCAGAGAACTTCATCTTAGCAATCTTTCTTTCTGTCCTTTGAAGCACGCTGCAAGATCAGGTCTTTGTCAAAGATGTCACTGCGTTTGTCTGAAGCCCTGGTATTTTCAATTGCCTCATATGCATGCAAAAGCCAGACAGTGAATAAAGAAGACCAAATAAGAGTTGGTACCTTTGAATTATAGCGTTAGTAAAGAATACTGAAAATACTACGGACTGATAGAAGAAGGAACACATCCATTGTGGAAGACACACAGCCCAAATGTTGTTTAGAAGTGAGGATAGGAAGACATTGTCTCACAGGCTTTGTACACGTTGTCAAGAAAGAACAAATCATAACGTCATATAATTTGTTCTGTAACTTGATTTAGGATCTAATAACCTAGAATTAAAAAGTGTACATGTAAATATGTATATTCATTCATTAGGTCTTAGGTAGAAAATTGTCTTTCCCTGACCCAACTCTGTTTTCGTTATTACAGTGATTCAAGATTTTACTTTTTGTCGGCAGATGGCGCTACTGATTGACAAAAGAGAGAAAGATCCCAACCGCCTGCGCCTTCTTTCCTTAGTCTTTTTTCTCTAAAACCTGGTTAAAAAGAAAGCAACGATTTTCATTCCAATGACGGTTAAAATTAAGGGTTTGTAACTACCTTCTAATTGAGCTGGACTAGCGTATATGTTCCATATGCATTTTATTTGGGACTTGACGGGAAGCCTTCTGGGCTATCTGGAAAATTTCATTACCAAGATTAAAACAGAACACAGTAAAATTTAATTACCCAAAAAAACAATAAATTTAGAGGGAGTCCTTTGTTTTTTTTTTTTTTTTTTTTAGCTAGACATTTTATTTTTCTTCCCTATAATTTTGGGCAGAGATGAAATCAAGATAACCATAAATTAGTTTATGTATGTACGTATTTAATAGGTATACATACATACATTTGCGTGTGTGCAATTGTGTATGTGTGTGTGTGTGTGTAGTTTGTTTATTTGCTTCCAAAATTCTGAAGGTTCTATAAAGGAACATAGTGGTGGAAATGAAAACCAAAAGAAAATATTAACAGTATGATCTTTGAGTAAGTTAAAAGTCTCAGGACATAAGTTTCCCCATCTGTCAGAATGAAACATTTCTTGCCCAATTCACAGGACTATTGCAAGAATCAAATGCAATAAGATGTAATGGAAACACTCTGAGAATTGTAATGTCCTGTGCACAGAAGCGTTTCTTCACCTTGACCGTACTTTCAGCTCAACCTCCTGTATTTACAACCATAATACAATGAAATCTTAAATTCAGAATAAAACTCTTGAGTGTTCAGTTTCCTCATTTGTCTAAGAACAATTTCATCACCTTCAGTCTATTAGATTCATGTAAGGAAAGAGACTTAACTATTTCCAAACACAAAAGCAATGTTTAGCTTAATATTCAACTGCCTGGAAAATTAAATAAACCAACTCTTGAATCTGAATCACTTATATTAACTGAGGGAGCCTGCATCTGCCTCCCTCAGTGGTCTTCACTGTTGTCTCTCTCTCTCTTTCTCTCTGTGTACCCATGTGGAGGTGGTACAGAGTGAGCGAACTCAGATTTAGCTGGGTAGATCTAGGCTGGGAGATAGTCATAACCCTGAGAAACCTCTCCCTCGGCTTTCTCCATAGGCCTAGATGTTCCCTCTGCTCTTCTTTCAAAAAAGAATTCTTAGACCTTTGCTGACAATGGTAGAGTTACCACCACTGATGCGTCCGGATCCCTGGGTTTGTTCAAGGTAAAGGTGGCTTCACCCATAGCTGCCACCCCAGGAGCACAGAACACAGCCCCTGGGCCAGCAGTTTCCTAGCTCCTATGGGGAGCAACGTGTTTCTATCCCCATTACCTGGCCTAGACTTTGAGGACCTATAGCAATCTTGCCATAGCATAGCAGCGACTGGCCAGCTTCCAGAAGCAGAGAGGACAAATTTCTGAACTTGCCCTCTGCCTCCTGCTTTTCAAATCCTACCAGCCTCTGGGGGTTCTGAGAAGTACTTTCTCAGCCTCCATCCTCATCTCAGCCTCCTTCATCATCATCATCCCTTATGGCCGCATCACCTAATTGAATCTGTGATTACAAAGTTGTCTTCGTGGTTACCTAATTTCTGTTTTCCCACTGGACTGTAAGTTCAAGGAGAATGTGGCACAAGTCCATCTTCCTTTCTGCTGTATCTCCACCCCCTAGCACAGCACCTGGCACAAAGTAATTGCTAAACAAAGGGTTGTTGAATGACTAAGAGAGAGATTTATCACTTGTTGGAAAAAGCTGTCAGGCATCACAAGATTAAACCAACCCCTGTCCCCTCAGGGGCCTCCAGAGGATTTGCCTTCGTGTCATTTTTTTTTTCTGGGGGGATCAAGATGAGACTGGAGGGACAGTCTCATGGAGGTGAGGTGAGTTTCTGTAAAGCTTTCCAGGCCCCTAGGAGACTAAACTCTCCAGAGCCTTTCCTGCCCCTGCCACCCCCACCAGCTCCTACAGCTCTGGGATGGGGGCCCCCTTCCTCCTCTCTCCCTTATTGCTCCCTGGGGGCATGGGGCTGGCAAGGAACTCGATCCTAAGTGAAAGTCTGTTCTAACAGGAAGCACGTAGTGTCCCTCCTCGGATGGAGGTGCTTCCTTCTTGAAGAAGTTACAAAGAGTTCTTTTCAGAGAGAAGGGGCCTGGGATGGCGTGTGGCCTCTCTGCTGTCTGCCCACAGCATGTTCTGGAGTGCAGGGCTTCCTCTCCTGGAAGAGGCTCTGGGGGAACTTAACAAGGGAGCCCCCCCAAGCCTTAATCCTTTACTCGCCTGCTGGGGTGGTGTACAGGCATCTTCTTTAATCCCATGGGATACTGAGAAAGACCATGGTTTCTTTTCGTGGCTCGCAGGACACAGTATTTCCCCTGATGCACGTGCCCTCTTTTTCTGAGTTCTGTCCCTGACTCCTTGAGCCTGGGTTTTAGGCTTCTTTCCTGCAGCACACTCACTCCCTTGGGCAGTATGCCTTAATATGTGAGGAATTCCACGTGCTTAGTTCCAGCCCTGGTCACTACCCTGAATTTCAGAGTCTTATATCCAACTGCTAACTCTATCTCTACTTGGATCTCTGCTAGGTGTTTTATACTTACTAGTGAGCTAGGAAACCCTGGTGGTGTAGTGGTTAGAAGCTACATCTGCTAATCAAAAGATCAGCTGTTCAAATCTGCCAAATTCTCCTTAGAAACTCTATGGGGGCAGTTCTACTCTGACGTACAGGGTTGCTAGGAGTCGGATTTGACTTGACGGCAGTGAATTTGGTTTTTGTTGGCTTCAGGAAGATTGGGGGGAAGGAGGCGACAGCAGTTTTCAGCGGTAGAATTCTTGCCTTCCTTGCAGAAGCCCTGGTTTAGTTTTCAGCCAAAGCACCTCAAGCACAGACACTACCTGTCTGTCAGTGGAGGCTTATGTGTTGCTATGATGCAGAACATGTTTCAGGCGAGCTTCCAGACTAAGATAATTTAAGAAAGGCCTGCCAATCTACTCCCACAAAAACCAGCCAATGGAAACCCTCTGGATCACAAAAACAGTCCTAGTTCCTTGTGGTCAGGGTCATCATGAATTGAGCAACAATAGTGAGTCTAAAGCAGAACTCTTGATTTTGCCACCCTCTAACCCACCTCTCTGCCTATCCCACCCAGCCTCAGGAAGGGGCTCAGTCCCCAAACTCTGGAGTAACCCTTGATTTCAGTTTCACAGCCTGTATCTAAGGCACAACAAAGCCTGTTCACACTCTGTTCCAAATTGTTCCCTCATCTTACTTCCCCTCACCACGCCCACCTCAAACACCCTAGGCCTAGGCATAGACAAGCTACTTCCCTATCTCTGGACCTCTGCAAAAGGCTTGGAGCTTGTCTTTCTCCTTCCACTATAGCTCCTCTACAGACAATCCTCCACAGAGCAGCAGCCATAGTAATTTTTAAAGAGAGATTTTATGTTTCAGAGCAGTTTTATATATTGAGAAGACAGTACAGAGACTCCCCGTATACCCTGTACCCAACTTCCTATATCATTAATTTTTATTGTTATTAAGCTCTTACATTACATGGGCAACTGATAAAAGTGGTAACTAACACCTTTGGTTTCTCTGTGATGGGATGTGAGCTCTACAGAAGACCCGGTGTTGCAGGAAATGTCTAGACACAGGACAGAGGAAGGCCAGGTGCCAGTCAACCAAAAAGGAATCAATAAGGTCTACTGTGCTAGCTGGGTTTGTTCTATATTTATGTGTTTGTTTGTTGCCTGTTTCTCCCGCTAGAAGGTAAGCCTCACAAGGTCAGGAATTTTGTCTTTTCTCTCTGAATCCTCAGAGTCCAGAACAGTGACATCACACAGAAGGCCCTGGAATAATAGTTGTTGAGTGAATATCAAAAGCTTTTAATTGTAAAGATTAAAGAGTTTGATTGTTTTCATTTTTTTTTCTTTTTTGAGGTTGACGCTCTTGTCCCTCCTCTGGCTTTCTCTCTCCCCTGGTCGCTAAGGCAAAAGGAGAGCAGTGCAGCCTGATATGCTTGTCAGTGAAGAGGCAGACAAGTGACCAAGGCCAGGTGCTGTGCACCAGGAGGTGAAGCCATCAGCAGTGAAAGAGAATCGCAGGGACTTCCTGGCAGGATGGACATACCTGTTCAGGGGTAGAGGGCCAAAGCATAAGCAAACTGGATTGGGGCAACAATCAGAAGCCATTATCATTGTCAGTGTCTTCCTGAACTTGAGAACAGCATAGAGTCCCTGCAATTAGAGGTTGCTTTAACCAGCCTCAGAAACCCCTGTGGTGCAGGGGTTAAATACTACATCTGCTAACTAGAAGGTTCACAGTTCAAATCCACCTGGTGCTCTTTGCAAACTCTGTGGAGCCGTTCTACTTTGTTCTATAGGGTTGCTATGAGTCGTAATCAACTCAATGGCACTGAGTATGGTTTTGTTTTTTTTTTTTTGGTTGGCCAGGCTTGGGGACTCCAGTAGGAGGTTGGGTGAGGGACCAGTGGCTGGAGAGGCTGGCCGCAAATAGGAAGCATGTCAGTGAAAGACTGTCTTCTACTTCCTTCAGTTCTGGAAATCTCCTACTGTTTTTCCAAGCTCCCTAACTGCCACCGACACAGGGCTTTGAGGAACTGAATGGGGGTGTGTGTGTGTGTGCGTGTGTGTGCGTGTGTGTGTGTGTGTGTGTAGTGTGAGGGGGCTGTATGGAGGAGATGTGCTGCTAATGGCGGTGCAGTGGGGCCCCGTTACATGGACCTGATTTCTGCTTCAAGTGCTCAGCAACTGTACCCTTCTTCTGCTCTCTGACATTCTGCCTTTACACAACTTGAACATGTGTGTGGTGAGATGGGATTGGCTGTCTCTCTGTCCTGCTGTAGTGTTGTGTGAGTGAGCTCTGGGTGGAGCAGGTATGTCAGAAGGGCCACTTGCCCCGGTCACAGCCTTTCCATTCTGAAGCAGGGGTCAGGGCAGGGGTTAATACTCCTGTGGGACAGGACAGAGGCCTGTCCCCTCCATCCCCTTCCATCCTCTTCCATCCCCTTACCCAGCCTCCTCCTTCCTGGTCCCCCCCTGCCCTCTCCCCAGCCCCTCCCCTACAGTGCAGGCCTCACAGTAAAGCAGAATTTGGTGGTGCTCCCATTGTCCTCCTCAGCCTCTGGCCTAAGCCAGCTATTGGACACCAGGAACCAAGAGTCCAGCTGCCCCCTGCTGCAGTAGGCAGCAGGGACAGCCGAAATGCCCTTTAGGGGCCTTTAAGAAAGAGGACAGGGGTAAAGGAGGTCTAGGGTCAGGTAATTCGAATAGTGTACTGTCACCCGGCAGGGAGAGCAGTGGAAGCTGCATATAGGTGGGCATGTAAATTTATATGGGAATGTACATCTTCACTCAGTCATAAAAAAAGAAAAAGGAGGGACCAAGCCTTAGGTCAAGAGGAGAACATGTGCCATGTGAACTCTGACCACTTGTGGGGTGCGTGGGGTCAGATGCAATAGCTTCCTCTTTAATGAGAAAGAGAGAAGAATTGAGAAAGAAAAGCCAACAGTGTTTTCTGGGCTGGGCCATAGGGGCTTGCAGGGGAGGGGTGGGTGGAGGAAGGAGAGAGGAAGGGAGGGCAGTGGGGAAAGGGAACAAGGGGAGGACAGTTATGGGAGAATTAGCTTGAACAGAATGTCATGGAAATGCTTCACACGTACTCCATTTATAGAGTCTTGGGAACATCTAAGAAGAGAAATTCTGAATTGGTTCAGCTGTGTTAAAAGATGGCTAATTACAGTCATTTATGGGAATCGCTGCTTGGCGTTGCCTGCTAATCGCGAGCAGCGTTATCCACACAGTGAGTGTCTGCGGTGAGGGTCTACCAGGGTCTCTTTTGTTGCACATTTCAGTCGATTGCAACACCTGCTGGTTTGGCTGCACTCTTGTGCAGCGTCCTTACCTGCTCAGGACTCTTAACAAAACTACCTGAAGAGATGTCTGCTAGGAACGAAGAAAAACAAACCAAACTGCCACGAGTATAGGAAAAAATCACTATTCATCACTGCAAGGGGGTAGGAAATGTCTACAAAACACGAGGAGTTTTTATTTTTATTTCTGCAGCTCCGTAGACCTCATTCTTCTCCTCAGCACCACTGCGACCACCACTACTATCTCTCTCTCTCTCACACACACACACGCTCGCACGCACACATACACACACTGTTCTTTGAACACTGGATTCAGGACAGTTTCACAACTGGTACTTCTGGTCTGCAAACTGGAGTCCCGGTGGTGCAGTAGTTAAAAGCTTGGCTGCTAACCGAAAGGCTGGCAGTTCAGAATCTACCACCCACTCCTTGGAAACACTATGGGTGGAGTTCCACTCTATTCTCTTGGGTTGTTATGCATCAGAATCAACTTGACAGGCATAGGACTTGATTTTGGTTTGGTCTACAAATCTACCCTGTTTTTTCTCTTTGCACCAAAAAACATAAAAAGACCTCTAAGTGCTCACTGCTAATGGTGTCTGGGTCACTCAGGAAATCTGTGTCGTATCAAACAATGTAGGGCCTGGATTAGAACAATAGAAGGTTAGGTTAAACCCAAGAAAAAACATCCGGACTTCTGCTGCCATTAGCTTAAAAATGTGAGTAGTTCTTTACACTGGATTTATATTTTTAAGTGTAACGTTCTCAAAGAGATTCTGTGGGTGCACGTACATGTATCTGGAAAGAAACAGGCCAGCGGGGAGGTGACCTTCAGCCCTGGTGCCTGCCACATCACCTCTGTGTGCTGAGGATGAGGGAAGGCAGCTGACCAAGGGCTGCCAAGGGCTGGAGTGTAGACAGGGAGCTGCGTACGTAGAACAACAGCAAGAACTAAGGTTTGAATCACTTCGTTCCTCTAAAAAGTCATCAACTTCTCTCTGGTCAGCCATTGGCGTGGCCACTGGTAGATCAATCTCTGTCGGCCTGTCGTTCAAGGAGCCATATCAGGACACAAAAGGCCTGTCAACTCCTCCAACAGAGCAGTGGCCCAAGATAAAAGCCAGACTTTGGATCAGAGTGAGAACAAGCGATGCTATTCAAAAATGTTACTTACTTACTGTTAAAAAAAAAAGAAATCAGAAAATAAAATACAAAGTCAAGATAGAAAAAATGTCAAGTCTTTTCTCCTTTAAAAACATTGTTTCCATGTAGAATTATGATTTGGCCCTTAGAAAACTAAAGCCAGACCCTTTGCGGCCAAGTTGATTCCAACTCATAGTGACCCACAGGACAGAACGGAGCTGCCGCACAGGGTTTCCAGAAAGTGGCTGGTGGATCCAGGATGCTGAGCTTTTTATTTAGAAGTCTGTCACAAACTAATGCCTAAAAAAAACCCTACTGCCCTCAAGTTGGGTCCAACTCATAGGGACCCTAAAGGTCAGAGTAGAACTGCCCCAAAGAGTTTCCAAAGAGCACCTGGTAGATTTGAACTGCCTAAACTTTTAGTTAGTTGATGTAGCACTTAACCACTATGCCACCACCTAATGCCTAGAACCTGTCAGTGTGTTATTTTACATGGCAAAACAGACTTTGCAGATGTGACCAAGTTAAGAATCCTGAGGTGAGATCAATCTAGATTACCAGGCTAAGTTCAGTGTATCACCAGGGTCTCTTTAAGAAGGAGGCAGGAGGGTCAGAGTCAGAGAAAGCTAGGTGACAGCGGAAGCAGCGGGAGGCAAGGAGACAGGACAACAGAAGTAAACACCAGAAAGAGAGATTTCAAAGACGAAAGAAAGGCCTTGGAAGGCAGCTGCCTCTAAGAGCTGAAAAAGCAGGGAAGCATATTCTACCCCAAAGCCTGCAGAAAGCAAAGCAACCCTGCTGGCACCTTGAATTTGGCCTCAGAATTATGGTCTGTGGACTTTTAAGAGAATATGTTTGTGCTGTTTAAGCCACCAAGTTTGTAGTATTTCGTCATAGCAGCAGTAGGAAGCAAACACAGGTACCTAAGCTCAGTGATGCTGGCATCAGGGTCTCTGTGAGTCCAGTTTGATCAAATTCAGGCTCATCTCTTAGTTGTAGCACGTGTGAAGACTCTATTTCTATAACTTAGCAAGTTCATTCTCTTCTCAGACTAGCCTGAATACATAGGTTACACAGTTTGCAGAAGATAGCCCCGGCAAGCCTTGATCCTGAAAAAAATTCATCGCCATCGAGTTGATTCTGATTCAGTGCGGCCATGTAGGAGAAAGCAGAACTGCTCCATAGGGTTTTCAGTGTTGCAATTCCTCGTGGAAGCAGACTGCACATCTTTCTCCCATGGAGCAGCTGGTGGATTTGAATCACTACCCTTTCAGTTGGCAGCTGAGCCTTGACCCACCTACCCCTATATATAAAATTTGTTCTTACACCCTTTCAATTGTTCTCCTGTATTGTCTCAAATCCATCATTGCTACTGCATCACCCCTGCCTTTTTCAGCTTATTATTCCTAGCGTAGACTGTTTTCATGCTCCTGTAATTGCTGCTCCTGCTGCTGGTCTCATATCGCTGTAACTTCCTCCACGTTCCTGCCATAGTGTTCTCTTTGGGAAACTTAAACACAGTGCTTCATCATCCTATTGAAAGCATGGACCCCGGGATGAAGTACAATGTCTTTAGCTGGCATGGAAGGACCTTCACCACCTTGCCTAAACTTGCTCACATAGTTCCTAAGAGCCCACACTTTGCTGTTAGGGACTCCTAATAAGCTTTAGAACCTTAACAGCCTGGAGCCCCAAATGGAAAGCAGTAACATTAACACTTCTTCATCTGTAGGATAGTCATAAAAAAAATAATAAGAAGAAAAGAATCCTATTTCAGCATTATCAGGAAAATTAAACTACAGTTGATTTTCATGAGGTACAGTTGTTACTTTCTAAAAAGTCACCATGAACATTGAATCAGCACCACTAAACCATTGCTTTTTGAAGACACACAGGGTTAGGGTCCTGCAAGCCTCTGGTCACATTTTTTTTTTTGTCAGCTGGTGAATACATTCACTTGTCTTATGAGTGTTTCTGCTTAAAGACACCGTATTTAATACATGCTGAAATTCAGCTCATGGTTGACTATGAGTTAAGCACTTTAACTCATGTCTGGATAGAGCTTATCTAACGCAAATATTCTCTCCATAAGGCACATCACAGTCTTCTTCCCCACAGAAAAACTTCCGAAATAACACTTCAGTACAATGCTTGGAGGTCATATTTAATAGTGAAATCACCAACAAAATCACACCAGCAGTGCGAAAAATGTGGCACTAAGTAGACTGAAACAAAGAAACTTGTTGACAGCATGAGAACCAAAACAGGAAGGTACAGTATCACCTTGTTCAACCTCAGCTGGGCATGCGTATGTCTCAGGCAACTCAATTTTCTCACCATTCTGCACATGTCCAAGAATGATTGCAAAAGCATCACAAGTATTGATTTTGTGGTTACAAATACATTTCAGTGAGTAAGTGAATTTGCAAATACAAGATTCATAAACAATGAAGACTGATTAAAACTATATTCTAATCTCAGTGCTTGGCATATTGAAAAAGAAACCAAACCCTCTGCTGTCGAGTCAATTCTGACTCATACCAACTTTATAAGACAGAGTAGAGCTGCCCCACGGAGTTTCTGAGGAGAGCCCGGTGGATTTGAGCCATTAACCTTTTGATTAGCAGACAAAGCATTTAACCACTACACAGCAAGGATTTCCGTATAGCAGACAGTTAAAGATGTGTGTGTGTGTGTGTTTCATGATTTGCTTCTTCTCACCTTGCACTCAAATACTTCTTATATAATTTCTGCATTTTCAGCTGCTGCAGCTTTAAATTCAAAGGGCTTCCCTCTCTCTCTTTTGCCTGGAAAACTGCAAATGCTAGCTGAAACCCCTGCGGAGCTTCTCTGACTTCCTCAACCAAGGTGGTGCTTTCCCGAGGTGCTTCTCTGGGGGCAATTATTTATTCTGCAATGGTTGCTTCAAGTCACTCCTTCCCCTTAGGGTCTTTTTTTAAAGTGGGATCTACAAAGACCAGCAAGCTGCCTAGCAAGCAGAAGCTCCTCAACAACTACCAGATGAAGAGACGAATGAAATAATGGTGTGGAGGAGAAAGGTGGAGCTGCACCTACCCTTTCTGGAAAGCAAGGTTGGGCTGAAAGTACGACCTCTTGAACCTAAATTTTACATGAATGGACAGCAAACCAATGTAGGCGATGTAGGGAGGCTTTGAAAAACACTCAAGAGTCGGAGCTGACATGATGACAACCAACAATGACAATGTGAAGAAATTTAAGTTTACGTAACGGGTGAGTAAGGGTAATTATTTCCAAAGGACTTTTACCCACATAGAAACATTTTGTTACAAAAAAATAGGCAGTTCTCTTTGAAGTAGAAGTCGACCAGTTTCTATGAGCAATTGCTTACTTAAAGAATTTCAGGCGCGGACAAGGCAAAGTGTCACAGAGGTAACTGCAAAATCAAGTTCTACCTGAAATAAAACCAAAGCATGGCAGAAATGAGTCCCACTGGGAAAATGAAAAGTGAGGCGCTCCATGCAGTGATTTACATTTTTGTGTGTAGTGCAACCCACCCAAGTAATACTTGATTTTTTTCCACAAAAAAAGCAAGAAACATCAAATCATCTCATGTTTCTATATTTTCAGTGTTGAATCACAAGTTGTAACTTCAAGGAGATGGTTAATTTTGTATGTCACATAGACTTTCAAACCAAGCATACAACCCCCCCCCAAAAAAACAAGAAAGACTCAGTGCCATCGAGTCCATTTCAACTCATAACAACCCTAGAGGACAGAGTAGAACTGCCCGATAGAGCTTCCAGGGAGCACCTGGCAGATCCGAACTGCTGACTTTTTTGGTTAGCACTTAAACAACAAAGGGAGGTAATTTGGCTACTACTTCATCAAGCCCTTAGGAATTGGCCACACAAAGATAGTTCACAGATTATTTGGTCTCTCACTGATGAGAGTCAGTATTTGCCTTTGGTAGAGACATTTACTGCATGTGGAAATTCTCACACGAACCTTTGGTCATCTCTCACTTCTGCCCAGGTGACATGAGCTGAAGAACCACTCCCAGGGCTCCAGAAGCAACATGAAGCTCAGTGAGGATCACTAAGGCCACAGGACCTTTTTGAGAACAAACAACAAAAAGGTATGACCACAGTTGCATCTGTAGTAAAGTCTTTCCTGATTTAGATCATAAAGTGGTTTGGATGAAAACCAGCTGATATGTTGGCAGTCAGATGAATTCAATAGGTTTTTCAACCGTGGTAATTATCTCTGTACAGTAAATGTTAGTGTAACTGCTGATGTTTGATAAATTACCTTGAGATACCCAAGGCAGAGATAGATAAAATTCTATCATTTCTTGAGTAGTTAATACACCTAAATTACCACAGAACACTATGCTATTTTGTAGAGTTGACAACAGAAGTATATTGTACAGTTAAGTTAGAGTAATTGTACAAGTATGCAAGACTTTCTGTTTCTTTTAAGTGTGTGTATAGCTTTTTAAAATGTTGCATCCTTAAAGCATGAATGGCGATTTGATAGATCACAGAAGATGAACTTTTTGAGCAGTTAATATTCTTCTCTTTGTTGGGGAAGAATGTTGAGTTGTACCATGGACCACCAAAAGAACAAACAGATCTGTTCTGGAAGAAGTACAGCTGGAGTGTTCCTGGGAAGTAAAGATGGCAAGACTGCATCTTGCATACTTTGAACATGTCGGGAAGGATCAGTCCCTGGAGAAGGATATTATACCTGGTAGAGTGGAGGGTCAGTGAAAAAGAGAAAGACCCTGGAAGACATGGACTGACACAGTGGCTGCAACAATGGGCTTAAGCATAAAAACGATTCCGGATACGGCGGCAGACTGGGCAGTGTTTTGTTCTGTTGTTCATAGGGTCGCTATGAGTCGAAACTGACTCGACAGCACCTAAGAACAACAATATTCATCTCCTATCATAGAACACAGTACAACTTTGTTGACTTGATATAACAAAGGTATATTGTGCAGCTAATTGCACATGTATGCAAGCTTTTCTGATTGTAGAAACGGCAGTGGTAATAGAGAGGCAAGAAGGGACCTGACTAAAAGGAAACTAAAGGAAAGATTAAGCGATTCCATAGAGACCACAGTCCTCGTGGACCGTGTACAGCCCCACTTCTTAGACTAGGAGAGCAGTCTTTCTCAATAGATAAGACACATCTCAGTTCCCAATAAGGAGGCAATATGCTAAAATTATGCATAAATGTAAGCATAATTAGAGAGCTTTAGTTATTTACAGCCATTGATTTCTTAAGCCATCTTTGGAACAGCCCTGGGGAGAGATAAGTGACAGTTAACACAGAAATAGGGGCATACCAGAGGCTCCTGCCAACTCTAGAGTCTAAAATAGTCTCTTTGCAGCCAAGCAAGAATGAGTTTCAAGCCCCAAGGCAACTGTACACATCAGCGGAATGGCTTTTCTCTCTCCAACTGGGGCTTCAGCTAATCATGTCATCTTCCTCTTCCTGAGTAGGCAGTTCTCTCTTGGAACCAGCCAACTAAGGCTTGACCAAAGCCAGTGGGTTAGCAGCCCAGTTCAAACCCAGATCTACACTCTGCTACTGAGAATACCTTAATTAAAGATACCAAACCCAAATCAACCCCCTGTTGTTGTGTCAATTCCTACTCATAGTGACCCTATACAACAGTGTAGAATGTTTCATCTTGTTTCCAAGGAGTTCTTGGTGTATTCAAACTGTAGACCTGTTGGTTAGCAGATGCAGAGCTTAACCACTATACCACAAGAGTTTCCAATTCAAGAACCCATTGTATCTTATTTATTTTCCTTAGCAAGAGGTAGTGTCAGAGTCCTCCTTCCTCTTTCAGAATCAGAAACACCAACCTCACTTTAGGGATTCTGTAAAGATTGAGCAGTAGGAGGTCTCATGCCAGGCGTTATCAACTTATTTGTGAGGTGGTGAAACTGGCTTATTTCACATTGAACAAACATTGCACTATGTGTGTAACCCTAGGGTAGAAGTAACGACGATTATAAAAACGTACAGCTCAGAAAGGAATAATCATAATCATAATTGCAATCATAATAAAAGTTTCAATGGATTGAGTTTCTACTAATGTCAGGCTCCAACAAATGTATCTGACATCACTATCTCACTTGATCTTCAAAATAATCTTGTAAGGTAAATGTTGTCATTCCAATTTTAGAAATAAAATAACCAGGCCTCAGGGAAATGAAAGGATTTGGTAAAGTTGGGAATATCAAAGTAGTGAAAGGAACTGGTTCAGAAAATGAGGAATCCCTAAGGGTTGTTGAGCTGTGAAGTGTCCTGATCAGAGAAGAAAGACATGTATGGAATGACAGATGAGAGTGACCCAAGAGATGGGAAAACTGGTTGGGAGATTAGTCATCAGGGGCTGAAAAATGTGATGAAACCTGTCAGGGAAATGAGAACAATTCTTGTCTCAGTCATGTGGTGGTGCTACAACAGAGATACCACAAATTGGGGGCAGAGTCAAGATGGCAGACTAAACACACGTCTCTCTAAATCCAACTGGAAACCAAGACCTGAAATGATAATTAAACAGAGACTTCTGGACACCTAGTGAGCCCTGAGATGCGGCATAGGGCTGTTAATTTAGACTTCATACCACTGAACACAAAACCTCCTTTCTCACTTGACCCCACTCTTGGCGAGCACAGGCTTGCACAGACCAAAGGTAACTCACCATTTTGATTTTTTTCCCCTCTGTCTTGGCTGGCAGGTGTAACTGGGACTTGACTGGCTGCTGGTCTCGGATGCACTGCTGGTGGGACTGGCAATCATGTGCTGGGTTCTGAGAGCCTGGCTTTGGACTCTGTACACCTCAGCTCCTCTGGCCTGTTGGGAGATGGAGGGGCCCAGGCAGAGGCCCCGGCTGGGCTTGGTTCTTAGGCTGGGAGATGGCTCCTGCCAGGGGGAGAGTGCTTTTCTAGCAGGGAGGCAGTGTTTTGTCACCTGGGGCTAGGGCCCAGCAGTGGAGGCCAGGGATTCCAGGCATTTCGGCACTCTTGGCCTCTCTTTCCACTAGGAGGCTAGTCCCAGCCAGCTGGCGAGCTTGTGCAGGATGCCACCTTGTTTTGCTCGGAGGTGGGGTCATCCATACGGAAGCCTCAGCTGGACCTAATTCCTGGGCTGGGAGGCAGTGCCTACCCAGAAGAGAGTGCTTTTCCAACAGAGAAGCAGAATTCTACACAGTATTGCCTATAGCTGGGGCCTGACAGCAGAGGCCAGCAGGCCAGTAGCCTTTCTGTATTTTGAGCTAGTTTATAACATAGGTGTTCAATGTAGAGGTGCTTACTTTGCCAGCTGGGAAGAGGGGCATAGACATCTGAAAACCTGACTGACTTTGGATGTTGTCAAATACTTTTTCTCATTTTAAGACGGCCTAGAGAAACAACTGTGGTACATCTTCACGGTGTCTCTCCCAGCCTCTACTGACCCACCTGAAGCCCCAAAAGCAACAAATGTTGGAGAAGACGGTAACCCAGAAGTCACCCATGGCATCAGAAGGCCCCCAAAAGAAACCACCTTAGAACTTTCCAGACAAAGAAGCTTTTCTGAAACTATCAGAAGGTGAATACAAAATGATTATATATAGAGCCCTTCTAGACCTTATACAAAATGCAGCAGAGCAAAACAAAAAATTAAGCAAGCTGCTCGATCTGATGGAACATCCTCCAACAGATCAAGAACAAAATCAAAGACGTAGAAACTTCAGTTCAAAGCCGAGAAAACAGAACGAAACAAATGGAAAAGAGAATTTCTGATTTGGAAGACAGAGCCACTGACTCCAGCATCTCTGAGGAGAAATCAGAAAAAAGAAACAAGAAAAATGAAGAAGCATTAAGAGATACCACAAGTGGATGGCTTTAAAAAGAGAAATTTTATTTTGTCACTGTCTAGTATGCTAACAGTCTAAATTCAGGGTGTCTGCTCCATCTGAAGGCATTCTCTGCTGGCTCTGGAGGAAGGTCCTTGTCATCAATCTTCCATCTACTAGGAGCTTCTGAGGCACAGGGACCTTGGTTCTTTCTCAAGGAAGTGCTCTGCTCTCGGCACTGCTTGTTTCCTGATGTTATGAGGTCCCCAACTCTCCACTGGACTTCCTTTTCCTTTATATCCTAAGAGGCTGTCCCAAGGCACAATACAGTCTCACACTTTGAGTCCCACTGCAGCAACACAACTGCTTTTCATCCTTCCTCATTAACACCATACAGGCGTGGTTTACAACATAAAGGAGCATCACACAATACCAGGAATCATGGACAAGCCAAATTGCTACACATATTTTGGGGGGATACAGTTCAATCCATGACAGTTGGCATACATTTTTCTCATGTAAATATGTTTTTAATGATTTATCGTATGCAATAAAAACCATGAAGAAAAGCAAGAGGATTGTAAATGTGAAAATTCAGCTTAGTGGTTACCTCTGGGAAGAGTGGGCAGGAGATGAGAAAATATAATTAAGAAGGGATTCTTAGGGGCTGAAACCCTATTTAATACTCTATTTCTTGAGGTGTATGGTAGGCACACTGTGTTAACTATGTTCTTTTTTGTGCCTTATTTATCAAAGATTCAGAAACTCTCTCAGTTCACAGTCCCTTTTGCAGGGTTCCCAGACAAAACCAAATACCTAATAATTTTGTTTCTTAAGCAGTTTGGTCCAAGATATCTAAAAGTAGTACACTGTGTGATATCCTTTGGAAATTTAAAATATCCTCTAGTTCCCCTGGGAGTTCAATGTGATGCCTTAGCGTGCCACAGCATACTGATTGGGAACCACAGATATGTCATATCATATATTCTTATATGTATACATGAAATTTTTCATAACATATATTTGTGTGTATACATATGCATATATGTAAGTATATATAAATACACAACACACATAAACAATATGTACACAGACACATATATGTACAAGGACTGCCAATTAAGTTTTCAAACTCATCCTTGAAAAAGTGCTACGTACCTCATTGCTGAATATCACTATGGTCACCTTTGAAGTACTCCCTTTGGGAAACCGTGCAGTGATACCAGTGCCTAGTCCACCCTTCAAAACAACTTTGGAACTCTTTTTCCAGATGGCCATGAGTACTGTTGTCGTATTACTCTTGATGTCCTGAATGTCATCAAAATGTCTTTCTTTCTTTATTTCCTGTATCTTTGGGTGAAAAAAGTCATTGGGGTCCAGATTAGGTGAGTAGGGAGGGTATTCCAATACAGTTATTTGTTTGCTGGCTAAAAAATTCCTTCACAGACAATGATACAGTTATGTTCTCAAGCTTGCTACTGTGCCACCACGAGCAATGGCCATTCAAGAAAGAGTTCCAAAATTGCTTTGAAGGGTGGACTAGGTGCTAGCTTCAGTGCACAGCTTCCCATGGGGAATTCTTCAAAGGTGACTGCAGTGATATTCAACAAGGAGGCATGTAGCGCTTAGAACACAATTAAGCTTGCAGACTTAATTATCAGATCTCATATATATGTACTAAAAACAAAAAATAAAAACAAACAAAAAAACCCCATTGCCATTGTGTCAATTCCAACTCATAACAACCTTATAGGACAGAGTAGAACTGCCCTACAGGGATTCCAAGAAGCATCTGGTGCATTCAAACTACTGGCCTTCTGGTTAGCAGCCATAGCATTTAACCATTGTACCACCAAGGCTCTGTGAGTGAGTGAGTGAGTGTGTGTGTGTGTGTGTGTGTGTGTGTGTGTGTGCGTGCGTGTGTGTGTGTGTGTGTATCATTTATATTATGGGCTTGTTCTATGATGGAGCCAGTGGAGGCAAAAAAGGGGCTATGATGTCCATGGCTTGGTGACTGACTGAGTGAAGGAAAGAAGACTTCATCTATACAGAATGTTAGGACAAGTGTGAAGTCACTGATAGCACTTGGTTCAAGGATAATAGGAAGTAATAAATTTAGTTTGGGATATTTAGGATATGAGTAAGGAGAACCCTGAAAACAAACCCATTGCTGTCAAATCTATTCTGACTTGTAGTAACCCTGTAAGACAGTGTAGAACTGCCCCATAGGAATTTCAAGGAGCACCTGGTGCATTTGAACTGTAAACCTTTTTAGTTAGCAGCTGTAGCTCTTTACTACTAGCCTACCAGGGTTTCTGAGACAGGAGAAGAGGTCCAGATTTCCAAAGATGGTTGCATATTTGGGATAAGCTTGTTGCATGTGGGCCAGAAAGACTGATTTGGAAACTGTCTACCTCGAATTATGGGCGGCAGAAGGATGACCAGAGGATACAGCACAGGGAGAGTGTAGATGAGAAGTGGGACAGAGGCTTGGAAAGAACCTATGTGTCTACACAGGAAGGTCAAAAGAAACCAAAAAGAATCCACAAAGGAGATGTTAAAGAGTATGAGAAGAAGCAGCATAGCGAGGGCCACCTAAGAGAAATCAAGAGAGAATTTCCACACAGAGGGTGGGAAAGATTGTTAATGGTGTCAAATGTTGGGACAGTAACAGAGAAGAAGAGGGATAAAGATCATTGGAAAAGACAATCACATGGTCATGAAAACTAGATCACGTAAGTTAAACTTGGATGTCATCCACTATTTCAATAAATTTGCAGGGAAGCAGAAAGAAAACTTGCTTAAAAGGATACAAAGAGTCAAAGAACTTATTCTTGTTGTTTTGCAGGAATGAAAGACTTGCTTATTTACAAGTAGAGGGAACGAAGCCAAAAGAGTGTGTCATATATTGAACTGTGTTCTCTAAAAAAAAATCTGTGGCAATTTGGCTGGGCATAATTGCTTGTATTATGTGATGTTCCTCCATGTTGGAATTCCTGCCTCTATTATGTTAACAACACAGCATATGATCAGTAACCAACAGTACTGAGGGAAGAAGTCAAAGCTTCACTGAAGGCATTGGCAAAACACAAGGCTGCAGGAATTGATGGACTATCAACTGAGATAATTCAACAAACAGACGCAAGAAATTTGGAAGACAGCTACCTGGCCAACTGACTGGAAGAGATCACCATTTATGCTCATTCCAAAGAAAGGTGATCCAATTGAATGCAGAAATTACTGATCAATATCATTAATATCACACACAAGTAAAATTTTGCTCAAGATCGTTCAGAAGCACCTGTGATGTTATACTGACAGGGAACTACCAGAAATTCAAGCTGGATTCAGAAGAGGACGTGGAACCAATGATATCATTGCTGATGTCAGATGGATCTTAAAGCAGAGACTGAAAACAGAGAATACCAGAAAGATGTTTACTTGTGTCTCATTGACTTTGCAGAAGTATTCGACTGAGTGAATCATAACAAATTATGGCTAACATTGCATGAAATGGAAATCCCAGAATACTTAATTGTGCTTTTAAGGAATCTATACATGGATCAAAAGGCGGTTGTGCAAACACAATAAGTAGACGCTGCATGGTTAAAAGTTAGGAAAGATGTGCATCAGGGTTGTATTCTTTCACCATACCTTTTTCATCTGTATGCCAAGCAAATAGTCTGAGAAACTTGATTATGCAAAGAGGAATGAAGCATCAGGACTGGAAGAAGATGCACGAACAACCTGTGTAATACAGATGACACCACCTTACTTGCTGGAAGTCAAAAAGATTTGAAACAGTTACTGATGAAGATCAAGGACCACAGCCTTCAGTATGGATTGCACCTCAACATCAGGAAAACAAAAATCCTCACAACTGGATGGACCAGTAAGCAACATCTCCATAAGTGGAGGAAGAATTGAGGTTGTCAAGGATTTCATTCTACCTGGGTCCACAATCAGTGCCCACAGAAGCAGCTGTCAAGAAATTAAAAGACACATTGTGTTGGGAAAATCTGCTGCAAAGGATTCCTTTAAAGCTTTGAAAACTAAAGACGTCACCTTGAAGACTAAAGTGCAACTGATCCATGCCATGGTACTTTTTATTGCATCGTGTATATGTGAAAGCTGGACAATGAACAAAGAAGACAGAGAAGAATTGATACGTTTGAATTGCGGTGTTGGAGAAGAACGTTGAACCATACCATGGACCACTGAAAGAACGAAGAGATCTGTCTGGAAGAAGTACAACCAGAGTGCTCCTTGGAAGCAAAGACAGCAAGACTACGTCTTCCATACTTTGGACAGTTGTCATGAGGGACCAGTCTCTGAGGAAGGACATCATGCTTGGTAGAATGGACAGTCACTGAAAAAGAGGGAGACCTTCAGGAAGATGGATTGACACAGTGGCTGCAACCATAGACTTAAGCATGAAAACGATTGTGGACATGGCACAAGACAGGACAGTGTTGTGTATAGGGTCACTACGAGTCAGAACTGACTGCATGGCACCTAACAACAACAAAAACAACAACAGCAACGTTATGTTAATGAGGGTGGGTGGGCAGCAGTTGTGTTGACAGAGCAAGATTCAATGGGCAAATTTGTTTTATGCCTTGAGGGTGTCTCTTGAGATATAAAGGAGAAGAGCAAGGTGAGACATTCAGAGACCTTAAACCACCAAAAAGCAGTTCTGGGAGCTGAGCCTATGCTTTGAAAAGGGCTGAGGTCCCTATGCCTCAGAAGCTTCCAGTCCAGGGCAAGACTGACAACAAGGACCTTCCTCCAGTGTCGGCAGAGAAAGCCGTCTCCTAGAGCTGACACCCTGAATTTGGACTTCTACCTTACTGGTCTGTGACAAATAAAATTCCTCTTTTCCGAGAGATCCACTTGTGGTATTGCTGTTAGAGCACTACCAGATGACTAAAACAGAGAGAGAATAAAATAGACAGCAATTATTGGAACAAAGTTATAGAGGAGGCAAGAAGGAACAAGATCAAGAGAGCAGGTGGGTGGTTAATGCTGACAAGAAAGGCAAGTGCTCTTTGTCAGAAACAGGAGGGAAAGAGAGAATGAATGGAGGTCAAAAGGAGAGACAGAGAAAGGTCTGGTCTAAGGGTTTCAGGTCTCTCAGGAAGACGAGTTTTAAGCAGAAAAAGGGGAAAGATTTAGGAGAACCCAGATGAAGGATGCCTGAAAGTCAACAGGTGTTTAAAGGATCATCCAGCAGCTGTGAGAACAATATGGAAGCTTAAAAGTTGGAGTCTGTGGCTTCACTGAGCACAGGTCTGTGGCTTCTTCCTTTAGTGCTCAGCAGCTCAGGAGCCAATGCAAAGAAGGTCATAGGTGGCAATGTCAATTTTGGTGTAGCAGAGGTCAAAGTCATGAGGATATCACAAGGATGCCTGCTGACCCTCTTCAAGATAGCGAGAAGTCCTGAGGAAGTATTGACAGGCATGAGGAGGGTAATCCGAAGGCTGAGTAGGGATATGGAATGGGAATTAAGGAGGCAATGTGAGTAGATGGGCTACTCAGCTATCAGTTTGTTCACAGACTGATTTCTACTCTTCCAGGGCTTCCTTGTCTTTCAGTGTTCAGGTAGTTTACTCCAGAGGGAGGCACTGCTGAAGTACTAGGGGCTGAAAGAAAGAGATAAGCATGTCTCCTTTCTCATATTCTCCCTTCCAGGCTATCCCTGGCAGTGGTTGTGTCTCCTCTTTGGTTCTGGGTTCTGCAGGGAAGCCTCTCTTTCCATGGTCCCAGTGCTTGCTGAGCTGTCCCTGTCATGTAGACCTGGCTGAGGGGCTCTGGGACCTCTGCCTCCTCCTCCTGTCACTCCAGTCCTAGCAGTGATCTTGTCCATTACTACAGATGCAACCTTTGCAATCTGTGAACTGATTCCCTGGTTGACATGTCTAGAATAGTTTCTCTTTTCCTAAGAGGGCTTCCATGGATTCATTAGAATAGAAAGAGATGAAAACAAATAACTTCTTCTTGCTTTATTCCCACATCCTTCTTATTTCTTTGTCTCAAAACAACATATATTATTAAATTGAGGAACCATATATAGCTTTAAAATTATTAAGATCCAGTTTAAAATTACAGTATAAAATTTAAAAATTTAAAGGTAGAGCCCTTTTAATTTTTTTTTTTATTAAATAAAAAATGAAAGTGTACGTACTGTGCTTACAATATTGGGTTAAGAGAGAGGAGTACACAAGTTGTGTTGAAGTCCCATTAATACCGATCTTCTTACTAATGTGTATTGTCACCAATTTCACCCAACCAAATTTCTAACAACTATCTAATCTAAATCTTCATCCCTCGCCATCCCATCCTCCCACCCTTGTAGCTGTCAAAGAGTCTTTTCTATATATCTGAGTATGCTTTTAAGTTTTTATTGTAGGGGTCTCATATAATAATTGTCCTTCTGTTGCTGACTAGTTTCACTCAAAATAATGTCCTCCAGTTGAGACCAAATTGAGACATGTTTCCTGCTATCATCGTTGTTCTCTATCCATGTACAGTACTCCACTGAGTATATATACCAAAGCTTACCTATCCATTCTTCTGTTGTTGGGCATCTGGGTTGATTCCAACTTTTTGCTATTGCGGACTGTGCTGCAATGAACTTTCGTGTGTGTGTATCAGTTGGTGTGAATGGCTTTGATTTTGCAGGATATATTCCGAGCAGAGGAATTACTGGGTCAAATGGCCTATCTATATCCATTATTTTAAGGTAACACTAAATTGCTTTCCAAAGACGTTGCACCATTCTTCAGTCCCACCAACAGTGAAAGAGAGTTCCAATCTCTTCACAGCCTCTCCAACATTTATTGTTTTGCATTTTTTGGATCATGGCCAATCTTGTTGGGGTGAGATGGTATCTCATTGTAGTTTTGATTTGAATTTCTTTAATAATTAATGATCGTGAGCATGTCTGCATGTGTTTTTTGGCTGCCTGGATCTCCTCTAGAGAAGTGTCTGCCCATGTCTTTTGCCCATCGCTTAACTGGATGATTTGTCTTTTTCTTATTGATATTCTGTAGATCCTTATAGATTATGGAGATCAGGTGTCAGCCTGACATAGAGTTCCCAAATATTTTCCCCATTCTATAGGTGGTCTTTTAATTCTTTTGATGAAGTCTTTGGATGAGCAGAAGTGTTCGATTCTTATTAATTCCCATTTATCTATTTTCTCTTCTGATGAATGTGTTTTGTTTGTCAGGTTTTGAAGTCGGTCTATATTGCATATTAAAACAATGTATTTAATGCAATGATGTATAATAAGAAGAGGACAAATGTGGACCCAGATCTCTACTGAACATGGCCAAAGGAAGAACATTATTACTCACTAAAGTCAAGTCGATTCTGACTTACAGTGAGCCTGTAGGACACGGTAGAACTGGCTGTAATCTTGATGAAACAGACTACCACACCTTTCACCCATGGAGCAGTTGGTGAGTTCGTACCACCAGCCACCTTTCATTTAGCAGCTGAGCACTTAACCAGGCTCCTTGGCAGAGCCAGCATAAGCTTCTTTGTCACTTTTCTGAGACAGAGGTAGTGTGTAAACAGAGCCAGGGAGGAGGATGCCATCCTACACATGGTACTCTGACCCCAAAGAAGCTTCTCTACCATAGATCTTATAGCTTGAAATTTCTCTAATTTCTTTTTTCTTTTCAGTTACTCTACATCTTCAGGAAACATCTAATGAAATATAAACATTCACAGAAGAGGTAATACAAGAAAGTCACTCTGCTAGGTCAGGGTGGGTTGAAGAGGTTGAGGGAGGCCTTAGGGGTAGAACTCTAATGGAGAGTATGGGTTGGAATAGGCAGAAATGCGGGGGAAGGCCTTCAAGGGAAGGGTAGGGTGGAGGGTGGCCATGTGGATTAATGGACAGAAAGGCACATGTTGCTGGAGATGACTGGTCAGCAGCTCTACCTGGCTGGAGGTTTCAGTAGTGGAAGGAGAGGCTGGACAGGTGAGTTGGAGCTTGAGGGACCTTGACTCTCCAGTTGTGGATCTGGACCTCATGCAGAAGGCAATGAGAAACACTCAGAGGTTTCTAAGTAGAGTTGGGGCATTTTGAACTTGGTATTCTAGGAAAAAATGATCCCAAGGGCAATAAGAAGAATGGGTTGAAAGTGGGAAGAATGTGGAGACAGGAAGATTGGTGAGGAGGCTATTGCAATAATCCAGGCGTGAGGTGATGAGTACGTGGACAAGAACAGCGGCAGTAGACCAGAAAAATAAAAGATGGGAGACATACTGGGAAAGACTATTCACAGGATTAGGCTGATTGGATAGGAGGGTCATAGGAGATTAAAGAGATTTCAAGCAGAGTTGATTTGTTGGATGTACTTGCAAAATGTACCCTTTTTTACTTATTTCAGATATTTACAACTTCTGCAATGTCATTACCTAATTCATTTATAATCTGAAGACTCACATCCACTTTATACATCATACAGGATTTACTCCTACTCTGCGTGTCTTCAGAGAAAGATTAGCCTCAATCTTTAAGAAAGTATTTGTATCATGATAACATGTAAGTGATTTTTTAAAACCAAGGTTAACCGAATCCCCAAACTCCCAAATCCAGACTCGATAGGAGTTTCTAAAGAAGCTCCTAACTGGTAGCTAAGTTTTAACCCAGTTTACCCAACTAGAGAGCAGACTATAACACCCCTAGGGATCAGCTCAGCCATGTGACCACTCACAGTCCAGGTGCCCAGTGAAATTCATGCTGTCCTTACATTACTGCAGAGAGACATGTCCACCAGAAAAGCAGACATCCTGTCACTAAAGAAATGGTTGGTTTACACTTACTTTGAGGTAAGTAGAGCCTTTCTTAGAATTTTCTTTTAAGGTCTGGTAGATAAATCAAGTCACTTAGATTTCACTTGTGAATTAAATAGACTATACTACATGTATCAGCGTAAGAAAGGATTGGAAAATAGATGACGTAAGTGATAACAGAATAGAGCCATAGTTCTGTCAAATCTTTGTGAAGGGATAAAAATGCTATTGCTTTTGATAAAAGATTTTATTCTGTGAGATATGTGGAATAATGATGTTATGGTCATGTAGTCACAATGGAGTTTACCTGGGGAGTCATTCCCCACTAGTTACTATGATTATACCACCAAAAGCAGAATTTCCATTTTAAGAATACAAGGCAATTATCAATTGAGTAGTCATTGATGTTCAGCCTGGTGTTTCCTTTAAGTCACTGCAAATAGTGTCTCCACAATACGTCCCGATACCAATTCTGAAAACAACCCCTGGAAGATCTTCTCAATGCGCAGACCCACTTCTGGTTTCCCTGCCTTGATTGACGGTTTTCATATCTCCCCAATCTGCTTCGGATGGTTCAGACCTTCAGCTTCGTTCTCCCTTTTCTGTCCTTCCTCCTACAGGACTCATGCACAAAGTTCCCAGCTCTGACCTTGGTGCTTCTGCTGACTTTTTGATGCTCCACTGTGGCCATATTTCTACTGTCATGGTAATTTTCATCTATTCTGTATTCAGATGAAAATCTTGGTGGCGTAGTGGTTAAGTGCTATGGCTGCAAACCAGAAAGTCAGCAGTTCAAATCTGCCAGGTGCTCCTTGGAACCTCTATGGGCATTTCTACTCTGTCTATGTGTCGCTGTGAGTCAGAATCGACTAGACAGCAACGAGTTTGGGCTTATATTAAAATAATAATTTGTGCCCTTACTCTTGATTTAAAGGTCCTACCAAGCTCCTGGTGTTGGGGTGATTTGCTTATTCTTTTGACCAACACTAGTGAGCATTTTTTAAGTATGAGGTACTGTGCTAAATGCTGAGATACCACATTGAAAGCCATGGTTCCTGCCCTCAGAGAGCTCTCAGTCTGGATAAATTACAACACACAAGCAAAACCTTGCCACAAGAGCCTTTGTTGATTTGGATTAGAATTTCCTGCCTTCAAGTCAAGCCCAAAATAAAACTCTTAAAATAAAGCCAATTAAAAGAAATACGTAAAAGTCAAATCAGTTGTATTTTCGGGATTAGGAAAAGCTCATATTATCATATAAAACTTTCTCTAATGAAAAACAGCACTTATGTAACAAATGCAAAAATAACCTTTGACAGCACCCACTATGACTAGCAACCCCACTACCCACCTTTTGCCTCTGACTTTTAAAATTAGACCAGGGGGCTGCCTCAGAACCCCAAGAGCTATGGACAGTCATTATCCCTCTGTGGACGCTTACCTTCTTGAACTTAACTGCAAGACTGGTAAAAAGGCTCAATATTGGAGAAGGGATGAGTTATAAAGCTTCTACCTTCCACTCCCCCTTGCCTCTCTGTCTTTTGCTCACACTCTGTTTTTGGATAATCAGTGCTTCTTTGCCTTTGTGGACCTTTGGGCAGAGGACAGGATTAACAGAGAACATCTGTGTGGTATCTAGTCTACCTCTCTATGTCACTTGGAGGCTTAGAGGATAGATGACCAGAAAACTCAGTCTCTTTGGAAAATGGCACATAATTCCCAGACTGGATCAGAGTCATTGTCAACATATATTAGAGGCTGGAGTGACTTGAAATGACACTGGTCAAAGCCCTTATAGCAGCAGACTCAGCCCGTCTGCACCTTCATTGAATGGGGAGCAAGATCAGCTCGGGGCTATCACTCAGCTAGGAGCCTTGGGAGACTGTCAGAGGGGGTAACCCGGGTTAACCAAAGTGCCTGTTGTGTAACTGGGCTGGAGGAGGCTGCCTCCCAGAGAGTTCACAGCAGGACACTACTTACTGTTAGGGTTTGTTCAGTGGCCACTTCCAAATTAGGAAGCCCAGTTAGCCTGGAAACCCTGGGAAATAAGAGGACAAAAAGACATGTTCCAGAGAAGGCGCTGAGCCAATCTTGCCCCACAGCTGGGGAAAGTTCTCTTGCAGCCCGGCATTCTGATCATCCCTTCCGAAATGGCCAAGTGGACTGTTATTTCCAAAAGCTCACTTGGTTTAACATGTGACAAGGAGTATATTAAAGCACCAGGACACCTGCAGCTATGTGAATTCTGACACGGTCCTCTTTCCCTTCTGTCTGTGATAGAAGACGATGCCCTTTGAAGCCATCAAAGGTCAATGAACAAATGAGCCAGAGTTGGCCTGTCACTGGAAACCCTGGTGGTACAGTGGTTGAGCACTACCACTGCTAACTGAAGGGTTGGCAGTTCAAGTCTACCAGGCACTCCTTGGAAACTCTACGGGGCAGTTCCACTCTGTCTGTAGGGTAACTATGGGTCAGAATCCACTTTACAGCAGTAGGTTTTGGGTGACTTTTATTTGGTGTCAAGGACCCAGCTCAGACAGTCTTGGCTGGTGACTGTTGTTTACAGTCACCAGTGGAACCTTGATTCATTATTGCTTTTTGGTCTTGGAATGTGCAACTCCACCTTTTTACATGGAGGCTGAAAGATGTACAGATCCTGCTCTCTTGGTTTACGAATTTTGGTGACTAGTAGATTAAGGGAGCCCTGGTGGCATGATGGCTACAAGCTTGACTGCTAACAAAAGGCCAGCAGTTCCAATCCAGCACCAGTTGCTCCTTGGAAACCCTATGGGGCAGGTCTATTCATCCTGTAGAGTCGCTGTGAGTTGGTACCGATTCGATGGCAATGAGTCTGATTTTATTCAGGAGTAGATCAGTAGAGGTGGGGACCAGGAAGTGGGCCAACACTCTTTCTGTCCTGAGGCCTGGTGGAAAGGATGTGTTTTATCTGACGAGGGGTCCCACATAAAATTTCTCAGGAATCTCACCTCACGCCACCTGTCATCTCCTGTCTTGTTCTGTGTCCTGGCTAAGCCCCTTGTCTCAGCCTCCAAGCACTGTGAGGGCTGTTTGTGTGAGACAGATCATCATTCTGGGCATCCTTGGGTCCATGAGGAGTGCTTACCTGCTCTCCCAAGATAGGAAGTACTGTAACTATCTGAAGCATCTAGGGAAACTTCCCTGGGCCCCTGAGTACACTGACTTCCTGACACCAGCCAGGCTATCTTCCAGCTTTAATTATACTGCTGCGTATTGGCCTGTCAGACCCCTGCCACATGTAGCTGAGCTGCTGAGACCTGTACCCAAGATGGCAGGTGACTAGCAGGCTGACCTAGCCCATGCCAAACGGGAGCTGGCCAAGCTGTCTGTGGTTGCTTCACTTTTGGGGTTGTGGGCAGAGAAGACCACCCGGAGAAATGGAGAGCAGCAAGGGCATCACCTACCTGAAGGCGCGCAGAGGATTAGGGGCAGAGAAGGAGGATGAGAATCATTGTACTGAGACCCAGAGGGTCTCTCTTGCTTACTCTCTAGTGGGTGGAGGGGACCTGGCAGGGTTGATGAGGATCACTTGTCTAAATTGTTTCCTGGGCCTTTTATTAATTCATTTGTAACTTCTTTTGCCTAATGAATCTGTTGAATGCCAGGCCCAGTGATGGGGATCCTTGTGGAATTAGCCATCCAGTTGAAAACAGAGACCTGCATCAGGCAATTGATTGCGTACACTGTGACAATCTTGAGAGGTGCTCGGGTCCCTTAATCTTACTCAGAACAGGGCAGGGGGGTGGCTGGGGGAGAACGGAAATGGAAGCCTTCTTGGAGGAAGTAACTCTAAACTCAGCCCTGAAGAGCAAGGAAGATGTTGTCTGACAATGTGCAAAGGGGGTTTGTGGGAAAGTGAGAAGATGAAAGGGAAGGTGTTCCAAGCCAGGGGACAAAGGTCTTCCAAGCTCCAAAGTCTGGGGGTAACGGAAGGTAAGAGAGGTGCTGAGAACTGGAAGAGGCTCATTAAGTCTAGAGAGTTGGGCATGATGTGGCAAGACATGGAGAGAAATGCCTGAGAGAGGCCCAGGGGGTTGATCAGGTGACTTCCAAAATCACATCAAGGAATCCGCGCTGAGTCTGAGAGCCTTGTGAGCCAAGTGGAGTTTCAAAATACTCCTTTTGGCTGTTGAGTGGAAGAGAGCAGCAGCAGAGGCAGCTCGACCAGATGGGAAGGATCCCATCAGAGAGCAAGAAGGAAGAAACTGAGGTCCAAACCATGTCAGTAGCGTGTAGCCAGCTTCCGCTTCCTCAGCTGGCTAGCCCTCCAGCTATTCCATGGCCACCTCTCCTATCATGGTCAGATGTTCTCTGAAACTCTTTGTGCTTGGACAGGCATGGGGCCCATGACAGAGAAGAAGGCAGCACAAGGCTAAGGGACAAAGCGAAGCAGAGCTGTCTCCCCAGGCCTCTGTCCTTGCCTTGCTCTCTGCGGGTCATCAGGCTTTGGCAGACATCCTTGAAAGTCAGGGTGGAGAGGCTGTAGCACTTGTTTTCAATTTACAGGCTGCTGTAATAAATGTCACTCTTATCTCAGGAAATGCCCTTTGAAATTGAGCAGACACACCATGCTTGTGATGGCGGAACAGGGCTTGCCATAGCTGAAGAGGCAGCTCTCCAATGCTGATGACTGAGGCTGCTGTAAAGGAGTCCTGTGGGATCTAGAAACTTCCTGGTCCTGAACCCTGGCAATGTCCTGGACTTGTCTCTGCCTGTTATGAATTGAATTGTGTCCCCTCCATAAAAATATGCAGCAACTTAGCTAGTCTATGATTTCCAGTATTGTGTGATTGTCCACTGTTTTGCCACCTGATGTGAATTTCCTATGTGTTTTATTCTAACTCTATGATGTTGATGGAACCCTTGGTGGTACCATTGTTAAGGGCTATGCTGAGCGACACCTGCTAACCATAAAGGTGGGCGGTTCAAACGGCTGTTACATTAGTAAGGCAGGACTCAGTCTACAAGGTTAGATTGTATCTTAAGCCTGCCTCTTTTGACATATACAGGACAGAAGTAGGTGTAGAGAGAGACAGAGAAATCTTGTTACTGCCAGCAAGAGGAGGTAGGAGCAGGCATCCTCTGCACCTGGACTCCCCATTGACAGAATCTCCTTGACTGGGGGAAGACTGATGATAAGGACCTTCCCCCAGAACCAACAGACAGAGAAAGCCTACCCCTGGAGGTGACAACTGAATTCAGACTTCTAGCCTCTTAGACAGTGAGATAATAAACTTCTGTTTGTTAGAGCCATCCACTGTGGTGTTTCTGTTATAGCCGCATTAGACAACTAAGACAGTGCCCCGCCTCCTGCCCTGGAACGGTAGAGGTTTGTCCGTAAACTATCCCGACAGCATCCACGCAGAGAAGTGAGCTGGGGGTCTGGGTACTTGTATCAGTGGTACCCCAGGGGATGAGGGGCAGGGAAGGAGCCAGTGGAAGGTGGTGAGAGAGTCGCTTACAGCTCTCAGGCAGACGGAGTTACAGGGAATAGAGACAGAAGGTGGCGAGCTTTATCCCAGCGGTGGTACCTGACTCACCGTCTGCATCGCTCTGCTGAGTGAACAAGACATGGAGGTACTTTGTCCAATAAGCTGTTTGTTTTCCGGCTGCAGACTCCGAAGGAGGAAGCACTCTTTCTCCTCCTGGCTCTGTCTTCTGCCCTCCCTGAACCCAAGCCAACTGTTCTCCCTTCCGTGTCTCCCACCCTCAGATAAGCTGCCCGCCATCCTGCCCTGACAGCTGGCTGCGCCCCAGGAATGGCCCACTTGGGACGCCGCAAGTCAGAGCGGAAACACCTTGGCAGAGAGGCAGGGTGAGAAGGCAGCGTTCCCGGCCCTTAGCTCTGGGCACAGGCTTCAAGCCAGTATTTTTTTTTCCTTCCTTTTGCAAACCTTCTGTTCATCCACAGACTTGACCAGAAGATAACACATTTGCACAATGACGGCTTAGTTGATGGAGGTAGAATCCAGCCTTGGGAACCAAGGGACCAGGAAACTTTAGGACCCTCAGCTACCTTGTACTAGGGAGCATCTTGCTGGCTTCTGCCCACAGGCAACAAAACAGCAGCTCCGACAATAGGCACGGCTTCTGCCAAAGAAAGCTGGCTGAGATCCTGGTGGGCAACACCCAGCTGCTCCCACTCGCCTCCCCTGCCTCAGCAGAGCCAAGGCGCAGAGCAGATAACAGCTCTGTAACCCACTATATGCCAACAGACTCTGGACTACTCATGGTACCCATGGGATTCCTGGGGTTTGCCCTACCCAGGTCACATGTCACACATGCTGACTCCATAATCCAACCCCGAACTTTGTAATACTGGCTGTAATGGCCAGGAGAATGCTGAGAAGCGGAGGGTGCCATGGGCTGGAATGGCATGACCTGTAAGAGTCAGGATAGCTGAGCCCCTTGTGGTCTACGTGTGGATACTTTTAAGCCCATAGAAGAATACAGTGTTTTGAATTGCTATTTAGTAGTCTGTGAGGCAGGTGGAGTCCTGGTAGTACAGTGGTTAAGAGCTACAGCTGTTAACCAAAACATCAGCAGTTCAAATCCACCAGCAGGTTGGAAACCTTATGGGGCTGTTCCATTCTGCCCTATGTGGTCATTATGAGTTGGAATTTACTCAGTGGCAGTGGGTTATTGTGTGCTTGTTGTTGAGAAAGGTAGTGGGACTATCAGTGGTTCAGCTGTACAACTCTTGCATTCTGTATGAGAGACCAGATACCCTGGTAGCATGGTGGTTAAGTGCTACATCTGCTAACCCCAAAGTTAGCAGTTTCAATCTGCCAGGCTGTCCTTGGAAACTTTGTGGAGCAGTTCTACTCTGTCTAGTAGGGTTTCTATGAATTGAAATTGACTTGATAGCAGTAGGTTTGGTTTGGTTTTTTGTATGTGAGAGACCCAGGCTTGCGTTCTGGCTAAAGTACCTCACATGTAGCTACCACCTGAGAGTGGAGGCATGCATGTTTGATGCTGAAGAAGTTTCAAAAGCACTTCCGGACTAAGGTGTACTAGGAAGAAAGGCCTGGTGATTCATCTTTAAAAAATCAGCCAAATTCTGTGGAGCCCAGTGGCACAATGGACAAAAGATCTTTTTCTTCAGTTACCACCTCTTACTACTGCTGATGAGACATCAAGGAGCCAAGGTCAAGTCCCACCTCAGCCTCTATCTCTTTTTCTTCCAGTCTTGGGCAGGTCACCACTTCTCTGTGTCTTGGTTTACCCAGTTGAAGATAAAATATAATGACACAAAATCTCAAAATAATAAAAATAAAATTAGTGCAATGTCAAAATACTAAGTATTGATAATACCATGGATAAAATATTCCATAATCCAGCCCTGAACTTTGTAATCTTGGCTGTAATGGCCAGAAGAATGCTGAGAAGAGGAGGGTGACGTGGGCTGGAATGGCATGGCCCATGCAGAGACAAGGTAGCTGAGCCTCCTGGGGTCTGTGTATGGGTATGCCACCACTAAGCCCTGGTGGCATAGTGGCTAAGTGCTATGGCTGCTAACCAGAAGGTTGGCAGTTCAAACACACCAGGCACTCCTCAGAAACTCTATGGGAGCATTTCTACTCTGTCTATAGGTCACTATGGGTCAGAATCAACTGGACCGCAGTGGGTTTGATTTGTTTTTTTTGCTAGCACTATAACACCAGATGCTCTGGTATACCCTCATTACAAAGCTACCGAATTATCAAGCATGTAGTTCCAAGTCATATAAATAAATGTCTAAGAATTTATTTTTTACTCTGCTTTAGATGAAGATTTACAGAGCAAATTCACTTTTCTTTGAACAGTTAATACACATATTATTTGGTGACCTTGGTTTTCAACACCACAACACATCAATGTTCTGCCCTTCTGGAGCTCAGGTTCCCATTACCAGCTTTTCTGTTCTCTCCTTCCTCCTCGTTCTTGCCCCTGGGCTGGTGTGTCCATTTAAGCTTATTTTGTTTCATGGACCTGTCTAATCTTTGGTTGAAGGGTGGACCACCAGAGTAAATTCAGTACTGAGTTGCTTAAAAGGCTGTCCAGTGACAATACTCTTGGGATGTCTCGAGTCCCTGTCGGACCAGTAAGTCTGGTGTTTTTTTTTCATTGTGAGTTAGAATTTTGTTCTATACTTTTCTCTAGCTTTGTTCAGGACCCTTTGCTGTGATTGCTGTCTGAGCAATTGGTGCTGGTACCCAGGCCATCTAATTGTACTGGATTTAGCCTGGGGGAGGCTGTGGTACTTACGGTCCATTAGTCCTCTGGACTAATCTTTCCCCGTGCCTTTGGTTTTCTTCATTATGTCTTGCTCTATACAAGGTAAGAGCAGTGGAGTATCTGATAATTTACTTTCTGACTTTCCCCAACCCAGCAGCTGCTCAATACATCCACACAAAAATCACTTTAAATGCTTAGGTGGTGACTGGTTTTCCTTTACTGTGTCTTGCAGCTTGGGTTCCCAGGGAAGCTGGTTCTGAGGTGGAGTTTAGCACTCATAGAGTGATTTTGGAATCCACACTTGTTGAAGCAAAGTGAAGGAAGCAGGAGTGGCTACAGGGAGAAGCTGAGCTGAAGTGTGAACCCAGAGAGTCAACCACCTCACAGATTCTTGAGCTAAATGGCCCATCAACATTATCCCAAGCTGTGTTATGATGGCTGGCCTTTGTATTCTTGCAATGATTTATTAGTTTTTGTTTTTTTTTTTTTTTACTTTTTGTTCATTTATTTGTTGTTTTAACTATTTATGGTGGTAAAGATTGTGTGTTGATTCGTTGGGGCATGATTCTCAGTATTTTGACATTTGTACAATGTGATCACCTGCATGATGGAATCTGACTGGTGGTCTTGGTTGGGACAGGGCCTGCAGAGGCTTGCTGCCTCCTCAGCCTTCATCTCTCCACCTTCCACAGCCCACTTATTTCCTGTTTACCTTGTGAAGGTTTCTGGCTTTTTGTGGATCCAGCAGCTGCTTGTCCTCAGTCTTCTGACACGTCGCTCTTGGGACTTGAGCTAGCAGCTTACTTATCAGTTACGGGATTCATTAGTCTTTACAACATTCAAGTAAGAGTCTTGTCCCCTGACCTGCAGATCTTGAGTTTGCCAGCCCCTGCAGCTACATGAATCAGGAGAAAATTTGCAGTCTTGTCTGCCATCTGGGGATTCACAATCTTTACAGCCTGTGAATAGGAGCCCTGCTCTCCAACCTGCTAACCTTCCATTCACCAGCTTCCACAGCTGCGTGAGGCTTGTATCCCAATACAGAACTCGGGATGTTTCAGCCTCTACAATTGCATAAGCTGTTGTTTCCTTGAGATAAATCTCTCTCTACATATATTTATATGTTTTACTGGTCTTGCTTCTCTGGAGAATCCAGCCTAGGACACCGTCTATTAAATTTTACCTCCTGACACTGAGACACAGAACAGTGGTGACCCGCTAGAGACTTGAAGAGGTAGAGCCAGGATTCTAACCTGGGCTCCCTAATATTCTGTGTCCCATGATGTGCTGGTGAGTAGGAGGTAGAAGCTTGTATGAATGAGAGAGGAAGTGCCTGCATGGAACAAAATAATATCTACCATTAGCCACTGCCGTTGAGTTGATTATGACTCATAGTGACCTTATAGGTCAGAGCAGGAACTGTTCCATAGAGTTTCCAAGGAGTGCCTGGCAGATTTGAATTGCCAACTTTTGTTTTGGATAGCCAGCCAAGCCAAGTGCCGTCAAGTCGCAATTAAGCACTACTCTACCAGGGTTTCCAATATTTACCATAGTATGTCTGAATTCCTCTTTATTCAATGCCAAGTGCCGTCGAGTCGGATCTGACTCATGGCGACCCTAGGGGCCAGGGTAGAAATCAGCCATATACTTACTCTGTAGTATCCCTATCCTCCACGAGCGCACACCTGTTGTTGAGTTACAAACTGATTTCTTTGCAAAGTTTATTTAGAGAATCTACAAACTCAGCTGTGTGTCTCACACTTAACTATGTGTGTGGCTCTCCTGGATATCTTATTAAAATGACAATTCTGAATCAGCAGGTATGGGATGGGCCTGATGTTCTGCATCAGGTAACATGAAGCTGCTGGTCCTCAGTGACATCTTCTCTTCTGAGACAGTCTCAATTTTGGCATATTTAAGTCAATGCCATCCCAGACTCTCCTCCTGGCTGAAACTTTAATTAAGTTGAAGCATATAAGTGAGATTTTTCTACCCACTGGGAGTGTAGTGTCATGGACAAGAATATTTGTTAGGGTGTCAAGCTGACTTAAGCTTCAAACTTGGCTTTTCTTCATGTGTGGAATTTGGGTAACTCATAAAATCTCTAAGCCTCAGCTTTTTTCATTCCTGAAATGGGCATGATAATATTCGTACCTACTTTATATAGATTGTGGAAACCTTGGCAGGGTAGTGGTTAAGTGCTACAGCTGCTAACCAAGAGGTTGGCAGTTTGAATTTCCCAGGTGCTCCTTGGAAACCCTATGGGGCAGTTCTACTCTGTCCTACAGGGTCTCTATGAGTTGGAGTCAACTTGAAGGCAATGGATTTGGTTTTGGGGTTTTATAAATTGTTCTAGAAACTAAAGACACTAATGCACACATAGTGTTTAGCACAACTGTTCACACATAGAAAACAAGGTATACATTTTTTAAGGGAATAAATTAAATTAATTTGGCTACCCTAAATCTGTAGATCATGAGCTAACAGGTCTATTCACAGCCAAAGAAATGCCTGGATATCTGGAGGAGCTGTGAAGGTTTCTCTAAGGTCACATTGTGCTATAACAGAAAAAATGTCCTCAGTCATGTTGGTCTTGACTATTGTGGGGAGCCAGAACAGCTTCCTTGTATGCTGGGACACACCTGGTGGGACCATACCATCAGAAACAACATCCTTTAGTGAACGGCTTCCTGTGACTAATACCTCTAGGAAACCGCTGGAAAAGAATGGGTCCTCTTGGGACCCCAACCAGGGATGAGTTGGTGGGCTTTTGAGTCCTTCCCACAGTTTATGGGAGAGTGTTGTATGTCACTGCCTCCCCTCTGACTGTCAGGAGAGGTGGCTATGGTTTCCTGCTGTGAGAAGTATTTCTTCTGGAAAACCATACTTGTTCATGTGGACTGTGAGCAATGACAGGAAGCAGACTATGAGCTGACTGCTGAATTTGCCTTGAGATGCAGGATTGGAATCAGAGAGCATTCCAATGGGATCCATTCATTTTGTTGCACCAAGGTCAATATGAAAAAGAGGAAATTTTCCCAAATTGAGGCACAGCTCCTAACCAACGCCATTGATGTGATTTCTCGTCACTATGTTTAAGTGTGACTTCTTTGCTTTTTTGGTTCAACAGCCCTGATGTTGCTAAATTATAGTCTGTGCATGTGCCTGCTCTTCTCCCACATATATTGCTACCCTAATATTTGGTGCACCTCCCAGTACACTGAGGCTCATCTCTGGGAGGCTGTACCATGTGGAGAAATGGCTGATGTTAGTTCACAGCTTGCATCTATGTTTCTTTCAGTAAGGAAATAAACTACTATTATTACACATTTGTGGTGTTTTATCTTGAGAGGAAAGTAGGAAATTGTCTTTTGAGGATAACTCCCCCAAGGAATTATTCTCAGAGCTTCAGGTATTGAAACTTCATTGATTCTGTGGTTTATGCCAAAGACTTCTGGAGATTAAAAAATAGAAATAAGTGTATTTCACTTTCTCTTTGGCAAAACAAGCAAACAGCAGCAGGGAGGACTAAAACTAAGAAAACAATTTATTTCAGATTACTTAAATAGGAGAAACAGTTTTCAAATCCATGGTGCAGATCCATCAGGTTTAAGGAGCACGTACAGTGCGTCAGATACTGAACACTCAAGAGAAAAAATAAAGAGGATCTCTGACCTCATGGAGAGTGGTAGAGGCAGCACTTAGATAAGGAATAACTTCACAAATAATTAAGTAACTTCAACTCCTATTTGAGACTGAGAAAGAAATAACAGGAAATGTGCTCAAGAATAACAGGGCACCACCTACTTTGGACAGGGTGACCGAGACAAAGCTCCTTGAGAAAGTGACATTTAAGTTGAGAGATGAGAAGGAATAAGGGTGGGTTGTCTTCCTCTCAAAACTTAGTTAATGTGAAAGAAAAGGGTAGGACAGATAGCTGAGCTCTTCCCTGGCTAATCAACTTTCCACCTACTTCTCAGTGCCAGAGAACTAATATTTATAGGTTGAGGCAGGATCTTTCTTAACACCACACCCTGTGGGAAGGGGTGAGCCATCTTTAGGAGAGGAAGACAGCCCAGGAGGTTAGGAAACTTGACATGGGTTGCACACGTAGTGTAAGAGCCCTGATAAGAGAGGTACGTAAAAGGAAAATACAAGCACTGACTGCTGAATGTTTTTAAATAACAGAAAACAATTTTTGACCAGGATTTACGTCATAGATGTTTTATTATTATTATTAGTTGTTGTGGAGTCAGCTCTAAGTCACAGTAACCTTAGATGCAAAGTCCAACAATTAAGACCACAAACTTAATTGTTCTAATTACTACATACCTTATTGCTGAATACCACTACAGCCACCTTTGAAATACTACCCTTGGGAAGCTATGCACTGACACCAATGCCTAGTCCACCTTTCCAAGAAATTTTGGAATTCTTTCTGGATTGGTCACTGCACATGGTGGCACAGTGACAAGTTTGTCAATGTCATTGTACAGTTGTCTGTGAGAGAGTTTTTATCCAGTAAACAGATAACTGTATTGGAATACCCTCCCTACTCAACCTGATCTAGCCTCTAATAACTTTGTTCTCTACCAGAAGATAAAGGAAATATTGAAAGGAAGATATTTTAATGACATTCAGGACATCAAGGGTAATTCAAGGACAGCTCTTCTAATGGCCATTCCAGAAAGAGAGTTCCAAAATTGTTTGGAAGGGTGGACTAGGTGACTACTTCAAAGGTGACCATAGAGATATTCAAGTGTGCAGCACTTTTTCTAGGATGAGTCTGTGAACTTAATTGGCAGTCCTCGTAAGACAAAACAAAACATTGCCCGGTCCTGTGCCATCTCCATAATCGTTGGTATGTTGAACCCCACTACAGTACCTATTATCTCAAACTGTCTCACTGAGGGTTTCCCTTGTTTTCATTGGCCCTTTACCCAATATGCTGTCCTTTTCTAGTGACAAGTCTTTCTCGATGATGTGTAATGCTACATAGATTATGTCCACTAGCTGGAGAAGTTATGTAAGATAAAGTTTTAAAGGTGTCTTAATTCATTCAAATACATTTAAGGTTGGCTTGGTAATTTTGTAGTCTGACCTGGTTATTCCAGTTTTACTCTTTTCTGTCTTTCTATCTCAGGAGTTTCTGAGTGGTGTAAGCAGTGAAGTGCTCAGACTACCCATGAAAACATTGACAGTTTAAACCCATTCTGAGGTGCCCTGGCATTGCCATGAATTGAAATCATCTTGGTGGACACTGGTTTGGCTTTTTGGGTTCTTTCTATCCTCTCTGTTCCTTTCCCCTGCAGCACTGATGCTGGTGATCAGGGACAGGGGTTGGGAGTCTGTCCATTTGTCAGCAGTGGCCAGTTGTCTTGGCAACAATTCCCTCCTCTGTTGGTTGACCTATGCAAGTCATACAGCCCTGTGGATCCAGTGATGTGTTCTCTGTTGGGTTTGTGGATCTGTTTTTGGGCTGGTGGTAGCAGGGGTGGGGGTGGGTGGATCAGGCTGAAGCACAGTTTGTCTCTGCTCTCATTGCCCAGTTTGTGTCCACCCTTCATAGACTAGGGCCCCCAAGGACGCTTCACCTTCATGAGTGGGCCTTGGAGTGGCCATGTCCAGGTGGCCTAAGCTCCAGCTGCCTTCTATAGTAACTTGTTAACTGACCCACAATAGGCAACTGATTATCTTTGTTGCCACACTGAATGGAGGGGAGTCAAGCTGCCTCCTCTTTCAATTCTGCTGTCTTCCTGCTCCACTTTCTCTGGTACCACTGAGTCATCAGACACATCTTATAGTTCAGTCACTCAGACTTAGACTTGGGAGCAAGGAAAGGAAGGAGCACACAGTTCCGGAGTCCATGATTTCCTGGAAAGGAGGAAGAGGCCCCCAAAGTGGACCTTCTATTCTTTTCTCTAGGCCTTTTAATAAAGGGGCAGACATTATCTTAAATGCCCTGTTGGCCAGCTCCCTCTTACAGATCTGACAGTAGGGTGTAGCACTGTCTGTTCTGAGCTGTGAGCTATCTGTCCAGCTTCAGGCTGGCTTGGGCTGAGGGATCTTCAGTCTATACTTCACATTCCGATGTACCAAAAGCATATGGCCAATCCAAGATTCAAATCCAGCTCCATCTGGCTCCAAAGCCCATGGTCTTTTCTCTACATGCTACTACATTTCTGTACACCATATTTCAGAGCTGGAACACACATTGAAAAAAAAAAACTCAAGCCAAGAGAAAGAATGTGTTGTAGGGAAATGGGGTGTGGACATTTTTTAAGAGCCTTCCACAGAATCTAGGTAGAAAAACAATGGGGTGAGTTTAAAGGAGAGGAATTAAAATACCTGAGCTGTCAAAACGAACACTGTGTGCTTTTGCCTGGGGCCTTGTGCTCAGCACTTTCTCTAGGGAGTATAAACTCCAACCCCATCCTGCTTAGCTTGACCTCGCCTGCGTGGTAGATGGCTCCAGCATGTCTTTGCTTCCTGAACAAGCACGCCTGTTAAAGTGCAGACTTGAACTAGAGAGCAGACATCTGTGGATGACTATAGAAGCAATGAAGCTGCCAGGACTGAAATCTATATGCTAGGCTGCAAGTATCCAAAACACAGAGCTCAAACCACCGAGCTATAAAGGAGAGCCAAGGATAAGGTTGATTTATGCATCCCCTACAGTAGATTTTGAGAGCTGATGTGGGAAGGCTTGGTGCCAGGGATGGGAGAAGCGGCGGCGGGTAGGCAGATGGGCATGATGGAAGTGATACTGTTCTTGCTCTCCTTGAGGGCTGGTTACGTTATTCTTCTTGCTCAGGTTCTTCAGTTTTGCCCATCCAGGACACTTGGGTCTCAGTTAACCGCATCTGACAAATGGATTCAGATTCTTTACACATTGTTCTTAGCAACTGTTTTAGTCATCTGGTACTATTCTAACAGAAATATCATAAAGTGGATAGCTTTAACAAAGGAAAGTTTATTCTGACACAGTCCGGTTGGTTACAAGTCCGAAACCAGGATGTCCACTCCAGGGGAAGGCTGTACTCCCCTGTTAGCTCTTGAGGAAAGTCTTTGCGTTTCATCAGTCTTTATTCAGGGGGCATCTTGGTTCAGGAACCTCAGCTCTGAAGGACATGTTCTTCTCCTGGTGCTGCTTTCTTGATGATGTGAGGTTCCTAATTCTCTGCTTGCTTCCCTTTCCTTTTATCTCTTGTAAGGTAAAAGGATAAAGGGTGGTGCAAGCCTCACTCCAG
This sequence comes from Heterohyrax brucei, assembly GCA_028571685.1. Lineage (NCBI taxonomy): Eukaryota > Metazoa > Chordata > Mammalia > Hyracoidea > Procaviidae > Heterohyrax > Heterohyrax brucei. The sequence goes on along the minus strand of CM053149.1, from coordinate 52,435,124 downwards.
GAAAACTCCCTTTACAGTGGAGCAGGGAGATGATCTTATGAAGGGATTTACAGTCCCAAGCTAATCCTCTCTAACGTAATTCACTCTGTTAACCACAGGCAGAGATTAGAATTTACAGCACCCAAAAATCACCAAACGGAGGGCAATCACAATACAGGAAATCCTGGCTAAGCCAAATTAGTGCACATATTTTTTGAGGGGACACAATTCAATCCATGACAGCAACTTTTTAACCCTGAGTGGTTTCTTCTGGCTAAACCAGGCACCTGATGAATGGGAGTCAAGTGATCTGAGTAAGGGTATCTTCAGGAAGGGTGGGATCTCAGGTTGGATTCGCTCAGTTGGTTCTGTCTTGAAGGCACCGGCCACACATTACCAGAAAGTAAAGAGGCTCACTCCACCTGAATTAGCTTCCTGTGCTTGCCATGACAAATCACTACAAACTTGATGGCTTAAAAATAACAGAAATGTATTGTCTTGTGGTTGTGGACACCAGAGTCTGAAATTAAGGTGTTGACGGGGCCACAATCTCTGCAAACACTCTGGAGTAGAAACCTTCCCGATACCAGGTGTTCTTGGGCTTGTGGCTGCAGCACTTCTACCTCTCCTTCTGTCTTCACATGGCTTTCTCCTCCTTCTACCTCTTAAAACGACAGTTGGCATTGGATTTAGGGCCTGTCTAAATAATCCAGGATGATCTCTAGATTCTTAGTTAATTTTATATACAGAAACTGTTTCCCAAATAAGGTCAGATTCATAGTGTATTAGTCATCTAGTGCTGCTCTAACGGAAGATACCCCCAGTGGATAGTTTTTAACAAAAGATGTTTATTCTTACACAGTGTGATAGGCTGCAAGTACAAATTCAAGGTGTCCATTCTGGGAGAAGAGCTTTCCTCTGTTGACTCCGGAGGAAAGTCCTTGTGTTGTATCAGTCTTTGGTTGGGGAGCAACTTGGTGCAGGAATCTCAGGTCTGAAGGACACTCTCTACTCCTGGTGCTGCTTTCTTCATGGCATGAAGTTCCCAACTCTCTGCTTTCTTTCCTTTCCTTTTGTTCCTTGTAGGTACAAGGTGCTAGAAGCCATACTCCAGGGAAACTCCTTTTACAGTGGAGCATTGATGTGACTTTAGGAAGGATTTACAGTCCCTCCCTGATCCTTTTTAATACAAGAAATCCACAAAATGGAGGGAAATCAAAAAATATTGGGAATCACATCCCAGCCAAATGGCTACACACATTTTGGGGGAACACAGTTCAATCCATGACACATAGGTTCTGGGGTTTAGGGCTTAAGCGTACACTGTTAGAGAGTGGTCACCATTCAACCCACTACACCACCATTCTGGCTGAGTTACATTAGATCTGTAGCTTATTATTGTTTAACTCAGCTAGTTAGAAGAGTCCTTTACAAACTATCTTAGGCTGGATTCTCTAGAGAAGCATACCTATATATAGGAAATGGCTTCAAGCCTAGAAAGCCTCAAGTTCATGTATCAGGCTGGAGGTTCCTCCTGACGCATACAGCCACGGGTTCTTGCATATCAGAAGACTCAAAGGTCGGATAGGTCTCTGGTTCACAGGCTGTGGTGGGTAATGATTCGCAGGATCAGCAGGTAAGACAACAGATAATCCGCTAGCTCAAGTCTCAAGATGAACAGGAGCCAGTTGCAGGATCCAGAGTGAACAAAAGCCCAAAATCCTTGCCAGAAAGTCTACTTTTATTCGATGCAGGCTACATTCCATTAACTCTCTTTCAACCGATTGGCTGCTTATAACAGATCCTATCATGGAGGTGATCACATTCCACTGGAGCTTATTAGGGAGGTGATTACATCATTAAAAAGCTGCCAAATCACATCATAACAGCCCAGCTACTGAGGATCATGGTCCAAGCAAGTTGAGACACAACTTTAGCAATCACACACGTTTTATTTAAATTTGTTTTCCAGTTATGTCAGTTATGGTTTGTGAAGACAGTGTACTAGTTAGGTACTTTTCTATTGCCACAGCTAAACAAAAGTTTAGATAACCCATCCCATGCTCTCAGAAGACAGGAAAAGTGAGATTGTACCTGTGTAATACAAGTAAGACTTAAAGTGACTTCAGAATTTAGATATTTACAAGTGGCATTTGAGTTTATCTTTCTGAGACAGCAATAATGATGGAGGTGGGTGGTGCATATTTGTGATGGATTGAATTGTCCCCCTCCCAAAATGTCTTTAGCAAATTGACTGACCCATGATTCCCAGGACTATGTGATTGCCTTCTATTTTGTGATTTTCCTGTGCTGTAAATCCCAATCTCTGCCTGTGGTTAGTAGATTGGATTATGTTAAAAAGGATTAGGGTGAGACTGCAATACTCTTCCTAAAGTTGCCTTCCTGCTCCAATGCAAAGGCAGTTTCCTTGGAGTGTGGCTTACACTACATTTATCCTGCAAGAGATAAAAGGAAAGGGAAGCAAGCAGAGTTGGGGACCTCATACCATCAAAAAGTAGCACTGGGGTCAGAGCATGACCTTTGGAGCTGAGGTTCCTGTGCCAAGATTCCCTCAGACCAAAGAAAGACTGATGCAACATGTGACCTGCTTCCAGCACTGACAGACAGAGAGTGCTTTATCCTGGAGCCAGTGCCCTGAATTCAGACTTCTAGCTTACTGGACTATGTGAGAATAAACAATGCTTTGCCAAAGTCATCCACTTACGGCATTTCTGTTAGAGCAATACCAGATGACTAAGACAACACTAAGTAGTGTTATGTGCAGGGCACTGTGCTAAACATTTTGCATGCTAAGTAGGACTTAACACCTGCGTAGTCAGTGTGGTGGCATTCTAGGCAGAATGACCAGCACCAGCAAAGGAACGGAGAAGGGAAGATTCAGGACATATGCACAAACAGAAGACTGTAGGATATGTGACAAGAAGTAATAAAGCCACTAAGGTAGCTAGGGATATGCTGAGGACAATTTTCATTTTGTAGGCAATATGGAACCATGGATGAATTTTGAGTGATTTCCATAACTGTTACCCCATCCCTAGCAGCTAGGAGCCCTGGTGATGTGATCGGTAGGAGTTCAATTGTGAAATAAAAGGCTGATAGTTTGAACTCACCAACTCCTCTGTGACAGAAATATGTGGCAGTCAAGATTATAGCCCAGGAAACCCACTATGCAGTTCTACTCTCCCCTATAAAGTCACTATAAGTTGGAATCAACTAGAAGTCCCACAACAACAAAACATCCCTGGCAGAATTTGCAACGTCTTTCTTTGTGACCAGGGTGCTCTAGATGGTTCACAGAGGCACCTGTAGCACCCTGGTGCCCTTATCTCTTTCCAGGTCTGCTCTTCTGCTTGCTTATTGGCTTTTTGAGAATACCACCTAGGGCAGAATAGACTTTTACAGACTGGTCAAAGGAGTCAGCATTGCCTCAACTGACTGCAGTGAATGTAAAGGATAGGTAGCCCCAAGGTAAAGAAGCCAGCAGAGAGACGGATTGCGGAAAAGGCAGTGTGGAGGGGGGTGATAGAAAAGGAATTCAGAGAGTGAAGCCTGTGAGAGCTAATTAGGAATTTAATGTTAGTAAAAAAAACAAGAGCTGTTATTTGATTTGCTATCTGGGGAGGGAAGTAAAGTTGGTGGCGGTGATAGAGGGCATCAAGTCATTACCCAAAGCTATGTGGAAACCCTAGGGGTATAGTGGCTAAGTGCTTTGTCTGCTAACCAAAAGTTTGACAGTTTGAACCTGCCAAGTGCTCCTTGGAAACTTTATGGAGCAGTTCTACTCTGTCCTATAGGGTCACTATGAGTTAGAATTGACTTGGCGGCACCGAGTTTGGTTTTTTGGTTACCAGAGAATGTATTACCAAGATAGAAAGAATCCTAGTCAAGGCTTCTTAACTAGTCAAGTGGAAGGCAAAATTACTGAGGAAGATGTGTCTTGTTTAGCTGCTTTCCCAACCAGAATTCCCACTAACTCCCACCTTAGCTACTCAAATTATTGCCATCTTTCAGGAAATATGTCAAAAGTCTTTTCATGCTAGATGTCATTCAGATTCTCAAGTACAACCTTGCTCTCCTTTCAACTCTTAAAGCATTCATACCTCTCATTTAGCATATTAAGTTTTATATTATACTCACTTCTTTTCTTGCTCTATGGAGCAATTCTACTCTGATTTATAGGGTTGTAACGAGTCAGAACTGACTCGATGACTTTGAGTTTGTTTGGTTTTGGTTTTGATTCTGTTCACATAATTTTACTCATTTGAGTGGAACAGAATTACCAACTAAAACTGAATATAGAGCTTCACATCCAGATTAAAACCCGAAAACAAATTAAACTCACTGGCGTCGAGTTGGTTCCAACTCACAGCGACCCTGTAGAAGACAGTAGAACTCCTCCATAAAGTTTCCAAAGAGCATCTTGGACTTTAAAGTGATGACCTTTTGGTTAGCAGCTGTAGCACTTAACCGCTATGCCACCAGGCTTTCCTCCACATTAAAAGGGCGAGAAAAAAAGTCAAGAGTGACTCTTAAGATTCTTGCATGAATAAACAGAAGGATAGAGCTACCATTAACTGAGATGTGAAAGTCTGGTAGAACACAATAGGTAGAGGAGATTAGGAAGTCAGTTTTGGACAAGATAAAGTTGGACAGGTCTGTTAGCCCATTGGAGATGCTGAGTGGCAGTTTGGTATATGAGTTTGGAAGATTGCCAGTTAAGTTTGTGAGCTCGTCCTAGGAAAAGTGCTGCATACCTCATTACTGAGTAGCACTACAGTCGTCTTTGAAGTAATTCCCTTGGGAAGCTGTGGGCCAAAGCCAGCCACATAGTCCACAGTTCAAAGCAATTTTAGAAATCTTTTTCTGGAATGGCCATCAGAGCTGTCTTTGTATTACCACTGATATCCTGAATGCCACCAAAATGTCTTTCTTTCAATATTTCCTTTATCTTCAGGAAAAGAAAACAGTTATTGGGGCCCAGATTAGGTGAACAGGGAGGGTGCTCCAATACAGTTATTTGTTTACAGGCTAAAAACTCCCTCACAGACAGCTATGCAATGAAGTTCACCAACTTGCTACTGTGCCACCCTGTGCAATGGGCATTCCAGAAAGACTTCCAAAATTGCTTTGAAGGATGAACTAAGCAGTGGCATTAGTGCATAGCTTCCCAAGGGGAGTACTTTGAAGGAGATCATAGTGATATTCAGCAGTGAGGCATATAGTACTTAGAACAATTAAGTTTGTGGACTTAACTGTCAGACCTCATACATGTTAAATACATTCATTTGGAAGTCACGGACCTATAAACAACATTAAAAGTTTTGTGACTGGATGAGACCACCAGTGAACTGAGTATATTTAGAAAAGAGAAGAGATTCAATGACTAAATTGTGGGGTACTGTGGTGCTGCAGAAAATATTGAGGTTGTCAAAGATTTCATTTTATTTGGTCCTACACTCAATGCCCATGGAAGCAGCAGTCAAGAAATCAAAAGACAGATTACCTTGGGAAAATCTGCTGCAAAAGACCTCTTTTAAGTGTTGAAAAGACAAGACATCACCTTGAAGACTAAGGTGCACCTGACCCAAGCCATGGTATTTTCCATCAAACCATATGCAGGCAAAATCTGGACAATGAATAAGAAAGACAGAAGAATTTATGCTTTTGAATTGTGGTGTTGAATAAGAATATTGAGCACAACCTGGACTGCCAGAAGAATAACAGCTCTTTTCTGGAAGAAGGACAACCAGAGTGCTCCTTAGAAACCAAGATAGTGAGACTACATCTTACACACTTCAGACATGTGGTCCGGAGGGATCGCTCCCTGGAGAAGGGTGCCATGCTTGCTTGGTCAGGTGGAGGGTCAGCAGAAACAAAGACCCTCAACAAGATGGACTGGCACAACGGCCACAACAACGGGTTCAGGTGTAACAGCAGTCGTGGCACAGTGCAGGGCCAGGCAGTGCTTCATCCTGCTGTACACGTGGTCACTGTGAGTCAGAACCGACTCAACAGCACCTAACAACAAATAGTGTTAAGAGTTTGAGGAAAAAAGGAGGAACCAGGAAAAGGAGACTGAGAAGCGGTTAATGAGAAAATGGAAACAGAAAAAGTAGAGTCTTGAAGAGCAAGGAATAAAAGGGTTTCCAGGAGAAAGGAGTGATTTTCTACATGGCATTCCTGTACTAGCTTAAGAGATAACGACCGGGAATCAAACTAGCAACGTGGAGGTCACTGATGACTTTAAAAAGAGTGGTTCTTGTACAGGGGTGTGGACCAAGGTCTACTGGAAATGGAAGAGAGAAAATGGAGGCAGGCACCTTGAAGTTTTCAATAAAGCAGAATGGAGAAGCAGGCCAGTAGCTGGAAGACAAACTGAATTGGAAAAAAAAATTGAGAAAAAAATAACAGCATAGTAATCCAGGAAAAGAAGAAAATTAGTTCACAAGAGATGGGGTGAATTACTGGAGTGGTGGCCTTTAGCAAATGAAAAAGAAAATAGACATCAGTGAACCAATGAAGGGCTTGGCTTTACGGGTACAGACAGTTCATCCTTAGTGATAGACGGGAAGGCAGAAAGCAGGTGCTCGCAGGTAGGGCAACGTAGGCAGGAAATCGGTGAGTGTTCTACTGTGCTTGCTTCAACTTGTGAGGAAGAATGAGAAACATGTGGCTTCCAAAATGAAAATCACAACCTAGGAAAGCAAGTGTTGATGCCGTAGCCACTTTGGGGAAAGCGTAGAAGTGAGTCAGGTGTTGCCTTGGCCTGGGTTTTAATAGCCCTGCACAGACAGAGATATGATCACAGGCTTGCGGGAAGAGCTGAAATGCCTGATGTGGTAACAGATTGTATTATAAAACATTATGTCCAGTAGCCCAGGGAAATCACAGGAAAGTATGTCTGCTCTGCAAAATAAAGAGTCTGCAACAGTAAAATAGACATTAAAAACATGGAGAGAAAAGTACATGTCTAAGCCAGACAGAGGCTCGAACATGTGGCGTAAAGCTCTTTTTTCTTTTGTCTCTTCTGCCACCTAGTCCCACGTGGCACCTCAGCCCCTTCCCTACAAGCCACACCACGGCCACCATCGCAGTGTAACTCTGTCTTCAATGGCCGCTGCTGTCCATGTCAGGTGTATTTCTTCTCTTCTCTCCTTTTCCAGTCTTTTCTTTTCTTTCTCCTGCTTGCCAAGCACCATGTGCTGCCTTCGCCCTTTCTGAACAGGCTATGACACATTGCTCTACTAGAGAGCCACCTGCAAAGACCTCCCCTGGACTGCCACACCCACTGGCCAGCTTCTACCATGCTGCCTTTTTATCCTTTTCTCTGTTTCCCACTTTTCCTTTTCTTGATTCTTGCCTCTTAGCTCCATGTGCCACCTCCAGCCCTTCACTACCTCAGCCAGAGAGCCACTGACCCACAGCCACCCTGGGTCCTCTCTGCTGCCACTCAATGGCTCCCACCTTAACATTTTCCTTTTCTTTTGTTTCTCTTTTCTTTCTCCCTCCACCTAGTTCTACACATCCCATCACCTCCCTTCCAGATGGCCCTTTGATCCACCCCACCTCTGTCACCAGCCTTAACCACACTGCCGTTTTTATTGTTTTAATTTTCTCTCTCTTTTTTTCCCTTCAACCTCTTACCTGGTCCCGTATGTCACTTCCCCCTCCCCACACTGCTGAATCGTACCATGCTGCTCAAGTTGGAAAGCCAGTGACACACACCTTCCCTAGGTCTCCCACTCATGCTGCAGCACCACTTATTTTTTCTTTTACTGATTTTCTTTCTATTCTACTTTGCACCTAGCCTCATATGCCACCTCCCTGGCTGTATAGCCATCTCCACTTTACCACTGGCTCCTGGTTGTACCCAGGAAATCCACCTGCCAATTCTTCTTTTTTTTTTTTTAAAGTCTTTTTCTTTTCTTTCTCCTTGTACCCATCTGGCCCTGCCTATCACACCCCCTTCCACAAGTCCCTGATGTGCTGCAGCCACTAGAATGCACCTGACATTCAGATCACTTGCCACACTATAGTGGGAGAGGACTGCTCTGCCCAGACTTGACCAATTACTGTATGGTGGGAAGTAAGCCTGCACCACTTCCCATCTAACACCCCCCCTATTTGGCATGAGTCGGGGAGCGCTCCCACACTGCTGGACCAACAACAGCACACAGAGAGCTCCCACCAGGTGTGCCCACAGCCACCTTGCTAAGCAGACTCATCTGTCTGTTGCTGCCCATATAGATAACATGATGAGAACTATTATGCCCTTAGATGAGCAAATGGCAAAGCAAACCCAGCCCGTCTGCCCTAACATATCGAAACAAAAGCAGGATGAATCAAACATACGACAAAATAAAATAAAATATTACCTTAATGTCTTGGAGATAACAGACAATATCAAAAAATAAAAAAACAGGATATGGAATTCAAAAGACTAGTGTTTAGGACTCTCCAAGAGATAAGAGATCAAGAAAAATACATACAAAAATGAAAACACAGCTACAATCGAGGAAAATGCAGACAAGGCAATAGAAGAATTCAGGAAAATAACATGGGAACAAAACATCAAAATGAATAAATAATTAGAAATCACATGGAAATAGCAACCAGAATTCCAAAAGATTAATAACAAAATTTCAAAACTAGACAACTCAATTGGCTGGCTAATAGAAAGTTTCAGGGGAAGATTTGTAACATGTGAGACAGAATCAGTGAGATTGAAGAAGAATCCATGGATGCCACTTTGAGGAAAAATTAGAGAAAGAAGTGAAGACAAATGCAGGAAAACGAGAATTATTTGGGAAACAGGACCAAAATTTGCATATGACTGCTGTTCCAGAGCATGAGGAGAAAATGGAAAACACAGAGAAAATTGTTGAAGATTTGCTGGCAGAAAACGTCTCAAATATTGTGAAAGACAAAAAGCTAACCACTCAAGAAGCTGAGTGAACCCCATATAAGATAAGCCCTAAAAGAAAGTCTCTAGGACACATTTTTGTCAATCATACTTGCCAAAATCAAAGACATAGAAAGAATCCTGACAGCAACATGAGAAAAGCAAAAAGTCACTTACAAAGGGAAAACAGGATCAAGCTCTGATATTTGGCAGAAATTATGCAGGCAAGAAGGTAGTGGCTGACATATATAAAACTGGGAAAGAAAAAAAACTGCTGACCAAGAATAGCATGTAATGAAAAACTTTCTCTCATATGTTGTTGTTGTTACTAGGTGCTGTCGAGTCAGCTATGACTCATAGTGACACTGTGAACAACCGAACAAAACACTGGCCAGTCTTGATCCACGTACACAATGGTTTTCATGCTTATGCCTGTTGTTGCAGCCACTGTGTCCATCCATCTCGTTGAGGGTCTTCCTCTTTTTCACTGACCCTCCACTCTAGCAAGCATGGTGTCCTTCTCCAGGGACTGATCCCTGCTGACAGCCTGTCCAAAGTATGTAAGATATAGTCTTGCCATCTTTGTTTCCAAGGAGCACTCTGGTTGAACCTGTTCTAGAACAGATCTGTTTGTTCCTTTGGTGGTCCACGGTACATTCAACATTCTTCTCCAGCATCACAATTCAAGGGCGTCAATTCTTCTGTCTTGTTTGTTCATTGTCAAGCTTTCACATGCATTTGATGAGACTGAAAATACCATGGCTTGGGTCAGGTGCACTTTAGTCTTCTTTACTTCTGGAAACTTTAAAGAGGTCCTTTGCAGCAGATTTTCCCAGTGCAATGCGTCTTTTGCTTTCTTGAGTGCTGCTTCCATGGGAGCTGATTGTGGACCCAAGTAAAATGAAATCCTTGACAACTGCAATCCATTCTCCATTGACGATGATGTTGCTTCCCGGTCCAGTTGTGAGGACTTTCTTTTCCTTGATGTTGAGATGCAATCCATACTGAAGGCTGTGGTCCTCGATCTTCATCAGTAAGTGTTTCAAATCTTCTTCACTTCCAGCAAGTAAGATGGTGTTGTCTGCATAATGCAGGTTCTCAGTGAGTTGCCCTCCAATCCTTTGATGCCTTGTTCTTCTTCATATAATCCAGCTTCTCAGATTGTTTGCTTGGCATACGGATTGAAAAGGTATGGTGAAAGGATGGAACCCTGACACACGTCTTTCCCGGCTTTAAACCATGCAGTGTCCCCTTGTTCTGTTCACATGACTGTCTCTTGATCCATATACAGATTCCTTAAGGACATAACTAAGCACTCTGGCATTCCCATTTTACACATTGTTAGGCATAATTTATTATGATCCACACAGTCAAATGCTTTTGTGTCATCAACGAAACACAGGTAAATATCTTTATGGTATTCTCTGCTTTCAGCCAAGATCCATCTGACAAGAGCAATGATATCTGTGGTTCCACATCCTCTTCTGAAGCTGGCTTGAATTCTGTCAGTTCCTTGTCAATATATGTTGCAGTCACTTTTGAATGATCTGGAGCAAAATTTTACTTGCATGTGATAGTAAAGATATGGTTTGGTAATTTCTGCATTTGGTTGGATTATCTTTCTTTGGAATTGGCATGAATATGGATCTCTTCTGGTCGGTTGACCAGGTAGCTGCCCTCCAAATTTCTTGGCATAGGCAAGTGAGCACTTCCAGTGCACATCCATTTGAAGAAATATCTCAGTTGATATTCCACCAATTCCTGGAGCCTTGTTTTTTGTCAACGCTTTCAGTACAGCTTTGACCTCTCCCGTGAGTACTGTTGGTTCCTAATCATATGCTACCACTTCAAACGACTGAACACTGACCAGTTCTTTGTGGTATAATGACTCTGTGTATTCTTTCCATCTTCTCTTTATACTCTCTTAGTCATTTCATATTTTCCCTGTAGAATCCTTCACTATTGCAATTTGAGGCTTGAATTTTTTCTTCAAGTCTTTCAGCTTAAGAAATTCAGAGCATGTTCTTCCCTCCTGGTTTTCAATTCCCTTCTCTCATATACCAAGGCAAAATTATGGCATTTCCTGATGAGTGGAAATTAAGAGACTTTGCAAAAATCAGACTAAACTTACAATGAATATTAAAGGGAATACTCCAGTTAGAAAACAAACAACATCAGACAGCAACTGGAATCTAACATACAGTACAGTATCAGCCAGATCACAACCTAGATAAACAACTCTTGATAATAAAACAAAGCTAAAAGACTTAAATCACAGAAACATAGAAGCTGATCTGTAAAGGACAACAACATCAAAACAACAAAAAGGGGGGATAAATTTTGTAGGTACAGCATTGCTGGTGGGAATGTAAAATGGTTCAACCACTATGGGAAACAATATAGCACTTCCTTCAAAACCGTTAAATAGGAATATTAAAGCATCCGGCAATCCTACTCCTGGACATATGTCCTAGAAAGTAAGAGCCATCACATGAATAGTATGCACACCCATGTTCATTCCAGCATTGTTTGTAATAGTAAAAAGATGCAAACAACCTAAGTGTCCATCAACAGATGAATGAATAAATGAATTATGGTGCATATACACGATGAAATACTACTTAATGATAAAGAACAGTGATGAATTTGCGAACTCTGTCTCAAGACGTATGCATCTGGAGAGCAGCATGTGGAATGTAGTAAGTTAATCACAAAAAGACAGATATTGTATGAGATCGCTATCGTAAAAGCACAAGAAAGGGTTTAAACAAGAAAAACATTTTTTTACTATGATTGAATGAAAATGTACATTCCAGATAAATTTGCATGCTGACCTATATGCAGCTTTCACTGCTCTCCGTGCATGGTGACAGCACACTCTTCCTCTCTCTCCATACATATCTTCCCAACAGTTTCCTATCTTCTCTTCCCCACCCAGTGTGAGGTCAACAGGATGACCTCCTATAATCAATAACAAAATAATAGGTGTCAGCTTTGATGAAGAGAAAGAAAGTGTGCAACATAGAGGAAGTCAGTACAACTTGATGACGGCAAAGTCACAGAAGCTTCTGAGTTACTGGGGCTGATGGCTGGGGACCATGGTCTTAGGGGCCATCTAGGTCAACTGGCCAAAAAAAGCTCATAAAGCAAATGTTCTATATACAACTTCTGTGTGTAGCATCTGGGTCTTAAAAGCCTGTGAGAGACCATGTAAGACATACCTACTGTTTCCATTTCATCTGGAGCAAAGGAGAATGAAGATACAAGGCAAATACTAATCCAAAGGACTAATGGACCACAGGTACCATGCCTTGACTAGCCTGATCCCAGGCGAACCAGATGGTGCCTGGCTATCCCACCAGTTGCACTGACAGGGCTCGCAACAAAAGGGTCCAGATAGTGGCAGAAAAGTGCAGAACAAAATTTAGATTCATAAAAAATGAAAACAAACAAATGAAAGTCTTACTGGTCCAACAAAGGCTAGAAGGATGCCTGATACTATGGCCTGCAGACATCCTTTTAACTCAAAAGCAATGGCTAGAAGGTAGGAAGGGACAGGAATAATGGAGGGCTGGAAATGAGGAATTGGGATATGGAGGGGCAGAGGGTTGACACATTGTAGGACTACAAACAGTATCACGAAATATTTTGTGTGTCATAAATTGTTGAAGGAGAAACTTATTTTTTCTGTAAAATTTCACCTAAAGGACAGTTAAAAAGAAAAGGAAAATAACCTGATAAAAAAATAGAATTTTCTGAAAGAAAGTATTTGTACTTGTAACAGACTTCTCAGTAGTCACAAAAAGACCAATGGCAAGGCAATGATACATTACATTGCTGAACCAGACTAAAAATCACGGTAGAATTCCACAGCCAGATAAATTAGCATTTAAGAGGTAGGGTAAAGTATAGATGTTTCAGACAAATCTGAGAGAGTTTACTGGTTATAAAGTATTTTTTGAAAGAACTAGTAAAGTACATACTTTAAAAAGAAGGAAATCAAATGTAGAGAGGAGAGGGGGTTAAAAAATGGATATTTAGACTTGGGTTAAATCTAAAGGGACTTTTTTGCTTCTCAGCAGAATGGTTCTCAAACAAATGTGTCTAAGATAGATTTCCTGAAAAACAAGAAGGTGGGGGTGGGGAAGAAAAGGAAGAGTGGAAACTATGGAACAGGTCTTCAGAAAATTATTCTCTGGTAAACATTTGAGTCTCACGGCTTTCAAAAGATATACTTCTCCATGTCACCTCTGGCTGAGAACCAAAAACTGTTACAAGAAAATTACTGAAATTCTCCACAAAAGGTAAACCATTCATTTAGAAAGCAGTCAAAGCCTCAGGAGACCTTGTCTAATGTAGATGAATGAGTGGAAAAGAATGCTAAGCCTTTGGTGCACATATTTTATTTCTCTGACTAGATACTTCTCTAGGGGTACAAGGAAGGAACGTTATGGAATAATAAAATTTATAAACATATAAAATTAAGGAGACATTCTTAGGGGAAATGTTAGATTTTGTTTTGTTTTTAATGTGCAAAGTGGAAAGACAGTCTGTAAAAACAATGGATGCTGGGAAACTGATGTTTCAAAACCTGTAAGGAATGTGAAAGTAGCAATGAAGAACAATGCTATATTGGGAAATGAAATGTGGCAATAAAAATCTCTCTTTGGGAAGGGAGCTTTCCAAGGCGAGATTTTGTAATTCGATCATTCATTTGGCAAAGGCTAGAGTCCTCTTTTCGATTGCTAGAAAAGATGCTTAAATCACAATTTTTATAGTTTCCTTCAATGGAATTGTAGGAAAATGGCCAAATATGCACAACTGAATATGGCATCAAATCGGATGAGCTGTGTTGTGCATGAGATTGGACTTGAATCCTCATTTTGGCTCCCTTGTCAGCTTCTTAGTCATCGTTCCACTAAAGGAGGTTTATTGAGCCTGACTATGTGCCAGAAAGAGTGCAAGGAATCCAGAGGCCATTTCTTGAGGCCATTATTCTCCTTGGCAATTACTTCCTAACTCTTCTCAGTCTTCCAACACCTCGTCCCCCTCCCCCCTCATAGCTGGTGATCTTACTCTCTCATTGAGAAGACAGCAGCTAACAGAAGAGAATATCCATTATTTCTGCCAGAGTATCTACACATCCAGCCTTAGCCTGCCCCATAGTTACAACGATTAACTGGGCTCCAACCTGTGGCCAAACCCTCTGCAGGTGCACTGAATCCCTTTTCCTGTCATTGACTCAAGGACTCAGTTCCAGCTATTCCCCTTTATCTTCTGGATTAGTTTTTCTCTCTGACCCGGGACCATTTCCACTCTCATTCAAGCACTTCCGTTATTTCTATACTCAACTTCCACAAATAGTTGCCTGTAGTCTCAGTCATCTAGTATTACTGTAGCAGAGATGTTACTGCAAAAATAAGTGGAGTTAGTGCAGCCGGCTACCCAGTAGCCAGTCTTTGAGACAGAGGTGCGATGGGAAGCAAGACATTTATTGCATACTGGTAGGCAAGGAGACAAAGGGGATAGGTTCCTCCAAAATCTGCCTTCCTGAAATGAAGACTAGCTGGAGGTTTTATAGGAGAAAGAAATAAGGTTTTGAGTCCTATGAATGTTAATCTTTAGGTGGTCACAATGGCCATGTCGCAGATGTGTTGGTATCTGAATTGGTGTTTGGGGCCTGGAGGTGGGCTGGCTATCATATAATCTCCTGGGAGGTTCTTTTCTTTTTTTCTTTTATGTCTTTAGATTATTATCACTTGTTTATCCACAGTTCTAAAGAGAGCACAAATTACTCCATATCTTTAGAAAAACCAAGGGAAATGATGGATTCATGTTTGGAGTCAGAATTAAGAAACAGAAAGGTACAAGTCGTGCTCAAGATGCAACCACTTATTTTACTCTGCTTGTTCAATAGATACCATAAGTGGATGGCTTTAAAAAGGGAAATTTTATTCTGTGACAGTCCAATAGGCCACAAGTTTAAATTTAGGTCGTCAGCTCCAAGGGAGGCATTCTCTGTTGGCTCTGGAGGAAGATCCTTATCATCAATCTTCCCCTGGACTGGGAACTTCTGCGGTACAGGCACTCTGGGTCCTTTTCAAAGGATGCACTGTACTCCAAGCACTGCTTTTCTCCTGGTGGTACAAAGACCCCAAATCTCTCTGCCAGCTTCTCTTGTCTTTACATCCCAAGAGATTGCCTCAAAACGCAATACAGTCTTAGGCATTGAGTCCTGTCCTACTAACACAACTGCTGCCCATCCTCCCTTGTTAACATCATTGAGGCAGCATCTTATAAAATACAGAAATATCACAGAACACAAGGATTCATGGCCTAGCTAAATGGCTACACACATTTTTGTGGGGGATACAATTCAATCCATAATGTCTGTACACGTGGTCATCCCTTTCTCTCCTGTCGTTCTCTCTTGAAATCTTGAAGCCAAGATTTCATTCTGCTACTCTACCAAAACAGCTCCTGCCATGTTCACTGACAACTGCATGCTGCCAAGTCTCAGTCCTCAGCATTTGACACAGTTGATCATCTCTTATTTTGACACAATTTCTTTTTTTTCCTGGTATTTTTATTTATTTATTTATGTTATGATTGAATGAAAGTGTACATTCCCATATAAATTCACACGCTCACCTATATGCAGCTCCCACTGCTTTCCCTGCTCAGTGACAGCACAACCCTCCTCTCTGCTCCATACATGTCCTATCCTCCCAATAGTTTCCTATCCCCACTTCTCCACCCACTCCCCTTCTTCCAGCAAGAGGTCAGCAGGATGACATCCTATAGATGCACAGAACCATAAAATTCCCGCAAGATACTGTCTCTCTGCATCACCAAGTCTAATCCATTGCTGTCTGAAAAGTTGACCTTCATTATGATTTACGAACAGGGGCGGCATCAGAGCCAGAGGCCATGCTCCCAGGGGAACCCCAAAGCCCCTGGACCATCAACTGTGGTCTTTTATTGGATATCTCAGGGTGGAGCCCTATTTATTCTCTTGTTGCCAGTGACACTCAATTTTGTAAGCTCCATCAAGGCTATCACTGGTGATGGCTGGGCACCATCTGGTTCCTCTGGTCACAAGTCGATGTAGAGACCCAGTGACGTGGGCCTCTCTGTCTTCTGGGTTCTCTTTTCCCCATGTCCTTCTTGTCCTCAGTGATCACCCACTCCTGTTGAGTTGGAACCATTTGCTGTGCCCTCAGATGGCAGCTTGGCAGCTTTTAAGACCCCAGACGCCACTCAACAATGTGGGGTGCAGAAAGTCCTCATCAGCAAAACACTAGCTGTGCCAGTTGGCCTCGATTTTGCCTGAGAACATGGTCTCCAGCCCCCTGCCCCAGCTACTCTGTCCTTGCAATATTGTGTTAAGATGGGAGGTGTACTCGCATTGCATTGAAGTCCAATTATTATTGATCTTTCTAATATGTGCTGTCACCAATTTCACCCAACAAAATTTCTATTAACTGTCTAATCTAAACCTCCTCCCCACCATTGTAGCTGTCAAAGAGTCTTTTCTTCTATTCATGCGTCTGTTTTTTAGTTCTTATCATAGGGGTCTCATACAATATTTGTCCTTTTGTCACTGACTACCTTCACTCAGCGTAATATCCTCCAGTTGAAACCAGATTAAGAGATGTTTCCTGCTATTATCGTTATTATTGTTGCATAATGTTCCGTAGAGTATATATACCATAATTTACCTATCCATTCCTCTGCTTTTGGGCATCTGGGTTGATTCCATCTTTCTGCTATCGAGGACTGTGCTGCCATGAACATTTGTGTTCGTGTATCAGTTGGTGTGAATGGCCTTGACTCTGTAGGATATGTTCCAAGCAGTGGAATTACCAGGTCAAATGGTGTATCTGGATCCATTTTTTTAAGGTAGCACCAGATTGCTTTCCAAAGAGGTTGCACCATTTTGCAATCCCACCAACAGTGTAGGAGAGTTCCAATCTCCCCACAGCCTTTCCAGCATTTGTTGTTTTACATTTTTTGGACAATGGCAAACCTTGTTGGGATGAGATGGTATTTCATTGCAGTTTTGATTTGAATTTCTTTAATAGCTAATGATTGTGAGCATGTCCGCACGTGGTTTTTTGGCTGCTGGGATCTCCTCTTTAGAGAAGTGTCTGTCCATCTCCTTTGCCCATGGCTTGATTGGATGAATTATCTTTTTCTTATTGATATTTTGTAGTACCTTATAGATTATGGAGATCAGGTGTCTGTCTGACATATAGTTACCAAAGTGACACAATTTATTTACTTCTTTTGGTTCTCCTGCGTATCTCAACGTGTGCATCTTCTCAGTGTCCTTTAATTTACAAGGTGATTCCTTATATTCCTGACCTCTAGCCCGTGGAAGCAGCAGACAAGAAATCAAATGACTCATTGCATTGGGAAAATCTGCTACAAAAGACCTCTTTACAACATTAAAAAGCCAAGATGCTACTTTGAAGACTATCCAAGCCATGGTGTTTTCAGTCACCTCATATGCATGTGGAAGCTCAACAATGAAGAAGGAAGACAAGTGAATTGATGCCTGTCATGGATTGAACTGTGTCCCCCCAGAAGTATGTGTAGCCATGTGGCTGGACCATGAATCCCTGTATTCTATGATTGCCCTCCATTTTGTGAACTTTCTATGCTGTATGTTAAAAGATTAGGGTGTGACTATCAATCCCATCATAGGACCACCTCCCTGCTCCACTGTAAAGGGACTTTCCCTGGAGTGTGGCTTACCCCATCCTTAATCCTTTCATCCTGCAAGAGATAAAAGGAAAGGGAAGCAGACTGAGAATTGGGAACCTCACACCATCAAGAAAGCAGCACTGGGGGAAGAGCACATCATTGAGATGGGAGGTTCCTGTGCCAAGACACTCCCTGGACAAAGACTGATGCAATACCAGACTTTCCTCCACAGCCAACAAGCAGGAAAGCCTTCCCCTGGAGCAGACATCCTAAATTTGGACTTGTAGCCTGCCGGACTGTGTAAGAATAAACCTTCCTTTGTTAAAGCCATCCACTCTGGTATTTCTATTAGAGCAGCACAGCTGACTGAAACAATGCCTTTGAACTGTGAGGTTGGAGAAGGATACCGAAGATACTGTGTGCTGCCATGAACA
The DNA here is from genome assembly GCA_028571685.1 of Heterohyrax brucei. Taxonomy (NCBI): domain Eukaryota; kingdom Metazoa; phylum Chordata; class Mammalia; order Hyracoidea; family Procaviidae; genus Heterohyrax; species Heterohyrax brucei. Next base: position 52,417,079 of record CM053149.1, on the reverse strand, counting down.
AATCCATATCCAAAGAAGTACAACCAGAATGCTCCTTAGAAGCAAGGATGGTGCAGTGCCATCTCACATGCTTTGGACATGTTTTCAGGGGGTGGGGGTACTCAGTCCCTGGAGAAGGATATCATGCTTGGCAAAATGCCAGCCAAGCCAAGTGCCGTCGGGTGGAATCCGACTCATGGCGACCCTAGGGGCCAGGGTAGAACCGACCCACAGAGTATTCAAGGAGCACCTGGCAAAATAGATCAGCCAAAAAGAGAAAGACTGTCAACAAGATGGAATGACACAGTGGCTGCAACAATGAGCTTGAGCATAACAACAATCCCAGGGGTGGTGCAGGACTGGGCAGTATTTCATTCTACCGCCCACAGGGTTGCCATGAGCTGAAAGCTACTTGATGGCAAACAACAGGTACTAGAATGCCTCAGGCTCAGTCCTCCAAGCTCTTCATCGACACACCCTTTCTATGTTATCTTACATGATCCCATGACTTTATATTACCTCCTCCCTATGGATGCTTTTCAAATTCATGAATCCAGCCTGATCTTCCTTTGCAAGCTCAAACTCTCCAACTGGTTGCCCACTTGACATCTCCACTGGAACATTCAATATGAATCTTAAACTCTACAGTTTCAAAATCAGACTCCTCATTTCTACCTTTAAATCTGCTTCTCCTTCAGTCTTCCTCACCCCATTTAGTGGCTCCTTTCTATAAATCACGTAGGCCAAAATCTTTGCAGCATCCCTGCCTCTTTTCCACCTTGCAGTCAATTGTCAGTTTGACAGAAGATACTAAGCCTTCAGTTCAGATGCTTTACTGGTTTGGTTTTCTATGTATCTTAACTCTGATAACGTCATCACTTGCAGTGCAATTTACTTGGTCAAAATTATCCTTATCGTTCTGCATTTCTAACTGCTCACCCTCACATACTTACCGTCTGTTGTCAATTGTTCAGTTGTGTCTCCCCCAAATATGTGTTGGAATCCTAATCCTTATACTTGTGGAGATAATCCTGTTTGTGAATAGTGTTTTCTGTTACACTGATGAGGCCATATCAGTATAGGATGTGTCCCAAATCTAATCACTTCCAGGTTAGAAAAAGGGCAGAATAGACACAGAAGCAAGCACAAAATGGGAGATAATTGCTGCCTTAGTCATCTAGAGCTGCTTTAACAGAAATAACACATGTGGATGGCTTTAACAAAGAAAAATGTATTTTCTTGCAGGAAAGCCCGCTAAAAGTCCAAATTCAAGGTGCTGGGCCCAGGGGAGTTGAAAGCATACTCTCTTTCGGTTCTGGAGGAAGGTTCTTGTGCTGCATTAGTCTTTATTTGGTCTCAGATCATCTCGGCACAGGAAACTCAGATCTGAAGTGTGCGCTCTGCCCCAGGTGCTGCTTTCTTGATGGCATGACGTCGCCAACTCTTCACTGCCTCACTATCACAACTACCACCCATCCTCCCTCATTAACACCACAGAGGCGGGATTTACAACATATAGGAAAGTTACACACTAGCTTGCATTTTGGGGGTGGGGGGGACATACTTCAACCCATAACAGCTGCCATGTAAACGCTTCAAGGAGACAAGAAACACCATAGCTGCAGAAGCTGCAAGATCCAAGAATCTTCCCCCGGAGCTGACGGCAAGAACCTTCCCCTAGAGCCAGAACTCCAAATTCAATCTTCTTGCCTCTGGAATTGTGAGAAAACTAATTTGTGTTTCTTAAAACCGTCCACTTGTGTATTTCTGTTGTAGCAGCACTAGCTGAGACTTTTCCTTGCAGTTTAATTTCCATAGAGCCATCAGTAAATCCTTTTAAACCTTAGATCACTTTGGTCATTTGCACTCAACCCTCCAATGGCTCTCATGCCATATAAGTAAATAATTAAGCCCTTACAAAGGTCCTACGTGTCCTGACATGTAATGGGCACGTTATGTCTCTGACCTCATTTATTCATGCTGCCCAGCCAAGCTGGCTTCAGTGCCTTGGCATTCTGTGCTCTTTCTGCTGAATGCTGTTCCCCCATATACCTGCATGGCACAGTCTATTGCCTTCTTTTATGTCTCTGCCTAAATGTCCCCTGTAGAAGAGTCCTGAAAGATAGTGCCATCTCCCTATCACTCTCTAGGTTCACCTAGCTACATTAGAATATGTCAAGAATGCAAAGTTTTTCTCAGAATTTTGAGATTGAAATTGCTCTCAGCTGAAAATTTAAAAACAATTCAGACTTCATTGATTTGGGACTCCAATTTTATATCAGTGTTGTTTGTTGCCGTTAGGTTGATTTCAACTCATGGCTCCTCCTGTATACAGAGTAGATCTATTTGGGGAATTTTCAAGGCTGTGACCTTTTAGGGGAAACCCTGGTGGCAGAGTGGGTTAAGTGCTATGTCTGCTAACCAAAAGGTGGGCAGTTCAAATCTACCAGGTGCTCCTTGGAAACTTGACGGGGCAGTTCTACTCTGATCTCTAGGGTCACTGTGAATCTGACTCGACTCGACAGCAGTGGTAATGGTAACCTTGTAGAAGGATATTGCCAGATCTGTCTTCCAGGGATATCCCTGGTGATGCAGTGGTTAAGCTTTTAGTTACTAGTGAAGAAGTCAACCACTGGAATCCACCAGCCAGTCCTAGAAACCCCTACTGGGCAGTTTCACTCTGCCCTATAGGATTGCCATGAATCAGAATCAACTCAACAGCAATAGGTTTGGTACACACACACATATACACACACACAAACACATATATATGTATAGGATCTTTGGTGATACAGTGATTAAGTGCTTGGCTGCTAAATGATAAGTCAACACTTCAAATCCACCAGTGTCTCCATAAGAGAAAGATGGCAGTCTGCTTACATAAAGACTTATGTTTGTTGTTGTTGTTAGGTCCCATTGAGTTGGTTCCAACTCATAGTGACCCTGTGAACAACAGAATGAAACACTGACCGGTGTTGTGCCATGTCCACAATTATTTTTATGCTTAAGTCCATTGTTGCAGCTACTGTGTCAGTCCATCTAGTTGAGGATCTTCCTCTTTTCCACTGACCCTCCACTCTACCAAGCATGACGTCCTTCTCCAGGGACTGATCTTTCCTCACAACATGTCTAAAGTATGTAAGATGCAGTCTTGCCATCTTTGCTCCAAGGAGCAGTCTGGTTGCTCTTCTTCCAGAACAGATCTGTTGTTCTTTTGGTGGTCCATGGTACATTCAACTTTCTTCTCAAACACTACAATTCACAACCACCAATTCTTCTTCTGTCTTCTTTATTCGTAGTCCAGCTTTTGCATGCATGTGATGCGATTGAAAATACCATGGCTTCAGTCAGGCACATTTTAGTCTTCAAGGTGACATCCTTACTTTTGAATACTTCAAAGAGGTCCTTTGCAGCAGATTTTCCCCGTGCAGTGTATCTTTTGATTTCTTGACTGCTGCTTCCAAGGGCATTGATTGTGGACCCAAGTATAATGCAATCTTTGACAACCTCAATCCTTTCTCCATTTATGACAATGTTGCTTACTGGCCCAGTTGTGAGGATTTCTGCTTTCCTGATGTTGAGGTGCAATCCACACTGAAAGCTGTGGTCTTTGATCTTCATCAGTAAATGCCTCAAATCTTCTTCATTTCCAGCAAGTAAAGTGGTGTCATCTGCCTAACACAGGTTGTTAAAGAGTCATCCTTTAATCTTGATGCTTCGTTCTTCTTCATATAATCCAGCTTCTCAAATTATTTGCTTGGCACACAGATTAAAAAGGCATAGTGTAAGGATACAACCCTGATGCACGCCTTCCCTGGCCTTTAAGCATGCAGTGTCCCCTTGTTCTGTTTGCATGACTGTCTCTTGATCAACATACAGATTCCTTAAGAGCACAATTAGGTGTTCTGGAATTCCCATTCTCCTCAGTGTTAGCCATAGTTTAGTATGTTCCACACAGTCTAATGCTTTTACGTAGTCGATGAAACACAAGTAAACATCTTGCTGATAATTTTTGCTTTCAGCCAAGATCCACCTGACATCAGTGATGATATCCCTGGTTCCATGTCCTCTTATTAACCCAGCTTGCATTTCTGGCAATTCCTTGTCAATGTATTATTATGATTGCTTTTGAATGATCTTGAGCAGAATTTTACTTGCGTGTAATATCAATGATATTGTAATTTCCACATTCAGTTGGATCACCTTTCTTTGGAATGAGTGTAAGTATGAATCTCTTCCAGTCAGTTGGCCAGGTAGCTGTCCTCGAAATTTCTTGGCATAGACAAGTGAGTACTTCAGCGCTGCGTCTGTTGAATTATCTCAGTTGATGTTCCATCAATTCCATGAGCCTTATTTTTTGTCAGTGCCTTCAGTGCAGCTGTGACTTCTCCCTTCAGTACCATTGGTTCCTGATCATATGCTACCTCTTCAAATGGCTGAACATTAACTAGTTCTTTCTGGTATAATGACTCTGTGTATTCCTCCCATCTTCTTTTGATGCTGTTTGACTCATTTAATAGTTTCCCTTTATAATCTTTCACTATTGCAACTCAAGGCTTGCATTTTTTTCTTCAGTTCTTGCAGCTTGAGAAATGCAGAACGTGTTCTTCCCTTCTGGTTTTCCATTTCCGGCTGTTTGCATATGTCATTATAGTGCCTCTTTTGTCTTCTCAAGCTGCTCTCTGGAATTTCTGTTTAGGTCTTTTACTTTGTACTACTTTATAGCTTTAGAAATCCTATTGGGCAGTTCTACTGTGTCCTGTGAGGTCACAATGAGTTGGAATTAACTGACATGAAAAAGGTTTGGCTTAAATGTGTGTGTGTGTGTGTGTGTGTGTGTGTGTGTGTGTTATCAGGCACCTAAAGACCACGTTATATATATTTACTCTCTCTGTTTCACCAATTTCTTTTGTTGTATCATTTATTTTGTTTTTCCCTTAAATAAATACAAGAAAGATGTGAGGGGCTATTGTATACAGTGGAAGAGACAGTGGACAGAGATTTAGGCGAACTGAATTATAGTCTCAGCTTCACCATCCACCAACTGACTGTGTGCCTGTGAGCCTGTTGACTCCTTCCCAGAGTTTCAGTTCTTTCCTCTGTAAAATGAGGGTGGTCAGTGGGGCTTCTGGTGGGAAATCAAGCTGCAGAGGAAATTTTCTAGTTAGTACCGCTTACCATTAACTCCATTTCATCTGACAAATAAATGTCAAACATCTCTCACATGCAAGATACTGTACTGGTGACAATAGAAAATCAAAGACATCCTTGCCTTCAGACGGTGTTTTAGTCAGCTAGGGCTGCTTTAACAGAAATACTACAGAGTGGATGACTTTGACAAAGGAAAGTTTACTACATAGTCTGGTAGGCTAAAAGTCCATATTCAGGGTGTCTGCTCCAATGGAAGACTTTCCCCTTGTTAGCTCTGGAGGAAAGTCTGGTATTGCATCAGTCTTTGTCCAGGGAGCATCTTGGTGCAGGAACCTCAGGTCTGAAGCATGCAATCTTCTCCGGGTGCTGCTTTCTTTATGGTATGAGGTTCCCAGTTCTTTGTCTGCTCCCCTTTCCATCTCTTTCAGGATGAAAGGATTAAGGGTGGGGCAAGCCATGCTCCAGGGAAACTCCCTTTACAGTGGAGCAGGGAGGTGATCTTCTGAAGGGATTTACAGTGCCACCCTAATCCTTTAACATACAGCACAACAAAAATCACAAAATGGAGGGGAATCTTAGAATACAGGGAATCATGGCCCAACCACAGAGCTACACTTATTTTGTGGGGGGGGACACAGTTCAATCCTTGACATTCTACCCTTTGGCACCCCAGCAACCACATCATTGTAACATGGAGCACATTCATTCCATCATAGCAAAATCTATTCCATAAGTCTACTCCATGTGATAGAAGTCTTAAATCAGTTCCAAGTCCAAAATTCAAAACTTCCTTTATATCTGTGAAACCTGGAGCACAGGCTGTCTGTTTCCAAAGCTACAATGGCAGAACAGGCGCAGGTTAGTCATTTCAGGGAAAGGAGGCATTAAGAGGCGGCAACAAGTGAGTCAGCAGAACTCATTACATTAGCCTTCAAAGGTTTGAAAATACTCTTGCATTTTCTGAGACATTTTACACAGTGGCCTTGTCCTCCAGAATCTAGGTATTGGCCACACTCTCTGGATTCTGAGTGGTGACCCCAGCTCTTTACGACAACTGTGCCTTCAAGGCCTACTTGGACAGAAACTCTGCCCCATTGGCTGTAGGTGCACCCTAAGCTCAAATGAGTGGCAATTCCACCCTTACAAACACAGGATGCCATGGTTCCACCCTTTCAAACCCCTGAGGTCATGGCTATACCTTTTGACACAGACAGAATTCAGCTTCTCATGGTCTTTGTCCCTTCAGTTTCTGCTTCCCATGGCTGCACGGCGCGGGCCTGAGGCCCACATCTGCACCACAGGGGCAACTGTTCCAAAGCTCTGTAGCTCCACTGATTCAAGTGCCTGGGGGCACCCAACTCAGCGAGGAAAACTTGGTGCACGGGCACGCAGCTCTGCGCTCCGTGGGTCAGCTCCCGGAGGCACCCCGTTCCACGAGGAAAACTGTGCAGGCAGTCAGCTCTCTTGCTCCATGGGTCGGCTCCAGTGCTGCCCCTGGTTCTGCTGCTGCCACTGCTGCTGCCACCAGTCCTCTGCTGTTTCTCACAGTCTGCACCTTCTTCTTTCCTTCTGAGTCTCCTATGCAGTCACAGTTTCAAAATGGCTCCCACATTTTAGGTATTTGCTAGAGCAGCACCCCGCTGTCATGGTACCACATTCTGTTTTAGTCAGCTAGTGCTGCTCTAGCAGAAATATCACAGAATGGATGGCTTTAACAAAGAAAAGTTTACTCTTACATGGTCCAGTAGGCTACAGGTCCATATTCAGTGTGTCCACTCCAGGGGAAGGCTTTCCTGCTTGTTGGCTCTGGAGAAAAGTCCAGAAAAGTCCAGAAAAGTCCAGTCTTTGCCCAGGGAGTGTCTTGGTGCAGGAACGTCAGGTCTGAAGGACGTGCACTTCCCCCAGTGCTGCTTTCTTGATGGTGCGAGGTTCCCAGTTCTCTGCTTGCTTCTCTTTCCTTTTGTCTCTGCAGGATGAAAGGATTAAAGGTGGGGCAAGCCACACTCCAGGGAAACTCCCTTTACAGTAGAGCAGGGAGGTGATCTTCTGAAGGGATTTATAGTCCCAACCTAATCCTTTAATGCATAGCACAGCAAAAATCACAAAATGGAGGACAATCTTAGAATATAGGGAATCATGGCCAGTCACAGGGCTACACCTATTTTGGGGGAGACACAGTTCGATCCATGACAGATGGAAACACTGGCGGCACAGTGGTTAAGAGCTACAGCTGCTAACCGACAGGTCAGCAGTTCAAATTCACCAGGTGCTCCTTGGAAACTCTGTGGGGCAGTTCCACTCTGCCTATAAGGCTGCTGTGAGCTGGAACGGACTTGACAGTGAAGCCCCACCCTCTAAGGTAACTCATGGAATAGTAGAGGAGAGAAGATCTTGGTATATTACAATTAAAATAAATATATATTTTAAATTGCATAGTACGGTTTTGTACCCCACCCTCATTTTCAGGTGAAAGAACTGAACTGAGTTTCCAAGAAGTGAAGTGATTTATTAAAAAATACACAGCAAGTAGTAGAGTTGGGGCTTTCCAAAGACCTCGACAAGTTTGATTACTTGAAAGGTAGAATTAAATTCATTTTCCCAACATTTAAAGTCAATTGTGTTCGAGCGAATCCTGACTGGCAGCCTCATGCATGTAAGGGTAAAACTGTGCTGCATACGATTTTCAATAGCTGATTTTTCAGAAGCAGGTCACCAGGCTTTTCTTTTAAAATACCTCAGAATAGGCTCAAACCTCCAACCTTTCTGTTAGCAGCTGAATGTTTTAACCATATGCACCACCAGGGACTCCTGCTAACATTAAAAACAACAACAACAACAACAAGAAAAAACCCTAGTGACAGAGTAGACCTGCCCCAAAGAGTTTCCAAGGAGAACCCAGCAGATTTGAACTGCTGACCTTTTGGTTAGCAGACATAGCACTTAACCACTATGCCACCAGTGTTTCCCATCCTCAACATTAGCCACTTAATAATATCAGAGTATAGATTCCAAAGCTGAATTCTTCTCTATTTTCATAACCTTTGAGAAGCTGTATGTAAGAGCTCTTTGGGAGATGATTCTTATATTTTTGCAGCTTGATAGTCTATCTATACCAATATGCAAAAGCCACCAGGATTTAAATGCCTGAAGACGAATAGGTTGTCCACCTGTGTACACAGTCCAATGTTTGGACAGGATGAGCTATGATTAATTTAAATCAATAACTGAAAAATCACTCCACCCTTTCTTAAAGAAATGGAGGGAGAGGGAGTACATTGGATGAAGAATTGCAGTTTTGCAAAGAGCTTCTGAAGCCGCCCATAAAAACAGCCATAGGTAATTCCTGGGTCAACACAATCTACCTTTGGTTTAATTAAAAAAAATAAAAATAAAAATCTTACGAGATAGAAAACCACCAGAATTTTGACACTCCTGTTCTGTGAACCCGTTCATCCCAGATAATCAGGGAATCCTGTTGTAAGAAATGCAGTTCCGTGGACTTGACCTTGCTCAGTGACTCTAGACTAGAGAAGAAAATGACCGCCAGATTGAAGAACTCTTTATTCTCTGGCCAGACTCTGATCAGCAGAGAAACAAGATAATGGTGCCTGTTGAGTGAGCACCCCTGAAGAGCCCGCCCTCAACCCACAGCAGCAAGAAACAAGGAGTAGCCATATGGTTTGGGGGAGGCAGGCCCGCTGAGGCTGAACAAGGAAGAGTATGTTCTGCTGTCCCACAAATAAGGTCACTGCATTGTGAAACCTGAGTGTGGCTTAGCTAAAGCATCACCTGTCCCATCCCATCACTTCACAGCTGTGCCTCCAAGTTTCAAAAGCAATGGCCTCAGTGTTGTCACCTTTGATGATCCCCTCATTCTGTGGGGTGGAGTTATTACAGTTAGCTGTTAGGGTAGTGGTAGAGTGAGCCTCTGACTCAAGGTGACGTCCTGCGCAATGCAACAAAATGCTACCCGGTCCTGCACGCCCATCCCTGTGATTGATTGAGGATTTGGCCTTTGTGATCCACAGGGGTTTTCCTGACTGATTTTCAGAGGCAGATCACCAGGCCTGTCTTCTTTGTCTGTCTTAGTCTGGCAGCTCTGTGGAAATCAGCTCAGCATCATAACAACACACTGCATCCATTGACAGATGGGTGGTGGCTGCCCGTGAAGTGCATTGGCTGGGAACTGAACCCAGGCCTCCTGCAAGGTAGGGTAGGTTTCAGCGTTTATACTGTAGATGAGAACATGAACCTGTAGCTCATTGCTGGTTCTTGTCCTGTCCTATTGGCCAGCTGAAATAAGATGGATGCTATATCATCAGTTGTAAGGGAAATAACCCAACCCCGTGCTGTCTGGTCGGTTCCGACTGGTAGGTCAGAGTAGAACTGCCCCGTAGAGTTTCCAAGGGAAATAGGAAGTGGAAATTTACTGTTTGCACAAATAAGGAGTAACGTGGGGTGAGCAGCTGAAGGACCAGGAGCTCTGTGTTCCACGGGAGTGGGAGATTTTGTATTCTCCATTCTCCAGACGTTAGGGGTTGGCACCTGAGATAGGAAACCCCAAGCCCTCCCAAACCCGTCTTTGGGGATCCCGTGGTCAGTCCTGCTGCACAGAAGGGGAACTCTTGGCTCTTTAAATCAGTGGGACACGGCTGTGTGTGCAGAACATCTTCCCCTCCAGCAAAATTCAAACCCGAGGAGGCACAGCCAGTTAGACCCTGTGCAGGACTGGTGAACCCAGTTTAGTTTGCGCGTGCGCAAAATTCAAACCTATGTTAGGGCCACAGCTACGACGGGGCCAAGACAATTACAGATCGTGGCTCGGAGGGCTGCACGTGACGGGCAGGAACCAAGAGAGAGCCTGGAAGCTCCAGGGGCCGTTTCAAACTCAAAAAATGTTCAGTGACTCTCCCAAGCTCACATTCACACAATCTGTCAGCGAGGAGCCTGAGTTACAAACAGTTGTATTCTGGGTTTGGTACTGTCGTTGTCAACGCTACAAAGCCAGACCCAAAGCTCATCAAGATGAGGTCACCAAGGGGGTTATTTAACAAAGCCACGGGGAGCAGTCACGGGTCAAAGCAGGATGCACACCATCCTGGCAGCACCCAGCTTCCTTCCTGCCTATAACTAAATGTCCCAGGGATTTGACCACTTACACCTTTCTACAGTACTGTCTCTTCTCCCTCTTCTTCCAGGCCACTGAAAAAAATGCCACAGCATCCTGAACTCTCGTCCATACCTCTGCCCCTAAACTGACCCTGAGAATCAGGAGCACCTTTTCTGTTTTGTGAGGGGAGTTTTGTCTTTAAACTTAATAACTAAGGGGGCAACTCATAGGCTGATGAAGTACCAGAGTTTCTCATTACTAGAAAATTTAAAAGGAATGGCAGTCACTTTCCCGAAATAATAGCTAAGTGCTCAGCATAGAGCCTATCTTAGTAGATACTCAGTCAATGGCAGATCTTTTTACCATTATTGTAACTGTTCTGGGAAGCTCAGCTGATGAGGAGCAGAGCCAGTATTCAAACCTAGGTCTTCACACTCCTGGGCCAGTCCTCCATGAGGGCTTTTCCACTGGAGCTATGATGCTTGGGTTAAGCAGCATGGCTAAAAGGGCACTGTGAACTTGGAGGTGGAAAGAAAGTAGGGGTGGTGATGAACAAAAACGAGGGAAAGGCCTTCTCCGCAGTCACCCAGAAAGGGTCATCCAGTCTTAGTTGTGGCACTGGCCACAGGGAATACAGGGCTAAGGCTGAAGGCGCATTGTGCTGGAGAGGAAGAAAGTTGCACAAGGACTTGGGTCATGTTATAAATATCCATCTTTACATCCCACCTCTAATAGAAAGACCAGAATACGAAGCACGTGTTGGCTGGAAACGAAAGAGTTGAGAGGACGAATCTATCTACTTGTGCTGCCTGTTTTGCTAGGACACAAATGTTGTGGTGGGTGGGGGTCAGGGTTTAGCATTAAAGAGCTTACTTTGGCACAAATGGTTTGCAATTGGCTGCTAATGCACTCAGCTACTCTGCTTAAGAAAGGCCTGGCTAACTGCTTCAGATTACAGCCAAGAAAACCCTATGGAGCAGTTCTGAAATGCACAGGGTCGCCATGAGATGGAACAAACTCCCCAGCAATGGAGTAGGTGAGAGTTAAAAGAGGAACTGGTTGAAGAGAGAGATTTGGGAATCCGGAAAAGGACTGGAGGCCTGGGGAAATTCTTTCTTAACTTTTGCCTGCTTCTAGACTAGCTCTGGTTCTGTGCAATTTCTAAAAAATCGCCTGGCCTGTCACAACTCCACCCAGACTCTCCTCCCAGTCATTCCCCAACACCCACGCATTTATTACCGCCACTCTCCCAGTTCTCTGAAAAGCCCAGTGAAATCTGACTTTCCTCAGCTCCTCCCAACAAGCGTCTACCTAGTTGCCTCCCTCAGGGACACCCACTCTCCCCCACTGGCCATGTGGAGACGATCTTTTTCTCCCATCCGTTTACACTTGTGTATTTGGTTTTTGACGCAGGGCTGACCCCACATGTTACATTGCTGCACGCAGAGCACATTCGGCGGCCAGATGACTTACGACACATGCTTGTCCTTGTCTTCTGCCCTTTCATAGGGGGCCATGATTTAGAAGATGAATGTTTATAACATGACTCAAGGAATTTCATCCTCCTCTGGAAAACTGTGTAGGAGAGACTCCTAATGGATGAAGAGTAATGTTTCCTGGGCTCCAGCCAAATATTCAGACTTGTTCTATAAAGCTCCCACCTTCACCTTCTCCTGTTGTTTATTTATTGTAAACTTGCTCCTTCACCGCCACCCCTGGCTCACTCCAAAGGGAATAGTGACAAGTGACTGAGCTTCTCATTTTGGTTTTTGTGGATAAACTTGTCTGCCGTGATGATGTGTTAATTCTGTATTAAATGATTTCCTGATCAAGCACCCTAAAAGGCCGCAACACTCTCCACTCTTGCACTGAATTGGGATCCCCTAAAAGGTGAGTCCAGCTGAGTTGGTGGAGCTACCCAGGTGGAAGAGCAGCATCTTGTCAATAGGAAACATCTCAGCAGGGGCCTCCTTGAAGGTAGGTCTGTGGGAGGTGGTGTGTCATATTGGAATGGCGCAGGATTTGGAGTCAATCCTGGTTCAATCACTTGAGGAAGTGAGGTAGCTGCTTTGAGCCTCAGTTTCCTCATCTATAAATGGGGATAATAATAAACACCCCTCAAAGTTATTGCAAGGATGAAATAAGGCAAATCACATTCAAAGAGGATAATAATAAAAAATAGTTCCTGGTGTGTCTTCCTTTGATGGATTTCTTGTCATTGTCATGACACTGGGGAAGGAAGAGGCTGGATGCTGCAAGGAAGGGAAGAGTGTTACACAGGAGAATCTCCACCCCTCTTAAAATTGAAAAAGAAAAAGAAAACAAACCTACTGCCGTTGAGTTGATTCTGACTCATAGCAACCATACAGAAAAGAGTAGAACTGCCCCATAGAGTCTCCAGGGGGCGCCTGGTACGTTAGAACTGCGGATCCTTTGGTTAGTAGACAGAGAACTTAACCATTACACCACCAAGATTTCCCTATTCCTATTAGTTGATTAAAACTTTGAAAGGATTCTGAGAAGTAAGACAACTTTGAGGACATCCCAGAATAGGGGTTCCCTGGGCAGCAACAGAAAATGTTAAAAAACAAACAAACAAAAACAAACAGTTGTCATGGAGTTGTTTCCAACTTATAGCAAATGCATGTTTTTCAGTCTAGAACTGGGGTTTTCTGTGGCTCACTTTTAGGAAACAGATTCCAGGCCTTTCTTCTGAGGTATCTCTGAGCAGACTTCAACTTCCAACCTTTCAGTTAACAATCAAGTACGTTAATCGTATGTGCCAGCCAGGGACTTTGACAAAATGTTAAAACCAAATAAAACCCATTGCTATCAAGTAATCTGCAACTCAGTGACTTTGTGGGACAGAGTAGGACTGCCCCATAGAGTTTCTGAGGAGCTCCTCATGGATTCAAACTGCTAGCATTATAGCTAGCAGCTATAGTATTTAAGCACTACACCATCAGGTTTTCCAACAAAATGTTAAATGCCCTGAAAGAATTACTGCATTAGACAAGACATCTCTACAACAGTGAGATTAGAAAGGTGAAGTGGTAGTGTAACAGTCTGTGGTACAGCATAGAGTTTCTCCAGGAACGAGATTCACCACCCACTGCTGTGGAGTTGATTCCAACTCACAGTGACCCTATAGACAGAATAGAACTGCCCCATAAAGTTTCCAAGGAGTGCCTGGAGGATTTGAACTGCTGATCTTTAGCAGCTGCAGCACTTAACCACTATACCACCAGGGTTTCCAGAAATGAGATTAGCATGTGGGAATTCCTAGATTTCCTGGAACCTAGGGAAGACTGAACCAGTTCCAGGTGAAGCTGCCCTATGGGGAAAAGGACTCCCACACAAATATTATGAAGTAGAATCCATTTCTAGGTATGGGACTCATTAACTCTATAGCAACTAATGACAGCAACAACAGATATGGGCAGTAGAGGGGAAGGTCACGGCCATAGTATAAGGAAGCTAGGCAGTGAGTATCTAGCTAGCTGTCCAAAGACCAGGGAATATGCCGTAGTTATGATAGAATCAGCAGTTAGATGCCACCAATAACCCAAGCCACTTGAGGGAACTAGCAGCTGGAATCAGCAGAGATCACCAGTGTTATCAGTTTATTGGTCGTGAACTTGAGCCACAGATATCAGACACGAGCCTAGAAGACAGGACTAGAAACTACACTGGGTCAGAGACACAGCTAATAACTCTCTCGTTCACCATCTATGAGCTTCCGTCCTTAACTTGGTGCCCTTTGGTTTGGGCAGGTAGGGAACCTCAAAGATTAAGCATTTTTTCCCAAGATACTTAGGCTACCCCAAACAATCCACTCAGCCTTTAAGAGACTGTTTTGAATTCAAAGACTCCTGTAAATAGAAAGCTTTCTGCCTCCTGTCCCTAGGTAGCATGCTTAACATACTTGAAGCTAACCAGAAGGTTGGACACCACACAGAAGTGCCTTGGAAGAAAATTCTGGTGATCTACTTGCCAAAATTCAGCCACTGCAAACCCCATGGAGTACAATTCTACCCTGACATGCTTGTGGTCACCGTGAGTTGGAACTGATTTCATGGCAACTTATTTGATTTGCTTATCCTTCACCCCTGGTGCAGCAGAACGGAGACTTACAAGGACTCGTTGCAGAGGTCCTTTGCAGACAGAAAAAGAAGCCCAACTGAACTGCAAACTGTCATATTTTAACCCTAATTACACATGGATAGTAGAAATTTTATACATGTGAGTTCCCTTAAAGGAAATTGAAAATATCAAATCGATTGGAATTCTTCAAAATGAAAAGATAAATTTAACTATAGCTACTTCTAAAGAGGCTCTTCTGGTATACTAATGGTATATTTAATGTCTCATTACCAATACACCACCTTCTCTGGTACATTCTTAGTGTATTAAGTGTTGTTAATACAGACGGGAGTCATGGTGGTGTAGTGGTTAAGAGCTATTGCTGCTAAGCAAAAGGTTAGCAGTTCAAATTCACCAGCAACTCCTTGGAAACCTTATGGGGCTGTTCTCTTTTGGTCTATAGAGTCCCTAGGAGTTGGAATTGACTTGATGGCAACCAGTTTGGCTTTTCTTATTTGTTTGTTAATACAAACTGAGACAATGGTGGTCCAGTGGTAAAATTTTCACTTTCTGTGTAAGGGACCCAGAGTCAATTCCTGGCCAGAGCACGACATACACAGCCACTGCCGATCTGTCAGTAGAGGCTCATGGGCTGTTACGCTGCTGGTCAGGTTTCAGAAGAGCTTCCAGACTAAGACTTCTGAAAATTAACCAGTGAAAATTCTATGAACCATGATGGTCTAACCCATAAGTGAGCAGTGGTGTGACACAGGACAGGGCAGCATTTTATTCTGCTATGTGAGTGGTCCCCAAGAATTGAGGATGGACTCCATGCAGCTAACAATGACAATACAGATAACAAAGAAAACGTATACGTTTTATTGGGCATGAGCTGATCTTATAATATTGAAGGAAAACAAAATTGGAAATACTTCATTATGTTTGAATGACTTCTTTTTTTTTTATATTGAACATACAGTTAAGATTTTGTCCTGATACTCCTAAGTGTGAGGCGGGCAGCTATCATAGCAATGTCTCTTTGTTTGGTGACCAGCGACATTGGCAATGACCTTCTCACCATTTATAGTGTTCCCCATCCTGCTCCAAGGTTTGGGTCACTGTCTTAGCCAAATGCCAGTAAATTATTGCTACTTTCCTTTTCCAGTTTTATTCAGATTTTCTTCTATTTTCACTGAATCAACCCAAGTACGCTCTGTGAAAGATATAATTATGTCCATTTTTCGCATAAAAAGTAATGGATCAGTAGAGTTCAGTAACAGAATTACTGGTGCCAAAAATACAGTGTTTTTGCAAAGCTGGAGAGGGAGAATAGTTCCTACTTTGTTCTGTTCTGAAGGAAAAAATTCCGAGAAAGTTAATCTTTATTTTTTATTCTAAATTATCCCTTAACAGATTTTTATGTTAAACTTGGGAACAGAAATCCTCATGTGTTAAACAAGTGTGCAGGAAATTTTGCCATGTACATTTACAACATGGAACCAAGAGTTAAGATATTCCTAGATATTTATAGTTCATAAAAAGTGGTAAGAAGTTTGGGCTGATTCTCAAATCCTTTTAAAAATATGATTTTTAGAGGAGACTGAACAGCCACAAACTATAATCTGGGGATGGAAGGTGGAGGCCAGATACCCTATAGTTTCTCTCCAGTCATGGGCCTCTGAGAACCTGGCTAGGTGTGGAGAAAGCAAGCATGTCTGCCCACCTTCCTTTTCCTTTTTGCAAATTGTCTGGAGGAAACCAACAGCTGGGCTAAGTAAATGATCCATTTTCAGACCTCGCTTTCAAGATCCAATTATTTTCTCTGTGGAATTCTTTATTAATGGTTTGTGGTTTTCCTCTACCACTCATCTGTTAGTTTGTCATACTGTCATTGCTTATATATGATTCCCGCAGCTTTGTCACTGGTATTTCAAGTACCAGCAAAGTTACCTTTGGATAACAGGTTTCAGCAGAGCTTCCAGACTCAGACTAGGGAGAACCACTTGATGGCTTACTTTCTGAAAAAAAAATTGACCCGTGAAAACCTGACGAATAGCAGCAGAATACTGTCTGATACATGAGGTCTGACAATTAAGTCTGTGAACTTAATGGTTCTAAGTGCTGCATACTTCATTGCTGAATATCACTGCGGTCTCCTTCTAGCTACTCCCCTTGGGAAGCTATGCACTGATGCCAGTGCCTAGTCCGCCCTTTAAAGCAATTTGGGAAGCCTTTCTGGAATGCCTAGTGTGTATGGCAGTGCAGCAGCAAGTTCATGAACTTAATTGTATAGTTGTCTGTGGGGGAGTTTTTAGCCAGTAAGCAAATAATTGTGTTGGAACATGCTCCTTACTCAGCTGATCTGGCCCCTGGGGACCTTTTTCTTTACCCAGAGATAAAGGAAATATTGAAAGGAAGATAGTCAGGACATTAAAGGTAGTACAACAACAGCTCTGATGGTCATTCCAGAGAAAGAGTTTCAAAATTGCTTCAAAGGGTGGACCAGGTACTGGCATTGATGCATGGCTTCCAAAGGGAGTACTTTGAAGGTGTCCATAGTAACAGTCAGCAATGAGGTATGTAGCTCTTTTTCTGGGATGAGTTTGTGAACTTAATTGGCAGTCCTTGTAGTGCCAGAAAAAGAGCCCCTCAGGTTGGAAGGCACATAAAATACAGTTGGGAAAGTGCTAACATCTCAAAGTAGAGCTAACCTTAATGGCACAGATAGAGTCAAGCTTCTGAGACCTCCATTTGCTCATGTGGCATGACTTAAAACAAGGAAAAACAGCTGCAAATATTCATTAACGTTCAGAACATGGAATGTACAAAGTATAAATCTAGGGAAGTTGAAAGTCATCAAAAATGAAATAAAACACATAAGCATCTATATCATAGGCATTTGTGGGCTGAAATGGACAGGTATTGGCCGTTCTGAGTCAGATGGTAATATGGTCTACTGTACAGGCAATGACAAATTTAAAGTGGAATGGTATCACATTTATCACAAAAAAAATATTTCAAGATCTATCCTGAAGAACAACGCTGTCAGTAATAGGATAATGTCTACACACTTAGAGGAAGACCAGTTAATATAGCTGTTAGTCAAATTTACACACCAACCACTAAGGTCAAAAATGAAGAAACTGAAGAATTTTTTTTAATCAACTTCTACAGCTGAAATTGGTCAGGCATGCAACACGATGAATTGGTAATTACTGGTGATCGAAAAGTGATAGCTGGAAACAAAGAAGAAACATTGAGTTCAAAAATATGGCTTTGATTCTATTTTGAGTTAGTTTTTGTGTACGGTGTGAAGTATGGATCCCGTTGCATTTTTCCTTACAGTACACCTGGTTTTGTTAGCACCATTTGTAAAAGAGTCTTTTTCCCACTTAAGAGGACTTATGGACTTTGTCAAAGATCAGCTGACTGTAGGTAGATGTATTTATGTCTGGATTCTCAGTTCTGTTCCATTAGTCTATGTGTCTGTCATTGTACTGATACCAGTTTTGAGTACCGTGGCTGTGTAGTACGCTGTTGTGAGTACTGTGGCCATATAGTAGATTCTGAAACCAAATAGTGTGATGCCTCCTAATTTGCTCTTGTTTTTCAATAATGGCTTCTCCACAGTCTCTTTCCTCTCTGTATAAAGTTAGTAAATAGTTTTTCCATCTTGTTAAAAAAATGGCTGTTAGTATTTGGGTTGGGATTGCATTATCTCTATAGACTGCTCTGAATAGAACTGAAATATTCACAATTTGACTCTTCCTATCCATGAGCATGGGATATTTTTTTATTTCTTGAAATTGTCTTGAAGACAACGGGTTTTGGGCTTTTGGTTTCTCGCAGTAGTGTTTTGTAGATTTCTTTGGATGGCTCTCTACCATCCCCCTAAAATATGCATGTAATGATTTGGCTGGGCCATTATTCCCAGTATTTTGTGGTTGTGAGCCACTTTGTGATTTTTGTATGCTGTAAATCCTAATAAATTAAATTATGTTAATAGATTGGATTATGTTCAACAGGATTAGGGTGGGACTGTAAAACCCTTCCTAAGGTCACCTCCCTGCTTCACTGTAAAGGGAGTTTCACTGGAGTGTGACTTGCACCACCTTTTATTCTTTTATCCTATAAGAGAGAAAAGGAAATGGGGATGGCATGCATTGTTAAGCAGGGAAGAGGAAAAAAACGAGAGATAAAAATAAAAGTAACACAGCAGTTGGTAGCTGGGTAGACCGGGGGACCAGCATGGAAGCTGGGACTGGTGTTGGCCTAGGTCTGAACGAGAGTGAAGAGAAGAAAGAGAAAAAGAATACGACATGGGCCGGTGAATAGAGTCAGAGTGTGCACAAGGGCTTGTTAGAAGGGAGAGGATGTGCTGTACAGAGCTGGGTGGGAAGGATAAAGAGAAATATAGAAAAGTCAAAGAAAAAAAAAGGTGGCATGGCAGGAGCTGGAAGGTGGACGGGGTGAGATGACTGCGGGCCAGTGGCTCTCTGGGCAAGGAAGCAATGTGTGGCCTGGTAAGGTGGAATCTAAGTGGTGTACAGGCCTGTGTGAGAGGAAAAAAGAAAGGGGAGGGAAAGAGTGAAAAGATAAAAAATGGTGGCATGGCAGGAGCTGGAAGGTGGGGGAAGGAAAGTCCAAGGGGTTTCTTGGTCAGTGGCTGTCTCTCCTAGCAGTGTGACATGGTCCACTGAGAAGGCATGGAGGTGGCACATGGATTACGTGGACAGGAGAAAGAAAATGAAAAAGGGAAAGACAGAAAAGAAAAAACAGATAATTAAAAAAAAAAAAAATAGGACACTGAGGAAGCCATTTGGTGGGGGCAGAACCAGGGTGGAGGCCAGCTGGTTTCTCTCCTGTTGGCAGCCCATTGTGGCTTGTTGGGGAAGGAGAAAGAAAAGGAAAAAAGGGACAGAGAGTGAGAAAAAAACAGAGCTGAGGGGGCTCACCAGTGGGGATGGAGTGGTAGTGAGCCAGTGTCTCTATCACCTAATTGCACAGGACAGCCTGTCAGGAAGGGGCAGAGGTGGCATACAGGGTAGATAGAAGGGGAAAGAAAAGTAATAAAGAAAAGAAATAGAAGAAAAAGAATGGCTCAGTAGAAACTGGCTACTGGAGGCAGGCTGGACTCAAGAGCAATTTAGAAGGGAGGGGATATGATGTGTGAGTCTTGGTGGGAGGGAGAACGGAAAGAAACAAGAGAGAGGGGGACAAAAGAAAAAATCAATGGTGGCGCTGTGGGAACTAGCAGTGGGGGCAGGGTAGTCCCGGGGACACCAGGGGCCGGTGGTTCTCTAGTTGAGCTGTGCTGCGTGCCCTGGAGGGACAAAGGCAGTACAAGGGGCTAAGTGGGCAAGAGAGAGAAATGGAAAGAAGAGAAGGAGAAAGGAGAGAAAAAAAGATGGTGCTGAGGGAGCCAGCCCATGGGGTTGGGACAGAACTTGGATGGCAATGAGCTAGCACTCTCACCCTGTGATGCGGTATGGCTGGAGACAGTGCACAGGGCTACATAAGAATGAGAAAGGGAAAGGACAAAAAACAAAAATGACGCTGAGGGAGCTGGACTACGGGGTTGTTGAGGACCAGGGGCAAGGGGGGCCCACTGGGAAATAGCGGAGGCAGCGTTCTGGACTAAATGAACAGTGAAGGCTGGGGAAGCATGTTTTTCTAGCTACCGGGTACTCTGTCTCCTGTAGGGAGCTCCCTGAAGTTACCTTCCTGTACTGCTGTCTAGGGTCATTGCTGGTCTGTGCTCGAGAACGCCAAAGCTGTGCGGTGTTAGCTGATAGAACCTCAGCTCTGAACTTTCCCCGTTCCCTTTCTCTGTCAGTTTCTTCTTCCATCCAGAGTGTGATCTAGTTCTTTATCTCTTCATTTCATCCTTAGGGTTTGTCTTAGTAAATGAGGGCTGCTATGAGAGAAATACCACAGGTAGATGGCTTTTATAAGGTAGACTACAAGTCCAAATTCAGAGAATCAGCTCCAGCAGAAGTCTTTTTCTTTTCGTTCTAAAGGAAGATCCTTGTTGTCGGGTTGTTCCCTGGATTGAGATTTTCTGACGCACAGGGATCCTGGGTCTTTTCCTAAGGATGTGCTCTCATCCTGACACTGCTTTCTTGGTTGTGTGAAGTTCCCAACTCTGTTTGTTTCACCTTCCTTTATATCCGAATAGATTACATCAAGCCACAATACCATCTTGCATGTTGAGTCTTACCCCACCAACCTAATTGATGCCCACCCTCCCTCATCAACATCACGGTCCCTTATTAACATCATAGAGTCGGGGTTTACAGCATTTAGGAACATCACACAATACCAGGAAACATGGCCTAACCAAATTGGTACACAGTTTTGCAGAGACACAATTCTATACAAGTCATGTTTCCATGATTGATGTTTGTATCTATTTTACTTAGTTTTTCAGGTCTTTGCTGAACAAGGATAGCTGGTGCTTCTGACTGTATTGCTTTGTTGGCTCTGCCTCCCAAGTCATAGTATTTTAAATCACCTCATCTGTATGTGAAAGCTAGACTATGAATAAAGAAAACAGAACTGAAATCGAATTATTGTGTTAACCGAAAAACCAAACTCAGTGCTGTCTAGTCAACACCGACTAATAGCACGGTAGAACTGCCCCCACAGAGTTTCCAAGGAACACCTTGAGGATCTGAACTCCCAACCTTTTGGTACACAGCCACAGCACTTAACCACTATGCCACCAGGGTTTCCAGTTACAGTGATGGTGAAGAATATTGTGTATGCCATGGCCTGCCAGAAGAACAAACAAATCTGTCTTGGAAGAAGTACAGCCAGAATACTTCAGAGCCATGTTAGACACTTTGGTCATATTATTAACAGGGACCAGTCTGTAGAGAATGACATCATGCTTGGTAAAGTAGAGGGTCACTGAAAAAGGGAAAGACCCTCAATGACACAGATTGACATAGTGACTGTAACAGTGAGCTCAAGCATAAATGATTGTAAGGGTAGCATAGGACCAGGCAGTGTCTCATTTTGGTGACATAGGGTCAGATCCGACTCGACGGCACTTGGCTTGGCTTGGCAGGGTCACTGTGAGTCAGAAGTGTCTTGACAGCATTTAACAAGTACAATGTGTTTTCACTAATGAAAGCATTAAAGGACCAATTCAGAATTTTGATTATGAGTCAGGGGTTTTGATACCCATCATCAGAGATCACAGTGTCCCAGCAGACCCTGGATAACATAAAAGTTGAGTTCTTAATTTATTTGAGTTTTATTTTTTGAAAATTTGTGAAACATCAGGTGAAATATGAAAGTACCTAGCACAGGTGTTGTATTCTAGTCTCTTCTTAGCCTTTTTATTCTTTTAATGAAGCTTTTTAAAACATGGTGCAATGCATTCTTCTTTACTGCAGCAGTGTACTTGTACTCAAACAAATAAGGTCAAGGAATTTTTCATCTCAGGAAAACTATCACTAAAATTTATTCTTCATTATTGCAAAAGCAGTATTTACAGGCAAAATAAAGAAAACTAAAAGAATTTGAGTCTCAGGAAACAGTATTACGCATTCTGCATTATAAAAAAATAATTCTAACAGCTTAAGAAGCAGAAACAGCTGCCCTGGAATACTGCACACATGTTGCCAGTGGTGCGTTCCACCTGCCACATGTGGGAGCAATGCCAAGGTCCTAAAGCTGAACACAGGGTACGAATAACTTACAGGAGTTTCAGTCTCTTGAAAAGTACCAACGCAATGCATTATTCCTTATTACAAAGGCTTGGTTTCCTGTTCAGAAGCGAGCAGAGCTGGGAACCAGTAACACCTGGAGACAATGGACGCTATCAAGGGGAAATGACCATGGTGACCGATGAACACTGGCAATAGCTTATTCTCATGAAAAGCACATTCTCATGAGAACACAGTAACTGGAAAACATAGTGAGGAGGCCTATCTCACAGAAATAAAGGCAAATCTGTCAAGAGTGTAACAAACTCACACATTAAGGAGGCATTACCTAAGATGACACTCAATCTACACAAAAATGAGGCTCCATCTCAGCATGATTGCATTTCACACATTTCAGAAGGCTTTTACTTTGCCACTCAACAGGTTCCAAAGAACTCCATGAGCATAAAAAGTAGGTAGGATGTGGTTTGTCCCATAGATCTTGAAAGGGCTTTATGTCTTTCATTTCAGAATGTAAGAAACACCCACAGGGCATCTTCTTCAGAAAACAGAATAGATACATTCTTTGTTGCCATTAAAACAAAAGAAGGGGTTGGAGCTCTCAAGGAACTCTCCAAAAAAGTTCTAAGGTAAATCACAAATTCAGAGCACTGTTTAGAAGGTGTTTTTCAAAAACCCCAGGAAACTCTGCAGTGTAGTGGTTAATGCAACATCTGCTAACTAAAAAGTTGGCAGTGACTCACCAGGTGCACCCTGGAAACTATGGGGGGCAGTTCTGCTGTGACCTATAAGGCTGCTATGAGTTGGAGCCTACTCGACAGCAGTGGATCTTTTAAAACTCCAAAGATTCTCTAAGTCAGAGTTCTAACTTCAGCTGTGTTCTGTGTATATGCTTAATTAATGTCACTACACGGGGGCCAATTCAAATGATGCCAACCCAGGTGGTGCTGTCCTGACTGACTTTCTCTTTAGATCAGGGCTGTGGAGAGTTTTAGACCCCTAAAAGTGCCAAATTTCGCACTTGAAACCTACTTTTGACTCTTTTTAAAGTTCATTTTACCTAGTGAAAAGAAACATGGACATAATCAGACTCTCCACTCCTCTGAGATATCCAGGGAGTGGTTTAGCTGATGGTTTTCAAACTGAATCTTTTTCCAAAGGAAATACACAGGGAAGTCTAGTAGACATTACAACTAAAAGCCAAAAGCTCTCAGTGAAATAGAGGTCTGAGGGGAGCCTCACCCTCTGTTCCCTGTCTTTCTGCTCCTCCCACGCATCCCTAAGACATCTTTTTGGAACTCCACAGGATCCACAGAGCTTAGTTTGGAAATCACTGCATATATAAAAAATATGAGAAAACCACACGTAGAGAATTATTCCTAAGGGATCCCATACTCATCATGCTTGTACTTTGGGGAATTATGATTCATTAACCAAACAAGAGCTTACTACCATTTCTTCGAGGCTGCTTT
The DNA here is from genome assembly GCA_028571685.1 of Heterohyrax brucei. NCBI lineage: Eukaryota > Metazoa > Chordata > Mammalia > Hyracoidea > Procaviidae > Heterohyrax > Heterohyrax brucei. The sequence continues at coordinate 52,393,608 of CM053149.1, read as the reverse complement.
ATCTCAGGAAGATACAAGAGCACATAGAATGAATTTGTTATGTTGCCACAATAAATTTTAGTAAATACTATCTCTTTGCTTTTGTTTTACTTAAATATTCAAATGAGATACTTGCTTACTGACCCAGACACTGCTCTAGACTTAACAGGAATCATCAAAATATTTAAAACACAGATGTTTCGCAGGGAAAGAAGAAGACCCTTTGAAAGGCGAAAACATATATAAAGTACAATAACGATAAAAAGTGCATATAGCAATTCAAAACAAGAAATGCTACAGGACAATATGTAAGTAAAAATCAAAGTGATCATCCCAAAATAATTGTTATAGGTATTAAATATTTTATTTATTAGTATTCTAAACAAACAAAAAACCAACCCATTGCTGCTGAGTTGACTCTAACTTGTAGTGACTCTATAGGACAGAGTAGAAGTGCCTCATAGAAGTTCCAAGGAGCACGTGGTAGATTCAAACTGCCATCCTTTTGGTTAGCAGCCAAGTTCATACCACAACTATTCATCACTAACCGAAAAGCCAAATTAAACCTACTACTGTCAAGTCAATTCTGACTCATAGCAACCTATAGAACAGATTAGAACTGCCCCCACAGAGTTTCCAAAAAGCACCCGGTAGGTTTGATCTGCCAATCTTTTGGTTAGCAGACAAAGCACTTAACCACTTATGTCACCAGAGTGGCTTAAAACAACAGAAATCTGTTGTCTCATGTTTTTATAGGCTAGAAGTACAAAATCAAGGTGTCAGCAAGGCCATGTTACCCCTGGAGGCAATCCCTCTTAGCGTTTTTTCTTGCTTTTTGTGGTTCCCAGCAGTACTTAGCCCCTTTTGGCCTGTAGCTGCATCCATCTCATCTCTGTCTTCACTTTCACTTAGCCTTCTTCCTTGTGTGCCTGTGTCTCTCTGTGTGTCCACTCTTCTTCTTATAAGGACACCAATCCGTAGATTTAGGGCACATTCTAATTTAGAATGACCTCATCTTAACTAATTACGTCTACAAAGACCCTATTTCCAAAAAAAGGTCCCATTCTGAGAATCTGGGTAAACATGCATTTTTAGGCAATGTTACGTTACCCACTACAAGTGCTAAGATTGACTTGTATTACAGTGGCATCCTTAAGTATGATATCCAGAAAAATGAAGGAGGTCAAGTTTCACTCTACTTGGCAATGGTCGCAGTGGCTTGTTGACATTGATCTGAATATCTTACTTTAAGAGGATCATGGTCCAGAGACATTGATATGAGGCATCCTGTGAAGAAGCGTTGATTGATAGACTTATAGTCTATCAAGGTGGGGCATTAGTGTGATCCTCACCTAGCTGAGGATTGTCATGGAAAACAATGTGTCTGGAATCCTTGTCCCTCCATCCTCCCCATTTGCATCTCCAGTCACTACTAGTACTTTACAAAAAAAAAAAAGGGCAAAAGTAAAACAAACCCACTGTCTTATAGCGACCCTATAGGACAGAATACAATTGTCCCATAGAGTTTCCAAGGAGCACCTGGCGGATTTGAACTGCTGACGTTTTGGGTTAGCAGATGTAGCACTTAAACATTACATCACCAGGGTTTCCTAATGACACCAGGGGGCGCTATTTACACAGATTGCAATATGAACAGAGTTCACAGCTGACATGATTTTTTTCCTGTGCCTCTAGAAAGCAGCCAAAAATTAAACACCAGGAGATAAAAGGAGTGAGATTTTAGTTCAAGATGAGGATACTCTAACAGTAGAAGATGGGAAAAGGTAGAATGGGCAGCTCTAGGTATAGTAAGTCGCCTAACGCTGGAAGTATTTGGAAAGGGGACTTGTAGATGATTACCTATGTTTTATTGACCTCACTGGAAACTCTGGTGGTGTAAGGGGTTAAGCGCTACATCTGCTAACCAAAGGGTCAGCAGTTCAAATCCACTAGCGGTTCCTTGGAAACTTTGTGAGGCAGTTCTACCTGAGCTCTAGGGTCACTATGAGTTGGACCCAACTTGACAGCAGTGGGTTGGGTTTAGTTTTGGTATTGACCTTGCCACCATATTCAACCATGTGGCTCATAACAAATTATGGAATGGAAATTCCAGAATACCTAATTGTGCTCATCAGGAACCTCTATGTAAACCAAGAGGCAGTTGTTTGAGCAGAACAAGGGGATACTGCTTGGTTTAAAATCAGGAAAGATGTGCAACAGGGTTGTATCCTTTCAACATACTGATTTTACCTGTGTGCTGAACAAATAGTATAAGAAGCTGGACTACGTGAGGAAGAACAGGGTGTCAGGATCAGAGGAAGACTCATTAACAAGATAACACAACCTTGCTTGCTGAAAGTGAAGCAGACTTGAAGCACTTACTAACAAAGATCAAAAGACCACAGCCTTCAGTATGGATTACACCTTACCATAATTGAAATCAATAAGAAATATTATGGTGAGTGGAGAAAACACTCACGTTGTTGAAGTTTTCATTTGACTTGGATACACAATCAATGCCCATGGAGCTAGTAGTCAAGAAATCAAACGATGTGTTGGACTGATCAAATTTGCTGCAAAAGATCTTTTTAAAGTGTTGAAAACAAAGACGTCACTTTGAAGACTAAGGTGTGCCTGACCCCAGTCATGGTGTTTTCAATCACTTCATATGCATGCAAAAGCTGGATGGTGAACAAAGAAGACTGAAGAAGAGCCAATGGATTAGAACTACGATATTGTTGAAGAATATTCAATATACCAAGGACTGCTAGAAGAATAAACAAGTCTGTCTTGGAAGAAGTGCAGCTAGAATGTTCTCAGAAGAGAAAATGGTGATATGCTATCAGATGGGACCTTCCCAGGGACATCATGCTTGGTAAAGCTGAGAGTCAGTGAAAAAGAGGAAGACCCAGCGAAATGGATTTACACAGCGGCTACAACAAGGCACTGAAATGATTTGAGGACAGCGCAGGACTGGGCAGTGCTTCACTGTGCTCTGCTTGAGGTCACTGTGACTTGGAACCCATCTGATGGCACCTAACAATAGCAACAACAAAGGGGAGTCCACACCCCTAAGACTGACGATAATGATAGCAGCTAGTGACGTGTGCTTTCTTGATGTAACATCGCGATGGTATTTTTTCATAAGCATTCTTTCTGTCATCACAATAATACTCAGAGGTTGTCATTGTTAGCTGCCATTGAATTGTCCTTTGGTTCATGGAGACCCTACACACAATGGAGCAAATGCTGCCCAGTCCTGCACTATCCCCATAATCCGTTGGAGAATGGAACTATTGTGATCCATAGAGTTTTTGCTGGCTAACTTTCAGAAGTAGCTCATCAGGCCTTTCTTCATGGACTGTTCCAGTCTGGAAGCTCCACTGAAATCTGTTCAGATCCTAGCTGCAGTCATGCCACTGCAGGCAGATGGAGAGCAGCTGCAAGTGAGGTGCACTGTCCAGGAATCAAAGCCAGGTCTCTTGTTTAGTGTGTTCAATTATTGAATCATAGCTAAACTTGACCTACAAATAAAATTGAACTGGGCTTTGTCCTTCTACATCAAAACTTAATGCTATTTTTGTGGAACATCAGTAGGTGATCTGGATTTGTCTTCCTCACCTTACTTACCAGTGTCTATGGCTGAGACTCAGGGCTGAACCGTCACACCTGGGCTCCAGATGAGGAAAGCCATTCTACAAGCAGCATGTGCTGCCCCATCTGGTTCCATCACTCAGGCATCTGATGCACAAAAGACATGCAAAGACTCTTGCTAGATATTTTAATTCTGTCATTCCCCAAATGCTCTCTCCCAAAATAACATCTTTGGGAGGGACAATGTGGCCTTACAAGATACTTCAGAGCTGCCGATGGGACCTGAAGCGTCAGAACACACCAAACCTCCACTGCCACTTTGGAAACACTGAGATGACAGGGAGAGGCAGAGCCTTGAAATATGTGTGCATCGGACAGCTTCCAGCTCTCTTCATCTCTATTCCTGTGCTGTTAGCTGAAGACCATGGTGAGGCCCTTGCAGATGCTCTGTTACTGCTAAAACAGATGTTCCTTCAGCACTCACATCTTAGGTGGCCACTTTCACGGGGTGGAAAAGGATAATCTAAACCTTCCTGCTCTTGCCAAAATAACCATGTGTAGGTCTTTGTTCTGTATGTCTCAGGATCACACAGATAGATTTCCAAGTGGTGGGAACCTCCTGTCCTGCTTGGTCTTTGGACAAACTGTTGTTCTGCCCATTTCACCCCAGTTTCCTGAAACCCTAGCAAGAGGACTTCCAAGGCTGCGGGCTGTGAGAGCCTTCTTTGTATGGAGAGTTTTACCAGCTAAAGTCATCAAGGCAAACAGTGAGGCAGCAGGCTTAAAGCCAGCTACAGCAATGAGAGACGCTGCTTTGGCTGCCTGGGCTGAGGGGTCACCCCTCTGCAGGTCTGCTTGCCTTCATCTGGGCTCCATTCCAGGGAGCAGGGTGGAAGAATCATTGCCCGTGGGTTGCAACTAGCTCTGCTGGCTGTGATGGAGTATGGCAGAGAATACCTGTCTGTTGCTGGTTAAAAAAGCATAGGAATTCTTTCCTTCTTGAAGTTAACAGAGGAAAAAGCTGGACAGCAATAAAACCAATCCTCCAAAGAAATCTAAACTTGGAAGGCTGTGGGTTATATTCAAACCTTTCCTCCAAAGCAAGTGAAGGATAAGACTCTATGGAGGGTACAGGTGGGGTAGGGTAGAGGACCCGTTCAGCCATCAGACTTGAAGTAAAGAATAAGGTTGGATCTCTAAGGTCCCTTTCAGGTATAAGATTAAAAGTTCTTGGCTATATAAGCAGATTCATCTGAGCTCATCATCGTTCCCATAATCAAGAAGTATTTATTGATTGAACACCAGTGATTTTCTGCAGAAAAGATCAAGAAGCCATGGTCCTTACAGGTTAGGTAGCTATGATATGGACCAGCAATTAACCTTGCAAGAGTTTAAAAATTCGACTAATTCATGATACGAATTTTTTGTTTATAAAAACAAAATTATACTACAGGGCAGAGTGAAAGGGGTCTGTGAAACTGCATTTTTTTCCAGTAAGGTGGGATGAAAGGAAACTCAGCTCCTAACTTTTGGATGTTACTTTTTATTTTGATTGCTCAAGAGCTTACGATGGGTAGGACTCTGGCATGGGGGCTTATCCCCTGTGTCTTCATGGTAGAGCTCTGTGCCATTGCCATTTATAACAAATGATCAAACAAAAGCAACACTTTGGGGTTGACTGTCACAAATGCTAGAGGCCAAGCCAGCACAGCCATGCTCACCCGAGTAGATTTTCTTTTATAAATGATGTTGGTCTTACTGGAGACTAAAGAAAGGAAAATTACCGACATGCAGTAAGGGGGAGAATCAAGATTCAAGCTCAGGTAGCCTGAGTCCAGAGCAAACAGTTTTCGCAACATTGTATGTTGCCTGCTTCAGGATTCTGTCCAGGTGAGAAGTGGTGGATTATCAATATTGAAATGGAAACCATCTACATCACTGTTTCCCAGTCCTGGCTGCATATTAAAATAATCTGGTTCACTTTTTATTATGATGATGATTAAGTGAAAGTATACAATCCAAATCAAGTTTGTATGTCCACCTATCTGCAACTCCATCAGTTCTCCTCACTCTGGGACAGCACACTCCTCTTCGCTCTGTATGTACTTCTAGTATCCTCTTAACGAACACCTGCCCCTACTCTCCGTCTTCACCTCACCCATCCAGAAAGAAACCAGTAGGACAGCCTCCTATAAATGTATAAAACCATATGTTCACAACCACACACCACATGTTCACACTGTGTCCGTGAGTCCAATCCATTCTTGTCTGAAGAGTGGACCACACGACTAGTTTCAGGTCAGCTCCAGCAGCAACAGGTCCCATGTTCCCCAGGGACCTTCCAGGGTGTCGGCCCATCACTGTTGGTCTTTTAGTAGAGTGTTTGAACTGCATATCTCATTTTCTCGTGTAACATCTGGTTCACTTTTAAAAACTATCCATGCCCAGGCCATTCCCAGAGTTTCTAACGTACTTAGCATGAGAAGGATACCAGGAATCCTTAATTTTTAAAGCTGCCCGACTCCGGGTGATTTTAAGTACAGTCAGAGAAGTATCACTGATGAAAAAGGCCACCCTTCACATAACTCAGACTCAGATTCAGGGCGGCTTCATGATATGTACCCGTAACAGATTCGAGGTGTAGACACAAATCTTTGAGCCACCTAAAGGTAGAGGAAGCTCTGAGCCTATGAGAACTTGGTTCTCTAAAAAATTCCACAGATCTCTACTAGAGAAGTCACTCAAAGAAACACAACTGCGAATTCATTCTGGCTTCCAGGGCTCAAGTGGCTGCATGTTTCAAGAAGATAAGTTTAACTGTTTAAACAAAAAATCAAACTCACTACTGTTGAGTCTATTCCAGTTCATAGCCACTCTTTAGGACAGAGTAGAACTGCCCCATAGAGTTTCTAAGGAGTGCCTGGTAGATTCAAACTGCCAACCTTTTGGTTAGTAGCCATAGCACTTAACCACTGCCCAACCAACAGTTTAAGTTCCTATTCATGTGTGAGTACTTACTCCCTCCTTTTTATTTTCTAGCAGCAGGGGTTTTCCCTAAACTCCCTTCTTGTTTCCTCCCTAACTCCCCATGAGGATGAGATGAGTTATTCCCCAAACCAACTCTTTAGACAAAGATTGGACTGGACTAGGAGACATAAAATGATACTAGTGAACAGTGTGCTTCTTGGCTTTAGTAGATAAATGAGACTAAATAGCAGCTCCTGTCCAGAGACATGATGAGAGGGCAGAGGGGGGCCGGAGCTGGTTGACTGGGCATGGGAAATGCGGGGTGGAAAGGAGTATGCTGTCACAGGGTGGGGAGAGCAGCTCGAGTTGTATAGCAGACAAATTGACTTGGATTGTAAACTTTCACTTAAAGCACAATATATTTTTAAAAATTAGGTCAAGGATAACTTTGAAAAAGTAAAAAAGACGAGATAAGTTACCCTATGGTAACTAAGGGCAGGGAACTGGACATGTGCAGCCCAGGCTTATCCTCCCTCCCTTTTCGGAGTACAGACTCAGAAAGTCTTACTTACTAACCACCCACGGAGCCAGCCTTCCCCGCAAAGCCGGCTTTCTGCTCTCCCTTGTCACGCTGTACTGGGTGCCCCAGCAGGGAGGCACAAATTGTTTAAGATTGCTCGTAATTATGTAGAGAACACTTTCTAGTTCTGGGGCATGGAGCTGGCAAGCCTCTGTGGCTTATAGACCGTTTTCATTAAGATAGGTGATAGTTTGATCTCCTTCTGCCTTATTCTTTGCCGATCTGTTAATTAGTTCAGATATTCAGAAGGATAGGAGAGAGCCTTTATGTGTTAAAATGTAATGTTTTTCTCTCTGTTCATATTATCCCACCTCCCTAACACACCCCATTAGAAGGCATTAGTCTTTTCTGGAAATAGTAATAATCTAACCATTTGTGATCCATATGTTTCTACCCAGGAGGAGCAAGTAGAATTTCAGGATTAATTGCAAGAACTATAAAGAGCTTGTTGGACATGTCGCCAAGAGCCGCCACGAATAGCAACAAGGACTAAGCAGTAACCCGAGGCGTTAGCTGTCCTTCTTTCACGTCAGGTTATGATGCCTTCTTTCCTAAGCAGAGGCCAAGAGAAATGGCTTCCTGAGGACATAGGACCCAAAAAGCACACTAGTAAAAGGAGCCAGACCCTTGTCATCCGACAGTAATGAGGGTACCCTTTGTTTCACTTGAAGGTATGTGGAGAAGGACAAGAAGATAAGCTTTAGTCTAAATAAGTAATAGTGTCACTACTCTGGAATCACTGTGAAGCATGCCAGTTATAGTACAGCACGTGTTCATCTTGGTCTTTACCCAGAGGAGTAAGTAACCAGAAGAACCTCATTACAGCACTGGCTTCAGGAATAGTGTTAATCAGCAGGCTTCAGGGTAGTTGGTGAGAGTCTGGTTAGTCACTCCATACTGGTTAATCCAGGCAAGGCTCAGGTACCTAAGAATTGATGCCACGCATCCACTCCTTATTCCTTCCACATTCAGTTGAGCTCCTAGCTTATCTGTAAGGGCAACTCTGGATGTCTGACAAAACAAATGCCTCTTGTTTGAAATGTTTAATCCAGAGAACCTTCTCATAATGTGTTTTCCTGCCCTGCCCCCCAGCACATCTGCTCCATAGCATAAGAGCTAACTAACAAAACACCTAGCTGCCATCAAGTCAACTCTGATTTGTGCTGACCTTCTTTGCATCCAAGGAGAACAGCATTCCATAGGGTTTTTCAGTGGCTGTAATCTCTCGGGTGTAGATTCCCTATCCTCTCTTCTCAGACATCTCTGAGTGTACTCAAACCTCCAACCTTTTGGTTAGTGGCCAAGTTCATTAACAATTTGCACCAAGCAAGGACTCCCGCTCCATGTCATGCTCTTAGCTAATTGAAGCTGGTGACGGTATAAGGATTCTTCTAACGGGCTTGATCCTCTGTAAGAGTCAGACTTCAGGATGGTGTCCCACCTGGCCAGGCTCAGGTCATATAAAGGATTCAGAATCTACCTCGAGGCTCTCACTGGCTTTAGGGTGAGAAACATCTTGGTTTCATCCACTCAAGTAGGTGATTTAATAACAGCTTGAAAAACATGGAGCTTAAACAGAAAGAAGAGATGAGCAGGGGACAGGAATTTGGACACCGGAAGAACGGCGTAAGCACAGAGTATTTTTCTGAAGTACTTGACTAGAACAAACGATGTAAGAATTTTCCTTTTGTTCATCTGGCCTTGCATTGTTTACTTTCTTTTTATGATTCTGAACGGCACTTAGGACTCTGGCAGCACTTCTCTCCTAAAATTTTACTGTCAGATGTTTCTTTTTCAGCTGTTTCAAATCACAGATGATAGCGTGAGTTCTTTGTCTGGACTCATCACTTTACCTCAGAAGAAATAAAGTTCACCCTGTAAATGACAATAGTGATTGTCCGCAGCTTTAATTTCTGTACACTTAAGTTGCAGACTCCACTTAAAAATCTGTGTTCTCTCATCAGAAAAAAAAAAAAAGAGAAGACCAGCGGTGGACCACTCCACTCTGCTGGCGTCTGGGTAATGACCTAATACTTGCATTTTGAACAATGGCTGCCTTATGTCAGATTCTCACTACAGAGAGAGCGATTCCTCATCAAAGGTGGTTTTGTCAACTCTAGTTTGGTGACAATGAGGTTTTACACTTGTACTTGAAATTTTTTTAATACACAAGCTTTTAACACTTGCAGAACTTAATTGTCTACAAAAAAAAAAAAATAACAAACCTAATTGGCTGGTTTTCCTGCCCCTACGTCAGTGGCTCAGTGAGACAGTATAGACATGAATTTGAGTGTTGCCCTCCAAAACATGGGCAGATTATTAGTGCAGAAAAATGAGCCCTCCAACCTCATGATGATTTGGGACAACTTCAGGTAATTGAGCAGGCATTTTCCTGAAACATGTGAAAAGTCTAGGTGTGAGAGAGTGTAGCCTGATTGTTTCTAGCCCGTGTTCTGGAGCTGAACCACCTGGATTGAATGCCAGCTGCTTAGTTTTACAGGGTTGAGTGATGGCACCTCTCACGAGGTATGTCTAAGTCATAACCCCTGTCACCTGTGACTGTGACCTTAGAGAAATTGTCTTTGTGGGTAGAATTATTTAAGGATCTCTGAGATGAGATCATTCTGTATTATCCAATGGATCCTAAGTCCAGTGACAAATGTCCTCTTAAGAGACAGAAGAGAAGACAAAAACACAAGGAGGAGAAGGCCATGTGAAGACAAAGCGGAGATTGGAATAATGCAGCCACAAGCTATACATTGCCTGGAGTTATCAGGAGCTGGAGGAAGCAAAGAGCAGATTAGCTGTGGTGCCTCAGAGGGATGACAACCCTGCCAATACCTTGATTTCAAACTTCTAGATTTTTGTATTATTATGATTAAGTGAAAATATACATTCTAAATTACATTTGCGTGCCCGCCTATCTGCAGCTCCTGCTGCTTTTCTTGCCCAGTGACAGCACACTCTTCCTTTTTATACTATATGTCATATCTGCATAACACTTTCCTGTCCCCTCCCTTCCATCTTCTCTCTCTTCTAGTAAGAGGCCCATAGGACAGCATCGAATAGATGCCTAGATATGCAAAGTACACACATCTTGTGGTCACACTGTGTCCCCAAGTCTAGTCCATTCCTGTCTGAAAAGTTGACTTCAGTAATGTTTTCTGGTCAGGGGTAGCAGCAGGTCTAGGGGCCATGCTCCCAGGAGAACCCCCAGGCCTAGGGACGTCAATTGTGGTCTTTTAGTGGAGTCCTTGAGGTTCACCCCTCTTTTTCTCGTGTTGCCACTGGGAATTGACGTTGTGTGCCCCATCACTGCTGTCTTTGGTGGTGGCCGGGCACCGTCTGGTTCTTCCAGTCACATGTTGATACAGTCACCCATTTACGTGGGTACTTCTGTCCCCTGTGCTCTTTTTCCCTCATGTCTTTGTTGTTCTTGATGATTATCTGTTCCAGATGAGTTGAGACCATTTGGTATACCTCAGATGGCAGCTTGCTAGCTTTTAATACCCCAGATGCCACTCGCCAATAGACTTCTAGATTTTTTGGAACTATGAAAGAATAAATTTCTATTGTTTCAAGTCATCAAATTTGCAGTGACTTGTTACAGCAACTGAGTGACTCTGGGCAAGTTGTTTACCTCTGTGAATCGGTCTCCTCAAAGTAAAATCCTCCTGCTAGACTTTTTGGGAAGATAAAATGTCTTAATATAGGTGGCCAGCTTAGAGCAGTGCCTCATATCCAGCGTATGCTGTAGAAGTGTGTTCTCCTGCCACAACCACAGGCAATGGCAATGGAGCTTAGATTTCTACCCAATGGGTACTGGCCAAGATAGCTACAGTCTGAAAAGCAGTAAACTTCTGGGAGAATCTGCCTCAGCAGTGTTTCCCAAACAGCAGGAGATTGTGAAGCAGGATCAAGAATCTGGGCAAGAGCTGAGATTTAAATGCCTCTAGACCTGACTGGTTTTAGGGAAGTGTGTCTTCTGGTGATTTATGTGCTGGGAACTTTGAAAGCACATATGAAAAGCTACTTGAATATTTTATTTTGAATGTATGCTCTCCATAAGCCTTAACCAAGCCAGTGAGGGACCGTGGCCTGTTTGCCCAAGACAGCAACTGAGCAGACCTGTAGAGAGCAGCTTGTGAAGGGGTCTGGAGGGGCTGGTGCCTAGGAGGCTACACTCTTGGTCTCAATGACCCTTTTCCACTCTCAGAATCAGCAGTTCTATCTCCCTGTGAATCCCTGAAAGATACAGTTCTTAAATAGGAATGCTCTCTAAGAAGTCATAGTTGTCTTAGTAATGACTCAAAAAGTTTTAGACTCATTTTACACATGAGGAAAACAAGGCTTAGACAGGCACAGCAGCTGACCTATATGTGGTAAGGAGCTGGCGGGAGAGCCAGTTTCCTCCCAGGTGCTTCAGTCTTGGGTTGTTTGTTCTGGTGACTAGACCTGGGTGTGGAAGACATGGGGGGCCAGGGCAAGCTTTAGGACTTGTGCTTTTACTAGAGCTGGCCCTAGCACTGAATTTGAGCATTGTTGAGACCCAATTTTGGTTCTCTTACAGAGTGGGGCAACTCTTAGCTTGGCCATAGCTTTCTTGAGATACTAGGGCCATCTAGAACACAGAGCAGGTGTGAATGAGCATGTGAAATTCCGCACTAGGCTTTATATCTCTGATCCTATTTCCCAAAACAACAATGATAATGATTCTTTCTCAAAATAGTTAGAGGAATTATTTTTATGTTGATCACAGGGCCTGAAACACAGTGGATTTTGAATATGCATGAACTGTTGTTATTTTCATTACTGCTACTGTGACTATCCACTGTGACTTTTTCTTTGATCAGTCAAATTCACCAATATGAAATGAAGATAATAATAATTTACCAAAAAAAGAATTTATGAGCATGGGCTTAGGAATCAGACTACCTGGGTTCAAACTCCAGCTCTGTATAAGCTATGTGACCTTGGACATGGTATTTCATTTTCTTGTGCCTCATTTTCCTCGTCTATAAAATCAGGATAACAATCCTATATGCCTTGTAGAGTTGCTATGAGAAATAGGTGACAATACATATACAGCCCTTAGAACAGTGCTTGGCATATAGTGTATGATTGTTAGTCACTATATTACGTTTATTTACCCCATAGGACAATCAAAAGACACAATGCATTGGGCAGATCTTTGAAGTGTTGAAAAGTAACAACGTCACCTTGAAGACTAACACGATCCTAACCCAAGTCATGGTGTTTTCAATTGTCTCCTATGCATGTAAAAAGCTGGATAATAAGGAAGACCGAAGAAGAATTGATGCCTTTGAATTGTAGTGTTGGAGAAGAGTATTGACTGTCCCACAGACTGCCAGAAAATGAACAAATCTCTCTTGCGAGAAGTATGACCAGAGTGCTCCTTAGAAGCAAGGATAGGGAGACACATCTCACACAGTTGGGACATGTTATTGGGAAAGATCAGTCCCTGGAGAAGGACATCAAACATGATAAAGAGTCAGTGAAGATGAAGACCCTAAAGGAGGTGAATTAACACAGTGGCTAAAACAATGGCTTAAGCATAACAACAGCTGTGAATTACTAGGATCACTCTCAGTTTCACAGGCAGAGTAAGGAGGGATAAAGGAGAGAAAGAGTTTGCAAATAGGAGAGCAGCTTGTAAAGCACAAAGAGGAAATTCAGACATAATGTGGACATGTGAGAGAGACATTTCCAGAAGATGTGAACTGACTTAAAAGCTGAGAAATTGGAGAAAGAAGTATCAGTGCTGTGGATGCATTGTCCTGTCAGTGCACGCTGGGAAACAACTAAACTGACAGAAGTTATGAGATGCTAAAATTCTCTGTTTTTGGTGACCTGAAAAACTACCTTTTTTTCCCTGAGTGCTTAGTTTGAGCCCAGGAAAAATTCTTGCCAGAGGAGAATCGGGGTAACGATTGCAATCAACGGAAGTTAACATGGCTGGAAAGGGACATGGGTGACTGTTCTAGTTTCTAACAAAACAAGTGAAGTGTCCACAAGTCTAGAGAGAGAGAAATTTACTTCAAGAAAATGGCACATGTAATCGTGGTAGTTGGCAAGTCCCAAGGAAACCCTGCTGATATAATGGTTAAGTGAGATAGCTGCTAACTGGAAGGTCAGCTGTTCAAATCGGTCAGGCACTCCTTGGAAACCCCATGGGGCAGTTCTACTGTGTCTACAGAGTTGCTATGAGTCGGAATCGACTCTATGACAGTGGGTTTGGTTTTTTGGCAAGTCCCAAATCAGCGGATCATGGGTTAGACTGAAGACCATTCCTGGCTCAAGTGGTTGTAGGGACTGAGGGACCCAAAATCTGTGGGTCAGGTGGTGGGCCAGAGACTTCTGCAACCTTATGTTCTAAGAACCTAGAAGTAAATGGAAGGGTACAAAGTCAAGAGATAGAGAGCTTTTCCAGAACATCCATATATAACACCGGAGGCTGGCCTCCTAAAAAACTACTTTCAACTGATTGACTACAACAGACCACAAAATGGAAAGTAATTACATTCCTAACTACCTATCTACCCACTGCCATTGTGTAGATTCCAACTTATAGTGACACTATAGGTCAGAGTAGAACTGCCACACTGAGTTTCCAAGGAGTGCCTGGGGGATTTGAACTGCCAATGGTTTGGTTAGCAGATGTAGCACTTAACTACTATGCCACCAGGGTTTCCAGTGATACATAGTGTCTGCTACGTCACTGATACTTATAACTTAGCCAAGGTGACATATAATATTAACCCTCGTTACAACTGCCATAGGAAACTGTGGTGGCATAGAAGTTGGGCAGTTCAAATCTACCAGGTGCTCTTTGGAAACTCTATGGGGCAGTTCTACTCTCCTATAGCGTGGTTATGAGTCAAAATTGACTTGATGGCAGTGGGTTTGGTTTGATTTGGTGACTACCATATTTTTATGCAAATAACTCGTATCTTCTACATTTATTTGTCATTGGCACCTTCCCCTAAGGTATTTTGTAAGTGTGCTGTGCTAATTTTTTTTAAAGCCACATGTGGAAGAGGATTGGCATAATAGCACTTGTGAGGGTGCCTTGTGAAGGAAGTACATGTCCAGCAAGCAAATGCAGAAGGCGAGTGTTATTTGTGTAAAAATACGTGAAGTCTATTTTGCCTTTATGGAGAGATGGAAGGAACTCTGGATGATTTCTTGTAAGCGTTTCTAGAGACTTCTAACATTTATTTAGTGACATCTGGTCTTCAATCTTGGACATAAAACTTGTTAACTTTTTATCCTTAGATGATCTGTTTCTCAGCTTTTCTTGGAACTCTTTGGGACAACTAGAGAAAGAAATATTTTATTTTTATTTCTTCCTGTTTTGCCTTCCTTTCCCAGTTACAACCTTGAGAAGGGAAAATTTACTTACCTAACTATGGTTTGAAGCACAAAAAGTGCTGGCTTTGTGATCTGTGGCACAGCTCCCTACAAGTCAGATGGATATTTTCTTTGCTGTGTAGTGGACAGAGGGAAAAAAATGAGTGTGGGTCTTGTAGCTGCTGAACATCTTTCTCACTACAGTAGTTCATACTGTGTACCATAGACACTCAGAGATGAAAAGTGAACGCAGGCAGGCTGCACGGCTATCTTCAGGGAAAGGAGAGCAAGTGGCTTTCGTATTTGCCTTGGCAATAATAGGTGGTGGGAGTGGAGTGACTTGTCTCACTGTTTGTTTGGGAATCCAGTATTCGTGATGGAGAGGAGCTTGAACTATGGAAGCCAACTGTCTGTATATGAATTCCAGCTGTGTTCATTCCTAGGCAAGTGCATTGGCAAGTTATATAACCTCTCTGACTCAGTCTCCTAGTCTGTGAAATGAGATGATGATAGTCTGTACCTCACTGAAGCATTGTAAGAATTGAGATGATTCATGTAAAGCACTTTTCTCCATATCTGACATTTAATAAATAAACTCCCATAAATGTTACTTATTATCACTTAATATAATAGTAGTATTTATAATAAAAAAAAAAATGAGAACACAATGTTGCATGCTCTGTCTGCACTGGCCAGAGATCTTGCAGCTAGAAAGAGGATGCACACAGGTCCTTCTTTGAGTTTATTCCTTTCCAAATAACTTGGTGCTACCCATTCCTACTCCGGCCCCTAGGGTCACCACGAGTTGGAGCCGACTCGACGGCACTGGATTTTACCATATACAGCAGCATAAAGGTCAGAAGTACTCATTCTGAACTGTGACGTCTTCTCAGTTGGGGCAAGCTTCATTTGGTTGTTCTTTCAGTTTGCAGGGGTCATGTAAAATCAGTCACAAGTTGGAGGACCACTGCTCTGTGAGATGTTCAGTGCCACCTGATACAGCTTGGCCAGTTCTACAGACCCCAGGTGGTGAGTGTGTAATGATTGAAGCAGGCTTCCCTGGAAGATGCTTGCTGAACATCCCAGACACACGTGCTGCTGGCGGTTGTAGGTACAAAGCCGGTCAACAGACAAGAGGCGGCAGTAATGGAACTGCCCTCCCTTAGTTAAAGAAGCTGTAAGAAGAGTGTGTTTTTCTTTGCAACCGCTGTTTGTTGTGTGAGATTTCAGAAGACAATGATGAGAAAACAAGTTTATAGAGACACCATGAGATTGTATAAATAAAATGAAGTCATATCTGGGAAAGATATACCAAAGAGAATTGAACCCAAAGAGACTAACTTTACAGTCCTTATTCAGCCAAAATTCCTTTTGAATTAAATTGCAAGATGCATAATTATGTACACAAAATGCCTTTCAAGTTTTTCTATAAATTCAGAGAAAAAAGAATAGCCCACTTAGAGCTATTAAGACAAAGTTCTTTACTGTGGATTTATAGGCACCAGGACAAGTGATGCCCAAATATGTTTTTATATTATAAATAAGAAGGAACAGATTCTACCCTGAAACTACCACTCCATGACAGCCTTCAGGGGCGAAGGACAGAGTTTATGGGAAAAGGGAGTGCTGAATTCCAAGCCTGAGATAATGAAGTTGTTGTCTGACTGAGCATGGCTTACATTTGAAATCCACCGTACTTTTCTTTTGAAAAACACGTGTCACCATCCTAGATGCTTTACAGTGAGGGTGTTGTAAAAGTCTCTGAGAATTTTCAGGCCTTTATCCTGATGTTATTTATTTCTAACTTCATTTTTTCAAACAGGCTAGAGAATCAAGTTAAGAGTGAAAATACATAAGCTGTCTTGTTAACCTGGAAATTCTAGGAAGTTCTAGCTCTCTTCTTGGTGCTTGTCTTCCCTTCTGTGTGTTGGAATCAGCAGTTGCTACAGAGGCAGTGCTAGGGTGTGTCAAAGGCAGCAGTGTCTTGGTGCTGCCTGCTGTTGCTGCTCTGACCCCCAGATGAGCAGTGTTATGGATTACCTATGTGCCCCCCAAAAGATGTGTGTGTTAAGTTGGATGGGTCATGATTCTCGATATTGTGTGATTTTTCCCGTATGTTGTCAACTCTGCCTCTATGACATTTATGAGGAAGAAAGGGTAGCGGTTGTGTTATTGAGGCAGAGCTCAATCTATGAGCTTGGGTTGTGTGAGGCAATCTCATGCGATATTAAAGAAAGAAGTGAGAAAAGAGATAGGAGGACCACATGGCACCAAAGAAACAGTGCAGGGAACAGAGCATATCCTTTGGACTCAGAGTCACTGTGCTAAGAATCTGCTAACCCAGGGGAAGAAGCCTGGCTGAGGGAACCTTCCTCCAGTGCTGATGCCCTGAGTTTGGACTTGCAGATTGCCATGCTGTGAAGAAATACATTTCTTCTTTAACCATCTACTTGTGGTATTTTCTGTTACAGCAGCACTAGATGACTAAGGCAAGCAGTGACTCAGGGACATGGATGGCAAAGGAGAAGGAAGTGGCTGTGAAGAGACACTGTTGAATAGCTGTATGCATAAATATCCAACGGGCCAAGTCATCCCACCCTCACTACCTACCATTACCCAGAGCCCTTTACTGTCCCTGCGATGGAACTGTGTTGGTTGCATGGGTCTGCTTGTCACATCTGAATATTCCTTCATTTCAGTTCTCAATGCTACTGAGCTCTGATTTCACAATGTGGAAAGGGAGGGGATGAAGGAGGACTAGGGAGGTTTGTCCTTGATCCCATACCCCCATGAAAGATTGACTAGTTTACATATGAATTAGTTATTAACTAAATTGTGACCCTGACAGTTGCATGCAAGTGCCTGGATTCACTTTCTTGAGCTTTCATAACAAGAAAGTAGGTAGCTTAAAACAAAAGAAATAGACTGTCTCACAGTTCTAGAGCCTAGAAGTCCAAGTTCATGGTGTGGGCAGGGCTATGGTCTCTCTGAAAGCTCTAGGTGAAGATCTTTGTTTGTTTCTCCCAGCTTCTGGTGACTCCAGACATTCCATTGTTTGTGGCAGCATAACTTCAATTTCTGCCTCAGTTTCACCTAGCTGTCTTACCTCTATGTCTCTTTGTGTGTGCCTTTTCTCTACTTTGTATAAGGACATCAGTCCTTATAAAGTAGGGTCTACCCTACCCTAGTATAACTCATGTTAATTGATTACATCTGCAAAGACTCTAGTTCCAAATATGGTCACATTCACATACACCAGGTAGGACTGCAACATATAGTTTAGAGGGATACAATTCAAGCCATAAGTACCGTATAATTTCACATATAAGGAGTATTTTGCAATCACCGTGTCTCATTGTTGGTAGGTGCTGTGGAGTCAGTTCTGGCTAATAGCAACCCCGTATTCAACACTGCCCTGTCCTGTATCGTGCTCACAATCATCACTCTCTTTGAGCTCATCATTGCAGCCACTGCGTCAATCCATCACACTGTGGGGCTTCATCTTTTTTGCTGACCTTACACTTTCCCAAGGATGATGTCCCTCTCTAGGGATTGGTCTCTCCTGATAACATGTCCAAAGTACTTGAGACCAAGTCTCACCATCCGTGCTCTGGCTGTATTTCTCCCCAAACAGACTTGCTTGTTTTTCTGGCAGTCTATGGTATATTAAATATTCTCTAACACTATAATTCAAAGTCACCAATTCTTCAGTCTTCCTTATTTGTTGTACAGCTTCACCATGCATACAATGGCTTGGATCAGGGATGCTTTAGTTCTCAAAGTGACATCTTTGCTATTTTTTTTAACACTTTGAAGAAGTCTTTTGCAGCAGATTTACCCAACACAATATGTCCTTTGATTTCTTGATTGCTAGTTCCATGGGTGTTGATTGTGGATCCAAGTAAAATGAAATTCCTGACAAAGTCAGCCATATCTCCATTTATCATGATGTTGCCTATTGACCTAGTTGGGAAGATTTTGTCTTGCTGTTGAAGTACAAGCCATACTGAAGGCTGGGCTTTGATCTTCATCGGTAAGTGCTTCGAGTCCTGTTCACTTTTTAGCAAGTAAGGTTGCATCATCTGAAGGCCTCAGGTTGTTAATAAGTCTTCTTCCCATCCTGGTGCCCAGTTCTTCAGTACAGAGTCCAGCTTCTTGGATTATGTGCTCAGCATACAGATTGAAAAAGTACGGTAAAAGGGTACAAACCTGACACACATCTTTCTTGATATTAAACCATTCAGTATCCCCTTGCTGTGTTTGAATGACTGTCTCTTTATCTGTGTACAGGTTTCCTATGAGCGTAATTAAGTCTTCTGAAATTCTCATTCTTCAGAATGTTATCCATAATCTGTTATGATCTGCACAGTTGAATGCCACTGCATAGTCAATAAAACACAGATAAATGCTTGTCTGGTATTATCTGCTTTTAGCCAAGATTCTGCTGACATTGCCAATGATGTCCTTTGTTCCAGGTCCTTTTCTAGATCCAACTGGAATTTCTGGCAGTTCCCTGCTATAGTAGTTTTTGAACAATATTCAGCAAAATTTTACTTGTGTCTGATAGTAATGATATTGTTCAATAAGTTCCACATTCTGTTGGATCACCTTTCTTTGGGGTGGACACAAATGTAGATCTCTTCCAGTCAACTGGCCAGGTGGCTGTCTTCTAAATTTCTTGGCACAGAGTCATATAGTCATATCAGTTTGTTGAAAACATCTATATTGATATTTTGTCACTTGCTGGAGTCTTGTTTTTTGTCAACACCTTCACCGGTTCTTACTTGCTAGCTACCGAAATGATTGATGCTAGCCAAATCTTTTTTTGGTAGCTAGCATGTGCATCTCTTCAATCTTCTTTCGATGGTTCCCATGCCATTCAATATTTTGTTCATAGAATCCTTCAAAAGTGCAACTTGAGACTTGAATTTTGTCTTCAGTTCTGTCAGCTTCAGAAATGCTGAACATGTTGTTCCCTTTTGGTTGTCTATCTCCAGGTCTTTGCACATTTCATTATAATATTTCATCTGGTTTTCTCAAGCTGTCCTTTGAAATCTTCTCTTCATGTCTTTTACTTCATTTTTTCCATTCATTTTAGCTACTGTACATTCAAGAGCAAGTTTCAGAGTCTCTTCTGACATCCATTTTGGTCTTTATTTCCCTACTTTTTGATGGTCTCATTTTCTTCAGGTATGATGTCCTTGATGTCTTCCCACAACTGTGTGGTCTTCTTCGGTCATTTGCATTTAATGTGTCAAATCTATTCTTGAGATATTCCCCAAATCTAGGTGGGATACACTCAAGGTCATTTTGGCTCTCATAGACTTACTCTAATTGTCTTTAGCTTCAACTTGAACTTGCAAATAAACAACAGCCTGTTCCTCAGTTGCCATTTGACCTTGTTCTGACTGATGGTATTGAGCTTTTTCCACAAATGTAGTCAATTTGATTGCTGAAATTTCCATCTAGTGAGGTCTGCATGCATGGTAGCCATTTCTATTGTTGAAAAAGGTATTCACATTGAAGAAGTCATCAGTCTTAGAAAAACCTATTATGCAATCTCCAGGGTCATGTCTATCATCAAGGCTATATTTTGCAGCTACAGATCTTTCCCTGTTTCTGATTTTCTCATTCCAATCTTCAGTAATTACTAATGCATCTTGATTGAATGTTTGATGAATTTCAGACTGTTGAAGCTGGTAAAAGTCTTAAATTTTCTCATCTTTAGCATTAGTGATTGGTGTGTAAATTTGAAAAATAGTCTTATTAACTGATCTTCCTTGTAGGCATGTAGATATTCTGCTATAACTGACAGCTTCACCTGATAGATCTTTGAAATGTTCTCTTTGACAGTAAGCTTGACGCTGTTCCTCTTCACCTTGTTGTTCTCGGCAGAGTACATCCTACGACTGTCTAACTCAAAATGGCCAACACCAGTCCATTTCAGCTCACTACTGCCTAGGTTATCCATGTTCATGCATTCCATTTCATTTTTGAGCACTTTGAATTTTTTAAGATTCATGCATTCTACATTCTGATTATCAGTAGATGTTTGCAGCTATTTCCTGTCATTCTGAGTTGTGCCCCATTGGTAAATAAAGGTCCTGAAAGCATGTCTCCATCCACATCATTAAGGTAGATTTTACTTTGAGGGGGGCAGCTCTTTCCTGGTGGCCTTTTGAATACCTTCCAACTGAGAGACTCATCTTCCAGCAGTATATCAGACAATGTTGCTGCTATTCTTAAGTTTTTCATTGTTCATTTCTTTCCCTAAGAAGTAGAGTGCCAGTTCCTTCTTCCTAGTCTGTCTTAGTCTGAAAGCTCAAGTTCAGTTGAAACCTGTCCACCAAGAATGACCCCACTGGTATTTGAAATACTGGTGACAAAACTTCCAGTCCCACAGCAAGATATAAGTCACCACACTCTGACAAGCTGACAAGTAGTAAGGTGTAGACAGGGATTACTCTTCTCTTTTTACATTAAGAGACAATCTCAATAACAAATGTAGGAAAAGTCCTTGATCCTATTAGTATTATAAAGCAAAACCTCATTGCAGTACAGTCAATTATGACTCACAGCAGTCCTACAGACAGAGTAGAACTGCCCCATAAAGTTCCCAAGGAGCACTTGAGGATTTAAATGCTGACCTTTCGGTTGGCAGCAGTAGCACTTAACCACTATGCCACCAGAGTTTTCTTAGTGTTATAAGCAATCGCCATGAGTTGGATCCGACTCGATGGCACTTGGCTTGGCTTATTAAAATAACAAAGTGTATTTTGACTATCAAAGTAACGGAAGTACAGGCTATAAGATTAGCAAGATTAGAAAACAGATGATGGTTTATGCTGGCAAGTTTGCATTGAGGCATGAAGAATTGCGGCTGGCAAAGGAAAAGGAAGTACGTGTTGCTTAAACATTTCAGAAGAGAAATTTGCAATATCTATCAAGATCTTTTAAACTATTCACACTTTTGGACTCAGTAATACCATTTCCAGCATTCTCTTCCAAGAAAACAATAAAAAAAAAAGTGAACAAAATCTGTATGTAAAATGTTTCTCACAACATTCTTGATAATGATAAAAACCTGGAAATAACCCCAAAACCTGATAAACTGTGGGGAAATAGTTATGCTACATCCAGATAGTAGAATATTATGAAGTCCTTAAAGTTGAGGTTTGGGAAGAATGCGTATGAGAAAATATCCAGAATGTAATGTTAAATAAAAAAGCAGATGAAGACTTACATGATAGTGTGATTACAGCTGTGTGAAAACATGAATCCTTTCCAACAGACTGAAAGAAAATATAACTAGTTTTCGGAGGTTTCTGGGTCATGTGTAATTTTATATTGAAAAAATTGTTGCTATTGTCATTATGAGTTGCTGTCAAGTCAGTGATTTTAGACACAACAGAACACAGTGTTACCTGGTCTTGATTTGTTTATTTTTTTCTTCTGATTATAAAGTTAGCAGCTAGTCACCTTCTGAAAATGTGTGATATACACAAAACTATAAAGGAGGATGTTTCATTTTTATACAAAACCAAAAAACCAAACCCAGTGCCATCATGTTGATTGCAACTCATAGCGACCCTTCAGGGCAGTATAGAACTGTCCCATAGAGTTTCCAAGAAGTGCCTGGTGGATTCGAACTGCCAGTTTTTTTTTTTGTTAACAGACATGGCACTTAACTGCTATGCCACCAGAGTTTCCTTATTTTTTATAAGCAGAGAAAAAGACAACATAGTAAGAGCTCTAAATTACTTTTAAAAAGTAAAGGAAATATGCTCAGAGACACTAGTTACACAGCTGCTAGCAGATCTACCACCCAAAACCAGTTCTTCTGCCTCTAGTCCCTGTGTCTCCATCCACACACAATAGTGTCTCTGAAACAGTTAGCTAAAGCAACACATCATCCACGATTTAAATGATTGGAAAAGAAACTGTTTGTGGAATTATGTTAGAATCCATTACTATTTTGATTAGTCTCGCCACTACAAGTAAGCTTTGGGGGTATTTCTCACCTTAGTCCTGCAAGTTGCTGACATCCACATTTAGAAGAGTCAAGTATGCTAAAGTCACTGTTGGAGCCCAGTTTCCAAAATGTATCTCCTGTACTAGGTGTAAAATCTCTTAGCCAGGGAAATCTCAAAGAGAAGGTGACCTGGAATGGTCATTTATTCTACCAGTTTCCAAACTTAATTGATTGTGCAATCCAGTTACCAGGACAATTGTCTAAAAATATAGATCCAAGTCTGATTCCTACAGATTCTATTTACCCCTAGTAAGTCTAGGGTAGAATGCTGCCCTCTGTGTTTTTGAAAGTACTCAAGACAGGGTCATCTTTAAACCATTCTAGAGGGCTAGAAAAACTCCTCCTTCAAATCGAGATTCATTTATAGCTTGAATACACCAGCCACAGAGACCTGCAACCACTTGGCCCATTAACTCAATGGTTAATGAGGAGTCTGATCATGTCTCATTGCTGCTTATATTGATTATTTATTGATGTTTAACAAATTATCCCCACCCCAAACTTAGTGTCTTAAAACAACAAACATTTATTATCGTACAGTTTCTGTGGACAGGAATCTGGGTACAGCCTACCTAGGTACCCCTGGCTCAAGGTCTCTCTTGAAGTTACAGACAAGCTGCTTGCAAGGGCTGTGTTCTCATCTGATGGCAAGAGGGGAGAAGGAAGGCAGAGGGAGTCTGCATCCAACCTCAGTTATGTAGTTATTGGTGGTTGACTTCACAACATGGCAGATGTCTTCTGACAGAGACAGTAATCCAAGACACAGAGAAATAGACATGCATGCAAACACAGACACAGACACACACATATACACACACACATAGAGACAGACAGAGATAAACTAAGATGGAAGCCGTACTCTTCTTCTATTTAGTCTTGGGGGTGACATTGTGTCATTTCTCTGTTATCATTAGAAACAAGTAAACTCAACCCACACCAAGGAGGATGACTGTGAATACCAGAAGCCAGGAGTCGTTGGAGGCTATCTTAGAAACTGCCACACTGTCCTAGGCAGACAGCAGAGATAAAATTGTACACCAAGCCATGCTTACCTCCATCCTTCAGTTTCTACTTGGTAAGCAAGCAGAGTTGGGGCTCAAGGGAACTCCGCCTGCTGATGGGAATTAAAGTGATAGGCCCAAAGCAGAAGGAAAACTGACCTGTGAGCTCATGCAGGTCAACGCATGAAAGTTCCTACACACAGCTTGGACTATGGCCAGTTCCTCAGGTATCAGAAGAGAGACTCCATTAGTCAACAGGGTCATTTACTCTCTTTCTGGTCATTTACTCTCTCTCTTTTAAAGGACCACAGCATTCCAACAACCTTGGGAACAATTGTTTTCAACTCATTCATGCCTTTTTTGGCCCTAACTCAAAACTCAATTCTGCGAGCAAAGATACTTGAATTTCATGTCCTGACCTCAAAATGAAACTTGTTCAGGGGCTAATATAACTATACGTTACATTCTCTTTGGAAGATAGGTAGCAAATATTGTGCAATGTTGCTTTATTTTATGTATATTTATAAACACATACATTTATCTTATGTGTATAAGAAATCCTGGTGGGCTAGTGGTTAAGATCGGTAGTTCAAATGCACCAGGTGCACCTTGGAAACCCTGTGTAGCAGTTCTCCTGTGTCCTGTAGGGTCATTATGAGTTGCAACTGACTCAACAGCAACAGGTTAGGTTTGGTGTTATGTATGTATAATGTGTATGTATCTGTATATGTCTATCTACACATAGAGACACTCCGTTGGAAATGTCTGAGGTTCCTAGTTTACTCTGCTGTCTCAGTGCAGCCTTGGTAGCTGACCTTTCTGGTAACATAGACACAGCCACGCAGCCAGACTCAACTAGTTTATCAGTTAGGTCTGCCGTGTAAAGTTAAATCCCACTTGCCATCTGGTTGCCAGCTGACTGTTGCTACAGGCATTTTCCAGTATCTCAGCTTGCTGTTGAGCCAGAGCCACAAATTAAAGCAGCAAATCCAGCTGTGCCATGGCTGCCTTTATGATGGGTGTTTTCCAACTCTTGCTGTAAAATCACTGGTAAGGAAGGAGACTTCCCATTGTCATTTCAGCTGCCAAGAAGTTTCATGCTAACGAACTGTGAAAGGGAAGTTGCTAATGATATGAAATCCCTTTTTTATGGCCAGGCGTGGGCCAAGGCCACCAGACAGGCGGGGTGTTTCCCATGCTGCTGGACTACTAGGAGAAGTTCCTGATGACCAAGGCTGATCCCTTGTTCAGGGAAGGTGGCAGAAAGACAGGCCAATGTGTGAGCAAATGCCCAAGGACTCTGGAGTCGCTGGCATGATTCCATAAACTATTATACCTTCTCCTTGACACCTTGACAGTTTAGAAAGGAGCTTAAGTTAGCTAGGTCCAGAGGGAAAAGGAAAGGGAAATCCTTTTGGCAGATCATCAAGGAAAAGGAAAAATAATTCCCAAGGTACTTGTTTGAGTTATGGAAATCCCATAAACAGTGCTGGCCCATCAGAGTACCTGTGTACCCCTAATTCACGCCTGTTGATGGTCCACAGGCTTGTTTACACAAGTGATTGCTGAGACAAGTGCTTGCACAGTGACAGACCTACTTTGGAGTCCGAGAACCAGCTTCTGTGTTTCACTTTTGCTTATTTCCTGGCTGCATGCTCTTGTGAAAAACTCTAGAGATTTCTGCGTTTCACAGCCTTATCTATACTTTTTTAGTAACTACTTTAGATGCGTGTTATAAAATTCGGTCAGATAATATAAGCCAAGCCAGCTAAGTGCCATATACACAGATGGAATACTGAAATAATGTCCTTTTAAAGAAAATATAAACTCACAAATCTATGAAGTTCTTCTCTCCAGTAAATAAGTAGCTTCAAAGTACTGAAGTCATGAGGGGGAAACACTGACGATGTAGTGGATAAGTGCTACAGCTACTAACCAAAAAAGGCCGGCAGTTCGAATCCGCTAGGTGCTCCTTGGAAACTCTGTGGAGCAGTTCTACTCTGGTCTACACTAGGAGTCAGCAGTGGGTCAAATGATAGACGAAGGTGAGAGAAGGATTTAGGGGAGCACGACTGCTGCCTTCACAGAATGGGAATAAAGAGACGTACCTGGCAGTGATGGGAAACCACAGGCTGGGTGGTGCCGGGGCATCTCTAGGAATAAGAAGAGGACTCTAGAAATGGGAAGACATTTGATTTGAGTTTGAAATGTCAGTTACACTGGTCTCTGCCTTCCACTGAACTGTAAGTTCTTGTTCATCAGTGTTTCCTAGGGCTTGTTACAGTACTTGCCAAGCAGTAGTTGCCCAAAGAGTGTCCGTAAAATGAAAATCATGTTTTGCAGGCTTCGTTCTTTAGCTCAGGGTCAGAGATTGATCCTCTACCCAGAGTTCTGAAGGTATCTGTCTTGGGCCTACTTTCTGTTACAGATCAAGTTGCTCCGTACCTGCCGGTCACAAAAGCATATATTCAAGCCCTAGCCCCTGTGTCAGTAAACATGATCGGTTTGGAGATAAGGGGTTTCTCTTGTGATGCTTGGTCATGATGGAGTAGGGAGGGTCCTACGCCTACTCCTTTCTGAGTGATAGTGTGTAAAAGGGAGTACAAACTCAGAGAAACTAAAGGCGGAAGATGCCATGCGATAACCAAGGCAGATGCATCTATAAGCAACCAAAACACACCGAAGATTACCTGCTGGCAGTTATCAGAAATTACAAGAGAAGACCACAGGTGAAATCAACATGACTGAAATCTTGATTTGGACTTTCAGCTTCCAGAACTGTGGAAAAATAAATTCCTATCATTCAAGTTACCCATTTTATGGCATTTGGTTAAGGCAACCACGGGAAAATTAAGACGCTTCCTTCCTGATAGGTGACCTTCTTCTGTGATGCTTCCTCAGAGGAATTCCAGTCTTGCAAATGGCCTCTGGAATGTACCAGAAGCCTTGTACAGAGGTCTGTATAGGGTGGCCACACCCACAAACAGGTTGATAACTCATCAACAGATTTCTCGGAGTCTGAACAGGCTCTATGTTGAAGTCTGTCATGGCAGGTGTAGTGAAGTCCCCACAGCAGGTATCTGGCCCTACAGAAAAAACAACACTGTCATCAGAGGCTAAGAAGCCAGCCAGCCCCAGTGCCGGCGGCGAGCCAGCCCCAGGGAGTCCAAACCTAGCCCTCCTGGGTCACTGTTTCTATAATGAGCTCCTCTCGATCTGTTTTGCAATTATTATGTATGAAACTAAACCAAACAACATGGCTGTTAGGTGACAAAGAGGCAGAAATAAACTCAGGGTAAAAAAAAAAAAAATCTCGTTAACAGGAGACTGAATTCTTGGGCCAAGAAAATTAGAAAGTGTCAAATGAGTTTTCACCTGATTAAGAACACACGTCAAATTTCCTTCTTTTTATCCAGGACATTCGAGATATATTTTTGAAGTGCTAGATGCCAGATCCTCAGAGCAGGCCAAAACACTCTCCTTGTGTTTTGCTGACACAAATGCAAAGGCTCTTGGTGCTGATCCTGTGCCGAGAAGTGGGAGTCAAGGAATCCCAGATCATTTGTTCCTGAGCATTTTCTCTGAGGAAGATGTGTTCTCGTGGTTGTGGCACCTCCACCTGCTGGTGAGGTTTTATCATTCTGCCTCCTTCCTTTCTCTCTAGAAAACATGGAAAAACTATTTACTTACTCTCTGTCTTTACCAAACATACCTGTAAGTTTAAAAACTAGTATTTAACCAACAAATGAATCACCAATATTCCATGGCTTAGCGGTACAGTGGGGACTTTTGACATCTCAAGGTGAGCCCCTTGGAGTCCCTCAAATCATGGTAGGAGTACCTACCTATTTCACATATAAGCAAAGACAGCACAGGCAGCGGAGACTCTGGTTTAAGGATGAGAGTAGAGACACCTCTGAATTAAAGGCTTGTTGACCTCAACATGGATGTCCTTGAGCTGTCGGGTTCACTGCCTTTATCCTAGTACTAAACCAGCCCCAGAACCTGGGGCTGCAGTTATCCAGTTAGAGGGACTTCACACCAGGGATGGGCCATTTGTAGTGGACAGCAGCACTCTAAGATTGAGGGACTATTTTTGGTGAGGGGGCAGAACTGACTGCTCTGGAGCAATACTTTAAACAATGCCAGTGGATAGACTGGATAGTTGTGAGACGGTCATTATCAGAAATATATCTAACACTTTTCTTTCTCTTTCATATCACTGAAGTTGTAACAAGTTTTTCAGGAGGTGTCACTTGATTGGGTGGGGTCCCAAACTATTTTCTGAACCTCTGTCTCTACTAGCTGTACTTCTGAGAAGCACACAAGATTCCCTCAGCCTTTAGAAAAAAAAAGATAAAAACAAATCCAGTGCTATCGAGTTGATTCTGACTCATAGCAACCTTAATAGGGCGGAGTAGAACTGCTCCATAGAGTTTCCAAGGAGCACTTCATGGACTGGAACTACCAGTCTCTTGGTTAGCAGATGTAGCACTTAACCGCTACAGCCACCAGGGTTTCTAGCCTTTAGAGAGCCATTAGAATTCAAATGCTTGTTGTAAGTATCCAATCCAGTTCACTTCTATCTCAGAGCACTCCTCACTCTAGAGGGTACTAATGGATGGTAGACATCATCCAAGGCAGGTTGGGACCAGTGCACTCAAAGGGGGAAGTGTGTTAAGTTCCTGATTCTCTAGTAACCTTAGATGTGAAAGCACTGTCTTGCGTTGCAGCTGGAGTTCTTCATGACCAGTTTGGCTTCCTCCAACATTACGTTCTGAGATGGTGGCTCCCAGTGTGACTGGCCGGATCCCTTCTTGCTAGAGCTCTTCTATTCTTCCCACTTGGCCCTCAGCACAGAGTATCAGGCTCTCCCAGGGAGGTGAGGCTCCGCAGTTACTACCTCACAGGCATTAGACAGAGAAAGACCAGGTCAGTGGAAGCTGAGGGACCTGCAAGACAGAGCTTTACTTTGGAATCACTGTCCCAGAAGTTCAGGCCAAAGCATGCTGGCAGAGGCCACATCTCTGGTAGCTCCCACGGGTGCAGATGGTGTGGAGTGCTTTCACAGTCATTTTCATGTGAAGATGGCCCTCCATAGGTCCTGCTAGAGGACTTTGTATCCTCCATGCCCAAAATGTGTTGTGAGACAGTCATTATCAGAAATATATATAACACTTTTTTTCTCTTTCATATCACTGAGGTTATAACAAGTTTATAAAAAACAAGTTTTATAACAAGCTGCAATGATCACCTTGGAGCTTTCAGTTGATCTCACAGTCACACATCAGGGCAAACTCATTCTCGAGTAAGACTTAATATCTGTCTGCAGCCTTATAGACCCAGAACCACAACTTTCCTTCTTATCCTCATTTAGTCTCAGTGCTGAGCTAGCCTTTTGGTCCTATTATATCTTGAACTCCAAATAATTATGTGAGTGGACCAAGATTCAAACACAGATCTGGCTTGACAGTCTATGATTCTACCACCATACGCAGGGAACTATAATCAGTGTCTCTTTCAATGACCCTTGAGCAGCAGATAATCAGCTAGGCAGGAGAAACAGTTCTGTAGAGTCAGAAGTTGAAGAATGTATGTGTGTACAATATATATGTCAGGGACATATTGTTGGGGACATGTGTGTTGGAATATGTGTGTCAGGAACAGCTTACAGAAGGAAGGACTTTGTCAGGTCCAAGCAAGTTATGCCATACTTCTTACCAGGGAATTTGCTATGTGAAATTGGTCTTTCTCAGGGACTAAAAATTGAGTTACCTAGCTTAAGAGCTGCAGACAACTAGGCTGGTCATGGAATCTTTCTTAAGACTGCCTACTTGAGAACATGGGCTCTGTATCAGGGGCCTGGGCAACACAGTCTTGGGCAAGTCACTGCCTCCTTCCTTGTCTCTCTCAGGTACAAAATATATAAAATATGAGTAATAACTGAATCTTATTTGAAGCTTGAGGATTGTCATGAATTGAATTGTGTCCCCTCTAAAATAGGTGTAAGTCATGTGACCATGATTCCCTGTATTCTACGATTGCCCTCCATTTTGTGATTTTGCTGTGCTGTATGTTAAAGGATTAGGGTGGGGCTGTAAATCCCTTCAGAAGATCACCTCCCTAAGTGGTGTTTCCCTGGAGTGTGGCTTGCCCCACCCTTAATCCTTTCATCCTACAAGAGATAAAAGGAAAGAGAAGCAAGCAGAGAATTGGGAACCTCGCACCACCAAGCAAACAGCACCGGGAGAAGAATGTGTCCTTTAGACCTGAGATTCCTGTGCCAAGATGCTCCCTGGACGAAGACTGATGCAATACCAGACTTTCCTCCAGAGCCGACAAAGGGGAAAGCTTTCCCCTGGCGCAGACATCCTGAATTTGGACTTATAATCTACAGGAATGTGTTAAGAGTAAACTTGCCTCTGTTAAGCCATCCATTCATGGTGTTTCTGTTAGAGCAGCCCTGGCTGACTAAAACAGGATTAACTATGATGATGTACATCAAGAGTTCATCACTATGCCTATTATGTAGCCGCAGCTCTTATGTGTATGGCTGGTAGTTAAGGCAGGTTTCTCCTGCCTTGACACTACAGACAGAAGGGTGGCCCCAGTAACTTTCAGGGGAGTCCAGAGAGTTGATAAGAGTTCCTATGTGAGTCCCTAGGGTTTTCCCAGAGAAGCAGGGTGACCAGAAGTCAGCTCTGCTCAAAGATGCACTGCTGGGAGATTGGATATTGATATGGTCTGTTCACCTGAATCTATGGAGACAGATATGAAGGATTAGTGTAGGCTTCTGAAACTTTTCTTTATAAGAATATTCACACTCTACCTGGAATAGAGTTGTTCTTTGTCCATTTAAATAGATGCTTCTATTAGCACTGAGAATCAATGAGGCAAATAAGACTGAAAGCCAGAGTCTCTTTGTACTTGTTTCTTAGGCCAAAATAGTCTTCAACTATAGGCTTATCTCCCTAGGATTTTAATATTCAACACCTATATACTATGCTTCACATGTGTACATAAATGTGTACAACCCTAAACCTGCTATCCAACTTTTAAGACATTCTTTAAAGGAAGAACAGAGATCTGAGACATTCAGACCAGAATCCTCTGCGTACTTCTTAAAGATTTTATTTTTAGCATTCTTTCGTCATCCTCTGACTAAAGAGTTATAAGGTATTGTTTATATCAGTGTTTAAAAATGACCAAAATAGAAGCTAGGGATGGGATTCAGTGCTCTTAATGATATCCTCACATCTCATTCATATTAATTTTGCTGGCCCTCTTTTACCATTGGTGGGGGGCACCTTGGTCATTATCATAGTCACTAATAGACAACCAATCATTTTCTGTGTCTGTTAGGTTCACAAAAAGCCTCCCTTGGTAGTCCATCTGGAAGTGAATTCAATTGCCTGTATGTGAGTGTATATGTGCATGTTCTCTATTTCCTTTTATTAACTTAGGGACCATATCTCACCTTGCTCTCTAGCTTTGCAGTCAAGCTGAGTATAGGACTCCTATTGATTTTTGTGGCTTGGAGGTGGGTTACTTTCAGTGAAAATGAAATATACTTAGATCAGTTCCGTGGATCACGGAGCAAGCAGAGAAATGAGCCATAAATCCAAGCGTATGCAAGTGGAGGTGGTGTTAGGGTCTGCGATTTTCCAGATGCGACACTGTTACTTTAAAGGTTAGATTTTATTAAAAAAATATGCCCAATAGGAAAAATACTGGTGCACCAGGGACGCACCCCAAGCTACACAGAGCAGGGGGCGACGACGAGTTTCCTCAGTGCCCAGTATTTAAGTCATGAGATTGCAAAGCAGGGAGGGTGAACTGACCTTTACATTGATTGGTTAACTCCTATTAGTTGTAAAATGTGGTCAAGGTCTAGGGGTCTCTTGCAGGCTGTCACTTGCAAGGTTGCCCCCAGGCTTGTCTTGTGACAGTGTTTTGTAAGACAAAGGTGAGATTATTCTATATTTTCTGCTATTAAGTTGTTTCCTGGGGCTGTCTTTAATACCTCGAATTTTTACCATGCCCTTCCTCATTTCAACATTCCCCCCTTGAGTTCTTATTCCAGAGTCAAATCTTAGACTCTGAGTGGGTGCCAGGCTGATCAAGGTCCTGGCTGTTTAGGGGGTGGTAGGTCTGGTGTTGGGGCTGATGTTTTAGGACCAGGAGCTGGCTAGTTTTTCTCGTATGAATTTAAGTAATTTAGAATGTAGGGACCCACAGTTAAAGATGAAGAGGACAAGTGGTCCTGTTAACGCAGTGATGAGGGTGGTCAGCCATGGAGGCCAGGAGAACTCAACTGATCCTAATGAGGTCCCCTATTTTCCCTGATCCAGGGTGCATTGGTTTCACAGCCCCATGTATAACAGAAATAATCATTTGTTCCTCAACATGATCCATAGACATTAGCCCCGGGACAGACGTAAAATTGTTTCTGAGCCAGTTGTTGCATGAGGCAGTTAGTAGCACACCCCCACCCATCAGCATGTATACATCCCCCAGTATTTATGAGTGTTCTGTGTGCACGAACCGGGTATGGGTCTTTCTTAAGCTGTGAGCCTATAGAACCCCCCACAAGGTCACATGAATCAAGGTGAAAAACTGGTGAAGTCACCTTGGGAGGGCCGGTTAGGGTCAGTTCTTGAACTTGCCAGCCGAGGTTTCTTGGAGTCGCCTCAGGGCCAGAGTGACAGACCCAGGGCCAGATCCTGTCAACCTTGACGGCAGTGGGGGTTGTCAGGATTACTGTGTGGGGTCCTTTCCAACGGGGCTCCAAAGTCTCCTTTTGGTGTCTCAGGACCCAGACTAGACCCCCGGCTGAAACTGATGTGGCTTTACAGGAGGGAGATTGTGGAGGCATCTCGACAAGGGGAAAAGCAGATCTTGAGTTTTCTGCAGGGCCTGGAGGGACTTAAGCAGGCCATGATTAGAAATTTCAGCAAGTATGTCATCCCTTGGTTTAGGGCAGAGGGGTGTGGCCTCCCGAAAACAATTTCATAGGGCGTAAGGCCTTGGAAGTAGGGAGAATTACACACACGCATTAAGGCAAAGGGAAGCAGGGCCGTCTAGTCACTGCCAGTTTCTAGGGTCAATTTGGTTAAGGCCTCCTTAAGGGTCTGGTTCATCCTCTCTACCTGTCCTGAACTCTGGAGGTGATAGGCACAATGTAGTTTCCAATTAATCCCCAGGACAGATGTTACTCCCTGAGAGACTATGGCCATAAAGGCAGGGCCATTGTCTGATCCTAGCATCAGCAGAACCCCAAATCTAGGTATGAGTTCTTCAAGGAGTTTTTTTTTTTGAAACTACTTGTGCTGTCTCTCTCTTAGTGGGAAATGCCTCAGTCCAACCAGAGAATGTGTCTACGAAAACTAAAAGGTACTTATATCCATATCTGCCGGGCTTAATTTCAGTGAAGTCCAGTTCTCAATGTACTGCAGGCATAGTGCCTCTTTCTCTCTTACCTTGGTGGACCTTACCAGAGCTGCCTGCATTAGTGGCTTGGCAGGTATGTGTTATTCATTCAGCAAGCCGGGATAGTTGGGGTATATAGTACCTTGGAGACAGAAGTTCCTGGATTTTTGTTGCTCCCAGATGGGTGGTCTGGTGGATCTGGCGGACGAGCTTCTGTCCCAATTTTTGAGGGAGAATGGGGAGCCCTCCCGAAGTATAGTGTCATCCTTTCTTCTCTTCTAGGTGGGTTCTTCAGGAAGGGTTGGCTCGGGGAGCTGGATAGAATTGATCTCCAGGAGGCTGAGGGCAGCTTCCTTAGTTGCTTGGTCAGCTAGGTTATTGCCTCAGGCTTCCATTGTTTCAGTCCGATGATGTGGAAGGCATCTCGTAGCCACTGGTCACGGGCATTGTGTGTCTGGGGCACAGTGAGGGGTGGAGAGTCAGGGGACAGGCTGGTGTCAGGAGGCTCCTCGTCACCTAAGAGGCTGGATCTGGTGGGTAGGAGCTGTCAGAGTGCAGGGACAAGGACAGATCCTGGCACAGGCTCAGGTCTTGGCACAGGTGCTTATAGTCCTGGATTGACTCATACAGACCTCACAGCTGGCACAGCAGTGACATGTCCAGTAGTCGCAGTCCCACCATCTCCTTTCACAGCACCACTAATGCAGTGTCAAAGTTCACTGGGCAGCATGGAGCGGCGGAGCCGGCAATGGGACCTGTGTTGGCAGTGCTGGCACTGTGGCGGAGTCTGTCCAGAACTCGGGCTGTGTGACTCAGCTCGTCATGGGTGCGGCTGTGCTGGCTGTAGATATGCTCCAGCTCCTGCCACGAGCCCCCACTGGTGTGGAGAAAGCAGCCCGTTGCGCTGATGTTCCCGATCATCGGCTACCACCGCTGCCCCTGTGTACCTGGTGCCGTCCCTGATAAAACTGCTCCCATCAGTGAACAGAGTGAGATCAGGGTCCCGCAAGGGAACGTCCACAAGATCTCGGTGAAGGCCGTGCTGTTGGCTAAGCACCTCAGTGCAGTCATGTGGTTCGGCCTTCAGGTCCGGATCAGGCAGCAGCGTGGCTGGGTTGAGGGCTGAGCTAAAAGCAAACACAACTCGGGGCTGATCTAGTAATAAAGACTGGTAGTGGGTTAGCCGGGCATTGGAAATCCATTCATGAGGCAGGCTACGCAGGACTCCCTCAATGGCATGTGGGGTAGTGATGTTCAGGGGCTGTCCCATAGTCAGTTTATCAGAGTCTTTTGCTAGTTGAGCGGTGGCCGCAACAATTCTAAGGCACCTTGGCCATCCTGAGGCTACTGGGTCTAGCTGTTTAGACAGAGAGGCCACCAGCCTTTTCCATGGGCCGAGTGTCTGAGTGAGGACTCCCTTGGCTATTCTTCTACTTTTATCAGTGTATAGTTGGAAGGGCTTTTCCAGGTTGGGTAATGCTAACGCTGGTGCCTCCAGGAGCGACTTCTTTATAGTCTGGAAAGCCTGTTCTGTTTCTTTAGTCCATATAAAATTCTTTTCCTTTTCTCGGGTCAGCTCGGATAGTGGGCACGCTATTTCTGCAAAACCTGGGATCTGGAGCCAACAGAACCTAGAGGACCCCAAGAACTCCCTCACCTGCCGCGACGTACATGGGGTGGAAATCCCAAGGATAGTCTGTTTTCTTGTTTTGGATAGGGAGTGTTGTGCTGTCTCCCCTTGAGTTGGAAACCGATGTAAGTCACCTCCTGGACGTAGACCTGTGTCTTTTTAGCGGAGACTCAATATCCCAATTTCACCAAGAGAGTTAACAGGGACTTGGTGGCCTTTAAACAAGTGTCCTCATCGGGTACCTCGAGTAATAAATCATCTACGTATCGTAGAAGGGAAATGTCAGGCCACTGATGCCTGTACTCACGTAAGTCCCGATGAAGGGCCTCAAAGATGGTGGGAGAGTTCTTGAACCCTTGTGGCAGGTGGGTCCAGGTCAGCTGCCCACTGAAGCCATCTTCCGGGTCCTGCCATTCGAAGGCGAAGAGCAGCTGACTCTGTGGGCTCAGGGGTATACTGAAGAATGCATCCTTTAAATCCAGCACTGAATACACCCAGTGTTCTGGTGACAGGGAGCTCAGGAGAGTGTACGGGTTAGAATTGGTCTGGAGTCCAGCCCTCCTGCCTTCCTTATCAGCAGGAGGGGAGTATTCCAGGGTGACTGGCAGGGCACTAGTATTCCATGTTTCCTGAGTCTTTGAATGTGGGCCCTGATCCCTTTCCTTGCTTCTGGTGTAATGGGGTACTACCGTACCTGAATCAGGTCAGCAGATGGTTTTAAAGTCACTATAACCAGTGGTTGGTGTTTGGGCAGCCCTGGGGAGTTGTTTTCAGCCCAAACCTGAGGAATCTCTTTGATCAATTGATCCACTGATATCACGAGGATAGAGCAGGGGCCCCTGTCAGAATCATCATAAAGTCTGTATTCTCCCTCTAAAAGGGCTACCACATTGACTTGGGGTGTCAGGTAAGCATGATTTCCAGTAAAGTGGATAGTCATCTGCATTTTTTGATAACAAGTCTCCTCCAAGTAAAGAGCACAGGCATTCAGGCATTACTATAAATGAGACGGAGACAGTCTTAGCTCCCAGATCGTTCGTCAGTCCATGAGTAGGCATTAATCCCAGTAGCTCCTTGTGCTAGGGTTCTGGTTTCAGTTATGGGTCCTAGGGGTTCAATTAGAACTGAGTTGCTAGCCCCGGTGTCGACCATGAATTCTACTGGCTGTCCCCCTATTTTTAAGGTTACCCTGGGCTCGGGGGCGGGGCCAGTGAGCCCTGACGCCCTCAGGCCTCTAGGTTAAGAACCTTTGGAGGGGGCTTTCTTTAGGGGCACTCACCCTTCCAATGTCCAATTTCCTTGCAGTAGGCACACTGGTTTCTCTGCAGGGGAAGCTTTCCTGACTTCCTCGTCTGATCCGGTTTCTTCTCCCAAGGGCGCAGTGGCATGTGGCCCTGGGCTTCTGCCAGGAGGATGCTGCTTACCTTTTTGGCTTGTTTGTCTTCTGGTAGTTTGCGGTTATTGAAGGTTTTCATAGCAATTTCCATCAGCTCGGATAGATTCTTTCCCTCGAATCCTTCCATTTTTTGTATTTTTCTTTTGATGTCAGGGGCTGACTATCCCACGAAGGCTATGTTAATGGCCCGTTGATTTTTGGAAGACTCAGGGTCAATGGGAGTATATGTGCGGTATGCCTCCATCAGTCATTCCAGAAAGGCTGCTGGGGATTCTGAGGGTTCCTGAATTACCTGTGTTACTTTAGACAAATTTGTGGGGTGCCCAGTGGCGGCCCGGAGACCCCCCATAAGAATCTGGCGGTAGACAGGCACTGCTTACCTGCAGTGGTGTTTGGGTCCCAATTTGGGCGGGTCAGGGGAAAAGTGTGGTTAATCTCATCTAAATCACTCGTAAAGTTTCCGTCATCTCCCGGCACCTGTTTTCTGGCTAGGGAAACAATCTTAGCCTTCTCCTCAGTGGTCAAGAGGGCTTGGAGAAGTTGCTGTATGTGGTTTCTAAGAGGGGCATCTAGGTAAAAGGAGTATAGACCAAGAAGGGGGTCCCAGCCTCCGTCATGTGCCCTATAGCTCGCGAGGGGAAAATACGAGGGAGGGTTCTATAAGTGGTTGAAAAGATCGACCTGAGCGGGTATGGGCTGGGCTCTGGAGGTCAGAGGAAGGTGGTGCTGCAGAAGTGGCGGGGGTCGGGGGAGCAGTCGGGATTGGAGGGTCTGCGGGGACCCTATACAGGCCACGGAGACTGGCTTTGGCTCCCTTAGCCCCGGTGGCAGCAGGAGGAGAAACGGGAACTAGGGGTAGGGAAGTGGGAGACTCAGTCAGAGGAATCGGATGGAGGAAGGGAAGCTGGCGGGGGTTTTGAGGAGCCCTGAGCCACTAGGGTTGTAGGAGGTTGTTTAGGGGGATCATAGGGTTGCAGCCACACAGGTGGCTGCCTGAGGAGGTATTGCCAAGCAACAATGTATGGCATTTGGTCAGGGTGACTCGGATCACCAAAGGTGACCTGAAAAACAGAATGGGTTTGTTTAATGTCTAGGGATCCCGTTGAGTGGCCATCCAGTACCAAAGGCCGGCCATTCCAGATTACAAAGTGTGCGGAGTTTTCCTGACCGTACCTTGCCGAAGTCTCGGGCTCGTTTCTAGAAATCTGAAAGTGGTTAAGGAATAGGTCTAGGGGTGTTACAGAGTGAGAAGAAGATTGCCCCATGGCGGCAAAAGTAACAATCAGGACAAACAACACAATCAAACAGACAAAGGAACAGACACAGACATGGCGGCAAAAGTAACAATCAGGACAAACAACACAATCAAACAGACAACGGAACAGACACAGACATGGCAGCAAAAGTAACAATCAGGACAAACAACACAATCAAGCAGACACAGACCGGTCACAGAAGAAACGAAACGAAAACCAGATGCGGGATTTACAGGCCGCAGAACCCAGAAAGGAACCAGCGGTGCCCGCCCAGATGGAGAGCTGAGGCGTCCCCCAGCCTCCGACTCAGAGAGCAATTCTGCATCCAGATTCTCTCTTAGTGAGTCCCAGAACCAGAGCTCGAGCACAGACAGACAATATCCAGACTCACCAGTGAGGTCAAACCAGATCGGCCGTCCGCAGAGGTTGCTCTTGAAATCCCGGGAGAGCCCCCAAATGTTAGGGTCTGCGATTTTCAAGATGCGACACTGTTACTTTAAAGGTTAGATTTTATTAAAAAAATATGCCCAATAGGAAAATACTGGTGCACCAGGGATGCACCCCAAGCTACACAGAGCAGGGGGCGACGACGAGTTTCCTCAGTGCCCAGTATTTAAGTCGTGAGATTGCAAAGCAGGGAGGGTGAACTGACCTTTACATTGATTGGTTAACTCCTATTAGTTGTAAAATGTGGTCAAGGTCTAGGGGTCACCTGCAGGCTGTCACTTGCAAGGTTGCCCCCAGGCTTGTCTTGTGACAGTGTTTTGTGAGATTATTCTATATTTTCTGCTATTAAGTTGTTTCCTGGGGCTGTCTTTAATACCTCGAATTTTTACCACACCCTTCCTCATTTCAACATTGGCAGTTAGATTTAGTCTCTGTTTTAGTCAGCTAGGCTGCTCTAACAGAAATACCACAGAGTGGATGGCTTTAACAAAGAAAGATTTATTCTTACACAGTCCAGTAGGTTGCAAGTCCATATTCAGGGTGTCCGCTCCAGGGAAAGACTTTCCCCTTGTCAGCTCTGGAGGAAAGTCTGGTATTGCATCAGTCTTTGTCCAGGGAACGTCCTTACGCAAGAACTT
Source organism: Heterohyrax brucei (assembly GCA_028571685.1). Classification (NCBI taxonomy): domain Eukaryota; kingdom Metazoa; phylum Chordata; class Mammalia; order Hyracoidea; family Procaviidae; genus Heterohyrax; species Heterohyrax brucei. The sequence continues at coordinate 52,355,288 of CM053149.1, read as the reverse complement.
CTGGTCTGAGGGACACGTTCTGCTCCCGGTGCTGCTTGCTTGATGGTGGTGAGGTTCTCAAATTGTCCTTTGTTTCTTTTTCCTTTAATTCCTTGCAAGCTAAAAGCATTAAGGGTGGGGCAAGCCATGCTCCAGGGAAACTCCCCCCACAGCAGGAATTCACAGCCCCACCCTAATCCTTTAACATACAGATTAGCAAAACCACACAATGGAGGACAGTCCCAAGATACTGGGAACCATATCCCAGCCACGTGGCTGTACACATGTTTGGTGGGACACAATTCCAACCATGACATCTCACCCTTTGACAACCCAAAAATCACATCACAAAACATTTAACACATTTATCTCACCATAGCAAAATTATGTCCATCCATATAACAGAAGTCTTAAATCAGTTCCAAGTCCAAAATACAAAAACTCTTCTACATCTGTGAAACTTAGAAGGCATTAACAGGCAACAGGCAAGTCAACAGAACACATTACATTAGCTCTCAAAGCTTTGGAAATACTCTTACATTTTCTGAGACATTCTACACAACAGCAATGCTCTCCAGACTCTAGGTATTGGCCACACTCTCTGGTTTCTGAGTGGAGACCTCCAGCCCCGTGCTACAACTCTGCCTTCAAGGCTCACTTGGACAGAAACTCTGTGCCATTGGCTTTAGGAACACCCTAAGCCCAACTGAGTGGCAATTCCACCCTTACGAACACAGCACGCCATGGTTCCACCCTTTCAAACCCCTGAGGTCATGACCATACTTCTTGAGACTGAGGCAGCTCAGCTTCTCAGCTATTTGTCTCTTCAGCGTCAGCTTCCTATGGCCACATGGCCCGGGCCTCAGGCCCACATCTGCCCTGCCGGGCAAGTGTTCCAAAGCTCTGTAGCTCCACCGGTTTAAGTGCCCGGAGGCACCCCACTCTTGCTGGAAAGCGTCCTGCCCAAAGGCACTCAACTCTCTCAGTCTGTGGGTCAGCAAGGCCAGCTCTACCGATTCAAGTGCCCAGAGGCACCCCATTCCTCAAGGAAAACTCTGCGCAGGCACTGACCTCTCTCACTCCATGGGTCGGCTCCAGCGCTGCCTCTGGTTCTGCCGCTGCCGCTGCTGCCGGTCCTCTGTTGTTTCTCCCCATCTGTGCCTTCTTCGTTCCTTCTGAATCTTCTATCCATTAGCAGTTTCAAAGTGGCTTCCACATTTTAGGTATTTGCTAGAGCAGCACCCCACTCCCACGGTACCAATTCTGTTTTAGTCAGCTAGGGCTGCTCTAACAGAAATACCACAGAGTGGATGGCTTTAACAAAGAAAGATTTATTCTTACACAGTCCGGTAGGTTGCAAGTCTATATTCATTGTTAAAGCCATCCACTCTGTGGTATTTCTGTTAGAGCAGCCTAGCTGACTAAAACAGTCTCTCTTTGTGTGCAGGCCAAATGTTGAGGCTAGGTTTAAACTGGCTGTACAGGGTTGATATTGAAGCTTTTCCTGCTTAATATTATTTCCATTATTTACACTACTCACATCAGTTCTTACAGCGTAAGGAACTACCATATAGATTGTACACAACTCAGCTTACCGGAAACACTGGTTCATTGAGGCTAGGTATATTTGAGGTGAGATAAAGAATGAAAAGGGAGATATTTTTACTCTACTTCCATGTGTTCAAGGAAAAAAAGATAGTGAATTCTCTCTTAGGTTGGATTTCCTAGAGAAGCAAAACAAGTAAAGCATACAAACACACAGACAAGAGATTTATATTAAGAAAATGTCTTAGGCAGTTGTAGAGGCTGGAACATCCCAAGTTCAAGGGTCACTATAGAGACTTCTGTTGCTCACAGCCACAGGGGCTGGAGAACTCCAGATGAGCATTTGGAGAGCAGGGCTGTTGTTTACAGGCAGTGAAGAGCCATGAGAATTCCAAAGATCAATGGGCAAGACCGCAAGTAAGTTGTTAAATCAAATCCCAAGAACAGGAAGTCAGATGAACAAGAGCCACTTACAGGAACTTGAATGAGTAAAAAGCACAAACCTTGTCTGAATATCCCCTAATATTCAATACAGGCAATTCCCTTTCAACTGATTGGCAACTCGCACCAAATCCCATCAAGGAGGTGATTACATAATATCAAATATCATCATGGAAGTGATCACACTATCGCACAGCTATCACAACACTGAGAGTCATGGCCTAGCTATGTTGATACATGACCTTAACTGTCACATAGTCTAATTTTCCAAATGGTGTTATTTTTCTACATCCTGATACATTTTTATTTCTAAAATCCATGGAAATACAGAAACAAATTCCTTTTGGAAGAGCTTTGAACTGTATTTCTGTTGTTTTTTTCCGGCAAACACATCTGAACGGCTTCTTAAGTCTTTTTCTGGATCATTAGACTTGATATATTTTTTGAAAGCCATGGAATTGAACTGTTATATTTCAGAGACAGAGTGTGATCTAGTGGTTTACCCACATTTATGCCATTCCACTTCTTGTTCTGAAGGAGACAACCAACCATGTCATCCCCAGAGGCCATGATCATGACTTTGGTCCTGATAATTTTCCAAAGTGACTAAATTCCATAAAACTTTTAAATCTTAGAATCTCACACTGTTGAAAAGAGCTGAGACTATATAGGTCATGTTCATTTTGAATCACTTTCTTTCAATTATTACTCTTTGATGATATTAAAAAATTGATGACTAATTGTTTTTTTGATGAAACCTCTGTAAGGAGAGTCAAGGTAGAATTTTTCTATGTATTTTGTTTGCTTCCTTTCTTCCCACTTTTCTTTACTCATCTCACCAAAACTAACATTTCTTTATGGCTTTGGTATGCTGCCTTCTCTAGTACGACTTTTGATCTCTAAAAGATTTAAAATTTGGAACAAGCATTGGTGGCCTTGACTTTGCATGAAAAAAAGTCTTAATTTCCTTAATGTCTTGCTTTTTTGAATTTGCTGTCATTCAATAATGTGACCTCTCTTAGGTAAGATCAATAAATCAAATCAAAACAGTGCTGGGCAATTATCTCTTGAATTTGGAATTGTGTAGCTAGGCCAACCCAAGTTTTCAGGAAGATATGTATTCAGCACATGCGACCCTTGACTCTGGTTAGCACAGTTCATGTAGTCCAGATTTAATGATCCAAGTGGAGCCCTGAACCAGGCAGAAAGAGAGTCCGATACTTCCTTCTAGTCTGTATCGCTCTGTCAGCTTCTTAAGGATCCGTGGTAACCTGCCCTCTTTCCCAATCTGTTGTTCTTCTCCTTTGGATGGCTGTCAGTTTTAATTTGCTGATTATTGTAGAGCATCTTAAGCACAAAGCAAGTACGGCCAGTGTTCATGGCTGATCTCCACGTGGGCAAGACCTGTGCCCTAGAGAACCACCTGAGCTGCTTGTAGCCGCCACGCCACAGTACCAGGCCACTGGTTCAGACTACCGAGCTAAGTGTAAATACAAACTGAGAAAATTCATCCCGATTCTGTAAACCTGCCTTTGGGAAAAATTTTGATGACTGAAACTCTTTACCAGGTCACTTCATTTTGTTATTAAGACTTACAAGGACTATCAGATAACCTGTAAATCACAGGAACAAATTTGGTCTTTTTCTTTTTAAAAGACAAAACCAGTTAATTTTTTGCTAAATTAGCCAAGCCAAGTGCTATTGAGTCAGATCTGACTCATGGCCTATAATTCCTAAAATCCTAGAATTTCCTTTTTTGATAAAACTAAGGATATTTGGCTCTGAGTTGCCAATAACATAATCCATTCTGATTAGTTTAAGCAGGAATGAGATTTACTGAAGGATAGCAGCACGTGGATTGCAGAAACCCCAGGAGTGGTCAGTGAGCAGGCTCTGAGGTTTTCAGGAACAATGCCTTTCCCTGCCATGGGGGCTTCTGAGTCTTCTGCTTCACACCAGTGACAAAATTGGGGTGAATACTAAGAACTCCCCCAGGGCCAACCCTGAAGAACCAGATGTCTCTACAACTATACCGCTTCCTTGGTGGGTAGCCACTTTCTCAAGCTGTAGCTCATCAAGTACAGATCTCACATATTGATAGAATCTAGGTTACTCTATTTGCCTAGGAGTCCGGGTATACAGGTCATCTAACTTTAACCTTGGTTACCTCTAGATTCTAGCTTGCCAAAAGTTAAGGAGGATGGACACTCTCAAAATTAAAAATGTTGTGCTCCAAAGGCCACTATCAAGGAAGTGAAAAGACCATCCACAGAATGACGACAGTTTTTGCAAGTCATGTGTCTGATAAGAAACTTCTATCTCTTGAACATAAACAACTATTACCACACAATATGAAAAGACAAGTAACCCAATTAAAAACAGGCAAAGGATCTGAATATGTATCTCTCCAAAGAAGATACACAAATAGTCAATAAGCACATGAAAAGATGCTCAACATTACTACCTTTCAGGAAAATGTAAATCAAAACTACACTGAAATATCACTTCAATTACATTGAAATATCACATCCATTAGGATGACAATAATAATAAAAAAAGGCATAATAACAAACGTTGGTGAGGATTTGGTGAAATTGGAACCCTTATATATTACTGGTGGTAGGGTAACACGGTGCATCTGGTTTGGAAAACATTTCCTCAAAAGGTAAAGCATAGAGTAGCCATATGACTCAGTAATTCTATTCCTACGTATACGGGGTCCAACAAACTTAAGTCTGTGAACTTAATCGTTCTGCTGCCTTGCTGAATATCACAATGGTCACCTTTGAAGTACTCACCTTGGGAAGCTGTGTGCTGACACTAGCACCTAGTCTACCCATCAAAGCAATTTTGGAACTGTCTCTGAAATGACCATTGTGCATGGTGGCATGGTGGCAATTTCGCCAACCTAATTGTGTAGTTGCCTGTAGGGGAGTTTTTAGCCAGTAAATGATTAACTGTATTGGAACACCCTCCCTACTCTCCTGATCTGGTCCCCAGTGACTTTTTTATTTACCCAAAGATAAAGGAAATATCGAAAGGAAGACATTTGGATGCCATTCAGGACATCAACAGTGTTACAATCTGATGGCCATTCCAGAAGAAAAGTTCCAAAACTGCTTTGAAGGATAGACTAGGTGCTGGCATCAGTGCATGGCTTCCCAAGGGGAGTACTTTGAAGGTGACTATAGTGATATTCAACAGGGAGGTATGTAGCACTTAGAACAATTATGTTTGTGGACTTAATTGTCAGAGCTCATATACCTAGGGGAGTACTTTGAAGGTGATTGTAGTTGATATTCAGCAATGAGGCATGCAGTGCTTTTGCTAGGATGAGTTTGGAAGCTTAAACGTCAGATCTCGTATGTACTCAAGAGAAATGAAAATGTGGTTGTTGTTAGGTCCCATCATGTCAGTTATGACTCATAGTGACCCCATGCACGACAAAAATGAAACACTGCCTAGTCCTGTACCATACACACAACTGTCACTATGTTGGAGCCCATAGTTGTAGTCGCTTTGTCAATTCAACTTATTGAGGGTCCTCCTCTTTTTTTGCTGACCCTTTACTTTACCAAGAGTGATGTCCTTCCTAAGTGATCGATCCCTTCTGATAACATGTCCAAAGTATGTGAGACATAGTCCTGAAATCCTTGCTTCTAAGGAGCATTCTGGTTGTACTTCTTCTAAGATAGATCTGTTCATTCTTTTGGCAGTCCAACATCTGTTCTTCACCAACACCACAATTCAAAGGCATCAGTTGTTCCCTGGTCTTGTTATTCACTGGCCAGCTTTTGCACACATATGAGGCAGTTGAAAATGCCATGGCTTGGATCAGGTTGTCATTTGTATAACACAGATTGTTAATGAGTCTTTCTCCAATCCTAATGCCTCATTCTTCTTCATATAGTCCATCTTCTCAGATTATTTTCTTGGCACACAGGTTGAAAAAATATGATGAAAAGATACAACCCCGACACACACCTCTCCTGACTTTAAGCCATGCAATGTCTCCTTATTCTGTTTGAAGATTGGCCTCTTGAGCCACGTAAAGACTCCTTATGAACAGATTAAGTGTCTGGAATGTCCATTTTCCACAGTTTTATCCATAATTTGTTATGACCCATATAGTTGAAAGCTTTTGCATAGTCAATAAAACATAGGTAAACATCTTTCTAGTATTCTCTGCTTTCATCTAAGTTCCATCTGACATCAGAAAGGATGCCTCTGGTTCCATGTCCTCTTCTGAATCTGGCTTGAATTTCTAGCAGTTCTCTGTCAATACACTGCTGCAGTCATTTTTGAATGATTTTTAGCAAAATTTTACTTGTGTGTGATATTGTTCAATAATTTCCACATTTGGTTGGATCGCCTTTGTTGGGAATAGGCCTAAATACAGCTCTCTCCAGTCAGTTGACCAGGTAGCTGTCTCCCACGTTTCTTGGAATAGATGGTGAGTACTTCCAGAGTTGCATCCATTTGTTGAAACATCTCAGCTGACATTCCATAAATTCTGGACCCTTGTGTTTTGTCAATGCCTCCAATGCAGCTTCTACTTCTTCCTTCAGTACCATTGGTTCATAATCATATGCTACCTCTTGAGATGGTTGGACATCAGCCAGTTGTTTTTGGTGTAATGATTCTGTGCATTCCTTCCATCTTCTTTCATATGACATTTGAGTCATATGACATTTTCGCTGTAGAATCCTTCACTATTGCAATTTGAGGCTTGAATTTTTTCTTTAGTTCTTTCAGCTTGATCTTTGGTTTTCTATTTCTAGCTCTTTACTCATGTCATTACAATACTTTCCTTTGTCTTTTCAAGTTGACTTTTGAAATTTTCTGTTCAATTCTTTTACTTCATCGTTTCTTCCTTTTGTTTTAGTTACTTGATTTTCAAGAGTGAGTTTTAGAGTCCCTTCCAACATCCAGTTTGGTCTTTTCCTTATTTCCTGTCTTTTTAATGACTTTTGCTTTCTTCATGAATGTTGTCTTTGATGTCATTCCACAACTCATCTTGTTCAACACATCACATCTATTCTTGAAATAGTCTCTAAAGTCAGGTGGGATACAATCAAAGTTATATTTCGTTTCTTGTGGACTTGTTCTCATTTCAGTTTTCAGTTTGAACTTGCATATGAGTAATTGATGGTCTTTTCTGTAGCTAGCTCTTGGTCTTGTTCTGACTGGTGATGCTGAGGTTTCTATCATCTCTTTCCACAGATGTAGTCTTTTGATTCCTGTGTATCCCATCTGGTAAGATCCATGTGTACAGTTGCCATTTACATTGGTGAAAAGAGGTATTTGCAATGAAGAAGTCATTGGTCCTACAAAATTCTGTCATGAGATTTCCAGCAAGGCCATATTTTCCAACTATCAGTTCTTCTTGTTTGTTTCCAACGTTTGTATTCCAATCACTAGTAATTATTGGTGCATCCTGATTGCATGGTAAATCAATTTCAGACTGTAGAACCTGGTAAAAATCTTCAATTTCTTAATCTTTGGCCTTAGTGATTGTGACATAAATTTGAATAAAAGGCGTATTAACTGGTCTTCTCTGTAGGTGTATGGATGTTATCCTATCACTGACAGTGTTGTACTTCAGGAGATGTCTTGCATCATTCTTTTTGACGGTGAATGTAACACCATCCCTCTTCAAGTTGTCATTTCCAGCATAGTAGACCATAGGACTGTATGACTGAAAATGGCCGGTACTAGTCCATTTCAGCTCACTAATGCAATGTTCATGCATTTCGTTTCATTTTTGATGATTTCCAATTTTCCTAGATTGGTACTTCACAGATTCCACAATTCAATCATTAACATTTGTCTGCAGGTGTTTCTTCTTATTTTGAGCTGTATCTCATCAGCAAATGAAGGTCCTGAAAGCTTGACTCCATCTACATCACTGTGGTCAACTATATGTTAAGGAGGCAGCTCTTCCCCAGTCGTCTGTTGAGTGCCTTCCAACCTGGGAGGCTCATTTTTCAGCACCATATGTGACAGTGTTCCACCACTGTTCATAAGATTTCCTCTTGCTAATTCTCTTTGGAAGTAGACTGCTGGGGCATTCTTCCTAATCTCTCTTAGATGGGAAGCTCAGCTAGAACTTGTCTGCCATGAATGACACTGGCTGGTATCTGAATCCTGGTGGCATAGTTTCCAGCATCACAGCAATATGCAGGCTCCTACAGTAGGACAAACTGACAGAGAAATAGGCACCGAAAAATTATACTGTGACAAATTTGGAAAACCTAGAAGAAATGGACAAGTATCTAGAAACATACTACCTACCTAAACACAAACACAGGCACAGCAATTCAATAATCCCATAACAGAGTAGGAGATTAAAAATGTAATCAAAAAACTCCCAATCAAAAAAAAAAAAAGAAAAAAAGCCCTGGTCCTGATAGCTATAGTGGAGAATTTTACCAAACTTTTACAGAAGAGTAACATCGCTGTTAATAACAACATTTAAGCCTATAGGAAAGCTTGCAATACCCCTAAACCCATTCTGTGAAGCCAGCATAATCCCGACATAAAACCAGATAAACACACCAGAGAAAAGAAACATTATAGATCAATGTGTACTGAAAGAATAAGTTGACGCTACATTGAAGGCATTGGCAAAAAAACAAGGCTTCAGGAACTGATGGAGTATCAGTTGAGATATTTCAACAAACAGATGCAGTGCTGGAAGTGCTCACTCACCTCTGCCAAGGAATTTGGAGGACAGCTGCCTAGGCAACTGTCTGGAAGAGATCCATACTTAGGCTCATCCAAAGAAAGGTGACCCAACTGAATGTGGAGATTACCAATCAATATCTTTAATATCACATGCAAATAAAATTTTGTTCAAGATCATCCAAAAGTGACAGCAACAATACAGTGACAAGAAAATGCCAGAAATTCAAGCTAGATTCAAAAGAGGTTGTAGAACCAGGGACACCACTGCTGATGCCAGATGGATCTTGGCTGAAAGTAGAGAATACCAGAAAGATGTTTACCTGTGTTTCACTGACTACGCAAAAGCAATTGACTATGTGGGTCATAACAAATTATGGCTAACATCGTGGATAATGTGAAATCTAGAACACTTAATTGTACTTTCAAAAAGCAGTCATGCAAACAGAACAAGGTTTAAAGTTGGGAAAGGTTTAAAGTTAAACATGGTTTAAAGTTGGGAAAGGTGTTCGTCAGGGTTGTATCCATTCATCATACCTTTTCAATCTGCATGCTGAGAAAATAATCTGAAAGTCTAAATAATATGTAGAAGAACAAGGTTATCAGGATTGGAGAAAGACTCATTAATAGCCTGCATTATGCAGGTGACACAATCTTGCTTACTATAAGTGAGGAGGATTTGAAATACTTACTGATGAAGAGCAAAGACCACAGCCTTCAATATGGATCACACCTCAACATCAAGAAAACAAAAATTGTCACAACTGGACTAACGGGCAACATTGTGATAAATAGAGAAAAGATTGAGGTTGTCAAAGATTTCGTTTTACTTGGGTCCACAATCAATCTCCATGGAAGCAGCAGTCAAGAAATCAAAAGATGCAGTGCATTGGAAAAATCTACTTCAAGGGATCTCTTTAAAGCACTGAAAAATAAAGATGTCACTTGGAAGACTAAAGTGCACCTGACCCAAGCCATGGTATTTTTCATCACGTCATATGCATGTGAAACGTGGACAATGAACAGAGAAGACAGAAGAAGAATTGATGCCTTTAAATTGTGGTGTCAGAGAAGAATGTTGAATGTATCATGGACCACCAAAAGAATAAACAGATCTGTTCTGGAAGATTATAACAAGAGTGTTCCTTGGAAACAAAGATAACAAGGCAGAATCTTACATAATTTGGACATGTTGTCAGGAGGGGTCAGCCCCTAGAAAAGAACATCATGCTTGACAGAGTGGAGGGTCAGCAAGAAAGAGGAAGACCCTCAATGAGATGGGTTGACACAATGGCTGCAATGATGGGCTTAAGCTTTAAAACGATTGTGGATGTGACATAAGACCAGACAGTGTTTTGTTCTGTTGTGCATAGGGTTGCTACAAGTCAGAACTGACTTGATGGCACCTAACAACAACATCTCTCATGAACTTAGATGTAAACATTCTCAAGAAAATTCTAACCCACAGAATTCAACTACATATTAAAAAAAAGAATTCACCATGATCAAGTGGGACTCATACCACACATGCAGGGATGGTTCAACACGAGAAAAACAATCAATGTATTCAACCACATAAGTAAAATAAAAGACAAGGATCACTTGATTTTATTAACTAATATATAAAAGGTGTTTGATAAAGTCCAACACCTATGCATGTCAAAAACTTTCAGCAAAATAGGAATAGAAGGAAAATTTCTCAATATAATTAAAGGCATTTATATAAAGCCAACAGCCAGCATCATCCTAAATGGAGAGAGATTGAAAGCATTCCCTTTGAGGATGGGAAATGCACAAGGATGCCGTTTATCACAATTTTTATTTAACAGTGTCCTGGAGATTCTAGCCAGAGTAATCAGGCTAGAAAAAGAAATAAGGGACATCCAAATTAGTATCTCTATTTGCAGGTAATATGATCTTATACACACACAAAAAAAGAAAAAAGAAAAAAAACTTGAGGATTCCACGAAAACTCTATTGGAACTAACAGAAGAGTTCAACAAAGTGTTAGGATACAAAATAAACATACAAAAATCAGTTGAATTGCTCTACAACAACAAAAGAGAATATCAAAGAAGAAACCACCAAACCAATATAATTTATAATAGCCCCCAAGAAGATAAAATACTTAGGAGTATTTAGTATTTAGCCAGAGATGTAGAAGACCTATACAAAAAAGACTGTGAGACTACTGCGGGAAACCAGTAGAGATCTATCTAAGTGCAGAAATCTACCTTGCTCTTATACAGGAAGACTTAACATTCTGAAAATGACTCTTCTACCCAAAGCAATCCAAATTTCAATGGCATTTTATAATGAAATAGAGAAAGAAATTACTAACTTCATATGGAAATGAAAAAAGCCTCAGATAAACAAGGCATTACTGAAGAAGAAGAACAATGTGGGAGGCCTCACACAACCTGACTTTAGAATCTATTATACTACCACTGCAGTCAAAATAGCTTGGTACTGGCACAATAGCAGACACATAGACCAATGGAACAGAATTGAGAATCTAGACATAAAATTATTCATTTATGAACAGCTGATATTTTACAAAGGTTCAGAATCCATAGATTGGGGAACAGATAGTCTCTTTAAAAAATGGTGTTGGCGTAACTAAATATCCACCTGCAAAAAAATAAAAAAGAAAAGAAACAAGACGCATACCTCACACCACACACAAAACTAACCCAAAATGAATCAAAGATCTAAATATAAAATCTAAAATGATAAAGATCATGGAAGTAAAAATAGAGGCAACACTGACAGCCACAATGCATGGGATAAACAGAATAGAAAACATTACTAACAATGCATAAACACCAGAACAGAAAATAGGTAACCAGGAATTCCTAAATATGAAACACTTAAAGCTCATCCAAAGAGTTCACTGAGAGTCAAAAGACACCTTACAGACTAGGAAATAAATTTGGGTACAACAAATCCAACCAGCATCTAATGTCTAAAACATACGAGACACTGCAAAACCTGGAAAACAATAAGACAAATAAACCAATTTAAAAAATGGGCAAAGGATATATGTACAGGTAATTCACTGAAGAAGACATTCAGGCCACTGATAGATACCCCAGGAAATGCCCATGTCATTAGCCATTAGAGAAATCCAAATCAAAACTACAATTAAATATCATCTCACCCCAGCAAGGATGTCACTAATCTAAAAACTGCAAAATAATAAATGTTGAAGCTGTGGAGAGACTGGAACATTTATATACTCCTGGTATGAATGTAAAATGGTACAACCATTTTGGAAATCCATTTGGCACTGTCTTAGAAAGTTAGAAATAGAAATACCATAGGATCCTGTGATCCCACTTCTCTGAATATGTCCTAGAGAAATAAGAGCTGCCTTACAAAGACGCACATGCACACCAAAGTTCATTATATCACTTTCCACAACAGCAAAAAGATAGACTCAACCTAGGTGCCCAAGAATGGAAGAATGGATAAACTATGGTATATTCACAATGAAATATTGCACATTTATAAAGAATGATGAATTTGGGAAATATCTCACAGCATGGCGAAATCTAGACAGCATTATGCTAAGTGAAATTAATCTTTTGCAAAATGACAAATAAACATACAAGTAAACAGTCTTTGATGGTTATGAGGGTAGGGAGCTAGAGGGGTATTTACTAATTTGATACTAGATAAGAATTACTTCAGTTGAAGGAAGGCACAGCACACAACAGAGAAATCAGCACAGCTGGACTAAAGCAAAAGTTAAAAAGTTTTCTGAATACAACCAAGCACTTTGAGCGACAAAGAAGCAGGGAGTGGGAACTGGCGACCATGGTTTCAGGAACCATCTAGGTTAATTGTCACAGCAAAGCTTTTAAAGAAAATCTTCTACATCCTACTCTGGTAAGTAGCACCCAGGGTCTTAAAAGTTTACAAGCAGCCATCTAAGAAGCATCCATGGGTCTCAACCCACCTGGAGCAAAGGAGAATGGAGAACATCAAGTTTGTAAGGAAAATATGAGCCCCAGAGACAGACAGGGACACATAAGTCAGGTTCTACACCAGTATGAGACCAGAAGAACTAGATGGTGCCCAGTTACTCCAGTTACTTACTGCCAATGACTACCCTGACAGAGAAGAAAACAAAAAGCCTCTGATGGAGTAGGAGAAATGTAGGGTACAGAAATGGAACTCTAGTAAGAAGACCAGGCTTGATGGTCTGATAGACTGGAGAAACTCTGGAAAACATGATCCCCAGGCTCTCTGTTAGCCTAGAATTGAAACCATTTCCTAAACCAGCTCCTCAGACAAAGATTGAACTGGTCTATAAGACAGAAAATGATACTGGTGAAGAATGTTCTTCTTGGCTTAAGTAGACATTGGTGAGCTCCTGTCAGGAGGTAAGATGAGAAAAAATAAGGGAACAGGAGCTGACTGAATGAACATGGGAAACTCAGGACAGAAGGGAGGAATGTGCTGTCACAGTGTGGAAGAATAGCTGGGGTCATATAACAAAGTGCGTGCGTGCGTGCGTGCGTGCGTGCGTGCGTGCGTGCGTGTGTGTGTGTGTGTGTGTGTGTGTGTAAGAAAAATTTTAAACTTTCACCTAAACACAGTAAAAACATTTTTTAAAAAGGTCAACTAAAGACACAACTTAATCTTGTAGACTGAGTCCTGCCTCACCAGCATAATTCTCACCAGCATAACTGCTGCTAATCCTATCTACTGACATCATAAAGATAGGCTTTACAATTTAGGAAAATCACATTAGATGACAAAATGGTGGACAGTTACACAATCCTAGGACTCATTGTCTAGCCAAGTTGAAAGATACTTTGGGGGACACACTTTAATCCATGGCATCCTACTCTTTGCCCCCCAAATTAATGTCCTTGCCACATGTAAAATACATTCACCTCATTACATCGTAGCAGAAGACTTAAATCAACTCCAAGTCCAAAATCGAAAAATTCCTCTTCATCTGTGAAATCTAGAAGACAAGTTACCTGTTTCTAAAGTACAATAGTAGAACAGGCACAAGCTAGACATTTCCATTATGCATGGAGGAGACTGGAAGGAGAGAAGAAACAACAAGTACCAACCAGGACTGCAGAACACCTTACGTTAGTCTTGAAGTCTTGAAAATAATCCTTTCCTCTTGGACCATCTATACAATGACACTGCCCTCTAGACTCTGGGTATCGGGTATTGCCACACTTCATCAGATTATATGTGGAAGTCCCTCGATACTGGACTTCATCTTCATCTTCCAGGCTCCTTGCATTTGGGCCAACCCATTCTGCTAGTCCATTAGAGTGGTAATCTTTGAGACTGTAAGAGCTCTGCTTCATAAGAAGCTCCTTATCTCTTTAGCTTCTGCTTCCTAGTTCCTTGGCCTCTTGAGCATCACTGTCTGCATCTTACCTTCTGGGATAAGTTTTCTAAAAGTCTTTAGCTCTGCTGGAAAGTGCCCAGAGGTACCCACTCTGCCAGCAAGCTTTGGCAGGAAGGTACTCTGCTCCCTTGCTCCATGTTACTGAAACTTAGAAGGTGAGTTCTGTCCATCACACTTAGACTTGCCAGTGATCTGGACATCTGTCTTTAAGAAAGAGAAAGTAACTATTGCAATGCATCCACAACAAGAAGACAAATAATGCAATTAAAAATGAGCAAAAGATATGAACAGATACTTCAGTAAAGAAGAAGTTCAGATAGCTGGCAGACATATGAAACAATACTCAAGATCATTAGCCATTCACAAAACCAAACTCACTGCCACTGAGTCAATTTCGACTCACAGTGACCCTGTAGGACAGAATAGAACTTGCCCATAGAGTTTCTAAGGAGTACCTGGTGGATTCAAACTGGTGAGCTTTTAGTTAGAAACTGTAGCTCTTATCCACTACACCACTAGGGTCTTCCATTAGCCATTAGAGAAAAGCATAACTAAACAACATTGAGATAGCATCTCACCTCAAAATTAATGGCGTTAATAAAAAAGAAAAAGGTAGAAAATAATAAATGTTGGAGAGGTTTCCTAGAGACTGGAATTCTTATGCACTGCTGGTGGGAATGCAAAATGGCACAACCACTATGGAAAACAATATAACATTTCCTAAAAAAGCTAGAAATAAAAATACAAACAATAATAAAATAAAATAAATAATAAATGAATTAATAAAATAATAAACTAGAAATAGAAATAAGATTCAGATATTCCAGAAAAATACGAACTATTACACAAATAGACGTATGCACACCCATGTTCGTTGCATCATTATTCACAGTAGCAAAAAGATGGAACTAGCCTCAGTACCCACCAACAGATAAATGGATAAACAAAGTGTGGTAATATACAAACTGGAATACTATGTAATGATAAGCAACAATAAGGAACTCACAAAATGTCACAACATGGATGAATTTGGAGGGCATTATGCTGAGTGAAATTAGTCAATCCCAAGAGGATAAATACTGTATGACAACACAATTCTAAAAACTCAAGAAAAGGTTTACATATGAAAAACAATCTTTGGTGGTTATGAGGGAGGGTAGTATCAGAGAGGGGAAGTCACTAACTAGATGGTAGGTAAGTGTTATTTTGGTGAAGGAAAAGTCAGGACCCGATATAGGGGAAGTCAGCACAACTTGACTAAGAAAAAGGCATAGAAGCTTCCTAGACACATCCAAACACCCTGAGGGACTGAGTTACTAGGACTGAGGGCTGGGAACCATGGCCTTGGTGGTCATCTAGTTCACTTGGCACAACACAGTTCATAAAGAAAATGTTCTAACCATAGGCACTAGGGAAAAATTAAAGACTAATGGACTGCAAATACCACAACCTCCACCAGACTAAGTCCAGCACTAGATGCTGCCTAACTACCACTGTCAGGTTTCTACCGACTAAGCCATCCAGGCGGAGGAGAGACAGGCAGCACCGAGACTAAGAAAAGATAGACATGAAACAGTTTGGGATCAGGTGGCTAACAGCTTTCCCCAGCCGAGAGCCCAGAGCAAGTTTTTATTAAAGTATTTATACCCTTTTGGTAACTTAGAATACAAGGAAGTGAAACATTCAGTAACTAAGCCAGTTGTTTACAGTTTCGGTTGTACATTGTTCCACATGTTCGGGCTAAGGACTTGGAGGTGTTCCCAGATTGCCTTTAGGTTACAGTACACAAACAGTACAAGAGGTTATACAAAGTTGAAGTAACGGTACATCAGCCAAGATGGCTGTACTCATGTCAAGAGAGTTTTACATGATTTCCCACATGTCCCCCCTTTTTATTTAATAAAAATGAAGCTGAAGTATTGGGTGAAAGGAATGAGTTCTTATGGCCAGGGCAACTGTTTGTCATGTCTCTGTTGTTTGAGTTTCATATAATGTAATAACGGGGGCAAGAAACTTTCTTGCTTTTCAAACAGCCTCTCGGTGACTGTGCCTGTCTTAGGTTGCTCCTCCCACGAGGAATCTTACCCGTCTCTGGCTAACCAGTCACTAGCTTGATGATCCCTTGGCAACTGTGCTTGTCTTAGGTCGCCCCTCCTCGAGGAGTCTTACCCATCTTTGACTAACCAGCCGAGCCCTGGGGATCATGAGGCAATAAGTAGAGATGTTATATTTTTGTTATAACCCAAGATGGGTTTTAGGGAGACCAAATTTCTTTTTTAATTAGGTACATGACATCAGTTCCCTAGAGGTATCAACTTTCACACGACCAGAATATTTTAGCTCAGAAGGACAGTTTTAAACTTGTAGAGTAGAATCAATAACCTTCATAGATTTTCATTGTAAGAGGCACCAAACAACAAACACGGAGTCTAACACCCATACATTATAGTCCAATTACCTGTGATCATAACCAATATTACAAGGAAGAGAGACATAGAAAAACAAGGAATATTAGTATTAGGAGGTAGGATTTTCGCCTCCCGTGTCGCCCTTCTCTTCTGTCCCCAGGCTGGTAGGTGAGTCTTGTGTGTGTGAGAGGTTGTCACCGAAGTCTTCTTTATCTTCATTTTTGTCATCTGCTCTGCTGGGTGCTCCGTATCTTGGGTGAATTCTTTAAGATGGAATCTAAATAGGGCTGATCTCAGAACCTGAAGAAACATAAGTAAAACCTTCTCTCCATATTAGTTAGCATCTTTTCACCATTTAGGTTGCCTTGGAATTTTTGATGACTTATGAGACCACTGGGCCTCAGCAGTTGAAATTGTAAAGATTTGAGGGATATTTAAAAAATTGAGAGTAGAGTACACAACGCTTACGTTGTGTTGTAGAGGGGTAGGCATCTGGCTGGGCGTCTCCCCCTTTTTATTTTTTAGAAATGGTAAACTGTGAATTGATAAGTTGGGATGTTCAAGGTAGATTGTAACCAATTAATACCTTCTAATAGTTTCTGAAAATCATTTAAAGTTCTTAAATTGTCGCTTCGGATTTGTACTTTCTGAGGGAGTACTTTAGTTTCCAATAGTTTACGTTCAAGATTAGGATAAGGAGTGGATAATGTCCAGATATTACAATAAATTTGAATAGCCCAATTCCTGTTTTTTCTTTATTAAGTTTTAGCTTGAATTTAATTTTTAATTATTTTATAGAATTACACGTGGGGATTTTTGTTCTGACTGACTGATTTTCCTTCAAGCCTTTAAACATACAAATCCAACCAGTAATGTGGCTTGTTCATTTATTATTAACTAAATTTGGACGCCAGTCCAGGTGTTTTATTTCTAACAATTGTTTTAAATAGTTCCTTGGGCTTGCTGTCAGGCGGCATCACACTACTTCATTTAAAACTGTAAAAAGTAAGTCCATGTTAGTGCTTTCCAATCACAAGGACTTTTGGGATATTCAGTAAGTCGTAACCAACCAATGTTCTCTAGCAACCTCTGAAAATCATTTAGTCTTTCTAATTATTTCTCTGAATCTTCATTCTCTAAGGGAGTAATTCAGTTTCCAACAACTTATGTTTAAGATAAGAATAAGGGGTAGATATTTGTATTTCACCTGGAGCTATGACTACCCAGTTCTCTGTATACACCTTTGTAGCTGGACATAGACTGACTGTTAGAAGGAATAGTAAAAGTAAATTTTTCATAGTCTGTTTGTGTTTCAGTTGCTTAGATACCAGATTTTGTAAGGCTGACAATTTTTTTTTAACTTGAATAATTTAACCCCCTTTCAGGTTGACTTTGTTTTTTAAATTTAAATTTGTAATGACTTGCCCAATGATTTTCTTGCTTGTACCTGAGACACAGTCCTGGTGTCATTTTTTCCTGGTGTATGACTTTAAATTCTGTGTTAATTTCTCTGCAATCCCTTTTTATGTCACCTAACCTGCCACAGCTAAAACAGTGGCTATTTTTCATATGTACTGCTGTTATTGCTTCTGCCAAAGTGGCAGCCTTAAAAGTTTTAGAGTCAACCTTTTAACAAATTCTAATATAGTCTTTTAAATTTCCTCGACCCTTAAAGGGACGAAGAGCCTTCTTACAGTCTGGGTTGGCATTATCGAATGCCGGTATTTCTAGAATCATATCTCTGGCATCTGGATTTTGAATAGCTTTTTGCAAAGTAGCTCCAAGTCTAGCAAGGAAATCAACGTACAGTTTTTTAACTCCTTGTCAGGGAATCAGTGGGAGTTTTAGAATTAGTAATTCTACATGAGGATACCTCCTGAACCTGCCTCTGCAACTTTGCCATCTTTATGAAAAGCTCATTAGTCACCACTGTGAGTTCACACACACCGCACCGTACCTTTTCAGTACGTTTATTTAACTCTTGTAGTCTGCTGTCTATTCTGTAGTTTATACTATGAACCTCCCACTGAACTAAATGTTTGATCTGATCCCAAGAGATTTTTTGTTTTTCTAAAGCTTGGAAAAAATAGAGAAAAGTAGAGGAGTACCTGGTTTTACTCTTCTAGAGGGAATAGGAGAAGGCTGTTCTCCGATTCCTCATCACTTTCTGATTTTTCTTCTGATGATACAGATTCTAAAACTACTGGGAGCAAAAGAGTAGGTGAGGGTGGCGGTTGCCGGCCGCCCTCCTTGCTCTCCTTGCCCTCTAAAGATGGAAGAGTTGGTGAAGGTGGTGTTGGCAAGTCGCCCCCCTCACCTCTCAATTTCTCTATGTTTTCTAACTCCTCTGAAATGGTATTAAGGATGGAGGAGCAGACGAGGGATCCTTCTCGTTTTCCATCCGTCCTCTGATAGCATAGGTTTTAAAGTTGCAGAAATTTGACAACATAAAGACCAGACAAAGATAGGAGTAGTTTCTCTCACAGCTTCTCTCTTTATCTGTGTCTGCCTCAGGCAAGACACGGCTCTATTCCTTAATGTTGATTAATGAGTTCTTTCTATTTTTTACTCCTTTAGCGCGCAAAAGTTTCTTAGTGAGAAGCTTTGTGAGTTTCAAAGAGAGATAGATTATTTCCCATAACAACCCTGATGCCCGCCCGAGCCACGGAGCACTTATGGGTCACAAAACTGCTCCACCAGCTCAGATATATGGTTGTGATGGCACTTCCTCAGCTGCGTGCCGACCTCAGGAGCTTCTCGGTGCTCAAATTCACTACTGCTTCTCTCTGGTTCCTGCACTGTGGGCTGGTCGCTTTTGATCCTTACATTCCACATGGATCTATGGCAGGACCGGGCACCTGAAGACACTTTACTTCATCTCGGGATCTGTAAAACAAAAAGCTCTCCTCCTGCATACCTCATGCTCAGCTTTCTGCCCCACGTTAGGCGCCAGATGTCGGGTTTCTACCGACTAAGCCATTCAGGCGGAGGAGAGACAGGCAGCGCCGATACTAGGAAAAGATAGACATGAAACAGTTTGGGATCAGGTGGCTAACAGCTTCCCCCAGCCGAGAGCCCAGAGCAAGGTTTCATTAAAGTATTTATACCCTTTTGGTAACTTAGAATACAAGGAACTGAAACATTCGGTAACTAAGCCAATTGTTTACAGTTTCAGTTGTACATTGTTCCACATGTTTGGGCTAAGGACTTGGAGGTGTTCCCAGATTGCCTCTAGGTTACAGTACACAAACAGTACAAGAGGTTATACAAAGTTGAAGTAACGGTACATCAGCCAGGATGGCTGTACTCGTGTCAAGAGAGTTTTACATGATTTCCCACATACCACCACATATGGCTCTGAAAGAGATCACAATAAAGGGTCCTGGACAGAGCTAGAGAAAAATGTAGAACAATATTCTAACTCTCTCTCTTTCACACACATGCACACGCACACACGCTTGCGTGTGCGCACGTGCACACACACACACACACACACACACACACACACAGGAGCAGGCTCACTGGTTTAACAGAGGCTGTGGAAATCCTGAGAGTCTAGTCCTGGACACCCCCTTATCTCAATACTGCAGTCACTCCTGAGGTTCATCCTTCAGAAAGTTTAGACCGGGCCCATGAAACAAAATGACACTAAGTGGACACTCCAGCCCAGGACCAAGGACTAGAAGACAGGAGGGGACAGGAAAGTTGGTAAATAGGGAACCCAGGGTTGAGAAAGGGAGAGTGTTGACATGCCATGGGGTTTGCAACTATTGCCACAAAACAATATATGTATTAATTTTTCAGTGAGAAACTGCATTGCTCTGTGAAATTTCACCTAAAGTACAATAAAAGAAAAAAGAAAAGAAAATATTCTGTATCCAACTTTGATAAGTATCATCTGGGCTCTTAGAAACTGTGCACACAGCAATCTGAGATACAAAACTGTGCACACAGCAATCTGAGATACACCAACTGATCTCATCCCATTCAGAGCAAAAGAGACTGAAGACAACCAAAGACACAAGGGAAATATTAGACCAAAGGACTAATGGACCACAAGTATCACAACCTCTACCAGCCTGAACACAGAAGAACTAGGTGGTGCTATCTAGTGATGGCTATTACTGGCTGCTCTTACAAGGGTCACAGAAGAGTGTCCCACATGGAATGGGAGAAAAATATAGAATAAAATCCAAGTTAACACACACACAGAAGTCCAGGCTTACTGGTTTGACAGAGACTGAAAATCCCCTGACAGTATGGTCCCCAGACACCCTTTTAACTCAGAACTGAAGCCAATCCTGAAGTTCACTCTTCAGCCAAAGATAAGAAATTTTAATAAAACAAACAATAACACATGTGAAGAACATGCTTCTTAGTTCATTTATGTGTATAAGATCAAATGATCAACCCCTGACCAAAATCAATGAAGAGAAGGCTGGAAGGAACAGGAAAAATGAATGGATGGAAAAGTAGAACCCAGGGTGATAGAAGAGGAGAGTGTTGACACATTGTGTGAATTACAACCGATGTTACAAACAATTAGTGGCTCAGTTGTTGAATGAGAAGCTAATTTTTTCTGTAAGCCTTCACCTGAAGCTTCATTTTAAAAAAAGAAAGAAAGAAAATAAACACAACACATTGCATTGGGCAAATCTGCTACAAAGGTCTCTTTAAAGTGTGCAAAAGCAGAGATGTCACCTTTGAGGACTAAGATGTGCCTGCCCCAAGCTATGGTATTTGTAGCCACTTCAGATACATGCAGAAGCTAGATGATGAATAAGGAAGATTAAAGAAGAGCCTCTCAGCCAATCAAGATGGCATCCCAGTTGAGCTGCCCTTTCTGCTGTGAAATAGCAGAATCTATGGCAGTAGTGGTACTGGCAACACATATTGAGTATGCTATGGAACACAAAATCAAACAAATCTGCCTTTGAAGAAATGCAGCCAGAATGTTCCTTAGTAGTGAGTTGGTGAGACTTTGTTTTGCTTCCTTTGGATATGTCACTAGGAGGGACCAAGAAAGACATTATGCTTGGTATGGTAGAAATTCAGGAAAAAAGAGGGAGACCTTTAATGAGATGAAAAGACACAACGGCTGCAACAATGCTCCCAAACATGAGAACAATTGCGAGAATGGCACAGAACTCAGCAAAGATTTGTTCTGCCACTGAGGTCACTATGAGTTGGAGTCAACTCAATAGCACCTAATAACACCAACAAATGCTGTTACAAAAAAAGGGCAAGATAAGGAAGTAGTTCAGAGACACTGAAAAACCAAACCAAACAAACAAATGAACAAACAAACCTGTTGTTGTTAAGTCAATTCTGACTCCATGACAACCCCACATGCTTCAAACAGAACCATGCTCCACAGTCTTTCCTTGGCTATAAATTTACAGAAGCATACCTTCCTTCTGCAGTGCTATCAGGTCAATTCAAACTTCTAATCTTTCAATTAGTAGTGGAGAGTAAACCATTCAGACCACCCCCAAGACTTAGACATATTAGATGGCCACAATTACAGAACATTAACTCGAGTTGCTGAAGTGAATTGAAGAGAAGGAGCAGGAAGAAGTGATTGCATTGCCAAATCTTCTCCCTTCATTTTAAAATTGCATAGAAACTTATCAGTCAGTTTTCTGAACTAAACAGGTCTCCAACTCCTTCCCTATCAAGGGCGCACTCTTGTGAGTAAAGAGCTGTAGTATATTACCTGGTGGTTGGAGGAGCAGGGATTGATAGCTCAAAATGTCTTGGAAAGGGGCAGGGTCAGAAAGAACTAGCAAGTACTCTTTCCATCAACAAACTTGTACTGAGTACCTACTAAATTCCAGGCACTGTGCTATGTGGCTATGGTGGTTAAATGTTACAGCTGCTAATCGAAAGTTGGCAGTTCGAATCCATTAGGTACTTTTAAAAACTCCACGGGGCAGTTCTACTCTGTTCTATAGGGTCACTATGAGTTGGAATTGACTCAGGGGCAGTGGGTTTGGTTTTGGTTTTGGAGCTACACATCTAAAAAAAGCTCCTTACAGTCTGGAAAAGGGAAGAGACTGCTAAAAAACAGAGACACTAAAGTATTATCATGGCTCTAATAGAAATATTTAGTTATGAGTCGGGAGGGGTGTCATGCATACTTCCTAGAGAAAAAGCTTTTGGAGACGAGTCTTCAAGAACTGATGACAATGGAGAAAGGAAAGGAAAAGTTAGAGAAAGATATTCTGTTCTGGGTCATTCTTCTTTATGGGTTGACTTTGCATCTTTTCAGTGTTGGTTTTGTGTTTGTTGAGACTCCTGTATTATGTTTCTTGTTTTGATACGCTGCATTGTTATTTTGCTTGTGGCTACCCCTATGGTCTCCCTTACTATTCTAAGTGTAAACCAGACTTTAACCTCTGCATATCTTTTTAATTTCCTCTCCATCTGAAAGAGTTACAACTACTGTAATATATCCCTATTTTTAGTGTGATGACGTCATAGCTTTCATGTCACGATCATTGATTCCCTTCTTTTAATACTGCAGTTTTGATTGAACTTTGTGACTTTCTAAGTGAGCAGGATTCTGGATGCTGTGTCCTGCATTGCCACCTTAAGTATACGTTTAATGTTTTTGTTTATCTAAGACAGAACTTCTTTCAGTATTTGGTTTTTCCAAAGTCTCTTAGCTTCTGTTTATCTGAGAGTGTCTTCATTTCACCATAATATTCGAGAGACAATTTTACAGGATATATAATTCTTGGTTGGAAGTTTTTCTCCTTCAGGGCTTCTTGCCAACATTGTTTGTGCTGAGAAGTCAGATGAAAGCCTAAAGGATTTTCCTCTGAATGGTAGCTTTGCTTTGAGGCTTGCTGCCTTTAAGGGCCTCTCTTTGTATTTCATTTTATTAAACTTGATTATAATATGTCTTGGTGTTTTTCTTTTGGGGTCACTTTTTGTAGCATTTGATATGCATCTTGGATATCTATGTTCTCTTTCATAATTTCAGTCAAGTTTTCTGTCAGCGACTCTACAACAATGCTGTCTGTATTTTTATCTATCCCTCCCTGTTCAGAAACTCCAATTATCTGCAGATTACACCTCTTAATTGAATCCCACATGTTTCTTAATGCTTCCTCATTTTTCTTATTTCTTTTCTCTGATTTCTTCTTATAAATGCTGGTATTAGTTGCTCTATTTTCAAGATCGCTAAGTCTGACTTCCATCTCCTCAGTTCTGCTCTTTTGGATTTGGCTTGAATTGATTAGTTCTGTAATTTTGTTATTGATCTGCTGGATTTCAGATTGTTAATGTTCCATCATTTCAAATAGCTTACTTAATTTTTCATTTTGGTCTGCTGCATTTTGTTTAACATCTAGAAGGGCTGTCCATACATAATTCTTTTGTACTTAACCTCCAACAGTTTCAGAAAGGCTTCTTCATCTGCAAAATTTTTTGGTTCTTTATTTTGAGAGTTATTCCAGAGCTGTGGTAGACTGCTTCTTTAAATGGTTAGCAACTGACTGCTGTCTGTATGCCATCTAGAAGCTGTTCAGTTTTTCTGGTGTTATCTCATCAGGAGCTGAGGCATAGTTATAACAGGGGAGTTGGTCACCAGCTATCTCTGTGTACTCTAGTGACTGGAGAATCCACCCTACGTGGATTCTCTGGGGTGGCAGGCTCTGCCTCCTGGCTGGCAAAGATTGCACCCTACTTTTGGAGTCACTGGGGAACTGTCAGCTGATCCTATGATGTGGATCAGTGAAGGGTTGAGGAGATGCCACTAGGCCTCTCCACAATCAGTTCTCCAGGTGGTCTTTACTGTTGAGCAAGGAGTTGTCCAGCAGCTGCTGAAAACAGTCAGGCCCTCAGGTGTGGCAGGACCTGCCTTCTGGCTGACAATGAAAGCACCTCTTGGGCCATCCCCAGATGCTGTGACGTGGTTCAAAGTAGTGAGGGGTTAGGGTCTTCCTGCCTTCCTCTACCAGGCCCCACCCATAAATCTAGACACAAATCATCTCAAATGCAGGTTTGCTTTTTTGCTGGAGAAGCACTTGCCAGACAGGGGCTGCTGCTCTGCTTGAGAATCAGCCCCAGCTGAGGCTCCCAGCCAATCAAGATGGCATCCCAGTTGAGCTGCCCTTCCTGCAGTGAAATAGCAGAATCTGTGACACAGCTCAGACAACAGAGTGGAGGGGCAGTAGTGCCCTCAATCAGCAGCTTGGCTCTCAATATGTGGCTATTGCAGGCACAGTCTCTCTGCTACACTACACGGTGTTTACTTAAGCGCTGCAGTTTGGTGTATTTGCTGGCTCATGCCTAGTCCCTGCCTCCTGGATAACAAAGAAGGCGTCAGTACATGCAGTCCTCTGAAAAGGTGAGTCAGCAGAAACAGGACTCAGCAGCTGCTTTCTTGTCTCTGAGAGAGGTAATTGCTCTGTTACTGGTGCCTAGTCAAATCTGACAACAGTATGCCAGATCCTAGGGCTCCCTGGATGTCCACACTGCTCCATTCAGTTATCATTCCAGGCCTTAGTCCTCATAGGGCATTAAGGAGACATGTGTCTAGTCTGCTGTCTTGGCCACACCCCTTGAGAGAGAGTGATAAAAGGACTTTCAGGCTTAGTAAGGTGCATGAGCAAAGTTACAGGAGACTTGAAGAAGCCTGGGGCAGAAGAGCAGCTGTGAGTAGTCTTTTTTGACTTCAGTGTATTCTGCAGAGGGGATGGGTAAAGCTGGATGGGTACGCTTGGCAAGAAAAAATGTAACAGAGCCAGGGGGACCAAGAGACAGTGTGCAGGCCAACTTGGTTACAGCATATCCTTAGAATATGAATTACTATCAAAATAAGGTTGCCAAACATTATTCAAGGGCTGTTTTCTTTTGATTTATATTCTTTCAAGTCCTCCAAATTATTCTAGAAAATGGAAGCCAAGCACTCTTGTGGAGGAATGCAATGGAATTAGACCACTTCTGCATTGGCGATGGGTATCAAGATAAGCTTAACATTTATGTAGATAGGCAGAAAAGGAAGCAGAAGGCAGCATGATACTCAGTCACTGTGTGATGTGGGAGGGAAGGCAACAATCTTTCTGACACTCCAGGCATAAGTCACAGACGGCCTTGCCCCAACAGAGCTCAGGAGAAAACAAACACAACAAGCAGAGATAATACCAAAGTGACTACAAATTCTCTATGCAAAAGTTTTTAATGGTACTCCTCCAATCCTAGCTGTTCTACTGCTTTCACTGTCTGGATTCAGTGTAAAAAATCCTAAAACTTGTATTTCCAAGAATGACAGGTCATTCATCCATTCATCCAGGCTTTGAAGTCCTGTGTACTAGGCAATCTACTTCCTCATCTTAATTTTTGGTTGGGAACACACACACACACACATTCTTTATTTTGCAATAAATAAGTGACACATAATAACAAAAATTAATGTTTTCCCTAAGTGCCAAGAGTACTTTTATGTCAAGAAAGAATTTAATGACACCAACAACACCACCACCTCTTCTGAACATCCTTACTTTTTAATTAACCTCCACATCCACCAGTGAACGAAGCCTCCCTCCCTAATAGAGCCACCCACATAAAATTTTTGAAGTGCTTGGAATAATTTTTAGTGGCTAGTTATTTAATTAAAAATCTCTCTGCTAAATCAGAACAATAAATAACTATACTGTTTTCTTTGGATACACCCCAGCTCCAACTCAAATCTACAGTCTTTCACTCACAAGGTGGCTGTGGACTTGGCATTCATGTAGAACTCACAGACATCTTTCCAATCCACATGGTGCATAGTAGGCTGTCAACAAAGGCTTTCTGGATGAAAGCAACCCATAGGGCCACAAAAAATATGTAAAGCATGGTCCTTTCCCGTAAGGACTTTTTCATCTGGGAGTAAAAGGCAACAATATGAGCATGTGCAACAGCCCTATATCCCTATGTAATAAAGTGTTCTTTGTACGATAAATAAAATTAGAGGATATTACATAAGTGACATCCTTACCTCTCCCCTAATAAGAAACTCTGGTATATGAAAATTTATTTTCATGTTTCTTTCTGGGATTTCTGAGTCTTAGCTTCTAATAGATAACACAATAGTTACATTTGTGGAAGTTGTAAACATAGCAGGGTAAACTGAGGCTTTTTCTGCCTATGCTACCTTCCCCTACCCTGTAGCTATGGAAAAAGCCTAGTATCGAGGGGCAAGCACTTTGAACGTGGCACACTGAACATTCACCTAAGACACGTTTATAATGGCATGATAAGGTCAAGGCTGTAGGTGTTATGAAAAAGTGTCGTTACCTTACTAGAAGAGCTACAAATGGAGCCCAGTTGGGAGTCTTTGCCAAGAAATTAATCTTCACAATGAAATATATTAGTTTCAGAAATTTGGAGAAGAAATCTTAGTACAAAGGGCAAGTTCCCCAACGTTTCCCACTCCTGGAATCAGAATCACTCTCCTCGCTTGTTTCTCAGGAGGCTGCAGTCACCAAACCCTGCAGGGCCCTGGCCCATGAGGGAAGCCAGTAACATTTGGAAACAGCCTAAACTGCCGTCTGTAGAAAAGTCTGAGTCTATTATCACATTATTCCTGTCAGGATGTATCACCAGGATGATGAGGAAGTATAAATCCAGGACAACAGCTGTGACCCGGGGTCCCCAGGGAAAATAGGAAGGTGGAAATATTAAGAGGACAAAGAGGTGAAGAGCAAAGGCCTAGAGTATGGAAAAGGAGAGAGACTTTAAAAGGGAAGGCATATCCTGAGGGGTAACCGACACAAGGCCTGAGTGGTGAGGTCTTGACCACATCATAGTAAAGGGGGATGAGGAGGCCAGGGCTGCCCACAGCACTGTATTTCCTATCCTTTGAGACAGGCATGCTCCCTTTGGTGAAGAGTGACTTACCTTTTCCTTCAGATCCAGGGTGCTCTGCGTTGGAGGAAGCTGGCAGGAGGAAAGAGAAGGGACCAAGGATAATACTGCATGATTAATAGGCAGACTTTCTTCAAGGGTGCAGAGATGGTTTAAGGTGGGCTAGGGGAGCAGGAATTGGAAGGAAATCTGGAAACAATAATTCTAAGTCAGCGATCAAAACTGCATGGCATGTCTGGGTGGAGGAACAGGACCAGAACAGTTCACTCCTCACAAAGGGCATGAGCTGTTATAACACAAACTGAAGACTCTGCGTAGTCAAAGAATTCCAGAAGTTTCTGTTGAGAACAGAATGGCAAGTGGAAAATAATTCTCACTAAGCCAGTGAGCAAAATGTCAGTATAGGCCCTTTGTTTAATGTGCTGCCTTTACTGATATATTTTAATGAGTAACAACTTGTTTATACAGACTTCAAAAGACTGACATGTGACCTCAGTCTCCCTAATCCTGTTTTTCTCCTGCGGTCACATGATCCTCCACTGGAAACTCTTCTACCAGAAAAGTTCTTATAAACTTAATCTCTACATTAGTCATCACTACTTAATAGAGTGTGATAAAATTCTGCAGCACAGTCATCAGCAGGCAGGAAGTCAGAGATGTGGAGATATTATAGGAAAATAATAATGGCTGATATTTATTGATCGATTACTACTTACTTCTGTAATTCATATTGTTTATTCCTTCCAACAACATGTTGAACTTGCATCCCTCACTTTGTGACCGTGGAAACTGAGGCATAAAGTGAGTTGCTCGCATTTCCACACCTCGTGAGTGGTAGAGACAGGATTTGAATCCACACTCATCTGACTCTGAAGCTCACATGTTCTACATTCTCACAGAAGGCAGTCCAGCAGATGAGGCTGGTGAGAAATGAGTCTGAAATGGACATAGAGAGGCGGAGAGGAAAAAATTTAAACTGGGAGTTGGAGCAGAAGGAGTACAGAACAGACGGGGAGCTGGGAAATGGATCTGCCTGGGATTCGTAAGCTTTTGTGTCGGGGCCTGGCAAGATCTGACACTTGAAAGCCAGATGGCACCAAGTGGGGAAACCCTTGAGATTCAGGCTGAGGAGTTTTGACATAGCTCATCATTGAGAGGGATCTTTTGGGTGTTCCAGGGTCTGTTTGAATGATGTAACCCAGTTCATCATGTCCAACTTTCCCTTAGGCCACTTTTACAGTGATTATTTCTGGCAACAATGATACTAGCAGAAAGGAAGGAGGCATGGATGGGTGTAGAAGGAAAGAAGACATGAAGAGGCAGTCTAGAGGGTGTGGTGGTTCAGTAGACAATATTTAGAAGGCTAACAAAAAGCATTTTGGGCATTATTATTCCTGTATTACAGCTGTGGAAGCAGGTTGAAAGATAATGTTGAAAGGCACAACAGTACTGGAGGATTTGAACTTGGGTCTTTCTAACTCTGGGCCCAGTGCTTTCTCTTCTTTCACAGTGGACCATTGATTAAAACACAAGCTAAGCAAGGGTGCCAGGGAGTGGGAGGAAGGAGTAGTCTGATGGAATCACAAAGGGAGTAAAAGGAAAAATTCAACGAGTTTTGCCTGTTGTTTAGATGCTGTTTATGATCCTAAATGACTGTCCATCACTGAGGTGAGACTGGTGAACGTGCTTCTCCAAAATCTGGGTTTTCTAGCAGGAGTCTCTTCTCCTCTGTCTCTTTATCTCTCTGGCTCTCTCCCTCTTTTTCCCTTCCAGAAAGTCAACCTGTCTGAAGGAGTCTTCATTATGATGTGAACACATTGGATTGCTGAAAGGCCTTAATCCTGGGGGATTTATGCCTGTGACTTCACTATAAAAACAAAACTATTTTCTTTGAGCTGTCAGAGGGCAACAATTAGAAGAAGAATTTGAGGTTTGCTTTAGACCAGGCATGTAGCTCTTAACAGAGCCAATCTTACCAACAGGGTGATTTGTAGCTAAAACATAAAGGCCATGGGCTAAAAAGAAAAAGAACAAGGAAAACATAAAAGAATTCCTGTTACTCCGCTCCAGAGCAGGAAAACAAAAGGCAAGCTTTTGGAATAAAACATGATACTCTTTTGTGTATTTTTTCTGCATTAAGATGCAAGTCATTCTGCACTGGGAAGTTGGTTTTGTATCGATTCACCTGGGGTGGATCTACTTTACCCTGTTGTTGTAAAAACATCCCAAGACAGTCTTCAGAGAGTGCTTCTAGTTCCTGAACTGCTGTACGTGATTGAAGATTAATACAGATTCCATCACACAGGACTACTTTGGGCTCAAGTCTATGAGTGTCAGGATCATGAGAGTTCCATCCTCAAGCCATGTGGGTATAATGGCTTTAGGCAGTGTCAAGATCCCACAGTGTAAAATCAGTGGGGTCGACAGCAGTAGCAAAATTAACCACTGTGCTACAGGGGCTCCAGCAGAGCTATGGGCTGAACATATTAGGTGGTCTGGAGCTGGTAGAACTTACGGTATGAGCCAAGGCTCTGGCAAGAAGCAGACTAGGGAGGTACTTTTGTGATCCAGTGCTGTTATAACAGAAATATTGCAAGTGGATGGCTTTAAAAAGAGAAGTTCTGTTTTGTCACCGTCCAATAGGCGAAAAGACCAAATTCAATGTGTCAGCTCCAGGAGAAGGATTTCTCCACTGGCTCTGGGGGGAGGTCCTTGCCATCAATCTTTCCCTGGACTGGAGGCTTCTGAGGTGCAAGGATCTCTGTCCTTTCTGAAGAATGTTCTCAGCTCCTGGTACTGCTTCTCTGTGGTCCCTTAACTCTCTACTGGCTTCTTTCTTTTATATCTCAAAAGAGTGCCTCAAGGCACAAAACAACCATACGCACTGAGACCTGCCCCAACGATACAACTGCCCCCCTCCCTTCCTCATTTACATCACAGGGGCAGGAATGCCATACAACACGAGGAATCACGGCCCAGCCAAGCAGCCACACACAAATTTGGGGGATCACAATTCAATCCATGACTGGTGGTCTAAGGTCATCATAACCAAAGCTATCAGGGGAGCCAGGACATAGTTATAGAACAAAGTAGATTCCATGAGAATTGGTATGTTTTTCAAGACCTGGCACTATCTGCCACGTGAGAACAGAGACCATGTTTTATACATCATTTCAGTCCCACAGTCCCTACTATAGATCCTTAGCTGAGAGCAATGAACATGTAAACCATTAAGTCACCATTTATATTGCTGGCCATCAGGTCTATGTGGTCAAAAGGAATCCCAGTGAGGCCAAGTAACCTCCTAGCCTTTTGAGATGATCAGTTATCTCTAAGCCCATGAGTTTTTCATGTACATATCTGAATTGAGCCTTCCCTAGTGGGAGATGAGGCCCAGTTTGGTTGGGGTAGAAGTCTTAGTTATCTAGTGCTGCCGTAACATAAATAGCACAGTGAGTGGCTTCCAAGAACAGAAATATGTCTCACAGTTCTGTAAGTTAAAAATCCAAATTTAGGACATGACTCTATGGGAAACATCCTTCCTTATTATTGACCCAGGAGCTATGAAGTTTCATCACAGGTCTCTGGTGTTACGAACTGAATTATATTCCCCCAAACACATAATAACTTGGCTAAGCCACCAGTCCCAGAATTGCGAGATTGTCCACCACTTCATTGTCTGATGTGATTTTCCTTTGAGTTGTAAGTCCTACCTCCATGATTTTAAAGATGCAAGATTAGAGAAAGTTATGTTAATGAGGCAGGATTCAAACAAATAGGTCTCTTTTGAGATATAGGGGAAAGAGTTCAGCAGAAACACATGAGGACCTAGTGTCATCACGAAAGTGATGCCAAGAGAAGAGCTCTTCCTTTGAACCTGGGGTCCCTGGGCTGAGAAGCTGCTAGTCTAGGGCAGGATTGGTGACAAGGAATTTCATCCTAAGCCAACAGAGAGATAAAGATGTCCTGGGGAGCCGATGCCCTGAATTTGGACTTCTAGCCTGGTAGACTGTCAAAGAATAAACTTGTACTTGCTGAAGCCATCCATCTGTGGTAATTCTGTTATAGCAGCACTAGATAACTAAGACATATGGTATCCTTTGGCATCTGTCTTCCTCCTGAGTCTGTCTCTATGCATATTCTGATGTTTTTATAACTCAGAAATGATTAGGTTTAGGGCCAGCCCTACCTTGGTATGATCTCATTAACGTAACCAAAGAAAATTCTTCTATTTCTAAACAGGTCATATTATAGACAGAAGAGTTAGGATTTCAACATATATTCTTGGGAAATACAATTCAATCCATAACAATGGGGTAATGTGCTTCATTTTCTGAAAATGGAGTAGTTGGGGTGCCAATATGGTCTAAATTGAATAACTAAGACCTTTCTCTTTTCAACAGAGACAGTTCCTAGTAATTGCTTGCCCCCATCTCGACACCACTTGGCATTCTATATACCTATTTTGAAAACTCACCTAAGCAACAAGCCTACTAGAGTTGGTAGAGTATAAAGTAGACTGATCATGGCCTGTCCCAAGGGTAAAAAAAGACCTAAATCATTCTGTACTGTTAGCTCCTCTTCACCTGAGCTTCTGCAATAATTCACATATACATTTCCATTAGTCTTTGTCACATGTTGCCTTAATTATCTGGTTCTATTCCTCTGAGCTCCTAGTAGGTAGAGACCAGCCATAGAACATCAATAAACAGTTCCTGATAAAGAATTAAAATAATACGTAACAAGTTTACAATGTGAAACTGGATAGGAAAGCTACATCAGTCCTTCAAATTTCAAGTAGCTTGGGGTATTCTCTTGTCAATACATAATAGTTGCAATACTCTTTCACAGCCATTAAAACTTGGCTTAATGCATGAATTCAGAGTATCTCGGCATTTTATTATTTTGTGGTCACCCTTAAAGTGACAGCCACTCCTTTAAGAGTTCTGCTATGAGAGGTGTATCCCATTGCCAACTTAAAGAAACCCTATACCAAAAACAAAACAAAACAAAACAAAAAACAACCACAGCCACTGAGTCAATTCCAACTCCTAGCAACCCTACTGGACACAGTAACACTGACCCATAGGTTTTCCAAGGCTATAATCATTATGGAAGCAGATTGCCACATCTTTCTCCTGTGGGGCAGGTAGTGGGTTTGAACTCGCAACCTTTCAGTTAGCAACCAAATTCTGAACTACTGCACCAATAGAGCTCATCAAAGGGACAGAGATGCCCAGTTGTGCTGTTTCTTTCCTCTTGCTTCAGGTATCAAATATTTATTGTGGTCTGAAGACTGTACCTGCTCAGGGCTTCTTTTGCCCCGTTTGTCTTAAATGCAGGGAGTTCCTGAGTGGTGTAGTTAACAAGCTGGCTAATAGCCAAAGGCTGATGGAGTCAGTCCACACGGAGGCACTGTGGAAGAAATGCCTGGAGATCTAGTCCCCAAAATCAGCTACTGAAAATGCTGTGGAGCACAGTTCGACTCTGACAGCCATGGGGTCACTATGAACCAGAATTGATTCCATGGAAACTGGCTTGGTTTGGCTTTATCTTGCTTAGACGTAACCTCCCAATAAATCTCTTTAACTCTTATCTCCATCTCAGAATCTGCTTCTTGGAGGCTCTGACCTAACACGCCTATACAGTGACTTACCAGATATATTTTCTTCCTTAAAGTATGATAGGGAGACTTTCTTATTTTGTGTGTAGAGTGTCTCCCCGTCACTACATAACAGTAGCCTTGTTGAAATATCTCCCAAAGAAAGCCATTTATAATGGCCATGAAGCCTGTTTTAGGTCATGTTTTGGATCGGCTCACTGTTCACGCAAAAATGGCATCTCAGGGGAGTGGTTAATCTAGAGAAGGGGGTATTCTAAGTAGCTCTACACACTAACCCTTTGGCACATCTGATCAAGTTTGGAGCCCAGACTAAACAAAATCTGAGTGCTCCTCTGGAGGTGGGGTGGAGTGCCATGTCTGAAGGTGATAATGAGAGTGATTGTGTTTGAAGGAGATTTATGAAGGCCCTTGAGAAGTCTAGTGTTTTTCTCCCACTTGGCATTTTGGATTTTGGGCACCAGAAGTTAAAGCTCAGAATGAGGCTATCGCAAACTATTTGTTTTGCCAAAGAAATGACTAGTGCGTCAAGGCTTCTGTTCTCCTCATCTCCGGTTTGCTTCTGCTTTGGCAGACAGATGCCCTCCTGTGGCTCTGGGTGGCCCCAGTGGTAGCTGACAGTGAGTCTGGTGGAAGTGAAGTGAAAGAGAGAGTCATGGAAAATCCAACAACCTGAAGGATATTACTTATCTACTTGTTGCTTGCGACCTGGCTATTGGAACCCCTCTCCTTGTCACTGGCATATCAGTGAGACCATGGTCACATACTTCTCCTATTATATAATGCCTCTGAACCGAATGTTTGCAAACATCAGTTCCTTCAGTTGCAGATTACTGCCCTCAACTACATGGAAAAGAGGAAAACATTAAAAACCATCAATACAGACACATTTAACTTAATATAACAATGAGATGAAAGATGCACAGTTTCAAGGGGCAGAAAGTGAGATGTGGACACCACTGACTGCCTCCTCCAGGGAGCTTCTCCAAGCCCTCTTTGGCTCTAGGCACTCCAATTATTCATTAAGCCCACAGGTCTTGGGGTGTGTGTCTGTGTAACTCTGGTTGGTTTTGTGTATTTTTATGCCGTATCTGGGAGGTGGAAGGAATGAGAAGTCATATAGATCAAACTCATGGCAGGATGTCCATCTCACACAGAGTAGATATATTTAAAGCAGGTATTAGGTTCCAAAGTCAGCACACAGGATAAAACCAAGTATTCAACATCACCTTTGAAAATCCCAATACGGGACACATGAGGGAACTGATGCAGTGAGGGAAGAAGCAAATCTTTTTCTCTGTTCTCTTATTCCTTGGTGTCATGGATTGAGTTGTGTTCCCCCTGAACTGTGTGTGGCAGTTTGGTTAGGCTATGATTCCTGGTATTGTGTGATGTTCCTCCGTGTTGTAAATTCTTATTCTGTGATATTAATGAGGGAGGATGGGTGCTGGTTGTACTGGTGGGGCAGGACTCAATGGTGTAAGATTATTTTATGCCTTGAGGCAGTCTCTTGAGATACAAAGGAAAGAAAAGTAGCAGATAGAGTTGGGAGACCTCTTACCATCAAGGAAGAAAGTAGTACCAGTAGCTGAACATGTCCTTTGGAAAGGACAAATGTCCCTTGCCTCAGAAGCTTGCAGTCCAGGGGAAAACTGATGACAAGGACCTTCCTGCAGAGCCAGCACAGAAATCTTTCCCCTGGAGGTGCCACCCTGAATTTGGACTTTTACCTTACTGGACTGTGACAAATAAAATTTCTCTTTTTAAAGCCACCCACCTGTGGTATTTCTGTTATAACAGCGCTGGATGACTAAGACACTTGGCATAAACAACCTGATTAGTGGAATGGCAGACAGAATGCTCTGCATCATTGAGTAGTGTTTTGTTTTTTTATCAGTTACACACAGCCTAGGAACCCTGCAGGCTCAGTGGTTAAAGCACTCTGCTGCTAACCAAAAGGTTGACAGTTTGAACCCACAGGCTTCTCTGAGGAGAAAGATGTGTAAGTCTGCTTATGTAAAGGTTTACATCATTGGAAACCCGTGAAACAGTCCTACTCTGTCCTACAAGGTTGCTATGAATTGGAATTGACTCCATGGCATGGGTTTCTGCACACAATATTTTATTGAGCCAAACTATTTTACAAGATTTCTTATAAAAAATAATCAGCTCCTCCACTAATTTTTCCCTCTCCAGAGGCAATGACTTTCCACTCAACAGATTATAGATATTTAAATGTAAATAGCACAATTATCGGGGAGAACTAGTGGTGCAAGGAGCATGTCATCAGCTGTTAACATAAAGCCTGGCTCTTTGAACTCACCTATTGGCTCTGTGGAAAAAAGACCTGGTCATCTGCTTCTGTGAAGATTACAGCCAAGAAAACTCTGTGGAGAAGTTCTGCTCCATAACGCGTGGGGTCACCATGAATCGGGAGCCAACTGGAAGGCAACTAATAACAATAACCTGGTTGTGTTGTTGGTTCTTTGCTTTTATGCTACCGATTTCCTATCATGGTAGATAGAGAAATGAGTTCTCTTTTGTCTTTCCTTTCATTCTTCTTCACTATACCTTCTGGTTCCTGTCTCCTCCCATTTCAGCTTTATTATCATTTTGATTATATCATGGTTCAGTGCTTCTATTTTTGTAACTGGCACTCGTAGTTGAGGAAGATAATCCTTTTCCTTTCCTGTACAACTCCAAGTTTTCCTAGGATTGTCTTTTTTTGTCATTGTTTAATTTGCTGTGCATGTGTGTACTAATGAAAATTCAGACTTTCCAGCAAATGTTCAAATGTCTTGTCAGTGTATTCAAACACATCCAATACTCAATCAATCTCATCTTGTAGAACCCTCCTGGAGCCCTCTCATCTGCTGTTATCTGGATCCTACCTGGGTTTGTGATGGTTAAGGTTGTGTGTCACCTTGATTGGGCCGTGAATGTCAGTGATTTGGCAGTTATGATGTAGTTCGATGGTTATATAATGATGCATTTACGTCCGTGATGAGATCTAATGTAATGTGATTCCCCCTGTGGTGGGATCAACTGTGAGTAGTCAGTCAGTTGAAAGGGAGTTTCCTTGAGAGTGTGGCCTGCATCTAATATAGGTGGACTTTCTGGCAAGGGTCTGTGGCTTTTGCTCATTCTGGATCCTGCATCCAGCTTCTGTTCATCTGACCTTCAGTTCTTGGGCCTTCAGTTAGCAGCCTTTCTACAAATCTTGTGGTCTTTTGTGATCTGGATCTTGGGTTTGCCCCTACAGCTATGTGAGTCAGGAGAAGCCTCCTGCCTGACCCATGGATTTGATACTTTTTAGCTTCTACAATCAAGGTATGAGTCATTTCCTTGATTCATATCTGTCTCTCTCTTCACATATCTACAGACACTTCACTGGTTTTGCTTCTCTAGAGAACCCAGCCTAAGACATTTTGGTACTGGGAGTGATTCCAGAGAAACAGAATTATAAGGCTGAATTTTCTAAATTGGTTCTCAAGACTGGTTAGCTGTTGTCCTGAGATCTTCCTTTCACGATAGCCTGGAGATTTCTTTGAGGTCTCCTGTATTGGATCTCCTCTTTCTTGCACATTATGTCTTTCTCTTCTTTGGCTTAACTCCTCCTTAGGATGGAGTACATCTGTCACAGATTGAATTGTGTCCCCCAAAGATGTGTGTAGTAATTTAGCTAGGCCATGATTCCTGATACTGTATGATGTTCCTATATAATGTTAACCCTGCCTCTGTGACATTAATGAGGGATGATTGGGAAGGGGGGAGTTGTGTTGGTGGGGCAAGACTCAGCATGTAAGATTGTGTTGTGCCTTGAGGCAATCTCTTTAGTTGTAAAGGAAAAGGAAGCAAGCAGAGAGATAAGGACCTCATACCACCAAGGAGCAGTGCTGGGAGTAGAGTGCATCCTTTGGAAAGGATCAGGGGTCCCTGTGCCTCAGAAGCTCCTAGTTCAGGGTAAAATTCATGACAAGGACCTTCCTCTAGAGCCAACAGAGAAAGCCTGTGCCTTGAGCTGATGCCCTGACTTTGGACTTATAACCTACTGGACTGTGACAGACTAAAATTCCTCTTTTTAAAGTTATTCATTTGTGGTATTTCTGTTATTGCAGCACTAGATGGTTAAGACAACATCTTATAGAAACTTTCTGTGAAAGAGAGGTTTGAATATATGTTCTTGCAAAATTTTGCACAGCTGCAAATGTCTTTGTTCTGTCCTCACACTTCATTTATGGTTGTCTAAGTGTAGAATTTTAGGTGGCAATTTTCTTTTGTTTTCAGATTTTTGAAGGCATTGTTCTTTTATCCATTTGTTCCAACACTGTATCTGTAAAGACCAATGTCATTCTGGTTCCTTCTTCTCAGTAAGTGTAGCGTTTTCTCTGAAAGTCTGTAGGGTCTTATATTTTCCCCAGGATTCTAAAATTTCACAATGATTTGCTTTGACGTGGGCCTATCTTTTATTCTCTGGGCTGGGCACTTGGTTGATTCTTTCAACATGGAAGCCCACGTCCTTCAATTCTAGGATGTTTCCTTGGGTTGTTTCTTTGTTGATTTCATTTCCTTGTTGGGTCTATTCTGTTTCTCTGGAACTCCTATTGTTTGCATATTGAACTTCTTAGATCAGTGTTCTAATACTCTTAAGTTTTCTATTTTCCATCTCCTTATCTTTTTGTTCTATTTTCTGGAAGATTCTTCCACCGTTAATGTTTTAACTCCTCTGTTAAGTTTTTAATTTTTTGCTATCATTTTTTAACTTATAAGAACTTGTGTTTCCTCTGAATGTTTCTTTTTAATGAGACATCCTAATCTTGTTTCACAGATGCAGTATCTTATTTCACAAAGATATTGACATACGTTTGAGGCTTTGTGCATGAGGTTTTGCTCATGAGGTTTCATGCATGTTTGAGGTTTTACATTTTCTTCCCACACATAAAATCCCAAACCTGTATCTATATGTCTTTGTCTCTATATCTATTTATCTCTCTATCTCTTCTCTTGTACCTTACAGAGTCTGTATGTCTCCCAAGTTACTTAATCTTTTATTTGTTTTGCTTTGTGTCTTTCTTAATAGAGACTTATCTCTGTGTCTGCTGGCCTTTGGCTATCTACGTATTTCAGGCACTAAAAAGTTGACTGGAAGCTTTAAAGATGGGTGGCTTTTGTTGAATGTGAGCTTTTTTGTAGGGTGATCAGGCTGGCACCACAAAGCTTGTGTCTTTTGTTCTTCCCTCTTAGGCAGATCAAGTGTCCCAGAGAAGACATGTCCAGTATTCTGCCTGGAGAGTAGAAATCTGACTACTAGTGTTCTTGTAAGCTGACTGAGAAAATTTTGAAGTGTAAATTGGGTTCTCTCTTGGCTTTCTGACATCTACCTGATTAATGATCACATTTCTTGGGTGTGCTGTCATTTACCACATACATCCAACATGTTGCTGTCTTTGTTTTTTCTCCCCTTTTTCTCACTCTTGGTAGTTTACGCCTTAAAGATTCAGGGAAACATAGTGTAGACCCATTTATTCCATCAACTATTGTCACTAAAACCTATTGTCTTCTTTATAGGCTTATAAAATGTTTTTGGTTTGTGTAAGTTAAAGACTGATCTGTGTTGCCTTCCCAGGGGTTATAATGATAACTATTAGTATCAGTTTTCAAATATTTTTGTACTCTTAATCTCATTTGCTTTTTACTATGACTAGTGAGATAAGAATGAATATTCCCCCTTTTTTAAGTATAAATATTCAAGTTCCAACAGTAGACAAGTTGCTGAGATAAGACTCAAAACCCAGATTTCCTGACTCCAAATATGACTTTTCTTTAGCTTGTATCAGGCTTTTGTGTGTGAACATTTTCTGGAACTGGAACTAATCAATCTGAAAGGCAACATCTCTCACCAGTGGATGGATCTGCTAGGCAATTCCTTCTGATTAATAGCTAAAACCTGCCTGCCTCTTTTAACATCTTGCCATGGGTTCTGGTCTGTCACCTTTGGCTACACAGTGCATGTATAATTCCTCTTTCCCATGGCAGGTCTTTAGTTATTTGTACTCAGCTGTCTTGGTGTGTGAATAAAGGGCAGCGAGGTTGGGAAAATTAAGGAACTCTGAGCTTAGGCTGCTGAATGAGTGCCAAAGTTGCTAATGATAGTAGGAGGGGAGGACCCTTGTAAGTGAGATGTCAATGCTGTCAATGAATAATGGTAGTAACTGATGGGAGATGAAGGATTTGCAGATAATAATAATGCCAGAGAGAACATGGTGTATCTGAATAGCATGAATCTCAGAAGAGGAAGAGATTTTGCCTATGAATGGATAAATGTGCAATGAGATGATCAGAGAAAGCGAACTTGGAAGCTGGAGGTATGAGCATTATCACACAAGTAGGATCAAAAGTGATCCAGATTATCAGGTAAGACAGCCAAGTGGAGGAAACATTGCGTATACAGGTTGAAATTGTGGAAAATGTCACTGTAAGGGAATATGGTTTAAAGAAGTCAAGGTACCGAGGCAGGGCTAAGATGGTGGAGTAGTCAGATGGTTCCTATGAACCCTTTAACAACAAAGGCATGACAAAACAAATGAGCCAATTATACATGATGTACTAGGATTACTGAACATCAAAGACAAAGTTGAGAGATCAGACTGAGCTACAGGGAAGACAGAATAAGTCCAAAAGTAATGAGGATTGGCTAGTCCTGAGGAATTGCCATTGCACAGGCAGAACAGTGGCAGCAAACATGGTGAAGGAGGGAGCGGTGTTTGAAAAACATCTTACACAGTGGGAGAAACCTAGTAGCATAAAA
This sequence comes from Heterohyrax brucei, assembly GCA_028571685.1. Taxonomy (NCBI): domain Eukaryota; kingdom Metazoa; phylum Chordata; class Mammalia; order Hyracoidea; family Procaviidae; genus Heterohyrax; species Heterohyrax brucei. The sequence continues at coordinate 52,315,560 of CM053149.1, read as the reverse complement.
CACACTCATGCTTCCAGAATCAGAGAAACGTAGCAAAAGCTAAGTAGCTTAATCCACAGATCTACAACTTTCCTTTGGCATAAACTTCTCTCTCTCTTTTCCCAGCATGTCTCTCTCCCTTTTCTGCACCAGTCTGGCCTTATACACTGATGCATATCTTAGGCCAGAAGTAGGGTTCCTTACCCGTGCCCAGAGCCATTCTTCCAGCTTTGGAGAAGGAACTATTTAACAAACAAGGGGAATAATAATCTACTGGCTCCTAGCAGTCAGGAACTTAGGGCAGGAACAGTTCCTTTGCATAGACACAGACATAAGAGGTCCATGAACCATGAATACCTCTTACCTCTGCATATAGCATCCACACATACACCCAGAATCCAGCTGCAAAACCTATCCATCCACTTGCCTTAAGGAACAGGGACATGCTATCCTTCCAGACATTCATTAATGGCTGTCAGCTCCCTGCATTTCTCAGGATGTGAAGGCAGATACTTGTGCCTACAATAATCACCCCCACTCATCTAGAACTGTAGGGGAGAGATTGTACTGCATACTTGCTGACCAACTGACTACCTGGGCACCTGAACTGAATACACACAAGAAAAGTAAATGGACTTCTAGGCTCACACACCTAGTAATCTCTCTAACCACCTGGTGATGGGCTGTTAGAGCTTCAGTGGCACCAGTAATCAGCTCACCTAACCACCTATTTGGACACTTCAAAAAAACAAACAAAACAAGAAGTTAGAGCACAATAAGCAAACACAAAATAAATAAACACTACAGCCAACTGATGGCTTACAGACAACAGGCAATATCAAATCACTTAAAAAGGAAGACCACAGTGGCTTCAGAAAGCTCCCAAAACAAAGAATCAAGAAATTTTCCAGAAGAAGAGAACTTCCGGAATTATCAGAGGTAGAGTACAGAAGATTAATATCTAGAGTGAGTCAGGAATTCAGAAAGAAGGACAGGCAAAACACAGCAAAGCATAATAACAAATTGAACAGACACAAGAAAGTGTAGAGGGACAGCAATTCAGAAGTTTAATAACAAAATTAGAGAGATAGACAACACAATATGAAGTCAAAGGAGCACAACTGAGGCAATGGAAGCAAAATTAGTAAGACTGATGATAAAGCACACAAAACGAACTTAGCTGAGGAAAAATCAGGTAAAATAATTTAAAACAAATGAAAGAAACAAAGAATTACGTGGGAGTCTATCAAGAGGAGTAATCTATGAAAGATTAGTGTACCAGAACAGGGGTGGCAACCAAAAATACAGATAGAATTATTCAAGATTTGATGACAGAAAACTTCCCTGGTGTCATGGAAGATGAGAAGATGTCTATCCAAGATGCTCATCAAGCTCTATACACGGTAGATTCCAAAATAAAGACACTAAGATATAACAATCAAATTTGTCAAAACTAAAAATAATCTTAAAAGTGGCTAAGGATAAAAGTGAAATAATCTACACGGAAGAGTCAAAAAGACTAAGCTTGGATTATTTAGTAGAAACCATACAGGCAAGAAGGCAATGAGGTGATATATACAAAGCCTTGAATTAAAAAAAAAAAAAAATTGCCTGCCAAGAAGTATATATCCAGTATAATTGTTTTTCCACTATGATGGTAAAATTAGAACATTTCCAGATAAACAGAAATTTAGGGAATTTGCAAAAACCAAATCAAAATTACAAGAAATACTAAAAGACGTCCTTTGGTTAGAAAATCATAACATTAGATAACAACCCAAGATTAGACAGCAGAACAAAACAACCAAATATTAACCCAGATAGGAAAATCACTAAAATAAATCAAAGCTTAAACACTGAAAATAGGGAAACAGAGACGTCATTATGTAAAAGATGACAACAATTAACAACAACAACAACAAAAAATGGCACTAAAAGATGCAATCATAGGTCATTCACATGGAAACCAAGTCAAGGCAATACAAAAAAATAAAAGACTAGTTTAAATTTATAAGAATAAGGGTAAACAATAAGGTAACCACAGAGGAAAATAACAATTCTGCACATAAAAATACATGACAAGACAAATATGAAGTTACAGCAAATATAAAACCAACAATGAAAAAAATGAAAACAGATAAACAAAATGACTCAGTATAGAAAATTAAATGGAACAAAGAAATTGTCAAAAAGCACAAAAAAGGCATCAAAATGGCCACAATAATCTCATACCTGTCAATAATTATGCTGAATGCAAATGGATTAAATGCACCAATAAGGAAACAGAGAGTGGCAGCATGGATAAAAACCAAAAACCCATGATATGTCTACGTGCTACCTGCAATAGACACAGCTTAGACTTAAAGACAGAAACTAAAACTTAAAGGATGGAAAAAATGTGTTAAGCAAACAACATTCAAAAAAGAATAGGAGTGACAATATTAATTGCTGATAAAAATAGACTTTAAAGTAAAATCCACAACAATGGATGAGGATGCTATATAATGATTAAAGGGTCAATACATCAGGTGGAAATAATCACAGTGGATAGTCATGCACCCATTGGCCAAACCAAAATCAAACCCACTGCCATCAAGTCAATTCCAACCCATAGCGACCCTACAGAACATAGCAGAACTGTCCCAACAACAGCATTCCTAAATACATAAAACAAAGTCTAACAGCACTGAAAACAGAGAGAGAGAGAGCTGCGCAATAACAGTAGGAGACTTAAAAATACCACTTTTGGTGAAGGACAAAACATCTTGAAAGAAGCTCAGTCAAGCCACAGGGAAGATCAAATGTGACAATCAACCAGCTTGACCTTCATAGACATATAGAGAGCACTCCACTCAATAGCAGCCAAGTATGCTTTATTTTTTCAATACACATGAAACATTCTCCAGAATAGACCATGTATTAGGCCATATAGCAAGACTTAACAAAGTCCAAAGCATCAAAATACTAGAAAACATCTTTTCAGACCAGAATGTCATAGAAGTAGAAATCAATAAATCAATAACAGAAAAAAGCAAAGCAAAACAACAACAACAACAAAAACAACTAGGTTATAGAAGAACTCAAGACAGAAATTCACAGAACCAAGTAAGAATAGAAACATCCTACCACAATCTCTGGGATACAGCAAACACAGTGCTCAGAGGTCAATTGAGAGCAATAAATGCACACATCCAAAGAGAAAAAAGGGCTGAAATCAAGGCATTAACCCTGCAACTTAAACAAGTAGAAAGAGAGCAGTTAAAGAACCCTTTGGGCACCAGAAGAAAGGAAATATTAAAAATCAGAGCAGAACTAAATGAAATAGGGAATCAAAAAACAATGGAAAGAAAGACTGACAAGACCAAAAGCTGGTTCTTTGAAAAGATCAATAAAATTGATAAACCATTGACCAAAGTGACAAAAGAAAAACAGGAACAGAAGCAAATAACCCAAGTAATGAATGAGATGTGTGATATCAAAATACACCCAACTGAAATTAAAACATTCATATTAGAACACTATGAAAATTATACTCTAATAAATACGAAAGCCTAAAGGAAATAAAAAAATTTCCAGAGACACACTACTTACCTAAACTAACACAAACAGAAGTAGAACAGCCAAATAAAATCGTAACAAAAGAAGAGATTGAAAAGATGATAAAAAAAATTCCCAACAACAACAAACATCCCTGGCCTGGACAGCTTCACTAGAAAATTGTATCAAACTTTCAGAGAAGAGTTAACACTGCTATTACCAAAGGTATTATATAGCATAGAAAAGGACAGAACTTTCCCAGATTCTTTCTATGAAGCCAGTATAACCTGATACCAAATGAGGTAAAGACACCACCAAAAGAGAAATTTACAGACCAATATCCTTCATGACCTTAGACATGAAAGTCCTAGCCAACAAAAATCAACAATATATCAAAAAATAAAATAAAATAATTCACCATAACCAAGTGGGATTCACACCAGGTATGCAGGTATCATTCAACATTAGAAAGACAGTCAATGTAATCGATAGCATACCAACACCAATTCATGTTAAAAACTCTCAGCCAAACAGGAATAAAAGGGAAATTCCTCAATGTAATAAAAAACATTCACACAAAGCCAACAGGCAGTATCATCATAGATGGAAACAGTCTGAAAGCGTTCCTCTCGAGTACAGGAACTAGACAAGGATGTCCTTTGCCACCACTGTTTTCTTCATTGTGCAGGAGGTTTTAGGCAAAGTGATTAGTCTAGGAAAAAAAAAGAAAAAAGAAAAAAAAGGGTACCCAAACTGGTAAGGAAGCAGTAAGTTGTCTGTATTTGTAGATGATACAACCTTCTACATAGAAAACAGCAAGGAATCCAAAAAAGAAAAAAAAACCCTACTGGAACTAGTAGAAGAGTTTATAACACAAAAAGATGGAGTAAACCTAGGTGTCCACCAGTGAATAAAGAAACTATGGTACATTCATACAATGAAAGAATATGCAGTGGTAAAGAATAACAATTAATTTGGGAAATGTCTTGTGACGTTGAGGAATTTGGAAGGCCTTATGCTAACTGAAATTAGTCAGTTACCAAAGGACAAAGTTATATGAGGCCACTACTATAAAGACTCAAGAAAAGGTTTAAACAGAACAGAACAGAACAATCTTTGATGGTTATGAGGGTGGGGAGGGAGTAAGAGAGGTATTCACTAATTAGATAATAGACAAGAACTATTTTAAGTGAAGGGAAGGACAACATATAGTAGCAGAGAAGTCAGCACAACTGGACTAACCCCAAAGCTAAGAAGTTTCCTAAGTACAACCAAACATTTCCAGGGACAGAGTAGCAGAGGCAGAGGTACGGGCATCATGGTTCCATGGGATATCTAGATCATTTGACATAACAATGTTTGTTAAGAAAATGTTCTGCATCCCACTTTGGTGAGTGGTATCTGGGGTCTTAAAAGCTAGCAAGCAACCATCTAAGAAGCATCCACTGGGCTTAACCCACCCAGATCAAACAAAAATGAAGAGCATCAAAGACACCTGAAAACATGAGTCCAAGAGATAGCAAGGGCTCATAACCAAGGACTACATAAGCATGAGACCAGTATAACTCGATAGTGCCCAGCTACCACCAAGGACTACCCTTACAGGAAACTCAGTAAAGAGTTCCTGATGGAGTGAGAGAAATGTGGAGTGCAGAGCTCAAATTCTAATAAAAAGACCATACTTGGTCGTCTGACAGATTATAGGGTCCCTGGAAGACATGGTTCCCAGGCTCGGTTAGCCCAGAACTGAAACCATTCCTAAGGCCAACTCCTCAGGTTGAACTGGTCTGTAAGACACATGATGATAGCGATGAAGAGTGTGCTTCTTGGCTTAAGTAGATGCAGAAGACTAACTGGGCAGCTTCTTTCTGGAGATGCCATGAGAAGGTGCAAGGGGGCACGAGCTGGTTGAATGGACATGGGAAATCCAGAGTGGAGAGGAGCAGTGTGCTGTCACAGTGTGTTGCAAACAGTTAGGGTCACACAGCAAAATAGGTGTAAGGTTTTAGTAAGAAAATGACTCAAATCATAAATTTTCACTTAAAACACAATGAAAGAATTAATTAGTTTTAAAAAATAAAGAGGCCAAAGTGAGAGAACTGGAAGGAGAGTTTGTGAACAGAAGAGCTGGGGGAAAGTAAGGCCACAGCAGTTCAAGGATGTGTTTGCGACCTTAAGCCAACTAAGAAACGTGCATTACCTCTTCCCATAACTCGCTGCTCAGGCAGTTGTGGGCAATGTAGCCAGGTAGCTGGAGTCTTGCTTCAGTCTCTAGCTTCTTCTAGCAGAGGCATGCCTGTAGGGAAACCTGGGGCCTAACCTTTAACATGTCTCAGCTTGCCAGCTTGGACCACAGGCTTATTTCTTGTCCATCACTGCACAGTGCAGTCGGTCAGGGATTTGATCTGACACCAGAATAAACAGCAGCTGAGAGACACACAACAGTTGGCGTCTGGCTCAGAAGCCTCTGGTGCCTTTTGGACAGACCCCCCCATCCCTAGAGAAGTCAGCTTGGCTCAATGAGAATGATAACTAACACATACCAGTGCTTTGGGGGTTGCCAATCAATTTCATGTATAGTGTCTCATTCTATCCTTTTAACTTTGCTGTTAGTACATTCTATGATTCCCATTTTACACATGAAGACATTCCTGACTTCATCCCTTATAACTAAGAGGACTTTTGAAAATTATTAACTCTCTCTGAGTATGAGTTTTCTTATGAATAAATTGATGATGATGATCAATCATAAAGCTGTTTTGAGACTAATCAAAAAAAACAAAACAAACCCACTGCCGTTGAGCTGATGTCCACTCATAGAAACTCTGTGGAACAGAGTAGAACTGCCTCACAGGGTTTCCAAGGAGGCCTGGTGGATTTGAACTACTGACTTTTTGGTCAAAAGCCATAGCACTTAACCACTATGCCACCAAGGTTTCCATTTTGAGAGTAAGATTATATGTATAGAGCGCTTGTGCAGAATTGACATCCCGTAACTGTTCATTCTACATTCTTACTACTAGAGAAAGGTATATTCAGAACTTCTATCTTCTCTCATCACTAAGAAGCTGGAGATAAACTGATCTCTGAGCACTGCTTTGGCTGTATCCCGCAGGTTCTGGTAGGAAGTGTTTTCGTTCTCATTAGAATCCATGAATTTCTTTACTTCTTCCTTGATTTCTTCTATAACCTATGGTTTTTTGAGCAAGATGTTGTTCAGCTTCCATGAGTTCCACTTTCTAGCTATGTTTTTTCTGCTATTGATTTCTACTTTTATGGCTTTATGATCTGAGAAGATGCTTTGTTTTAGTATGGATTTTGTTGAGAATTGCTTTATGTCCTAACACATGGTCTCTTCTGGAGAATGTTCCATGTGCACTGGAGAAGAAGGTGTAGTTGTCTGCTGATGATAGAAAGTTCTGTATATGTTGATGAGGTGTAGTTGTTTAACTGTGGCAATAAGGTCTTCTTTGTCTTTATTGAGCTTTTTTCTAGATGATCTGTCCGATATTGGTAGTGGAGTGTTGATATCTCCTACTATTATTGTGGAGTGATCTATCTCCTTTTTGAGTGTAGTTAGTGTTTCTTTGGTGTATTTAGGTGCTCTAATACTAGGTGCATAAATATTTAATGTTGTTAAGTCCTACATGGTGCCCATCCTTGTCCACGATGGCCGATTTTACATTAAAATCTATTTTATCTGAGATTAGAATTGTTACACCTGCTCTTTTTTGTTCATTGTTAGTTTATATATATTCTTCCATCCTTTAATTTCCAGTTTGTTCATACTTTTAAGTCTAAGGTGAGTTTCTTGTAGGCAACATATGGATGGGTCATGTCTTTTGATACAAGCTGTCACTCGATGTCTCTTTACTGGATCATTGATTCTATTCACATTCAATGTAATAATTGATAGATATGTGTTCAGTGCTGCCATTGTGATGTTTATTTTTGTGTTGATGTTTTCTCTGTTGTTTTTATTAATCTGTTCTGAAACATTCTTCTTTGTGAGTTGATTTTTCACCTTTTTCAGGTTTGGTTTTGTGGTTGCTGAGACTCTTGTATTATGTTTCTTGATATGGTATGTTGTTTCATTATTGTGCTTTATGGCTGCCCCTGTGATCCTGCTTAATAAACTATGTATAAACCCAATTTTAATTACTACCAGTCTTGTCAACTTCATGTCCATCTGGAAGGACTATAGCAACTGTAGTACATCCCTCTTTTTCATATGATGACATCATAGTTTTCAGGATATGATCGCTGGATTGTTTCTTTCAGTATTAAAGCTTTGATTGAGTTTGGAACCTTCCGTAACAGAGTAGAATTCTGGATGATGTGTCCTTCTAAAACATAAAGTTAGTGGTTTTGTTCTTCTAAGCCAAGAGAGTCTTTCAGTATTTCTTGTAGCTTTGGTTTGGTTTTTACAAAGCCTCTGAGTTTCTGTTTTTCTGTGAATGTCTTCATTTCATTTTCATATTTGAAAGACAGTTTTGTAGGATATATAATTCTTGGTTGGAAGTTCTTCTCCTTCAGGGCTTTAAATATATCATACCATTGTCTCTGCGCCAGCATTGTTTCTGCTGAGAAATCCTATAGGCTTTCCCTCCGAATGTTAGTTTTGTCTTGAGTCTTGCTGCCTTTAAGAGTTTCTGCTTGTGTTTCATTTTGTTAAGCTTGATTATAATATGTCTTGGAGTCTTTCTTTTGAGATCTATATTGAGTGGCATTCGATATGCATCTTGGATATCTGTATTCTCTTCCTTCATGATTTCTAGGAAGTTCTCTGTCAGCAGCTAAGCAACAATACTCCCTGTGTTCTCAGGGGTCCCACCCTGTTCAGGGACTCTAATTAGTCATAGGTTGTTCCTCTTAATAGATTCCCACATGCTTCTTCATTTTTGTTGTTTCTTTTTTCTGATTTTTCTCATAGATGTTGGAGTCAGTAACTCTGTCTTCCAAGTCAGAAAGTCTGTTTTCCATTTGTTCTATTTGTTTTCTTGGCTTTAAATGGAAGTTTCTATCTCTTTGATTTTGTTCTTGATCTGTTGGATTTCAGAGCACTGGTGTTCCATCAGATTGACGAGCTTGCTTAATTTTTCATTTTACTATGCTGCATTTTGTATAACGTCTAGGAGGGCTGTCTATATAATTCTTTTGTATTCACCTTCCAATAATTTCAGAAAAGTTCTTTCATCCAGAAAGCTCTTTGGTTGTTTCATTTGGGGGACTTCTGAAGCCTTGGATGATTTTCTGGATATAGTTTTCTTGAGAGTCTGTTGTTTTGGGGCTTCATGTGAGTCAATAAAGGCTGAGAGAGATGCTGTGAGGATGGACCACAGTTGTTTCTCTAAGTCACCTTAAAGTGAAAGGAAAAAGGTATCTGACCATTTCCCAAGTCAGTCAGGTTTTCAGGTGTACAGGGCCCTCTTCCCAACTGGCAAAGTAAGCACCTCTGCATCCAATCCCAGATGTTATGAACTAGTTCAAAATGCAGCAAGGCTACTGCCATGTTGTCCTCTGCTAACAGGCCCCAGCCATAGGTGACACTGTGTAAACACTGCTTTTCTGCTGCCAAAGCGCTCTCCTGCAGGCAAGTGCATCCTCCGAGCCTAGGAATTAGGTTTCAATGAAGCCTCTGTATCCCAGGTGGTGTCTTGCACAAGTTCACCACCTGGCACCTCCGTACAACTACACTATGGCAGAGGCGGAGAGAGAGGCCAAAGGTGCTGAGACGTGCAGAGTCCACAGTCTCTGTTGCCAGGCCCCAGCTGTAGTTGATCCTGTGAAAACTACTGCTTTTCTGCTGGAAAAAACACTCTCCTGCAGTCAAACACTGCCTCCCAGGCTGAGAATTAGGTCCAGTTGAGGCCTACATATCCAAGATGGCATCCTGCACAAGATTGCTGCCTAGTGCCTCAGTACAAACTAAACTATGGTAGAGGTGGAAAGAGAGGCCAAAGGTGGCGAGATGCACAGAGCCCTAAGCCAGGCCCTCAAAATATAGCAATTTCACCTGCCAATCCCATCAGCAGTGTGTCTGAGACTAGCCACTAGTCAAGACCCAGCTCCACTGGTCGGTGAAGAGAGAGGAAAAAAAAATCAAAATGGTGAGTTACCTTCGGTCCATGAAAGCTAGGACTGTCCAGGAGCAGGAGTCAGCTAAAGAGAAGAGGTTTTCCATTCAGTGGTATGAAGTCCAAATTATCAACCCTGTGCCATGTCCTAGGGCTCTCTAGGTGACTGGAAGGCTCCCTTTAATTATCAATTCAGGACTTGGTTTCCAGAGGGATTTAAGGAGATGTGTGCTTAGTCCACCATCTTGACTCTGCCCCCTGCTCTCACCACAAAAAAGCTGGACATTCCTAAAACATGGGAGAAATAATTTACATGTATGCAGCTTCATTACTAAGACAGCTTGTAAAGATGGCCCCAGCAATATCCCCAGAGGATATTTCCCTGTAATGTGAGCATGTTGTCACTTACAATACAAGCAAAACCGAGTAGGCATTGAATCAATTCTGACTCACAGTGCACAAAGTAGGCCCATGCTCCATAGCGTTTTAAAGGCTGTGACCTTTGGGAGTAGATCACCAGGCCTTTCTTCCTAGATGCTTCTGGGTAGGCTGAAACCACCAACCTGCAGCTAGTAGTCAAATGCTTATCCATTCCTGCTGGCCAAGGATTCCTGTTTCCCCTCTTTTTGGAACTGGGATGGCTCAGTGATTTTCTTTGAATCAAGCAGAAGTGACACTAGGTGACTTTCTTTAGGGTCTCATCATCAGAAGCTTTGAGTTTCTGCTCTTACTTTTTCTGTGTGTCTTTTGACTTTCATGTAAAGAAGCCCAAGTCTTCCTCCTGGAGAATGATTGGCCATCTAGAGAGTCCCAGTTAGCCAACTTGTTCCAGTCATATCCATTGAGGCCCCAGACACATGAGTGAGGCCAGCTGGGACCGGTCAGCACCCAGGCAGGCTTTTCCCTTTTCCCCACCCACCCACCCACCATCCCATACCTGCCTACTAGTCCTTCACATGTGGCCCAAGGTAAGGCCAGCAGACAAACTGCACAGCTGAGCCTGACCTGAATTACAGAATCATGACCAAATGCATGGCTTTTGTTTTGTTGTTGTTGTTAGCTGCTGTTGAGTCAGTTCTGATGAATAGCAACCCTATGCACAACAGAACAAGACACTATCCTGTCTTGTGCCATGTCCACAATTGTTGTTATGCTTAAGCCCATTGTTGTGGCCACCGTTTAATCCACCTCATCATAGGGCCTTCTTCTTTTTGGCTGATCGTCCAGTCTACCAAGCATGATGCTCTTCTCCAGGGACTGATTCTTCCTGACAACATGCCGAAAGTATGTAAGACACAGTTTTGCCATCTTTCTTTCCAAGGAGCACTATGTACTTCTTCCAGAACAGATCTGTTTGTTCTTTTGGTGGTCCATGGTACATTCAACATTATTCTCCAACACAGCAATTCAAAGGCTTTAATTCTTCTGTGTTCTATGTTCATTGTCCAGCTTTTGCATGCATGTGATGTGACTGAAAATACTACAGCTTGGGTCAGGTATTCTTTAGTCTTCAAGGTGACATCAGTACTTTTCAATATTTTAAAGAGATCCTTTGAAGGCTGTTGTTTTAAGCAACAAATTTTGGGAGTAGTTTGTTGTGCAGTGATACATAATGGATGCAGTAACTAACAGAAGAAACTAGGGAAATATTTAAGTGGTAAGATCATGTGAATAATGGAATCAAGTATGAGGAAAACTTGTGGCATCATCTGTTTTCTTTCAGCTGTGGTTAATTGTACATCATTCAACGGTCATTTTGTATAAGGATAGAATTACGGACCTTGCAAATTTCTAATGATATATGAGGTCTGAAAACTAAGTCTACATACCTCTTTGCTGAATATCACTACAGTCCTTCAAAGTACTCCCCGTGTGAAGCTATGCATTGATGCCAGCAGCTATTCCACCCTTCAATGCAATTTTAAAACTCTTCCTGGAATGGCCACTGCACGCAGTGGCAAGGTGGCAAGTTCACAAACAGAATTGGATAGTTGTCTGTGAGGAGATTTTTAGCCAGTAAACAAATAACTATATTGGGACACCCTCCCGGCTCACCTGATCTGCCCCTGGTAAAGTAAATACTGAAAGGAAGACATTTCAATGACATTCAGGACATCAAGTGTAATATGATGACAGCTCTGATGGCCATTTCAGAAAAAGAGTTCCAAATTTGTTTCAAAGTGTAGACTAGGCACTGGTGTCATTGCATAGCTTCCCAAGGGGAGTACCTCAAATGTGACTATAGTGATACTCAGCAATGAGGTATGTAACACTTTTTCTAGGTTGAGCTTGAAAATTTAATTTGCAGTTGTCATATATATATATACATATATATACCAAAAACAAACCCTTTGCCTTCAAATCTATTCCAACTCATGGTGACCCCATAGGACAGAGTACAACTGCTCTATAGGGTTTCCAAAGAGCACCTAGTGGATTTGAACTGCTGACCTCTTGCTTAGCAACCATAGCTCTTAACCACTATGCCACTAGGGATTTTATATACACATAATTGATGTCTTGGAGACCCTAGTGGCACAGTGGTTTCAGGCTACACCTGCTAAACAATAGGTCAGCAGTTCAAATCCGCCAGGTGGCCCTTGGAAACTCTATGGAGCAGTTATACTCTGACCTCTAGGGTCACTATGAGTTGGAATCAACTCAACAGCAGTGGTTTTTTTTTTTTTTAATTATGTTGTTGGCAAAGAATATTGAACCTACCAAGGACTGCAAAAAGAATTAACAAATCTGTCTTGGAAGAAGCACAGCCAGATGCTCCTTAGAAGCAAGGACAGTGAGACTTTAGTCATATACTTCAGGTGTTTATCAGGAGGGACCAGTCCCTGGAGAAGGATATCATGCTTGGTAAAGCAGAGGGCCAGTAAAAGAAGCGAGACCCTCAACCACATGAATTGACACAGCAGTGGCAACAAGGGGCTCAAGTATAACAACAAACATAAGAATGGTGCACAACTGGGCAGTGTTTCCTTCTGTTGTGCTTAGGGTCACTATGAGTTAGAACAAACTCCACGGCACCTACCAACAACTCCTGATCACCAGGGCTTTCTCATGAACCACCATTCCTGATTTTAAACCACATAGTACACCCTTGTTCTCTTTGAAAGACTGCCTCGTGGTCTAGGTACATATTCCTCATAAGCACTATTAAGTGTTCTGGAATTTCCACTTTCAGGTTATGTATAACTGGCAAAGATTATGATCTACAGATTCCAAAGTCTCTGCATGGTCAGGCTAAAACAAGTAAACATCTTTCTGGCAGTCTCTGCCTTCAGCCAAGATCCATCTGACATCAGCAATGATACCCCGCATTCTACATTTTCTTCTGAATCCAGCCTGAATTTCTGGAAGTTTCTTCTCAATGTACTGCTGTGACTACTTTTGAATGATCTTCAGTAAAATTTTAACTGCATGTGATGTTAATGATATTGTTGAATCATTTCCACATTCTGTTGGATCATCTTTCTTCAAAATGGGAACAAACATGTATCTCTTCTAGTCAGTTGGCAAGGTAGCTGCCCTCCAAATTTGTTGGGCTAGGTGAGTGAGTACCAGCAGTACTACAAACATCTGTTTGTTGGAAGATTTCAATTGTTAATCCATCTGTTCCTGGAGTCTTGTTTTTCACTGCTGACTTCAGTGCAGCTTTGACTTCTTCCTTCGATATCATTGCTTCTTGAGCATATACTGCCTCCTGAAATGGTTGAAGGCTCACCAGTTCTTTTTTGTACAGTAACTCTGTATTCTTTCCATCTTCTTTAGATGCTTCCTGTGTTATTTTTGTCCACAGAATCCTGTAATTCAAGACTTGACTTTTTTTCTTCAATTCTTTCAGCTTAAGAAAGGCTGAATGTATTCTTCTCATTTGGTTTTCTAACTACAGGTCTGTGCATGTGTCATTATAATACTTTGTCTTCTCAAGCTGTCCTTTGACATCTGTTCAACTCTTTTACTTCATCACTTCTCTGGTTTGCTTTAGCTGCACTACATCTATTTGGTATTTTCTTTCTTATCTTTTTAATGACTTCTTGCTTTTCTCATGTATGGTATTCTTGATGTTATTCCACATCTCATCTGGTCTTTGATCATTAGTTTCCAATGCATCAAGTCTATTCTTGAGATTATCTCTAAATTCAGGTGGGATGTACTCAAGATCGTATTTTAGTTCTCATGAATTTACTCTAATTTTCTTTAGCTTCAGCTTGCACTTACATACGAAGGACTGATGATCTGTTCCACAGTCAGCCCTTGCCTTGTTCTGACTAAAGATACCGAGCTGTTCCATTGTCTCTTTCCACAGATGTAGTTGATTTGATTCTTGTGTATTCCACATGGGGAGGTCCTTGTGTGTAGCTGCGTATTATGTTGTTGTAAAAAGGTGTTTGCAAAGAAGTCACTGGTCTTACAAAATTGTATCATGTGATCTCCAATGTCTTTTCTGTCACCATGGTCATATCTTTGAACTACTAATTCTTCTTTGTTTCCAACTTTGACATTCCTATCACCCATAATTATCAATTCATCTTGACTGAATGTTTAGTGAATTCCAGACTGCAGAAATTGGTAAAGGTCTTCAGCTTCTTATTTGATCTTAGTGTTTTGGCTCATAAAATTGGATAATAGTAGCATCAACTGGTCTTCCTTATAGGCATATGAATTTTATCCTGTCATTGAAAGCGTTGTGTTTTAGGATACATCTTGAAATAATCTTTTTGTGATATGCAATATTGTTATTCCCATGTAGGGTTAGAAAAACTCAATGTTCAGTTAGTCAAAGTGATTTTCCTCAAATCACATAGGATTAGATTCTGCTGCCTCTAGATTCTTGGCTTTTCCCGCCTTACTCTGTTGCTCCTTGTATATTAACTTCTCTGAGCTTGAATTACATCACCGTTGAAATAATGGTGTGCTGTGAAATAATCTCTGCTGTGTAAGTTTGTTACTTGTTTTACAAGGGTCTGACAATTAAGTTCGTGAAATCACCATGGAAAAAGTGCCACATACCTCATTGCTGAATATCACTGTGGTCAACTTCAAAGTACACACCTTGGGAAGCTATGCACTGATGCCACTAGTCCACCATTCAGTGCAGTTTTGGAACTCTTTTTTCTGGAACGGCCATCAGAGCTGTCATCATATTACCCTTGGTGTCTTGAATGTCATCAAAATGTCTTCCTTTTTTTATCTTTAGGTAAAAAAAAAGTCATTGGGGGCCGGATCAGATGAGTAACAAGGGTGTTCCAATACAGTTAATTGTTTAGTGGCTAAAACTCCCTCACAGACAACTATACAATTAAGTTTTTGAACTTGCTTTGCCACTGTGCCACCGTGCACAATGGCCATTCCAGAAAGAGTTCCAAAATTGCTTTGAAGGGTGGACTAGGCACTGGAACTGGTGCATAGCTTCACGAGGGGAATACTTTGAAGGTGACCATAGTGATACTCAGCTGTGACGTATGTAGCACTTACAACAATTAAGCTCATGGATTTAATTGACAGATCTTGTATCTCATTTGCTTCTTAAAATAACCTGTGGGTCAAGTACAGCTTTTATTCCTGTTTTATAGCTGAGGAAACTGGAGCTTAGAGATTTTAGAAAGCAGACCAAGTCAAAGACCAAGCTCTTCACTACCTCACTATGTGAATTCCTCTTACCTGTCATGTGGAATAGTGTTCTCTAACTCTCCAACTCACCTGGTGATGCTGAAGATAAATTTAGGTGGCAGATGTGAAAACACTTTTGAAAGTTATGTGTGGCATAACTAAAAGGACAAATAAAAATCTCAGCTGTTGCAGATCCTATACTCTGCACTCAGACTAATGCTTCACAAACTTTAAAAAAAACCCAGTGCAGAGAAGAACTCCTTGGCAATGCCATGGAGCACCTGGTGGATTTGAACTGCCAACCTTTTGGTTAACAGACATAGCACTTAACCACTATGCCACAACTTGGCACACCCTGCACAAACTGGCACACCATGAATATTTACTGACATTGCTTGGCGGAAACAGGGAGATGAAGAATTCAGGAATGCAGGTACTACAGCCCACAGCTCCAGCCCAGGAGAACTTCCTGAAAGTGGTAAGTTTTAGGTATGTTCCAGCCAATGACGCTGGCTCAGAATATAAGAGAAAAAGGGGTATTTCAAGAGGAAGCACTGGCCAGCAAAGCATGACGTTTTCATCCAAGGTATGAAAAGCAGGTGGGCAGGTTCAGATGGGAGTAAGACAAAGGAAGTAGACGGCTCTCTAGAAGCCATCAGAGTGTGTGTGTGTGTGCACGTGTGTGTGCGTGTGCATGTGTGTGTGCATGCGTGTAGACACATGTGTAAGAAAGACAGAAGGAGAGATGGGCAGGACTCCCTATACCCGCGCTCTGCAATATCATGCACAATAACTTCCACATCATCATAAACACTTTTTCTGAACAATTATTGCTGCCACAATCCTTGATCTCCCACAGAATACACACACACTCTGATTTTGGTGCGGACCTGTGCTCTCTCTCCTTTGTGGGCCTTTTCCATGGACTTTTATGTCTCTGTTTATTCTTTGTGTTCCATGAGTGGCTCATGCCTTTAAAGGAAATGCACTAGCCACAGCCTGTCATTATGGTCCTTTGCTGGCGGCCGGCTGTGCTCGACCCTCTCCTGGGATGGGTAAGCCTGGGCTTTTAATTTGCTGTGACAGGAGATAATTGGTGCTTGAGTTTCCACCTCTGAAAATAAACCAGGGTGGTGCTTCCCAGCTGGAAATCCACAGAGGCGAACTCACCCCTGGGGCCTATGCCAGAGAAGACTCAGGCCAGGGCTGCAGGTCTCAGCAGCCCTCTCCCCCTTTCTTTTTCTGGATTTCAAAACAGTCAATTAGGGTTTTCTTTAAGAACTCAGGATGGTCAAGTTAAGAAAGTTCAAGGAGATTTTTGATAATGTATCCAAGGATTCTGGCAGTGGGACTGTGTGAAATTTCAGACTGTAGTGATACTAAACTCTCACTTGAACCTAATCTCCATTACAGCTGCATTCAAGTTCAAATGTGGCATCACATCTTGCCCACCAGGGATATACTCCATGGTCTTTTTTTTTTTCCTTTCTTTCTTTTATCCTTTTCTTTTTAAAAAGAATTATACCCTAGATAAAGGTTTGCAGAACAAACTAGCTTCTTGGAAATCTTGATGAAATAGTGGTAAGTGCTACAGCTGCTGATCAAAAGGTTGGCAGTTCAGATCCACCAGGTGGTTCTTGGAAATGCTATAGGGCAGTTCTACCCTGTTCTATAGGGTTGCTGTGAGTTGCAATCGACTCTATAGCAATGGGTTTGTTTTGTTTGTCGGTATAAATGAAGGTTTATGGAACAAACTGCTTCTCATTAAACAGTTAGTATACATATTGTATTATGACATCGGTTAACAACTCCACAACAGGTCAACACTCTCCCTTCTAAACCTTGTCTTCCTTATTACTAGCTCACCCACCACTCCTTTCTAGCCCTTGCCCCTGGGCTGACATGACCCTTAAGTCTCATTTTGTTTGATGAGCCTCTCCAAACTTTGTCTGCAGAGTAAACCTTCAGAGTGACTTCATTACCGAGTTGAAAGGATATCCTGGGGCCGTGACTTTCAGGGTTTCTCCAGTCTCTGTCAGGCCAACAAGTCTGGTCTTCCTTCCTGAGTTAGAATTTCATTTTACGTTTTCCCCCAGCTCTGTCTGGGACCGTCTATTGCGATCCCTGTCAGAGCAGTCGGTGGTGATAGTCAGGCACCATCTAGTTGCACTGAATTTAGTCTGATGGAGACTGTTTTAGATGTGATCTATTAGTCCCTTGGACTAATCTTTCCCTTTTCTCTTTAGTTTTCTTCATTCTCCCTTGCTCCAAATGGGGTGAGACCAGTGGAGTATCCTAGATGGTTGTAAGACCCAAGGTACTGCTGATGAAAGTAGAATGTAGAACATTTTCTTTGTGAATTATGTTATGCTGATCGAGTCAGATGTTTCCTGAGACCACTGTGTCTATCCATAGCTCTCAGCCCAGTAATTCAATCCCTCAGGAAGTTTGGATGTACCTATGGCACATCCACGACCTTGTCTTGTACAAGTTGTGCTGACTTTCCCACTATTGTGTACTATCTTATCCTTCACCAAAGTTAAATCAAACCAAAAAACCAAACTCATTGCCATCAAGTTGATTCCTACTCCTGAAGACTCCATAGGACAGAGTAGAACTGCCCCATAGAGTTTTCCAAGGAGCACCTGGTGAATTTGAACTGCTGACCTTTTGGTTAGCGAATTTAGCACTTAACCACTATGCCACCAGGGTTTCCTCACTAGTAACCACTTATTTATTGTCTATTTAGTGTTTTTCCATCTCCATTGCTCCTCCCTCTGGTAACCATCAAAGACTGTTTCCTTTTATGTGTAAACCTTTTCATGAGTTTTACAGTAGTGGTCTCATACAATATGTGTCATTTTGTGACTGATTTATTTCACTCAGCATAATGTTCTCCAGTTTCCTCCATGTTGTAAGATGCTTCACAGATTCATCATTGTGTTCTATTGTTGTGTAGTACTCCATTGTGTATATGTACCACGGTTTGTTTAACCATTTATCTGTTTATAGACATCTAGGTAATTTTTAAGTTTTTGCTACTGTGAACAAGGCTTCAAAGAACATGGGTGTGTGTATGTCTGTTGGTGCAGTGACTTTTCTTTCTTGAGGGTATAATCCTAGGAGTGGGATTGCTGAATCATATGGTATTTCTATTTCTAGCTCTCTAAGGAAGTGCCATATTATTCCAACAATGGTTGTATCATTTTGCATTCCTACCAGTAGTATGTAAGATTTCCAATCTCCCCACAGCCTCACTAATATTTATTATTTTTTGTTTTTGTGATTCATGCCAGTAATGCCTCAGTGAGACAGTATCTCATTGTGGTTTTGATTCACATTTCTCTGATAGCCAGTAATCACAACCATTTCTGTATGTGTCTGCTGGAAGCTTGAATGTCTTCTTTGATGAAGTGTCTGCTCATTTCCTTTGGCCATTTTTTAATTGGATTGTTTGTCTTTTTGTTGTTGAGGAGGTGGGTTTTCTCATAGATTTTAGGTTTTGTCTGATTTATCACAGTCAGTTTCTTTCCCCAGTCTGCAGGTTCTCTTTTTACTCTACTGATGAAGTCTTTTGATGAGCATAAATGTTTAATTTTTAGAAGTTTTCAACTATCTAGCTTGTCTTCTGGAGTTTCTGTGTTGTTGGTTATAGTTTGTATCCTGTTAGTACCATATACTAGGGCTTCTAAAATTGATTCAATTTTTTTTTTTGTCTATGAACTTTATAGTTTTAGACTTTATAATTAGGTCTTTTAAACATTTTAAATTAGTTTCTGTATATGGTGTGAAGTATGGGTCGTGTTTCATTTTTTGCAGATGGACACCCAGTTTAATCATTTATTAAAGACTGTTCTTTACCCAGTCAATGGACTTTGGGCCTTTGCCAAAAATCAAGTGACCATAAGTGGATGGATTTACATCTGGTTTCTCAATTCTGTTCCACTGGTCCATGCGTCTGTCATTTTACTGGTGCCGTGCTGCTTTGACTACCATAGATGTATAGTAGGTTTGAGATCAGGTAGTGTGAGTCTTCCTACTTCTTTTTCAGTAGTGCTTTACTTATCTGGTGCTTCTTCCCTTTCCATATAAAATTAATGATAATTTTTCCATCTCTTTAAAGAATGTTGTTGATGTTTGTATCAAGATTGCATTATACCTATAAATCACTTTGGGGAGAATTGTCATTTTCACTATGTTGAGTCTACCTATCCATGAGCATGGTATGGTTTTCCATTAATGTAGATCTTTTTTGGTTTCCTGCAATTGTATTTTGTAGTTTGCTTTGTGTAGGCATTTTGCATCTCTGGTTACATTTATTTGTAAGTATTTTATTTTTTTAGAAGCTGTTATAAATGGTACTGTTTTCTAAATTTCCTTTTCATTGTTCTGTTTATTGGTGTATAGGAATCCAATTGAATTTTTTTAATGTTCATTTAGTATCCTGGTAGTCTTTCTGTTAGTTCCAGTAGTTTTCTCATGGAGTTTTTAAGGTTTTCTATGTCTTGTATCACATCAGCCACCGACAGCAGCAGTTTAACTTCTTCATTATCAGTTTGGATAGATTTTATTTCTTTTTGTTGCCTTGTTGCTATAGCTAAGGATTAGGGTGGGACTGTAAATCTCTTCATAGGATCACCTCCCTGCTCCACTGTAAAGGAAGTTTCCCTGGAGTATGACTTGCACTACCCTTTATCCTTTCATACTACAAGAGAGAAAAGGAAAAGAAAGCAAGCAAAGAACGGGGAATTTCACACCATCAGGTAAGCAACACCAGGAGAAGAGTGAGTCCTTCAGACCTGAGGTTCCCCAACCAAAGAGTAATGTAACACAATGACTTTTCTCCAAAGCCAACAGGGGGACATCCTGAATTTGGACTTGTAGCCTACTGGGCTGTGTAAGAATAAACTTTCTTTTTGCTAGAGCCATCCACTCTGTGGTATTTCTCTTAAAGCGGCACTAGCTGCTAAAACAATGGGGGAAACTCTGTCACCCAGAATAACCTGTGAGGAAATGTGGAGCAGAGCCCCTAACCAGTCTGCGCTAGCATATAATGAAATTGAGGAATAAATTTACTGTTAGCTACCATGATTTAGGGTTGTTTGCTACTAAAGCATAAACTAACCTACCTTGACTAGAACAGTATATGATTATGATGACAAAATCAGGACCACTATTCTATCATGGACTGTGAAATATAGCAACTATAGTGCTTAATTGTATATGTCATCTTGGCTCAGCTATGGTTTCCAGTTATTTGTCCAAACACTAGCCTAGTTGCTGTTATGGGGTATTTACATGTGCTGTTAAGGACTAGTTGCATATGATTAAAATAGTTAATGGACTACTTTCCATAGCCAAAATCTAATATAGTTACCTTACATCTTGTTTAATGTGATTACCTCCCATAGTGTAATCTAATCCAATCAATCGACGAGTTGAAAACCTCAAGAGCATGGAAAGCATTAATTTAGGTAAGTAGTGTGTTTTTGTAAGTTTGTCCACTTACTCCTGGTTCCAAATTTGATAAAGTACCTTTTTTCATAGTATTCTGTTATGATTTTTTTTTATTATTATTATTTCATTTAGGTCTGTTGTGATATTATCCATCTCATTTCTTATTCAGGTTATATGCTTTCTCACTTGTTTTTATTTTGTCAGTTTGGCCAAAGGTTTATCAATTTTGTTGATCATTTCAAAGAACCAGTTTGTGGTCTTGTTAACTCTTTCAGTTTTTTTTTTTCTCTCTCTATTGAATTTACTTTTGCTCTAATTTTTATTGCTTACTTTTTCTGGTGCCCAAAGGCTTCTTTTGTGGATCTCCTTGTATTTGTTTGAGTTGTACCGGTATTGTTTCGATTTTGGCCCTTTCTTCTTTTTGGTTGTGTATGTTTATTGAACTAAATTGACCTCTGAGCACTTCATTTGCTCTGTCTCAAAAATTCTGAAAGGATGTGTTTTCAGCATCACTTGATTCTGTGAATTTCCCTATTCCTTCTTTAATTTCCTCTATAACCCAGTATTTCTTGAGCAAGGTGTTATTTAGTTTCTATGTGTTTGATTTTTTTTTTCCTTGCTTTCTCTGTTTTTATTCCTACATTTATGTCTTTATGGTTATAAAAGATGCCTTGTAATATTTCAGTGCATTAGATTCTGTTAAAGCTTGCTTTATGGCCTAACATATGATCAATTCTACACAATGTTACATATGCATTGGAAAAGGAAGTATACTGGGTTGCTGTTGGTTGGGAGTGTTCTGTGTGTATGCATGTATTTATGATTTGGGCATTTTGATCTTCTCTGTCTTTATTGGGAAACTCTAGTGGCATAGCAGTTAAGTGCCATGTCTGCTAACCAAAAGGTCAGCAGTTTGAATTGCCAGGTGCTCCTTGGAAACTCTACAAAGGAAGTTTACTCTATCCTATAGGGTTGTTATGAGTTGGGATCAAGTTGATGGCAGTGGGTTTGGTTTTTTTGGTTTGGTGTCTTTATTGAGCTTCTTTCTGGATGTTCTATACCTCACTTAAAGTGGTGTGTTGAGTTCTTCTACTATTATTATGGAGTTGCTTATTTCCCTTTTCAATCCTGTTAGAGTTGACATATTTAGGAGCTCTGTCTTTGCATGCGTAAACATTAGTATCATTATATGCTGGTGTAGTGACTCTTTAATCACTATATAGTATCCTTCCTTATCCATTGTAATAAATTTTACTTTAGAGTTTATTTTGTTAAAAATCAATATTGCCACTCCTGCCCTTCTTTTGAGTGTTGTTTGCTTGATGTATTTTTCCATCCTTCGAATTTTAGTTTGTTTGTGCCTTTAAGGTGTGTCTCTTGCAGGCCACATATAGGTGAATTGTGTTCTTATTTTTTTTACAATCTGCTACTCTCCGTCTCTTAATTGGTGCATTTAACCCATTTACATTTACTGTAATAATTGACAGGTATTAGTTTAGTGCTGTCATTTTGATGCTTTTTTGTGTATGTTCCAACTTTGTTTCTATCACCAAAGCTATATTCCAACTACCAATCCTTTTCATTTTCAACTTTTGCATTTGAATCACTAGTAATTATCAATGCATTCTGATTGCATGTCTGATCAATTTTAGACTGTTATTCTGTCAAGTTGTCATTGCCTGCATAGTAGACCATATGATTGTCAGATTGAACATGGCCAATGTTAGTCTGTTTTATTTCATTAATCCCTAGAATACCAATATTTGTGAGTTCTGTTTCATTTTTGACCCTTCCAATTTTCCTAGATTCATTTACCATGAGTAGCCTTGCTGGTATTTGAATACTGATGGTGTGGCTTCTAGCATCATAGCAACAAGCAAACCCTCTCAGTACAACAAACTGACAGACACACAGCAGCTGAACTGGATAGGAATATTTAACATAGAAAGCTATAATGACAAGCAGTGTGAGTCATTTCCTGAATATATCACTATTTGAACAGGAAACACATGGTTAAATAAGCCAGCCAAGCCAAGTGCCATCGAGTCGGATCCGAAGAAAAACCAAAAACCAAACCAAGTTCTGTTGAGTCAGTTTCCACTCATGGCAACCCCATGTGTGTCAGAGTATAACTGGGCTCCATAGGGTTTGCAAGTCACCAATTCTTTCTTGCAAGGCTCCTCTTGGTGGGTTTGTACTGGCCATCTTTTGATTAGTAGTAGATTGCTTAGCCGTTTGTGCCACCTAGGACTCCTATAAATAAGACAAGTGCCTGCCAACTGAAAGTGTTCACTCCACTGGAAGCATGCAGCCCCACAGTGGCAGCAAAGGACCAGCATCCCTTGCTGTTTTGCTCAAGAGGACTTTAGGTGTATGGATATTATCCTTTCACTGACAACCTTTTACTTTAGGATAGAAGATGCTAGCTTGGGCCTCTAAACCAGTCAGTTAACACAAGCCTAAAGATTTTCCAGAAAGGTAAATTCTCTCTCAGGCACCTTACTTTCTAGAACCTTCATAATATGATAAAGTGTTTCTACCTAAAAAAAATGTAAAGAAGGTATCTTAGTCATCTAGTTCTGCTATAATAGAAATACCTCAAGTGGATGGCTTTAACAGAGAGAAATTTATTCTCTCAGTCTAGCAGGTTATAAGGCCAAATTCAGATTGTCATCTCCAGGAGAAGGCTTTCTCTGTCTGTTGGTTCTGGAGAAAGGTCCTCGTGATGTACCAATCTTTCCTTGGTTTAGTAGCATGTCAGTGCAGGAACTTAGGTCCAGTGGAAGCACTCTGCTCCTGGCACTGCTGTCTTGATATTATGGTCTGGCAACTCTTTGCTTGCTTCCCTTTGGTCTTGAAAGTGTGAGCTCTGTGGGCATTAGTTTATGCATACAGTGTGAGGGTCTGGGGAAATGATCCCCTCTAGAGTGACATACTCATCATCCAAACAGAGAAACTCTAGAGGGTAGCAAATACAAACTAAATGGAACTCTAGAATGACAAGCTGAAAACAGGAATGTTCCAGGAAAGTTGGGACCTATGGTCAGTCTCTCTCATTCCCTGTCTCACCTGGTCTGTGCCAGTCCCTATCACAATCTCAATGGACTCAATGCTTTACTGGTGTTGCATTTACACTTACTGTGGTGGTGGTGTAGTGGCTAAGTACTACGGCTGCTTAACCAGAGGATCAGTTAAAATCAGCCAGGTGCTCCTTGGAAACTCTATGGGACAATTCTTCTCTGTCTACAGGGACGCTATATGCCAGAATTCACTTGACGGCAGTGGGTTTGGTTTTGGTAAAAATGTAAAATATAACCATGGCCAGATTTCAGCTGCATGCCTGGAAATATCAGTACCCAGGAATTTCAATAAAAAAGTTGGCTTAGAGTTTTGAACTTTCAATAGATGGACTTGATATAAGCTGCAGCCTCTAGCTTCAGAGGACATGACTGTCCGTAACCTGGTTATTCACATTTCTTAGGCAAAATAAGGAGAGCTTCTCTGGTCAAAAGTACGTTTGTCCTAGTTTGTGCTGATTCACTGCTGCCTGTTGAGAGGACTTCGGGTAAGACAAGAGTAATTTGTTTCCTGTGTTGCCCTAAATAAGATCCTTCCCTGAATGTGAGAGCACAGTATTTATAGATGTGTCTTTAGGCTAGGCAGCCACCTTCCCATTACAGAACTGATTTTTTTCTGAGAAGACAGCTGTTGAGAAAGAAGCACAACATTTATTGACTTTCTGTTGCTTACATGTACAAGGAAATCACAGTCAACAATTTGAATGAGCTAATCAGGACCTACAGATTGCTGTCTCCGCTTATATCCTCTTTCCCGGAGATCAAAGCCACGTGGCTTGTGGAGATTGATTTTCAGCTCTTTTTCTTGTATCCTGTGCTCATCAGGGTGATTTATCACTTGAATGTCATCATCAGGTCAGAGCCTTTTCACTTCAGCAGATTTGCTACTGGACTGGTTGAGCACTAGAACAATTTAATGGTTTGAATCTATGCTTAAAGCTGCCTTATAAACAGCCATATGAGTGATTTTAAAAAAGAACAAAATAAGCCTTCCCCAGGAGAATCTATAAAATAGAAGGAGGTGAATCTTAGGAAATCCAATAGAAATATCTGCCTTAGCATCATATTCATTTAACCCAGCACTGTCAACAGACACCGTTGAGTCAATTTGGACTCACGGTAACACCGTGTGAGAGAGTAGAACAGCCCCGTAGGGTTTTCTTGGCTGTAATCTTTACAGAAGCAGATTGCCAGGTCTTTCCCCCTCCAAACCACTATGTAGATTCAAACAGCCAGCCTTTGACTTAGCAACTTGGGCATTAAACCACCGCACCGTCAGGGTTAGGTGAGCGTTTTGTGGTGAGAAAGCACCGTGCCAGGGCCCTGATCAAAGGGTGTGGAAGTGAGGACCCTTTCCCTCACTGAGTTCATACCACAGGAGCAGAACCCAAAGGACTCTTATGTACCATTTCTCGAAGTAGGTGTTCTTGGACACCCAGTCTCTTCTGTTTCCCTCACTTGTGTAGTTAGGGGAAGACTACCTGCCTCCACAGACGAGTAAACCTTTAGGACAAGGCCCAAATGTTTTAGGCTTCCTGTGACGCCTCTGGCAAACTTGAAGAAGGAGATACAGGACTGTAAGTTTTTGCATCTCCTTCTGCACTGTCCCTGCCACAGAAACTGTCTGTTCCGAACCTGAAGCCAGCCCTTCAAATACTGACAGCTAGGTCCTAGGATGGGGCCAGGCATGTGGGTGCAGCAGCTGTCTGGAAGAGGGTGGCTGCCCTGCTGTCAGGTTGCGCTGAAACCTTAGTTTACCCCAGGACCCACTATTGCCCCGTGGTTTACCTGACGCCACTCAAGCTCTTGCACTTGAAGATAGCTTCCCCTCAATTTTGCCCCGTCTCTTGATGTTTCAAGACCTGCCTTGGTGGGCTGGCCTTGTCTTGACAGTGCCTTCCTTGTAGTGTACAGTCTTGCAGCATCTGGACTAGCAGGCCAGTAGGCAGGTTCTTAAGGGACAGCCTGGCCCCTAGTAACAGCTTGGAAAATATTTGATGGAAGAGGGATGGAGAGAAGAATAGTGGGAAGGCGGTTTAGCTCAGCTTCCCTTGGAAGGTCCTGGAATCTGGTTCACATCAGGAAATCACAGGAGAGGTAGCCACCCTATTTCAGTCTGGGGGGAGTCATCAGAATCAAAGGAGCCAGAGGAGGCACCCTACTACTGCTACGGCCACAGGACCGATACAAGACCTCCTTACCAGGCTGAGGGAGGGCAAAGAGTTTCCAGTGTGGCTAGCCCTGGCTAAGTGACAGCAACTTTGCATTTCTCTGTGGACACTTTGCTTGGCCTGGGGCACATTGCAGATATAAAGAGCATAATGACAGGTGCTTCTCTAACTCTTAGACCTCCAACTGCATGCTATGTGGGATGACTGTAACTGTTAAGTGGTCCCTGCAACTGTTGCTTAAGTTCAGAGAAAAAATGAGCATCCACATGCCCATATCTCATGTGCTGTGATTAACCTGTCAGATGTCAAAAGAGCAGGCTAGGGGTGCCGTGGCCTGTAGACTAGTAATCCTGGTAAGTCCACCTTAAAGATCTATTGTTGTTAGGTGCCAACCAGGCAGTTCTGACCCATAGGACTCTATATAAACCCACTGCTGTCTAGTTGGGTCCTACTCATAGAGACCCTAGAGGTCAGAGTAGAGCTGCCCTATGCAACAGAAAATTTAAACACTGCACAATTCTCACAATTTTTCTATGTTTGAGCCCAGTTGTCATAGCCACTGGGTCAATTCATTTCACTGATGGTCTTTAGCAAGCACGATGTCCACCAGGAGCTGGTCCATCCTGGTAACATTCTCAAACTGTGTGAGATGAAGTCTTGCCATCCTCATTTCTAAGGCATTGTCTGGCTCTATTTCCTCTAAGACAGATTTATTCTTTATTCTGGCAGTCCATGATATATTTAGTATTCTTTGCCAACACCGTAATTCAAAGGCATCAATCCTTCTTTGATCTTTGTTGTTCACTGTTTACTTCTCACATGCACGTGAGGCAGCTGTAAACAGGACAGCTTGAGTCAGGCACGTCTTAGTCCTCAAAGTGTCATCTTTGCTTTTTAGCACTTTAAAGAGGTCATTTGCTCCAGACTTTCTCAGTGCAGCACATTGTTTGATTTCTTGACCGTGATTTCCTTCTATGGGTGTTGATTGTGGATACAAGTTGAATAAAATCTTTGACGACTTCAATCTTTTGTTCACTTTGTTGTGATGCTGTTTATCAGGCCAGCCTGAGGAATTTTGTTCTCTCTGTGTTGTGGTGTAATCCGTGCTGAAGACTAGAGTCTTTGTTCTTTGTCAGTAAGTCCTTCAAGTCCTCTTGGATTTCAATAAGCAAGGCTGTGTCAGTTGTGTATGGCAGGCTGTTAATGAGTCTTCTTCCAATCCTGACGGCATGTTCTTCACATTGGCCAGCTTCTCAGACTATTCATTAAGCATACAGCTTAAGTAAGTATAGTGAAAATGTACAACTTTGACATGCAACTTTTCTGATTTTAAACTATCCAGTATATCACTATTCTGTTCAAACAACTGCCTCTTGGTCTATGTACAGATTCCTCATCAGCACAATTACGTGTTCTTGAATTTCCATTCTTTTCAGTGGTATCCATAATTTGTTATGACCTACACAGTCAAATGCCTTTGCACAGGCTCTAAAACCCAGTAAACATTTTGCTGGTGTTCTCTGCTTTCAGCCAGGAGCCATCTGAAAATAGCAATGATATGGCTTGTTTCATGTCCTCTCCTGAATCTGGCTTGAATTTTCAGTAGTTCTCGATCAATGTACTGTTGCAACCATTTTTGAATGATTTTCAGCAAAATTTTACTTGGGCGTGATATCAACAACACTCTAGTGATAACTATGTGCTATTGCCCCACCTTTCTTTGGAATGGGCACAAACACAGATTGCTTCCAGCCAGCTGGCCAGGTAGTTGACTTCCATATTCCTCGGCACAGACAAGTCAGCACTGCATAAGTCTGTTGAAACATCTCACTTGGTAAGCTGTCAATTCCTGGAGTCTTGTTCTTTGACAAATAGTGCCACCCCATTCATGTCTGCCTGGAAGGAGCTGAAGAATGGACCCTTATTTTGAAGTCAGTATTTAACCAGATAATTTACCCATCAACCACAAAGTATGTGTTATGTATACACCCAAGTTTTATTCCCAGTGGAGTAAGTTACCCTTTTCATTATTTTGTGAGGAAGATATCAAATTCAATACAAACTGGAGTGTCCTTCAAGGAGTTTAATGGAGTGTTTTTGCAATTCCACATGGAATTAGAAGCTGAAGGAGTCAAGATCCTCATTCTGCTGAGAGACCTAGTCACTTGTCAGCACCACGCTACACATGTGCTGAGGGCAGAATGTCACGAAGATAGACAACATGCCAAGGACCACCCCCAGACAGCTAGGTAGGGCACTAAGTCTTTACAATTACTGTCAGTATGGAAAATATCTTCTATTCCAGAAATGTTTGCTGAGGACCTGCTATACCCAGCAATATCGAGACATGTTGGATCTAGAGAAAGACATGAGACAGGCTTCACCCACCCAGCACTCATAATAGAAACACACAACTACTGTATCAGAACTATATTGTTGTAACCCACAGGGTTCTCACTGACTAGTTTTTGGGCATGGATTGCCAACCCTTTCTTCCTAGGCTGGCTTAGTTTGGAAGCTCCACTGAAGCCTGCCCACCATGGGTGACTCTGCCAATATTTGAAATGTTGATAGCACAGCTTTGAACACCATAGCAATGTGGAAGCCAACATCGTGGGCAGACAGACAGGAGGTGTTAAATGCTTCTGGGCAGATTATGTGACAGAAAACTCCAAAAAGGACAGAAATCATCCAGCCTCTCTCAGGGTTCATTCCAGTCTAAGAAGATGGCTCCACATAGGCTTGTTGGCACTGTGTGAGCCCTGGGTAGCTCCAGAAGCTTCTGTGGAAGCCCATACATGCCTGGCAAAGGCCATTCTGACCGGTGAGATGGGTCTGAATGAAGACAGAAGCGGGCACCTTGTGGACCTTCAGCCTGACTTCAGAAATACCACATCCTGTGGATCGTTCTACTACCGAGACATCTATCGGACACTGGCATTCCCTGTATTCCCCCTCCCAAGGGACACATCTCTGGGGTCCACTGGGAGCTTGCCACCCACCTGCAATGATGAACCAGCAAACTGGTGATTGCTGTCTCTGACTTGGGAGTTCCCCAGACCCATCATTCCTGCTCTGCTGCCATGCTGAGATCAGATCATGCTCCTAAGACAAGACCTTCTTGCCTTTCTAATTTTATTCCAATTGTCATTCCAGTTTTAGTACATTCTGATGTCCCTAGTCCAGAGGCAGTCTACAATTGGTAGCATTCACCATCACTTTGTTGTAAGCTATGTGTGTTCTGGCTTCATTTAGATTGTTTTCCTTTTGAGGCATATTTCTGCCTTTCACAGTTGGCAGGGCACGTACTGAAAGCATTCACCATTACTCTGCTCCTAGGGGCTCTGGGATCTCAGGGGTTTATGAAACATTCAGATTCCTAGGATGGAGGGTAGAAAGTAGGGAACAGTAACTGGTATTTAAACAAGTTCTCCCGCCATCCATGAAATATTGCTAGGATTGGAAATCACTAATACTCAAAAGACTGTGAAAACTTCAAAAACGCCTCTAAAAATTCTCTCTTGCTTTGGGAAACCCTTTGGAAGGTCAGCTTGACTCCAAAGACCATTTTGCTCCCTGACAACTGTAGAAGAAAAAGTTTTCTCCTTTCTTAAAACAAGAGCAACCTGAGTTCTCGGCACACCACAGGTCAGCAAGAATTGAGTGTCTGCAGTGCACAGCGGGTGGCAGAGCGTTTCTCCTGTCTTCCAGGCTTCCACACTGGCGGCTCTCAGGACAGTCCCGAACTGCAGAGGAGGGAGGCTATGGGTGTTCACGCAGGCCCCTTGGGATTCCGGAAGTTTCTAGAAGCGGCTTTCCTGAGCTATGAAGCGCTCACACATCAGGAAGAGGTAAAACTTGATGTATATTGTGAAATAAGTCCTTGGAAAACTTTTAAACTCCCCATAGCCTGTGAATAGCACAAAAGTGTCTTAAAAGGAAAAAAATCAAAGTGAGGCCAGAACACATATTGCTAACAACTAGCCTGAATTAGGTAACAAGAGAGACTGTGCTTGGTGCCAGTGCTGAGGCAGGAAATAATTCATTTTCCCTTAACTAATCTCTTTGTTTACATTATTTCCTTTGCTCCATGGGACTGGCTCAGAGAAGGCTTGTTTTTACTTCTTGGCCAGTAGAATTTGGCCCTATTGAGCCTCGGCCCAGGCAGCTCCATGGCTGAGACCACTGTGACAGTTCACAACAGACTAATTGTTGTGAAGGGTGAGTGAAGCAGAGGCTGGTTGCAGGTCTGCTCCCTACCCCCAGCTGGGACGGTACCTGCCCTGCCAACCACACTGTCCCTGCCCACTGTCAGCTGGGCCCAGGTTGAACTGGTTTGTATGTTTTAGGAGGGGGACCACTCTGTCTTGCTCACATTTGTATCCCTAGTTCCCAGAACCGAAACCTAAAACCAAGCTCATTTCTGCCAAGCTGATTCTGACTCAGAATGACCTTATAGGACAGAAGACACAGTAGAACTGCCCCACAGGGCTTTCAAGAAGCAGCTGGTAGACTCAGACTGCCAATCTTTTGGTTAGCAGCTGTAGCTCTGAACCACAGCAGCACTGGGCTCTGGTTCCCAGCATAGCACTTAATAAATACTGAATACACGTGTAGTAGGACGAATGAGAGGCAGCACTGGTGGTTCACTAAGGAAGACTAGGACTTAATTCCAGTCAATAAACCTTACGACAGTCACCGTCTGTCTTGTGTGTTGCTATGATGCTGAACAGGTTTCAGTGGAATGGCCAAACTAGAGAGACTGGGAAGAAAGACCTGGTGATCTACTTCTGAAATGCAGCCAGTGAAAACCATATGGATCCCCATGATCTGATCCTACTGCGGATGGCGTTGTCACAGGTCAAAGTCTAACTCCATGGCAGGATGTGAAAATGATGAATGATTTCCAAAGTGGGCTGGGCAAGTGTTTCTATCTCACACACACAAAAACCAAAAATCAAAACAGTGCTGCTGAGTCGATTCAGACTCATAGCAACCCTACAGGACAGAGTAGAACTGCTCCATAGAGTTTCCAAGGAGTGCCTGGCAGATTTGAACTGCTGACCTTCTGGGTAGCAGCCATAGCACTTAACCACTATGCCTCCAAGATTTCCTCTCACACACATACACAAGGGTCAGTTATGCAAAAATCAAGGTAAGCATACCTCATAGTCTCTAGTGGCCAATTTCATCTGTTTTTCAACACACTGTGTGAAATTGGTCACTACAGCTAAGGAAATAAGCCCAAGTAAGCCTGTGCTCACCTTACTGATTGGGTTATCTGCCCTTATCATGGATTGTAAATTGGAAAAAAAGATTTTGTTTCAGTGGGATGATACTCTGAGACTGGGAAAGAAACAGACACCAGCCATATCTAGAAGCAGATTTTTGGATGTGGTGAAATAAAATGGAAATTGTTCACTATAGAAGATCCAGTAAGCACCAGCCTTACCTTGCCTATGGAATATTCTCTCCTTGCAACATATACGTATGAATATTTTCAGAAAAAGAGAGTGATGAGAGCTTTAAGGTACTGCATGGTTGAAAATCGTGGATGACTACTCATGGGAAAAGAGGTGGTCCCATCCTCCGTTATTACCATGTTGCAGATGATAACAGAGGCTTATCAACTGCCCACCATGTATCTGTTAGTTTGTTGTACTGCAGTAGCTTACATGTTGCTGGGTTACTGGGAGCTATGCCAGCGATATTTCAAATACAAAGAAAATCACCCATGGTGGATAGGTTTCACTGGAGCTTCCAGAATAAGAGAGACTGAGAAAAAGGACCTGACAGTCTACTTCTGAAAAAATTGGCTGATGAAAACCTTTTGTGTCACAATGGAACATTTTCTGACATAGTGCTGGAAAATGAGACCCTCGGGTTGGAAGGTGCTCAAAATACTATTAGGAAGAGCTGCCTCTTAAAGGTGGAACTGACTTTAATGATGTGGGTGGAGTTAAGCTTTCAAACCTTCATTTGCTGAAGTGGAATGACTCAAAATGAGAAGAAACCACTGTAAATATCTGTGTTAACAATCAGAACACGGAGTGTATGAAGTATGAATCTAGGACAACTGAAAGTCATCAAAAATGAAACAGAACACATGAACACTGATATCCCAGGCACCAGTGAGCTGAAATGGACTGATATTAGCCATTCTGAATCAAATAATCATATGGTCTACTATGTCAAAAATAACAAATTGAAGAGAAATGTTGTCACATTCATTGTTGAAAAAAAATTCAAGATCTATTCTAAAGTACAATGCAGCCAGTGACAAGATAATATTCAAATGCCTACAAGAAAAAGCAGTTAATGTGATTATTATTCAAATTTACGTACCAACCACTATAGCAAAGGAGAGGAAATTAGTTTGTTTTTTTGATTTTTAACCAACTTCTATAGTCTGTAACTGATCAAAATGCAATCAAGTTACAGTAATAATTACTAGTGATTCAAATGTGAAAGCCGGAAACAAAGAAGAATTGGTACTTTGAAAACAGGGCCTTGGTGACAGAAACAATTCCAGAGACTATATGACTGAATTTTGCAAGACCAACAATTTATTCATTGCAAGTACATTTTTTTTGAACAACATAAATGGGTACTATACACATGGACTTCACTGGATGGAATACGCAGAAATTAGATCAGATACATCTGTAGAAAGAGATTTTTTGAGGACCTCACTATCATCAATCAGAACAGGGCTAGGGACCAACTGTGGAACAAAACATCAATTGCTCATATGCAAGTTTAATGTGAAACTGAAGAAAATTAAGACAAGTCCATGAGAAACAAAATGCAACCTTGAGTATATCTCACCAGAATTTGGAGACTGTTTCAAGAATAAATCTGACCCTTTGAATGCTAATGACTAGAGACCAGGTGAGTTGTAGGGTGACATCAAGGGCATCATAAAATCTGACAGTTAAGTCTGCGAGCTCATCCTAGAAAAAGTTGCATACCTCATTGCTGAATATCACTATGGTCACCTTTGAAG
The DNA here is from genome assembly GCA_028571685.1 of Heterohyrax brucei. Lineage (NCBI taxonomy): Eukaryota > Metazoa > Chordata > Mammalia > Hyracoidea > Procaviidae > Heterohyrax > Heterohyrax brucei. The sequence continues at coordinate 52,282,634 of CM053149.1, read as the reverse complement.
TACTCCCCTTAGGAAGCTATGTACCAATGCTAGCACCTAGCCCATCCTTCAAAGCAATTTTGGAACTCTTTCTGGAATGGCCATCAGAGCTGTTGTTGTATTGCTCCTCATGTCCTGAATGGTATCAAAATGTCTTCCTTTCAATATTTCCTTTATCTTTGTGTAAAGACAAAAGTCATTGGGGGCCAGATCAGGTGAGTAGGGAGGGTGTTCTGATACAGTTATTTGTTTATTGGCTAAAAACTTCCTTACAGACAGTGCCATGTGAGTTGGTGCATTGTGATACACCAGCCATGAGTTGCTGCCAAAAAGGTTAGGTCATTTTCATCTAACTTTTTCATGCGGCCTTTTCAGTACTTCCAAATAGTAAACTTGATTGATTGTTCATCCACGTGATAGAAATTCATGATGAACAATTCCTCTGGTATCAAAAATGCTTAGCAACATTCTTTTGACTCTTAATTTGGACTGATGGAAACTTTCGGTCATGGAGAATTGGCTGACTTCCATTATGTATTCCGACACTTTGTTTGAGGGTTGTACTGATACACCCATGTTTCATCACCAGTGATAACACGGCCCCAAACATCATCTTGCTCTCCAAAAGGTCTTGGCAAACTTCAACTCTCCTTTACTTTTGTTCATTGCTGAGCTCCTTTGGGACCATTTTTGCACACACCTTTCTCATGCCAAGGTTTTCAGTTAAGATTTTCCTACCTGTTTCTCTATTGATGTTTACTTGGTCTGCTATGCTTCTCACAGTCAGCTGATGATTTTGACACACAATTCGATGATTTTTTCAATTTTTTTTGTCAGTTCTGCTCTTTACTGGCCACTTTGATCTCTCTTTATCAATGATGCTTCTGTCCCCTCAGAAATATGTTTAATTCTTTTGTACACTACTGTTTTCTTCATGGCATTATCCCCATAAATTTGGACTAACCTGCCCCTGATTTTACTTCCACTCTTGCCAAGTTTAACAAGAAACTTAGTGCTTGTTCATCACTCTAACCCAAGCTCCTGCATTCTTACCTGGGCACACAAAATCACACAACAACAATAATGAATGCCATTCTGCAAGACACTGCCACACATTGACACAAACACAGCTGTGAGACACTGATATACCAAGGTTATGAAACCTTACCGAGATGTTTGTACAGTGCTGCCAACGTAAGTCCAAGGTAACAAGTTTGCAAACTTAATTGTCAGACCCGGTAAATAAAGAAGGCAAGAAAGTCATCAGAAAGATAGGAAAGAGAGAAAAGACCAAAACGGATGTTAGAAGAGATTCTGAAACTTGTTCTTGGATATAGAGTAGCTAAGCTTAGGTATAAAGCAGTTAAAATGATAAAGTAGTCCAAATGCAACTAAGGTGACTTGAGAAGACAAAGTAAAGCATTACAATGTATTATGCAAAGATTTGGAGTTAGAAAACCTAAAGGGAAGAACACAGTCAGCATTTTTCAAGATGAAGGAACTGAGGAAAAAGTTCAAGCATCAAGATGTAATTTTAAAAGATTCTACGAGTGAACTATTGAATGATACAGAAAACATCAGAAGATGAATGGAATACACAGAGTCCATGTACCAAAAAGAAATAGTCGACATTCAACTATTTTAAGAGATAGCATGTCAAGAACCGATGAAAGAAATCCAAGCCACACTGAAGACATCGACGAAAAACAAGATCCCAGGGATTGGTGGAATACCAATTGGGATGTTTGAACAAATGGATGTGACACTGGAAGTGCTCACTCATCAATTGCATAAGACTTGGAAGATGACTATCTAACAAACTGGAAGAGAATCATATTTGTGCCCATTCTGAAGAAAGATGATCAAACAGAATGTGGAAATTATTGAACAGTATCATTAGTATGGAAACCCTGGTGGCGTAGTGGTTAAATGCTATTTCTGCTAACCAAAAGGTCAGCAGTTCAAATCCAATAGATTTTCTTGGGCACCTCTGTGGGGCAGTTATACTCTGTCCTATGGGATATTACATACAAGTACAATTTTGCTGCAGATCATTTGAAAGTGGCTGTAGCAGAAATGGACAATAAGCTACCAGCAATTCAAGCTGAATTCAGAAGAGGACTGGAACAATGAATATTACTGATGTCAAATGAATCTCGGCTGAAAACAGAGAATGCTGCAAGGTGTTTACCTATGTTTTATTGCCTGTGCAAAGGCATTTGACCATGTGGATCATAAATTATGGATTATTACACAAAGAACAAAATTCCAGAACACTTAATTGTGCTCATGAGGAACCTGTACATAGATCAAGAGCAAGTTGTTCTAACAGAATAAAGGGATGCTGCATGATTTAAAATCAGGAAATGCTTGCATCAGGGTTGTATCTTTTCACCACACTTTTTCAATCTGTATGTTGAGCAAATAACCTGAGAAGCTGACCTATATGAAAAATAACATGGCATCAGGATTGATAGAGACTCATTAACACTTACCATATGCAGGATGACATAACATTGCTTGCCAAAATTCAAATGGATCTGAAACACTCCCCGATGAAGGTTGAAGACTATAGGTTTCACCATGGATTATACCTCAACATAAAACAAAAATCCTCACAAGTGGACCAATAAGCTGCACAAGGGCAAATGAACAAAACATTGAAGTTGTTGAGGATTTCATTTTACCTGGATCCATAGTCAGTGCTTATGGAATCGGCAGTCCAGGAATCAAACAACATACTGCATTAAGCATATCTGCTACAAAAGTTCTCTTTAATGTTTTGAGAAGCAAAAATATCACTCTGAGGACTCAAGGGTGCCTGATCTGAGCCAGGATATTTTCAATAGTCTCAAGTACATGCAAAACCTGGGTATAAGGAAGACCAGAGAAGAATTGATGCCTTTGAATTCTGGCACTTGGCTACAAATATTGACTATACCAAGGGCTGCCAGAAGAATGAACAGTCTGTCTTGGAAGAAGTACAACTGGAATGTCTCTTGAAAGCAAGAAAAAAACAAATCCATTGCTGTTAAGTGACTCATAGCGACCCTATAGGTCAGAGTAGAACTGCCCATAGAGTTTCCAAGGAGCACCTGGAGGATTTGAATTGCTGACTTTTTGGTTAGCAGACGCAGTAATTAACCACCTATGCCACCAGAGTTTTCTCTTGGAAGCAAAGATGGCAAGAATTTGCCACACACAATGTGGGCATATTAACAGGAGAGACCAGTTCCTGTAGAAGGACCTCATGTGTGGTAAAGTAGAGGGTCAGCAAAAAAGAGGGAGTCCCTCAGCAAGGCGGATTGACATTATGGCTGCAACAGTGGGCTCAAGCATGACAATGACCTAAGGATGCTGCAGGACTGGGCAGTGTTTCATTCCATCACACACTGGGTCACTGTGAATTGGGACCTACTTGACAGAACGTAACAACGACGTCAACTGCCTGCTTCATTCATTTTCTGGTATGAACATCAACAAATAAGAATAAAACCAAGATAACCAAACTCACTGCCATAGAGTCAATTCTGGCTTGTGGTGAACCTACAGGACAGATTAGAACTGCTCTATAGAGTTCCCAAGGAGCACTTGGCAGATTTGAACCACTGACCTTTTGGACAGTAGACGTAGTGCTCAACCACTACACCACCAGGGTTTTGGAGGTAAGAATAGGCCACCCTATATGGTTCTAGACTGTGAGGGCAATCTGTGCCCACTCTGTTCCCTGCAGTTGATCTCTGGCTTCCTGAGGTTCCTGGGGACACCAAGTGTACCTTCCCACGATGTCTACTCTTCAGTTGTTAGTGTTTTCTCTTTAATTCCAAGAACCCCTTTCTTGCCATCTACTCTCTTCCAAGCAAAAGATATGTGACTTAGTAAGCTAATGCTTCTGTGACAGAAATACTACAAGTGGGTGACTTTAAAGAAGCAATGTTTGTCAGTTTTGGAGGCTAAAAATTCAAATCAGAGTCTCAGCCATGTCGAGTCCTTCCTTGTAGGTCATCATCCAAGATTTCCTTGGTTTATAGACAATCTTCACATGGTGTCTCTCTTTCCTAGCACTCTAGTCTGTATCTAATCTACTCTTTTTATAACTCAGATGTGCGTAGGTTAAGGATACTGCCTTCATTGTTATGGCCTTATTAACATAAAAAAGAAAACTATATTTCCAAACCAGATTAAATCCCCAGGGTAAGTGTTAGGATTCCAATGCATGGTGAATGGAGGCAGTGCAGTTCAATCCATACCAGCATGTCATGAAAATATCAGAACTCCATCATCCTGAATATTTCTGGCTTTGGAGCTTGGCAGATGCACCAGTAAAGAACATGGTTCTCGCTGAGGGAAATGGACCAATCTTACCTCATATACATTGGTCTTTAAAAATAGCAAAAGAAAACTGCTGTTCTTTTGGCCCAAGTAAGAATAAAACTGTTTTTTGTAAGCCCCGTTTCAAGGGCTCATTATCTTACAAGCTGCTAACTATATATTCTGAGCCACACTCAATAAAAATTAACAGCCACCTCTTGTGCTTTTCAAGCTATTAGAGACTTTGGCATGATGGAGAGACTGTAAACTTTCTATGCTGGTGATTAGTCAGCGGGACCACATCCCACCAAATCCCCTAGAGTGTTCCTAACAAAAAGTTCCTTGTGGCCCAAGCGCCAATTTTTCTTTCTTGTCTGTTCATTCCAATTCCACTCAATTACTCCTGAGCAAGCTGTTTCATCCCTGTCAGCTCTGGTTACTTACTAGAGCCTGTCAAGAAGACTGAGGTGGAGCCTGATATTATGTAGGATGTTCTGAGACTCATTAAAACGTTTAAAAACAATCACCTATTGTGATATTGACAGCCCTGTACGAGGTAGCCTTGCCCGGACCATACGGAGCCTGGATCACTTCATTTATTTGCCATGGAGAGTTTCAGGTCAGAAAGACTTCTCTTACATCAAAAATTTTGGACCCAGGGACTCAAGGACTGGTCAGTGCTCTGGGAGACTTCTGGGAAAGGATCTAAAGGTCAGCAGGTGAAGGATAGGAGGATTCTAAGAAGAGAGTGTCATTGACTGACGTTCTGAAGAGGATGGGGGGCTCTGCAGACAAGGCCAAGTTTCCAAAAACCTTGCCTCCCCAAATCAAGGGGGATTTCAGATGCAGAGAACAAGTAAGAGCAGTTTTCCACTGAAGATTCTGTGGTTTTCTGTTGGGTCACTTTTCTGGCCATCATTTTTATATAACTGAATAATTTGTATGAACAAATGCCAGGCCAGATTTCCTAAGGATGCGAAGCAGAAACCTAGATAGTTTCTGTCACCACTAAAAGGAGGGTCCATTAACTCCACCGCACACAGTGTCACTCTCCAGGAGTGCCAAGCGCAGCCGGAGCCTTAGGCCAGCAAAACACCAAAGCAGCTTTATCCTTTCGGCCCACCTTCCAGCCATCCACGCTTGTCTTCCGTGTGCTGCTGCCACTCGCCCCTCCACTGTGGTCACCTGTCTCTCCCTGAGGGAGTGCTGGGAGGAACTCCACCTGGACAGTCCCCCTGGAGTCAGAGGCTGATGCATACGAGGTCTGACATTTAAGTTCACGAACTTAATTGTTCTAAGTGCTACCTACCTCATAGCTGAATATCATCTGGCCGTCTTCTAAGTACTCCCCTTGGGAAGCTATACGTCAGTGCCTAGTCCACCCTTCATAACAAATTTGAGATTCTTTTCTGAAATGGCTATTGCACACGGTGGCACAGTGGCAAGTTCGCTAACTTGTCTGTGAGAGAGTTTTTAGCCAGTAAACAAATAACTGCATTGGAACACCCTCCCTACTCACTTGATCTGGACTCCCGTGATTTTTTTCTTTACACAAACGTCAAGGAAATATGGAAAGGAAGAGATTTTGATGACATTCGGGACATCGAGGGTAATATGATGACAGCTCTGATGGCCATTTCAGAAAACCAGCTCCAAAACTGCTCTGAAGTGTGGACTAGGCCCTGGCAACGGTGCAAAGCTTCCCAAGGTGAGTCTTCGAAAGCAGCTGTAGCAATATCCAGCAATGAGGTACGTAGCACTTTTTCTAGGATGCGTTTGTGAATTTAATTGGCAGTCCTCGTATACTTTAGCCATTCAACTTCCAACTAGAAGTGTGTTTGTGTTTAGGTTGGGGTGGAATTAGAGGATTCCTGGTTTCTAAGTCTCGAGATACAGAATTTCTTGTAGAAACAAAAGCAAACAAACAAAAAATAACAAAACACTCTTCTTTCTTCAATGATTCTAAGGTGATCTGTGATTTCTGTCATTGGTATGATTTCAAAGCAATACCCACAAAAAGCCATTTCAGCCTGACCCGTTGTGCATACTTCCTCACTTCTAGAGCTTGATTTTCCTAGAAGGGTGTCATCCATTGGCATAGGTCATCCTCACCTCAAGCCTAGGGGTGTTAGACAATGGAGAGGCAGGTTGAAATTCAGTGTCTCTTGAGCTGCTCCCAGCCCCCCATTCACCGCCACCCTCCATTGGGTAGGGTAACTTCTTTCTCCAACTGCATGATGACGGTGGGGGTGGATTGGACTAGACCAATGTCTCCTGCGCCATGTTCCTAAAGTAGCTAGGTGTTAATCTACAGTCGAAGAACAAACTGTCCCAGTCATACAAGCTGGGGGAGCACTGCCCCTATATCCTGATATCCTCTACTGTCTTCATACTAGTAAGGGTTTAGAAAGTGCTAGAACCAGCTGACCTCCAAATATATTTGTCACCCTTAAAACTCTAGGATGCAGTGTACAGGGACCGAGAATGTAAAACATTGTAAGTCATTTGACTAATGCCATGGTTTTCCACTGTGGCTCTGTATAGTCATTACCTAAAAAAGTATATGAAAAGTAAAAACTGAAGCCCATAGGCCTCTGTATCACGATAGTGGTGGTGATTCATGAGTCTGGGGTTGGCCAGCGTCTACATTTCTAGAAATTCTCTGGTCATTTTGCTGTGTAGCAGGTATCACAGGGGACAAGTGGGGTGCTGATTGGGTGTAGAATCAGATGCTTTCAAGAGGCAGTACAATGAGGCAAGAGCTAATACCCACTTCTGCCCATGGTTAATTGTGCCTGGTGTGTTTTTAGAAGACATATCACCAGAAATCAATAAGATGCAAGTGAAGCCCAATTTGTTTTGTTGTATTTTGTTTTAAACCTCAGACTGACACTCAAACTATCTCTGAAAAGCAAACATAGTTAATTGTTAGGTAACTGCAAACCTTACCCATTGCCTTGAAACAGATGGAAGAAAAACTGGCTGTCCTCCTGTGGATTACTGGGGACCTGGAAAGAGAATAGGCTCTGGAGAGGTGGCCTCATTAGGGTCCACTCCCTGTACACAGAGTTGACTCAGGAGTCTAAGCTTCAGGACCGATGGGCCACACAGGAAAAAAGGAAAGAGTAAGGAGGAGGTCAGGACTGGGGCTACAGCAGTTCCCCAGGTCCATCAAGGCTAGCTCTCATGACCCAGGCCAAGTTTTTGGGTGAGGAAGCCACAGTGGCTCCCCGTACGTACTCAGGAGACCAGTTGGCACGTGCTTTCTGCTCCCAGGGTCATCTGGTCCTGCTACGGAGGACAAGTAACAAGTGATGAATTTTCTGGATGAATGAAGTTTAGGGCAAAGTGCAAGCCTGGAACAGAATACTTACTTCCTGCTACTCCCTGTCACATTCTACAATCCTCCCTGCTGTTTAGACAGAGGCTGCTTTTCACCTCCTTTTTGTGCTTGCGCTCTTCACAGCCCTCCCCCCATTCCACCCCAACCTAGTGGAGTCCTGCACTTGCTTCTTGCCAATTAAGTTTGCAAACTCATCCTAGAAAAGGTGCTACATACCTCACTGCTGAATATCACTATGGTCACCTTTGAAGCACTCCCCTCGGGAAGCTATACACCAATGTCAGCACCTTGTCCATCCTTCAAAGCAACTTTGGAACTCTTTTTCTGGAATGGTCATCAGAGCTGTCATTATATTACCCTTGATTTCCTGAATGTCACCAACATGTCTTCCTTTCAACATTTCTTTTATCTTTGGTTAAAGAAAAAAGTCATTAGGAGCCAGATTAGGTGAGTAGGGAGAGTGTTCCAATACAGTTATCAGTCTACTGGCTAAAAACTCTCTCACAGACAACTATATAATTAAGTTCACCAACTTGTCACCTTGCCACTGTGTACAGTGGCCATTCCAAAAAGAGTTCCAAAATTGCTTTGAAGGGTAGACTAGGTGCTGGCATCAGTGCACAGCTTCTCAAGGGGGGTACTTTGAAGGTGACCATAGTGATATTCAGCAGCGAGGTATGTAGCACCGAGAACAATTCAGTTTGTGTACTTAATTGCCAGACCTTGTATGTCACAGATCCCTTCCCCACTGGTTACCCCATCCGATGGAGTGAAATCACAGCCTTTTGGAATAGCCAGAGTATGTTGTCTGTGTCCATCATCTGGCGTTTTTCTGACACAGTCTAAGCTCCCTTGAGCTCTGACTGTCTCAGCCTTACAGTGTAGAGTGGGTCCCCAGTGCATGTTTATGGAATGCCAGCTGTTTTCTGTGCTGACAGTAAAGCATCACGGCCCTCGCTCACAAGCTGTCTGTAGAGCACCTTTACCACAGTTGTCTCTGTGACATTCTGCCCTCACCAAGCAGTGCCACACTGTAAACAGGCCTCTGAGAAAAGTCAGGGTCTTAACTCCTTCAGGTTGTGGCCTTGCATGGAATTGAAATGCACTTTAATTTTCATTCAGTGAACAAAAGGTAACATCTATTGGGAATAAACTTGAGTATGAGTGCAATAGCTGCTAACCAAATGGCTGGCAGTTCAAATCCACCAGGTGCTCCTTGGAAACTCTGTGGAGAGTTCCACTCTGTCCTATAGGGTTGCTATAGTCAAAATCAACTCAATGGCACTATGTTTGTTTTGTTTTGTTTTTATATACACATAAGTATCACTTGTGTATCAGCTTATCATGTAGGGTGGCTTGCATGTCTCTAGGATGCTGGAAGCTAGACCATCAGTATTTCAAATACCAGCAGTGTCATCTATGGTGGATGGGTTTTAGTGAGGATTCAGATAAAAACTAGGAAGAACGGTCTGGTGATCAAGTTCTGAAAATTAGCCAGTGACAATATTATGAATCACAACAGGATAGTCAATAATATAGTGTTGGCATATGAGCCCTCTAGATTAAAAGATGCTCAAAATACACTCATCTACTGCCACTCAGTTGACTCCAACTCATAGCGACCCTATAGGACACAATAGAACTTCTCCATAGAGTTTCCAAGGAGCACCTGGTGGACTCACACTGCCAACCCTTTAGTTATCAGACATAACATTTAACCACGACACCACAAGGATTTCCTCAAAATAGATAGTAACTCCAACCATGGACTTGAACATGTTAATGATCATGAAGATAGTGCAGGACAGTTAACATTTCTTTCTGTGGTTTCATGAATTAGGGTGACTCGATGACAAATGACTACATATAGACAGTACACATTTTGCAGCAGATGAGCAAATTGTTTGATTCAACAATTTGTCATTTTTCATAATCTAACACATCATTTCCCATTTTTATTCTTGGGAATTTTCATGTTTAGAAATCTTACCTCTCTAGAACTAACTAAGTTTCCTGAAAACAGCATCAATAAATTATACACTCAGGTTTCGGAGTCAGACAGACTTCATTTTGAAGCATGTTTACATCCTTTCATGGCGAGGTGCCTTGGGCAGTTTGCTGAGCCTTTTGGGGACAATTTCTGCATTTGTAAAATGACGGCAACAGTGTCTGCCGCTGAGAATTAAATGTAGGTATCTCGCAAGGTCTTGACATGCTTTTTGTCCAAAGTAGGTGGTCTCCTCATCTCTTCTAATCCTTTGGCTACTTGTAGAATGCACGGGGGCCGGAGATTTCCATAGCCATGTTTTTTGAACACCAAATCAAGACAATACAACTTCATTGTATTTACTGGTGGAAGCAAACAAGATATTTGAAATTAGAGCTGTCTCAGGAAATTTAAAACACTCTGTGACCATATCAACACTGTTTGTGTGTTTGAATGAAACAAAAATCAAAACTACCGCAAAGTTTGTTAGGTACCATTGAGTCAGTTCCAACTCATGGCAGCCATATGTACAACAGAGGGAAACACGGACTGGACCTGCCCCACACGGACTGGACCTGCCCCACGCTTGCTAGGGCTGCTGTAACTCTCAATAGCAAACTCTCTTAAACACAGTTACCAAATGACCACTTCATTTTGGACCATGGAGACAAAGCACTGGGGAGGGAACAGGAAAGCCAATCTGCCACCTAGAGTCACGCAGCAGGAAGAGTTTCTCAGGTTCGTCATCCAAGACCTGTGCTCAGAGTGGAGAGTTTTGTGCCATGTCTGCCCTGTTGACCCCAATCGTAGGGCCTCATTTTCCTTGTGGACTTCCATTCATGTCCTCTCTTGTAGTGTTTGTCTTAAGAGCCTGATGAAATTCGACATCAACAACCAGTAGACTCTGCTGTTTGGATTTCTAACAAGAGACTCAAATTAAGAAAAACAAATGAGCTTACAGTACACTTGGGTATTTTCAGTAGCTAGAAATTCCCACTGGGTGAATGCCTAGTGAAATAATCTCAATTTAGTGTCTGATAACCTTGTGGCAGAAGTAGAATTAAGCTGAAAGAACCATAGTGACAATCCTAACAATACCCCCTCAATGACCAAATCTCCTTCGAATGGAGTAACTGTTTTTGTCTTGGTGTGTGTGTTCATGTTGTTGTTGATAATGAGGTGTTTCCTCCTCACCCCCACCCCAGAGTTTTCTCTTTAAGAGAATCACCGTGGCAGTTAGAATGTGGCTTCTTATCCACAAATTCCAATCCTGAAAGCTGACATTGGGATTCTGACCCAGACTGCCCGTGAGCTCACCAAACACAAGGTCACTTTGTTTGCACTGGGATCTGAGAGACTAGACTTTGGGTGTGCAGTCCCTTAAACACATGAGGATCCAAACACGGGCTTTGATGGTTGTTAGCAAAGGTGGATTTCATACATAGCCACTAACCTGACAGCTGTGTCTGTGATGTAGTTTGGCCCCATCCTGCGTAGACACAGGCCACAAGTGTAATTACTCACAGCATTTGCCACACTGTGGTACAAACCCAGCGTCTTCCCACTGGGGGCATTTTTGTGACAGAGTGGACTGGGCTCTGCCCGGAGAATAATGGTTGCGGTGTACACTCCATCTCGACTGCTCGCTCCCTCTCCCTGACCTACCGTTTGTGGACAACCAGGAATGCTAAATATGTCTTATAGCACAGCCCAGGCCTTTATTTACACTCTGTTCCCACCACCCCCGGCCGGCCCATCTCTCTCCTGTGGCAGCTCAGAGCTCTGTCCTTCTCTTGCTTTAGCAACTGCGTTTTTGTTTGAGATGATACATTAAAAGTACTCCAAATAAGAAAGACAAAGGCCTAAAATGATGTCTGAGAGCCAGCAAACCCACTCTGTCAGTGACAATCCCTCTCCCAATAACACGCTTATGCACATTGATGAGCTTTCATTGAGTTTCTAGACCATCAATAAAATAACTTATTAAAAGATGAAATAAGAGTCGATGAAACACAGACATAGTGAATGTGAGGTAGAAGATTGATGGGCAACGTTTTTAAAGAACCCGTCAGGCCACTCTGCAGCTTCGTCTTCCTAAGAGCAAACTTAAGCCCTTAAATCAGGTCTTCCTCTCTCTGTCTCTGTCTGTCTGTTTCTCTCTCTCTCTCTGCTTTTCTAATCTAGAATCTACCCTGACCGTACTGAAAAAGCAAAGTGTGACTGTGACTTCCATAGTTACTGCCATACATTTAGAAGGACTTCTTCTTAAACAAAGTTGTTTTGTTCCAAAGTACACCCTCCAGATCATTTCCAGGCTGTATAATTCTGGAGGTGGAGCCTCAAGAAAAGAAGCTATGAATGTTTCCAGTGCACAGTAACTGCCAAGCTAGGAGAGAAGAGGCAGGCGGCCCAGGAGGGCTCCTCCCACCAGCATGCACGCACCTCCTCTGTCTGTTGACCTGGCATGATTATTAATAGTGCCTCTTTCAAAAGCTGCTCATTTGGATAGCAAATTATAGCAGCACTGTGCCTGTGGCCAAATGCACTGTTTCTGATATCTGTTTCAAACCTGTTGTGCAAACAACCACTTTTGCAGGCACTCTGGCCACCAGCCTGCACCACTGGAGAGGAACGATGACATCTGAGCGCACAGTTAGGCTGCTCGGTGGTCTCCAGCCCACAGTGGCTCATCCCCTGGCAGAGGTCTTGAGCTTTGCACCAACTGCTGGCTGCATGCTACAAATGAGATTTTTAAATGTTGGGCTTGGAAATAAGGCATTTGGGACGTTAGAAAACCAGGCCGAGCAGACCTCTGGGTCTCCCTAGTTCTCAGGTTCTCACTCTCATTAAGACTTCTCCAGCACTCATCAAGTGAACTGAGCTCTGTCGCCCGAAGTAGAGCTCCCTCTGCCTGATTCTTCTTCCTTGCCAAGATGCAACATCACTAGGTAGGAAGAAAAACAGCAACACTCAACATACCTTTGTCAGCAAATGTCGAACATGTATCAGAGACTTTGGCCTTGGCATTATTGCTTCCTGGCTCATTATTTAAACAATTTAGAAATTTACATGAGTGTTTAGGTGGTGGGGGAAATTTTGGAGATTTGGGGAGAGGAGAATCAGAGAAGGGGTTGATTTACGACTGTTGCCCAGATTCTGGGCTCAAGGCATATGTCAAATATTTGACTTCTAAATATGTGAAAATTGCACTGATGGGTAGAGATTTTTTGTCCATGTTTAAAAATTATTTTTAATCCATTAGAGAGTTTGGCACAAATTCGTAAGAACATTTGTGGTCATTTTCAAACATCTTTTTTTTTCTAAAGATAAAGAGTTTTGGTGTGCTCCACTTCACTCTTTTTTTATTTTTATTTTTTTTGCTATGACTGAGTGAAAATGTACATTCTCATATAAATTTACATGCCCACCTATATGCAACTTCCACTGCTCTCCCTGCCCAGTGACAGCACACTATTCCTCTCTGCTCCATACATGTCTCATCCTTCAAACAGCCTCCTTTCCACTCCTCTCTACCCACTCTCCTTCCTCCAGCCACAGGTCAGCAGGATGATATCCTATAGATATATAGAACCATAAAGTGCATCCAATATATGGTCACTCTGCATTGCCAAGTCCAATCCATTCCTGTCCAAAGAGTGGATCTTTGTTATAATTTATGGGTAAGGGCAGCATCAGAGCTGGGGGCCATGCTCTCAGGGGAACCCCAAAACTGCTGGACCATCAATTGAGGTCTTTTAATGGAGATCTCAAGATGCACCCCTTTTTATTCTTGTGTTGCCAGTGAGACTCCTCCCTGTGAGGTCCATCACGGCTATCACTGGTGGTGGCTGAGCACCATCCGGTTCTTCCAGTCCCAAGCCAATGTAGGCACCCACTCTTGTGGGTCTCTCTGTCTCCTAGGTTGTCTTTACCGCATGTCATTTTGGTCCTTGTTGAGCACCTGTTCCTGCTGATTTGGGACCATTTGCTGTGCCCTCAGATGGCAGCTTGGCAGATTTTTGAGACCCCAGATGCCACTCACCAATGTGGGGTGCAGAGAGCCCTCTTAGCAAAATGCTAGTTGTGCCAATTGGCCTCGATTTCGCCTAAGAGCATGGTCCCCTGCCCCCTGCCCCAGCTACTCTATCCTTGCAATATTGGGTTAAGATGGAAGGAGTATTCAAGTTATGCTGAAGTCCACTTAATGTTGTTCTTGTTCTTAATGTGTGCCATCACCAATTTCACCCAACCAGATTTCTAGCAACTATCTAATCTAAACTCTCCCCCCCTCGCTGCCCTCCATCCCTCCCTTCCCCTGCAGCTGTCAAAGTCTTTTCTTCTATGCATAAGTCTGTTTTTGAGATCTTATCATGGGGTCTCATACAATATTTGTCCTTTTGTGGCTGACTACTTTCACTCAACATAATGTCTTCCAGTTGAAACTAGGTTATGAGATGTTTCCTGGAATCATCATTATCATTGCGTAGTGCTCCACTGGGTATATATACCATGGTTTACCTATCCATTCCTCTGTTGTTGGGCATCTGGGTTGATTCCACCTTTTTGCTATCATGAACTGTGCTGCAATAAGCATTCTTGTGCATGTGTCCGTTGGTGTGACAGGTCTTGATTCTACATGATATATTCCAAGTAGTGGAATTACTGGGTCAAATGGTATATCTAGATCCATTTTTTAAGGAAGTGCCAGATCGCTTTCCAAAGAGGCTGGACCATTTTGCAACACCACCAACAGTGTAGAAGAGTTCCACTTTCTCCACAGCCTCTCCAGCATTTGTTGTCTTGTGTTTTTTGGATCATGGCCAACGTTGTTGGGGTTAGGTAGTATCTCATTGTAGTCTTGATTTGAATTTCTTTAATAACTAAAGATTGTGAACATTACTGCATGTGTTTTTTGGCTGCCTGGACCTCCTCTTTAGAGAAATCTCTGTCCATCTCCTTTGCCCATCACTTAATTGGATGATTTATCTTCTTCTTACTGATATTTTGTAGTACCTTATAGATTATGGAGATCAGAAGTTGGTCTGACATAGAGTTCCCAAATATTTTTTCCAATTCTGTAGGTGGCCTTTTAATTCTATTAATAAAGTCTTTGGATGAGCAAAAGTGTTTGATTCTTCATAGTCTCCATTTATCTATTTTCTCTTCTGTTGACTGTGGTTTGTTTGACACATTTTGAAGTCTGTCTACATTCTGTATTAAAACTTTCATTATTGTTCCTAACTTTTCTTGGATGAGCTTTATCATTTTAGGTTTGATATTTAGGTCTTTTAGCCAGTTGGAGTTGGTTTTTGTATAACGTGTAAGATACGGATCTTGGTTCAATTTATTGCAGATGGATGTCCAATTTTGCCAACACCACTTGCTGAAGATACTGTTTTTACCCCAGATTAATGTCTTAGGGCCTTTGTCAAATACAATCATCTCTGGGGTCTCAATTCTGTTCTATTGATCGATCTGTCTGTTCTTCTACCAGTATCAGGCTGTTTGACCACTGTGGCAGTGTAATATGTTCTAAGGTAGGGTAATGAGAGGCCTCCTAGTGTATTCTTCTTTAGTAGGACCTTACTTATCCAGGGCTTCTTCCCTTTCCAAACAAATTTGGTTATTTGTTTGTCCATCTCATTAAAAAATGACACTGGAACTTTTATTGGGATTGCATTATATAAGTATATTGTTTTGGGTAAAATGGACATTTCCACAACGTTACGTCTTCCTATCCATGAGTAGGGTAGGTTTCTCCATTTATCTAAGTCTCTCTTATTTTCTTGTAGTAAGGGCTTGCAGTTCTCTTTGTAAAAGTCTGTTATTTCTCTGGTTAGATTAATTCCTAGGTACTTCATCTTCTTAGGGGTTATATAGTAAATGGTATTGATTTGATGATTTCTTCATTAACAGTCTCGTTGTTGGAATAAAGGTATCCTACTGATTTACTTATGTTTATCTTGTATCCTGAAACTTTGCTGAAGTCTTCTGTTATTTATTATTTTTTTGATATGTTGTTGTATTCTATTGGGAAGAATTTTGTCGAAGATTTTTGCATCTAGATTAATGAGTGATATCAGTCTGTAGGTCTCCTTTTTGGTTGGGTTTTTCCCTGGTTTTGGTATCAGGGTTATGCTGGCTTCACAGAATCAGTTTGAGTAGTTTACTTATAGATTCTTTGGGGTTCTCTGCATATATAATCATATCATCTGAAAACAGGGAGATTTTTGACTTCTTTGTTAATGCAGATGCCCTTTATTTCTTGGTCTTGTCTAATTGCTCTGGCTAGAACTTCTCGTACAATGTTCAATAGGAGAGGTGAGAGTGGGCATCCTTGTCTAGTTCCTGTTCTCAAGGGAAAGTCTTTCAGTCTCTCTCCATTCAGGATGACGTAGGCAATTGGCTTTATATAAATGGTCCTTATTGCATTGAGGAATTTTCCATCTATGCCTATTTTGCTAAGAGTTTTTAGCATGAATGGGTGTTGGACTTTATCAAATGCCTTTTCTGCATCAATGGACAAAATCAGGTGATTCGTGTCTTTTCTGTTATTTATGTGGTTAATCACATTAATTGTTTTTCTGATGTTGAACCAGCCTTGCATCTCTGGTATGAATCCTACTTGGTCAGGATGGATTATTTTTTTGGTATGTTGTTGTATTCTATTGGGAAGAATTTTGTCGAAGATTTTTGCATCTAGATTAATGAGTGATATCAGTCTGTAGGTCTTCTTTTTGGTTGGGTTTTTCCCTGGTTTTGGTATCAGGGTTATGCTGGCTTCACAGAATGAGTTTGGGAGTACTCCTTCCCTTTTTATACTGTGAAATAGTCTCAGTAGTATTGGAGATAACTCTTCCCTAAAAGCTTGGTAGAATTCTGCAGTGAAGCCATCTGGGCCCGGGCTTTTTTTGGATGGCAGTTTTTGGATGACTTTTTGAATCTCTTCCTCTGTGATGGGTTTATTAAGTTGTTCTGCTTCACGTTGTGATAATTTGGATAAGTGACATGAATCAAGGAATTTGTCCATTTCCCCTAGGTTTTCAAATCTGTTAGAGTACAGTCTTTCATAGTATTCTGTTATGATATTTTTGATTGCTGTTGGATCTGTTGTGACAACTCCCCTCTCATTTCTAATTTGGGTCATTTGTTTCTTTTCCTGCTTTTCTTTAGTAAGTTTAGCCACTAGTTTGTCATTTTTGTTGATCTTTTCAAAAAACCAGCTTTTGGTCTTTTCAATTTTTTCAATTGTTTTTCTATTCTCTAACTCATTTAGCTCTGCTCTAATCTTTATGATCTGTTTTCTTCTGGTGCCTGAGGGGTTCCTCTGTTGTTCTCTCTCTACTTGTTCAAGTTGTAGGGTTAGTTCCTTGATTTGGTTTCTTTCTTCCTTCCAGATGTGTGCATTTATGGAGATAAACAGACCTCTGAGCACTGCTTTGGCTGTATCCCATAGGTTCTGGTAGGAAGTGTTTTCATTTTCATTGGAATCCATGAATTTCTATGTTTCATCCTTGATTTCTTCTATAACCCATGGTTTTTTGAGCACGATGTTGTTCAGTTTCCAAGAGTTCCAGTTTCTATCTATGTTTTTTCTGCTATTGATTTCGACTTTTATGGCTTTATGATCTGAGAAGATGCTTTGCACTAATTAAGTGGTATGGATTTTGTTGAGAATTGCTTTATGTCCCAACACATGGTCAATTCTGGAGAATGTTCCATGTGCACTGGAGAAGGTGTAGTTGTCTGCTGGTGGGTGGAAAGTTCTGTATATATCGGTGAGGTTTAGTTGGTTAATTATGGCAATGAGGTCTTCTGTATCTTTACTGAGCTTTTTTCTAGATGATCTGTCTAGTATTGAGAGTGAGTGTTCAAGTCTCCCACTATTATTGTGGAGTGATCTAACTCTTTTTTGAGTATAGTCAGTGTTTCTTCGATGTATTTAGGTGCTGTGCTATTAGGTTCACATTTAATATAGTTAAGTCTTGCTTGTGTACTGAACCTTTCAGCAATAAATAGTGTCCATCTTTGTCCACGATGGTGGATTTTACAGTAAAAGTGATTTTGTCTGAGATTAGAATTGCCACCCCTGCTCTTCTTTCTTCATTGTTAGCTTGATATATATTCTTCCATCCTTTAATTTTCAGTTTGTTCCTATCTTTAGGTCTCAAGTGAGTTTCCTGTAGACAACATATGGATGGGTCATGCCTTTGATCGAAGATGACACTCGTTGTCTCTTTACTGAAACATTCAGTCCATTCACATTCAATGTGATTATTGATAGGTATGTGTTCACTGCTGCCATTGTGATATGTTTGTTTTTGTGTTGATCTTTTCTCTGTTGTTCTTATTAGTCTGTTCTGGGATATTCTTTTTTGTGAGTTGCTTTTCCACCTTTTTTCCAAGCTAGTTTTGTAGTTGTTGAGATTCTTGTGTTACATTTCTTGAAATGGTGTGATATATCTTTGTTGTGCTTTACAGCTGCTCCTATGATTCCCCTTAATAAAGTATATATAAACCCAATGTTAATTACTACCAGTCTTGTCATCTTCCTCTCCATCTGGAAGGACTATAATGACTGTAGTACATCCCTCTTTTTAATATGATGGCACCATAGTTTTCATGATAATCACTGGATTGCTTCTTTCAGTATTAAAGCTGTGATTGAGAGTAGAGCCTTCCCTAACTGAGTAGAGTTTTGAGTAATGTGTCGTTCTAAAATATAAAGTTAATGGTTTTGTTCTTCTAAGCCAAAGCCAAGAACTTCTTTCAGTATTTCTTGTAGTTTGGGTTTGGTTTTTACAAAGTCTCTGAGTTTCTGTTTATCTGGGAATGTCTTAATTTCATTTTCATATTTGAAAGATAGCTTTGCAGGATATATAATTCTAGGTTGGAAGTTCTTCTTCTTCAAGGCTTTGAATGTGTCATGCCACTGTCTCCATGCCAGCACAGTTTCTGTTGAGAAATCTGATGAAAGTCTACACAGTTTCCCTCTGAATGTTAGCTTTGTTTTGAGTCTTGCTGCTTTTAAGAGTTGCTGCTTATGTTTCATTTTGTTAAGTTTGATTATAATATGTCTTGGAGTCTTTCTTTTGAGGTCTATATTGGGTGGCATATGATATTCATCTGTCATGGTTGGAACTGTGTCCCCCCAAAAATGTGTGCGGCCACGTGGCTGGGATATGGTTCACAGTATCTTGGGACTGTCCTCCATTGTATGGTTTTGCTAAACTGTATGTTAAAGGCTTAGGGTGGGGCTGTAAATTCCTGCTGTAGGGGGAGTTTCCCTGGAGTATGGCTTGCCCCACCCTTAATGCTTTTAGCTTGCAAGGAATCAAAGGAAAAAGAAACAGAGGAGAATTTGAGAACCTTGCTACCATCAAGCAAGCAGCACTGGGAGCAGAGCACGTCCTTCAGACCAGAGGTTCTTGCGTCAGGATGCTCCCTGGACAAAGACTGATGCAATACTGGACTTTCCTCCAGAGACGACAAGGGGAAAGCCTTCCCCTGGAGTGGACACCCTGAATATGGACTTGCAACCTACTGGACTGTGTAAGAATAAGTCTTTCTTTGTTAAAGCCATCCACTCTGTGGTATTTCTGTTAGAGCAGCCCTAGCTGACTAAAACAGCATCTGAGATGTCTATATTCTCTTCCTTCATAATTTCTGGGAAGTTTTCTGTCAGCAGCTCAGCAACGGTATTCTCTGTATTCTCAGGTGTCTCATCCTGTTCAGGGGCTCCAATTAATCAAAGGTTGTTTCTCTTAATAGAGTCCCACATGCTTCTTAATGCTTCTTGATTTTTCTTGTTTCTTTTTTCTGATTTCTGCTCATAGAGGCTGGCATCAGTACCTCTGTCTTTCAAGTCAGAAATTCTTTTTTCCATTTCTTCCATTCTATTTTCTTGGCTTTGAATGGAAGTTTCTATGTCTTTGATTTTGTTCTTGATCTGTTGGATTTCAGAGTACTGGTGTTCCATCAGATTGAACATCTTGCTTAATTTTTCATTTTGTTCTGCTGCATTTTGTATAAGGTCTAGAAGGGCTCTGTATATAATCATTTTGTATTCACTTTCTGACGATTTCATAAAAGTTTCTTCATCTGGAAAACTCCTTGGTTGTTTTGTTTGGGAGCCTTCTGAAGCCATGGGTGATTTCTTGTATGCCACAAGTGTCTACTGCTTTTTGGGTCCCATGTGAGTAAGTAGGGGCTGGAAGAGATACTGTCAGGATGGACTGCAGATGTTTCTCTAGGCTTTCTTAAAATGTAAAGCAAAAGGTATCTGACCACATCCAAAGTCAGTCAGGTTTTCAAGTGTAGAGGTCCCTCTTCCCAACTGGCAAAGTAAACACCACTATATCCCACCCCAGATGATACAAACTAGTTCAGAATGTAGCAATGCCACTGCCCCATTGGCCTCTGCTGGTAGGGTCCAGCCTTAGGTGATACTGTGTAAACTACCAGAAAAGTACTCTCCTGTGGGCAGGTTCTGGCTCACAAGCTAAGAAATAGGTCCAGTTGTGGCCACCATATCCAAGATGGCGGCCTCCACACAGGCAGCAGATAGAGGGGCTAAAGGTGCCGAGACATAGCGATTCCTCTGCCTCTGTTGCCAGCCCCCTACTGTAGGTGACACTGTGTAAATTACTGCTTTTCTGTCGGAAAAGCACTGTCCTGTTTGCAGGCAGTGGCTCCTAGCCTAAGAATTAGGTCCTGCTAAAATCTCTGTGTCCAACATGGAGTCCTGCACTCTGACAGTGCGGTTCTGTACAAACTACGCTATGGCAGTGATTAAAAGACAGGCTCAAAGTGGCTAGATGAATAGAGTCCTAAGCCTCGCTCTCAAAATATGGGAATTTCACCTGCCTATACCCCTAGCAGTGCATCTGAGTCTAGTTGCTAGGCAAGACCCAGCTCTGCCCACCAGCCAAGATAGAGGAAAAAAAATAAGTCAAAGTGGTGCATGTACCTTCAGTCCATGACAGCCAGGGCTAGCCAGTAGTGAGGATCAGTGAAAGAGAGGAGGTTTTTTGCTCAGTGGTGTGAAGTCCAAATTAACATTTCTGTGCTGTGTCCTGGAGGCTCACTAGGTGACCAGAAGTCTCCATTTGATTATCATTTGGGGTCTTGGTTTCCAGAGGGACATAAGGAGACGTGTGCTTAGTCCACCATCTTGACCCCGCCCTGCCAGTTTACTCTTTCCAGAAAATTGATTTATAATTCTGACAATGCACAGACATAATTAACATACCTCCTAGAAAAAGTTCATTTTGTGCTTTTTAATTTTAACTAGGATTAATTTTAAATGGTTTGAGAAGCGACCCATGATACTGGAAAGGCCCCCTTTTAACTCCCAAGATGAAGACACTGATGGACACAAAGAAGTCGCAGGGTCTGTAACCAAAACTTGCCTGCCAGCTCCCTGTGATGTTACATGGCAGAAGAGGTGATTTTGTTAGACTCCAATGCTAAATGAAAAAAATACAACTACAATTTAAGGCAGAAATCTATCCACATCCATTTGCATGTCCTATGATTTCTCAAGAGACAGATGCATTGAGGAAGTAAAGCCTAAT
Organism: Heterohyrax brucei; assembly: GCA_028571685.1. Classification (NCBI taxonomy): domain Eukaryota; kingdom Metazoa; phylum Chordata; class Mammalia; order Hyracoidea; family Procaviidae; genus Heterohyrax; species Heterohyrax brucei. Next base: position 52,261,438 of record CM053149.1, on the reverse strand, counting down.
GTTTCTAAGGTGCGCAGTATTTATCTTTTTGCCTGGGCAGGAGTTAAAATCAGATTTACTGCCTGATGGTTAAACAGTAAAAGACATAGAACAGAAAGGCTTATCAGCGGACTTTAAAAATAGCCTGAATTCTGAAATTCACTTGGGAGAGACTATCTTGATGGAGACATACACTAACACACGCAAGGGATCAATGCAAAGAGGAGAAATGAAATAAAACCCCAATACTTCATGCTCATACCCTGGTGAGTTAAACAAACTGAAACCCAGTGTGTGGCAGTTCATGTTAAGAGGATATTAGTTTGATAAACAATTTTGAAACAGCAGCTTTTCATATCTTCTCAGCTAGATGCTTTATCATGTATTCTCTTCTGTGTTCTAAGAATGCCTCCATGCAGCTGCTGTGGAATTCAAGACAACAGCTCTGTTTGCAGAGGGCACAGGGGCTGCTGGGCGCCTGGCCACTTCCTCCCCTTTCTTCCCTAATAAGCATTCTTGACATTTGACTTCACAGCAGTATTTTAGAAGTTTAAATCACAACATTTGCAAATAAACGTAATATTCTTCATGTGAATTGTTGTTCTTTATAAGGAAAGAAGTCAGTACCATTTCCAGGCTAAGGGAATTGCAGCTTTTTTTGCAGGTTGCAAATTTCTGAGGTTCTGTTTTGTTCTGTTGGCATCCTAGTTGCCTCAGAATGTACTAGGGCATTTCCCTCCAGTGAATCTGGTGGGCGAGCATTCTGCTCTTTTTTAACATAGCTCCTCTATGAAGCAATTGGAATGTCCTGGAATTGTCTGTTCATGTATTTGTAGAGTGGTTTGACATGTAGTGAGTGTGTGGTATGGACATCATTCAGTCAGAGAACCAAAATGGAAGTAAATAATACTATAACTGATCAAAAAGAGCACTTCTTGACAAAGGAAACTTCTATTTCAACATGGACCTAGTGGGTCCAGCCCAGGGTCCCATGTTGCTCCTACAGAGCTTCCAATTGAGTTTGCAAACTTATTCTAGAAAAAGCTCTACATACCTCATTGATGAATATCACTGTACTCAACTTTGAAGTACTCCCCTTGGGAAGCTGTAAATCCATGCCAGCACCTAATCCACCCTTCAAAGCACTTCTGGAACTCGTTTTCTCAAATGGCTACCAGAGCTGTTGTCATGTTAGTCTGGATGTTCTGAATGGCATCAAAATGTGTTCCTTTCCTTATTTCCTTTACCTTTGGGTAAAGATAAAAGTCACTGGGGGCTAGATCAGGTGAGCAGGGAGGGTGATCCAATATGGTTATTTGTTTACTGGCTAAAACCTCCCTCACAGGCAACCATACAATTAAGTTTGCGAACTTGCTACTGTGCTACTGTGTGCAAAGGCCATTCCAGAAAAGGTTCCAAAATTGTTCTGAAGGGTGGATTAGGTGTTGGCATCGGTGAATAACTTCCTAAGGGGAGTACTTGGAGGGTGACCGTGGTGATATTCAGCAATGAGTTATGTAGCACTTAGAACAGCTAAGCTTGCAGACTTCATTGTCAGACCTCATATAGCCTTTCAACACGACCCTATTCTTTTGTAAGGACTACTTCACTGCGTATAATGCTCTTTTTTAGAGTGATTCAGCTGTTTTTTGTCAAGGTAATATATATCCATCTTTACTTATCTATTGTTGCTATAACAGAGAAAACCCGAATGGCCTAGTGGTTAAGTGCTACAGATGCTTACCAAAAGCTCAGTAGTTCAAATCTGCCAGGTGCTCCTTGGAAACTCTATTGGGCAGTTCTCCTCTGTTCCATAGGGTTACTATAAGCCAGAATTGACTCAATGGTAATGAATTTTTGGCTGTAACAGAAATACCACAAACAGATGCCCTTAACAAACAGAAATTTATTTTCTCATAGTTTGGGAAACTAGAAGTTCAGATTCAGAGCACGACTTTTAGGGAAAGGCTTTCTTTCTCTGTCAGCTCTGGAGAAAGGACCTTCTGTATGCAAGCTTCTGCTCCTGGGTTATCTTCATGAGGCCTGGCATCTCTCATCCCTCCATCTCTGCTATTGTCCCTTGCTTATCTAATAGCTTTTGTATCTCAAAAGAGACTGACTCAACACATACACTATACTAATCCTGTCTCATTTACATGACAAGGACTACCCATTCCTAAATGGGATTATAACTCTAGACATACAGCTGAAGACTTACAAGGCAAATTTTTAGGGGACACAATTCTATCCACAACACTTCACATTTTGTTGCCCCCTCCCCCCCAGTTCTTGTCCCTGCCACGTGCAAAAAAACGTTTACCTCATCACATTATTCCAAAGGTCTTAAATCAACTCCAAATCCAAATTCCATCCTGGGACAAAATTACTCTTCATCTGGAACTTGTGAAATCTAGAATACATGCCCCATGTATGGGGCATGCCCTATACTTCTACCGCTTGGGCATGGCAACCCTATCTATTCAATTTTGGGTGGCAGCCTCATCCCCTTGGCCCCACCTTAATGATAGCTCCATTCTCTGACACTGAGTTGGCAAAGATCTAACTGAACCAAGAAGGCTCTTTGTAATCCGGGAGACCAAGGCCCAAACCTTTGAAATTGGGAAGGCCCTGCTTCCTGTGCTCCTTCTAACAGTTATGCTGATCTCCAAGCTTCTCCAACAAAGGACTATTTCTTTTCTTGGAGAACAATGGTTGTAGCTCCTTTGGCTTGTTTTCTGCGTATGCAATTCCAGGAAGCAGACAATATTTTTCCTTTCATACTTTCTTTTTCACCTTTATCTTAGCTGATGGTAGTTCATTAGCTGTGGTAGTTCATTAGATCCACCAGTCACGGAAAGCCTAGAGGTATAGTGGTTAACCCCTATGGCTGCCAGCCAAAAGTTTCGCAGTTCGTATCTACCAGACATTCTCTGGAAACCCTATGGGACAGGTCCGCTCTGGGTCACTATGAGTTAGAATTGACTCAGTGATGATGGGTTTGGCTTGGCTATACAAAAGATTGTATAGCCACATCATTTGTGAACACTCTAGGATACATGTCCTTAGTTTGTACAACAGAACTTTTCAAATCTTTAAGTTCTATTTTCATTTTACAGAGGTAATTTTTAAGTTCATCTCTTTCCTCTTGAATTTTACTATAAGTGGCAAGGAAAAAATGCATGGCCCCCTCATGATCTTGCTTATAAATTTATCAGCCAGATATCTAAGTTCATCAATTACAAGTTCTAATAAATCCATTAAAAAAGACACCCACTGCGATCTAACAGCCAAGTCAAGTGCCGTCGTAATAGGCATCTGAAAATTCAAGCCTCAAGTTGCAATAGTGAAGGATTGTACAGAGAAAGTGTTAAATGACACACGAAGCATCTACAGAAGATGGCAGGAATACACAGAGTCATTGTACCTAAAAGAATTGGTCAACACTGAACCATTTCAAGAGTCAGAATATGAGCAGAACTGATGGTACTGACAAAAGAAGTCAAGGCTGCACTGAAGGCACTGGAGAAAAACAAGGCTCCAGGTACTGACTGAACATCAGCTGAGATATTTCAACAAACAAATACAGAGCTGGAAGTGCTTACTCATATATGTCAATAAATTTGGAGGATAGCTACCTGGCCAACCAACCAGAAAATATCTATCTTTATGCTTCTCTCCAAAAAAAGTGATTCATCTGGATGTGGACATTATCAAGCAGCATCCCATGTGAGTAATAAGTTATTCTGCTAAAATCATTTGAAAGAGGCTGCACCAGTAAACCACAGGCATAGATGTTAGAATTTGCAACATGTATTCTTTTGGGGGACACAATTAAATCCATGAGAATATCTACTTATTTATTTCATAAATAGAAGGCTTACATCCCTTTCCCATATTTATTAAGCATGTATCATGTTTCGCTAGTTGGGAAGTGGAACCTACTTCTTTTAATAGTTATTCCTTTGATTACAGTAAAGGGTCTTCCAATAAGAGTATCCTATCTTTGGACCTGAATAAAATAAGTTGTGTAAATGATACAGATTTTATTGTTTTACTATTTTGAAGTACACTGGATGGCATTATGTACGAAAAAGAATTTTGGACAAATGGCTGCAGTGGCAGCTTTCAAAAGGAGCCAAAAATAACCAATTATCATAGCCCAATATCTTTGGCCATTGACAGTCACAGCCTCTCCTGGTTCATCTTGGAAAAAATAAGGGCCAATGATTCCGCTGGACAAAATCCACACCAAACGCTAGCTTTGGGGGGCAAAGGGGACATTCTTGAATCTCCATTGAATTCTCATCACTCCAGCTTTGACATCTTTGTTTGTTAACAAAACCAGTCGCTGAAGATTTTTCCACCAAAAGCAAGATCAACTTCCAATTGCTCCAGAGTCTAGTTAGCAAATACACAGTGTAATCTATGGTCATTGGACTTCAGTTCTCGAGCTGAAACAATTCTGCAAGGATAAATCTTCAAGTCCAGATGCAAAATCTGCTAAAGTGTGGTCAACAAAAGACCCAATTCTTGCACTCCACAAAAAATTGATTGGGATGGATTCTCACTTAGACTCTGAGCAACGGCGGTGGTGTTTTCATTTGAATGTATAGTTCACTGACACACAGGCATTGTCTGATTGGCAACAGATCTGGTTGTCTCAAAATTTTTAATTAATTGTCGAATTGCTCTCTTGGTGGGACAATTATGCTTATCGTAAATTTCACGTAATGCATGCAATGTTTGAGAAGTTGAACACCCATTTTGATAATAAACTTTGATAATTTGTATGCATTGTGGAACCATGTAACTTTCTGTGCCTATTTGTCTAGATTAATCAAAACAATGTGATAAATACGGCCACTATAGCTTCATAAATATTGCTGTCAAAAATAGGACATCCTTATTGGAAGACTTTTTAAATGAATTATTAAAACTTATACTGAAAATATGTTAGTAACTACTTTAAAAGTAGTTTACACTTTAAAAGTGTAAGAAGTATACCATCTTCTGCTTCAACACAACACAGATTCAATCTAGTCCTTGACAGACCACACACTATCAAGAGGTTAATAAGTGATAGCATGCTGCAGGCATTAAACATATACATCAATGAGTTTCTTTTGTCAAACATTTTGAAAATCTAAAACTCTGCCTAACACCAATTCTCTTATTTGCTACATGCATTAATGATTGACATTCTCTAAGTGTTCTATTTATTTCACAAAGAATGATGAAACTTACATCTCAAAAGAGATCGAAAGGAAATGTTCCATTTACAAGATTTAATTTCATATTTTTAAACTTTTTGTTTTGAAATAATTTTAGATTTACAGTTGCAAAAAAGGAACAGAACATTCCTTTTACCTAACTTTTTCTTGTCTGGGATCCAATTAAGGATCTCCCATTGCCCCTGTGTCCTTTCAACACACCCCCATCCTTTTCTGATCACTTACTAACTACAAGTCATGTGCTGTTTTAGAAGAATGACCCAATTGCTGTTTTGTAAAATTGATACATAGACATTGAGGTAAATTGTACAGAAAACTACAAATAACAGCATAAAAAGTATATAAAATGTCACCACTATGAAAGAACAGCTATTAACATTTGGTGAACATTGTTCCTGACGTCTCATTTTGCATATGTACAGCTAAAAGGATAGGTAAGGTAGATATATGGATAGATGAGTAGATACACGGATAGATGCAGAGACAGATGATGGATGGATGGATGAGTATGGTTAGTTGCTGTCAAGTGGGCTCTGACTTATGGCAACTACAATAGAATGAAACACTGCCAGGGTCCTGAGCCATCTTCACAGTTGTTGATATTCTTAAGGCCATTGTTGCAGCCACCTTGTATTCTGAGTGCCTTCCAAACCAGGGTACTCATTTTGTAGCACTGTATTGAACCATATTAAACGACTGAGGGAGCATCAAAAGAAGATGGAAGGAATACAGAGTCATTGTGCCGGAAAGAAGTGGTCGATGTTCAACAATTGAAGAGGTAGCATGTGATCTGGAACTGATGGTAGTGAAAGAAGAAGTTGAAGCTGCACTGAAGGCACTGGCAAAAAACAAGGCTCCCAGAATTGATGGAATATCAGTTGAGATACTTCAACAAACAGATGCAGCACTGAAAGTGCTCATTCGTCTATGCCAAGAAATTTGGAGGACAGCTACCTGGCCAAATGACTGGAAGAGATCCATATTTATGTTCATTCCAAAGAAAGGTGATCCAACCAAATGTGTAAATTACTGAACAATATCATTAATATCACATGCAAGTAAAATTTTGCTCAAGATCATTCAAAAGTGACTGCACCAGTATATTGACAAGTAACTGCCAGAGATTTAAGATGGCTTCAAAGGAGAACGTGGAATCAGGGCTACCATTGTTCATGTCAGATGGATCTTGGCTGAAATACCAGAAAGATGTCTACCTGTGTTTCACTGACAATGCAAAGGCATTCAACTCTGTGGATCATAATAAATTATAGCTGATATTGTGGAGAATGAGAATTGCAGAACAATTAATCGTGCTCTTAAGGAAACTGTACATGGATCAACAAGTAGTCATGTAAACAGTGCAAGAGAACACTGCATGGTTTAAAGTCAGAAAAGGTGTGAGTCAGGGTCATATCCTTTAACCATACCTTTTCAATTTGTATGCTGAGCAAACAATCCAAGGAGCTGAATTATATGAAGAAGAACAAGGCATCAGGATTGGAAGAGGACTCATTAACAACCTATGTTACACAGATGGCACCACCTTACGTGCTGGAAGTGAAGAAGCTTTGAAACACTTAGTGATGAAGATCAAGAACCACAGCCTTCAGTATGGATTGCACCTCAACATCAAGAAAACAAAAATCCTCAAACTCAGCCAGTAAGCAGCATCATCATAAATGGAGAAGGGATTGAGGTTGTCAAAGATTTCATTTTACTTGGGTCCACAATCAATACCTATGGAAATAGCAGTCAAGAAATCAAAAGATGCATTGCATCGGGAAAATTTGCTGTAAAAGATCTCTTTAAAGTATTGAAAAGTAAAGATGTCACCTTGAAGACTAAAGTGCACATGACCCAAGTCTTGGTATTTTCAATCACATCATGTACATGCAAAAGTTGGACACTGAACAAAGAAGACAGAAGAAGAATTGTTGCCTTTGAACTGTGGTGTTGGAGAAGAATGCTGAATGTACCATGGACTGCTAAAAGAACGAACAGATCCATTCTGGAAGAAGTCCAACCAGAGTGCTCCTCAGAAGCAAAGATGGCAAGACTGAATCTTACCTACTTTGGCTAGATTGTTCAGAGGGATCTGTTTCTGGAGAAGGACATCATGCTTGGTAGAGTAGAGGGTCAGCAAAAAAGAGGAAGACCCTCAATGCAATGGATTTACACAGTGGCTGCAACAATGGGCTTAAGCATAAAAATGATCGTGGACATGGCACGAGACTCGTAAGTGTTTCCTTCTGCCCAGGGTCCCTAACAGCACTTAACAACAACATATTGAGCCATAGTCTGTTGTAATCTATAGGGTTTTCATGGGCTACAAGTAGATGATCTTTCTTTCTAGTCTGTCTTAAACTAGAAGCTTCTGAAACCTGTCCACCATGGGTTGCCCTGTTGGTATTTTAAATATCAGTGACATAGCCTCCAGGATCATAGTAACATGCTAGTCACCATAGTGTGACAAACTGAAAGGTGGTAAGGATTGACAAAACCAAACCAATCCCACTGCTGCTGAGCTGATTCCAACTCATAGTGACCCTATAGTACAAAGTAGAATGGCTTCATGAGGTTTCCAGGGAGTTCCCAGTAGATGTGAACTGCAAACCTTTTGGTTAGCAGCAGTAGCACTTAACCACTATGTCACCGGGGTTTCCAAGAGGTTGATAGATAGATAAATATAATTTTGATTAAATAGAATGATAACATACAAACAAAAACCAAACACATTGCTGTCAAGTTGATTCCAATTCAGCAACCTCATAGGGTTTCCACAGCTGTAAATCTCCACGGAAGAGACTACTGCCTCCTTCTCCCACAGAAACACTGGTGGTTCGAAATCACCAACCTTCTAGTTAGCCATCAACTGCTTTAAGCACTATGCCACCAGCCTAGTGGAATAATCATAGACATGGTATTTTTAATAAAAGTATTATATTTAATACCTCATGAGTTTAACTGATGGAAAGAAAATTAAAATTATAATCGGATATGATGAATTTCAGGTAAACATTTATTTTTTATAAAAGACCTATTGTCTCCTAAGTTATTTCTCCATCAGCAAGAAAAAGACTATCAAAAACATTTAGATACTTATCAGTCAGTTAGCTTTTTCTGCCTAATAAATCACTGCTAAATTTGGGGGCTTAAAAGATCATTTATTATTACTCACAGGTCTACAGATCTGTGGGGAGGTCCTGCTGATCTGGATAAGGCTTGGCTGATCTTGGCTGAATTGCTTAAGCATCTATGGTCAGTACATGGGTTAATCGAGAGGTTGGCTGGTCTAGAATGGCCTCACTCACTCGTTGGTAATCGGTTATCCCTTGGCTGGGTAATGAGGGTGACTGGGGGCATATGACCTCTCATCCTCCAGCAGAATAGCTGGAGCTTATTCGCATGCTGCTAGCAGGATTTGAGTAGAGTAGAAATACTGGAAATATGCACTGCTCAGGCTTGGAACTGACCCAGCATCACAGCCCTCACGTGTTATTGGTCAAAGCAAATCATAAGATCAGTCTAGATTCAGGGGGTGGAAAATAAGACTGTACTGTGTAATGGAAGGTGCTGCAAAGCAAAGTCACATGGCAAAGGAATGTGGATACAAAGTGAGAATAACTGCAGCCATTTGTACACACACACAACACAAACTCCTAATTATTACATTTTGGGCTACATGCTCTTTTAAAAGGTGAAGAAAACAACACATCTTTTGTTCCTTACATCCTCCTTCTCCAGATCAACTGAAATTTTCCTACACATATTATTAGCTTTATCTTGTCAAGGCTGATCACATTTACAATCTGTTTTAGAAACAAAATTCCTTCATTTAATCTTATATCTAAATTTAAATGTCCTACCAGCAGCAGCACGCACAGGTTTTTCTCCACAGCTTTTCCATTCTTGATTTTTAAATTCTGATTTAATTATTGGCTAGCTAAATCTCATCATTGTATTGTCGTTCTGTTTTCAAAAAGCTTTCATAATCGTTGTATTCCTTAGATTTTTGTCTGCTTTGAAAGGAATTTCTATTTCTTTTGTGATTTATGGAAAAGCTGAGTGGGTAACATATTCTTTTGCTCAGGTGTCTGTGGCTGTCTGTGCTAGGGACGGATTTTACTTTTGTTCCTTCTTTGAAGATGTGCCTTTTTTATGTCTGATTATCGGTTCATTCTTTTTTAAGTTTTTAAACAATTTAGAACTTTTTCTTATTGTGCTTTTAGATGAAGATTTACAGAGCAAATTAGTTTTTCATAAAGCAATTAATATACATATTGCTTTGCGCTATTGGATGTCAACCCTACAATATGACAATACCCTCAACTTCTCAACCTTGGATTCTCCATTTCCATTTATCCAGCTTTCCTCCCCCCTCCTGCCTTCTCATCCTTGCCCCTTGCCTGGTGTGCCCATTTAGTCTCATATGCTTGGTCAAGTTAAGGGTATTGTTGTTTGTTTCATGGCCTGTTTAATCTTTGGCTGAAGGATGAACCTCAGGAGTGACAGCAGTACCCAATTAAAAAGGTGTCTGGAGCCGTGCTCTTGGAGTTTCTTCAGTCTCTGTCGGACCACTAGGTCTGGTCCTTGTGCGTGTGGGTCTTTGTGTGTGTGGCAGGTGAAAGGGGAGGAGTTAGAATTTTGTTGTACGTTTTTTCCTACCTCTGTCCAGGAACCTCTGTTATGATCCACGCCAGGTCTGTGATAGCAAGACTCCATCTAGTTGTGCTGGACTTAGTCTGATGGAGGGATAGAAGCTATGGTCATTGTGATCTGTTCGTCCTTTGTTCCTTAGGTTTTCTTTATAGACAGGGTGGGACCAGTAGAGTATCTTAGGTAGCCACTCACAAGCTTTTAAGACTCCGGATGCTAGTCATCAAAATAAGATGTAGAATGTTTTCTTTACAAATGCCAGTTGAGGTAGATATCCCGTGAGACCATGGTCTTTAGCCCTCAGCTCAGGAATTCAGACCCTTAGGGAGTTTGCAGGTAAAACTTTCATCAGCTTGCTTTGGTTGGTCAAATTGTGCTGACTTTCCCAGAACAGTATACTATCCTACCTTTCACCAAAGTTACCACTTATCTATTGTCTAGTTAGTGTTTTTTCTTCCCCACCCTCCCTTCCTTCATAACCATTAAAGATTATTTCTTTCTATGTGTAAACTGTCTCATATGTTTTTGTAATAGTGATCTCATATAGTGTCTGTCCTTTTGTGAATGATGTATTTCACTCAACATAACACTTTCCAGATTCATCCTTGTTGAAGATGTTTCACAGGTTCATCACTGTTCTTTATTACTGTGTGTGTGCACCATAATTTGTTTATCCATTCATGCAGAGCTTTTTTAAAATAAGATCCAAAAGTAATGCCTTCAGTATTAAACACACCTCAATATAAAGAAACTAGAAAGCCTCACAACTGGATCAATAAGTAACATCACGGTAAATGGAGAAAATATTGAGGTTGTCAAGGATTTCATTTTACTTGGATCAAAACCTGTGGAAACTGCAGTCAAGAAATCAGAAATGTATTGTGTTAGCAAATCTGCTGCAAAATACCACCTTAAAGTGTTGAAAAGTGAAGATGTCACTTTGAAGACTAAGATGTGACTAACCCAAGCCACGGTACTTTCAGTTGCATCTTATACATGCAAAAACTGGACAGTGAACAAGCAAGACAGCAGAAGAATTGATGTCTTTGAATTGTGGCATTGGAGAAGAATTTTGAATGTACCATAGAATGCCAAAAGAGCCAACAGATCAACTCTGAAAGAAGTCCAACCTTGGAAGCAAAGATGGCAAGACTGCATCTTGCATACTTTGGCCATGTTATCAGGAAGGATCAGTCCCTGGAGTAGGACAACACTCTTGGTAGGTCAGTGGAAAGGTCAGTGGAAAAGAGGAAGACCCTCGACGAGATGGACTGACACAGTGGCTGCAACAATGGACTCAAGCATAACAATGATTGCAAGCATGGGCCCTCATCAGGTGGTTTTTCATACTGTGGTACATAGGGTTGTTAGGAGTCGGAGCTGACTATACAGCATCTAACAACAGCAACAACAGAAGTGTTTCTTTTCTTTTTTTTATTGTACTGTAGATGAAAGTTTTCAGAACAAACTGGGTTCTCATTGAACAGTCAGTATACATACTGTTTTATGGCAAAGGTAATAACCCCACATGTCAGCATTCTCTCTTCTCAGCCTTGGGTCCCCTGCTACCAGCTTTCCTGCCTCTCCTGCCTCCTGGTCCTTGCCCCTGGACTGGCATGCTCCTTTAATCTCATTTTATTGTCCCTTTATCTGATGATGAACATTTTTGCTACTGTGAATAATGCTGCAAAGAACACGGGTGTGTGTATGTCTATTTGTGTCATGGCTCTTATTTCTCTAAGATACATTCTTAGGAGTAGGATTGCTGAATCATATGGTATTTCTATTTCTAGCTTTTTAAGGAAGCACTGTATCATTTTCCAAAATGGTTGCACTATGAGTGTTTTATATCCCTACAAGCAATGTATAAAAGTTTCAGTCTTCCTGTTGACTTTCTAACATTTTTTATTTTATAGATTTTTTTTTTAATTTGTGTCAGTAACATCAGAGTAAGATAGTATGTCACTGTAGTTTTGATTTGCATTTTTCTAATGATTAGTGATCATGAGCACTTCCTTATGAGTCCATTAGCCCCTTGAATATCTTCTTTGGTGACATGTGTTCATATCTGTCTCAGTCACCAAGTGCTAATATAACATAAATACCACAATAGATGGTTTTAACCAAAAAAATAAATATTTTTTTTCTCACAGTCTAGTAGACTAGAAGTCTAAATTCAGGGTATCAGCTCTAGGCGAAGGCTTTCTTCCTCTGTTGGCTCTGGAGAAAAATGCTTGTCATCAATCTTCCCCTGGATGGGCAACTCCTCTGCACAGGTATCCTGTGTACTAAGAACATGCTCTGCCCCTGTCACCCTTTCCTTGGTGGAGTGAGACCCCCAGGTCTCTGCTTGCTTCTCTTTCCTTTTATCTCTTTTAAAATAAAAGGTGGTGCAGCCACACTCTTGGGAAACTCCCTTTACATTGGATCTGGGATGTGACCTTACTGTGTTAGAATTCCACTGAAATCCTCTTTTACATAACATATAAAATGCAAGACAAACACAATACTGAGAATCATGGCCTAACCAAGTTGACATATGTTTTTAAGAAGCACAATTCAATTGATGACAATATCCTTTGCCCACTTTTCAATTAAATTCATCTTTCTGCTGTAGAGGTATAGGAATTTCCTATAGATTTTAGAGATAGACCTTCGTTGGATATTTCATAGCTAGAAGTTGTCTTTCCTGTCTGTAGGTTCTCTTTTGACTCTTTCGGTAAAGTCTTTTGATGAGTATTAAGTATTTAATTTTAAAAGATTCCAATTATCTAGCTTATTTTCTAGTGTTTGTGTATCATTAGTTGCAGTGTGTATGTTGTTTATGGTACATATTAGGGCCTCTAGCATTGATCTTGAGAGTTCAGAGTTTTATAGTTAGGTCTTAGGTCCATTTTGAGTAAATTTTTGTGTATGGTATGAAGTATGAGTCTTGTTTCTTTCTTTCTTTTTTTTTAATGATGGATTTCCAGTTTTGCCAGACCATTTATTAAAAAGATTGTCTTTTCACCCATGTAATGGTATTGGGGTCTTTGCTGAAGATCTGGTGACCTTATGTGAAGGATTTACATCTCGGCTCTCTATTTCGGTCCATTGGTAAATGTGTCTGTCATTGTACCAGTACCAGGTTGTTCTGTTTTGAGGTCAGGTTGTGCAAGTTCCCCTCCTTTGTTCTTCATCTTCAATAGTGCTTTACTTCTCTGGGGCCTCTTTCCTTTCTATATAAAGTTAATGATTAGGTTTTTCATCTCACCGAAGAATATTGTTTGTATCTGAATCAGGATGTCATTGTATTTGTAGATTGCTTTGGGTACAATTGACATTTTCACGATGTTGGATCTACCTATCCATGAGTATAGTACCTATTTCCAGTTACGTGGATCTCTTGGTTTCTTGCAGTAGTGCCTTGTAATTTTCTTTGGATAGGTCTTTTATGCCCTTGATTAGATTTATTTCTAACTATTTTATTTTTTTAGGGGTTACCCAAGTTATTCTTATATAGCAATATAATCATTCAACTGTAATTTGTCATTTTAGGGCATGACTGTATCATTCACATTATTTTAGAAAAATGTCTCATGCTCAGGAAGGACTTCCCTCATCACACAATCTAAAGAAGTTCCCACTTTTTCACCCTGTATTGCATGCATTATTCAGAGGATTTATTGTTAAAACCCAAAACCAAACCCACTGTTTTTGAGTCAATTTGGACTCACAGTGATCCTATAGGACAGAGGAGAACTGTTCTGTAGAGTTTCAAGGGAGTGCCCGGCAAATTCAAACTACCAACCATTTGGTTAGCAGCCATAACACGTAACCACTACATCACCAGGGTTATTCTGCCTATGCATTTTATTTTTCTCTGCCTCCACTCTGACATGTACATCCATGAGGGAAGAGATGTTGCTCATCTTAGACACTGCCAAATCCCCAGCAACTCAAAGCACATCTGGCACATGTTGGGTGCTCAGTAGTTACTTGCTGAATGAGGGAATAGATGTCTTGCTGGTTTTAAATTACATTTATGCTAATATTGGTTGTTTGCTGTATGTCATTCTTCTTTTAGTAATTTTATTTACACTTCCCTCCTACAAATTCTCTGAGATTATGCAGAACTCTTCCTCTATTTCATCAGATACTTTCTCTTATAGTTATTTTTATTTGTTTTAGGTTCCTTTCTTCTTTATTACTGCCTCATTTCTGAGTAAGCGTGTAGAGATGGGTCTTTCTGATTATTATTCATTTCATATACCTGTTGAAACATCATCTGTGGAAGAAAGGTAATAGCACGTGTTGGATGTGGAGGGGTCTGTTAGCAAGTTTAAACAGGGTCTACTGCCTTCTATAGATTCTTATTAAATGTGTTGTTTTCCATGATCAGAAATATGTATCACTACTAAGTTTTTGGCATGTAGAAGGTTGATGATCTAGAAAATACTGTTTTCTCCAACTTTCTCCATTCTAGTTCATCTCTGGTGGTCTCCACAAGTAGGAGGATAGGTAGTAGATAAAACTGTGTATAAACCTTGGTTTTCCTTCTTTCTACTTCCTGTGCTTTGTGGTGTCAAATTGGGTTTCTCTGCAGGTACATCCCATCTGCCATCCCATCTGCCACGGCCTCTGAGTCCAGACCTTACACCACTTACCAAGTCATTGGATGGGCGCTTCGGGGCAATGTCACTTACTTTGGAGGAAATGTCCATCTTGCTCAAGTTCTGAAGATATGTTGTCACTTCTTAGTGTCCTTCCTCATTTTGGTCCTGATTTCACTGCTTGTGGCAAGTTTGCTATGTGGTTTGTGGTTTAAGATGGTGAACGCCTTGTTTCATTGGGAACTAAAATGTTTCTTCTCCATTTTTTGCTCTTTTTGAGGGAAGAAAAAGGAAAAATGTCTATATATCATGATTCTTAACCAGCAGCTCCTTTGTGCTGTTATAATCTCATTTTGAAAATTTGTATCACACAGTGTATGGAAGAGGTCATGTACACTGTTCACTCACTAGATTTAGGCTTTACATCTGAATTCTCATGAAGTTTATCTAAATGTTTGTTGTTTAACTTTCCTTTTATCACCTTTCTTTCCTGTTCCCCTTCCTCTACCTCCATTCCTGTAGAGATTTTTCTGCCCCCAAGTAGAGCCTCAATATTCTTTTTTCCTTCTTCTACAGTAATTTTCTTCCTCATCTTCATAACAAGAGCTTTCCTAATTCTTCATCACTCTGTATTCTCTAAATTAAATCCTGGAGTTACCTGGTCTGTAACAAATAGTTACTTGATAACAAACGCTCCACAATAATGGCACTAGACGTTGCCTATGTTTACTAAACATTGACCTTGTGCCGATTATGCTGCCGAAGCTTGTAATCACATTATCTCATGTAATCCTTCAAATAACCCCACAAAATTTATGTGATTACCCAAAATTTAAATGTAAGGATGTGATTTTTTTCTTTTTTCATAAAACTCCTCCAGAATTATGCTGAGAGGTGCCACTGTGTTTGTTCAAGAAAATACTTGGATTGAGTGAGCACTAGTAATTTCAGAAAGGGGGATGGGAGCAAAGGTCTGGAAGGAGAAAGCTGTTGTTTTGCCACTGGGAAAAGAAAGCAAGAGATATGAAAGGAGAGGAGGGAGAAGGCACTAGAAAATTCTAGAAACTGGTCCTGAGAAAGAGTTAATAAGCTCCATGGACCCTGCCACTCTCATACAAGCTGGCTGTACTTCCCTTCCACTCTCCTTGTGCCTAATCTTCAATTCATTAGTCATGCTCACAATTCTTTGAATAATGCAGGTCTTTTGTGGTTCTTAAAAAATACTGTAGGTTTCTTATCTCAGTCAGTCCCACAAGAGTCACAACTGTAAATTAGGGCTGAGGACAGGTTGGAGGACAGAATCCCCAGAAATGGTAAATTAAAAAAAAAAAAAAAATTATTGTGCTTTAAGTGAAAGTTTACAATCCAAATCCATTTACCATATGAAACCCTGCAGACATACCACTATGCAACTCTCACTGCTCAACCCCTTTTCTCCCTTCCCCCATGACAGCACACTCCTCCTTTCTACCCTGCACTTGCCAAATACATTCAATCAATTCTTGTTCCCATCACCTTCTCATCTTGCCTCTGGACAATAGCTGCTCAGACAGCCTCGTGTATATATTTAAGCCAAGAAGTACATTCTTTGCCAGTATTGCTCTGTCTTAATAGTCCAGTATAGTCTTTTATCTGAAGAGTTGGCTTCAGTTCTGGGCTAACAGAGAGTCTGGGGACTGTGTTCCCAGGGGACCCTCCAGACTGACAGACCATTAAGGGCAGTCTTTTAATACAGTGCTAGCTCTGCACACCCATTTGTCTCCAGCTATATCAAGGACTTTATGTTGTGTTCCCTGTCAGGTCAGTCACTGGTGGTGGCTGGCTACCATCTAATTCTTCTGCTCTCATGCTCAAGTAGTCTCTGGATCATATGGTATCTTTTGTCTGCTGGGCTTATATTTTCCTCTTGCCTTTGATGTCCTTCTCCTCTGCTCCAGGTGGATTGGGAACAATTGGGAACAACAATTAGATGACAGCTTGCTGGCTTTTAACACCCCAATGGCACTCACCAAAGTGAAATGAAGAATATTTTATTAAAAAAAAAAAATAAAAAAACAACATGTATCTGTGTGCAGCACAGTCCACAGTAGCTAAAAGATGGAGTCAACCCAGATGCCCATCAACAAATGAATGGATAAACAAACTATGGTACATGTACTCAACGAAACACTATGCTGTGATTAAAAAAAAAAAAAATGTCGATTTTAGAAAACATCTCATAACATGGTTTCAATTGGAAGATATGCTGAGTAAAATCAGTGTCAAAAGGACAAATATTGTATGAGACTCCTGTTACAAGGACTTAAAAATAGAATTATCTACAGGAGAAAATAACTTTGTTGGCTACAGTGGGGGATGAGGGTTTATCATAGATGGGATAATT
Source organism: Heterohyrax brucei (assembly GCA_028571685.1). Classification (NCBI taxonomy): domain Eukaryota; kingdom Metazoa; phylum Chordata; class Mammalia; order Hyracoidea; family Procaviidae; genus Heterohyrax; species Heterohyrax brucei. The sequence continues at coordinate 52,244,597 of CM053149.1, read as the reverse complement.
GATAGGTGTTATAAATTTTATTCATTAAATAATAAAAATTAAAGAAAAACAGAAAAATTTAGTTATGCCAATTAGCTGAGATGTCCCCTAAAACCACGGTCCTGATAGCCCCATCCCTCCTATTCTTTCCTTCAAAACATTGGGTTGTAGTTAGGAAACCTTTTAGCTTTTGGTGTATGGAAACCCTGGTGGTGTAGTGGGTGAAGTGCTACGTCTGCTAACCAAACAATCAGCAATTCAAATCTGTCAGGTGCTCCTTGGAAACTCTATGGGGCAGTTCTACTCTGACCTATAGGGTCACTATGACTTGGGCCTGACTCAGCAGCAGTGGTTTTTTTTTTAGCTTTTGGTATAGTCCAGTTGTGCTGACCTCCCTTCTATTGTGTGCTGTCACTCCCTTCACATAACCCAATTCCTATCTACTGCTTAACCCACTAATAGCAGTTTTCTTCTCACCTGTTTCTTGTAACCATCAAAGATTATTCAGCTCTTAAACCTTTTCCTGAGTCCTAATGAAAGTGGTCTCATGCAGTATTTGTCTTTTTATGACTGACTGATTACACTTAGCATAATGTCTTCTGGATGACTCCATGGTATCAGATATTTCTCAAGATCATCGTTCTTTATCATTATGTAGTATTCCATTGTGTGAATATACCATGCTTTGTTTATCTATTCATCTGTATGATGTAGAACAGGACTTCAGGACTGGAAGAAGACTATTTAACAACCTACATTTGGATGACACAAACTTTCTTGCTGAAAAGTAAGTGAAATACATACTGATGAAGATCAAAGACCACAGTCTTCAGTATGTTTTACACCTTAACCTAAAGAAAACAAAAATCCCCCCAAATGAACCAATAAGCAACATCATAATAAATGGAGAAAAGAGTAAGGTTGTCAAGGATTACATTTTACTTGGATCTACAATCAACACTGATGGAAGCTGCAGTCAACAAATCAAAAAATGTATTGCATTGGAAAATCTGCTTCTTTAAAGTGCTGAAAAAGTAAAGATGTCACCTTGAAGACTAAGATGTGCCTGACCTAAGCCATGGTATACATGATACGCATGTGAAAGCTATACAATGAATAAGGAAGACAGAAGAATTGATGCCTTTGAACCGTGGTATTGGAGAAGAAGATTGGATATACTATGTGCTGGCGAAAGAACAAATAGATCTGCCTTGGACAATAGTACAACCATAGTTCTCTTTGGAAGTAAGAATGGCAAGACTATGTCTTACATACTTTGGACGTGTTATCAGAAGGGATCTCTGGAGAAGGGCAGCATCCTTACTGAAGTAGAGGGTCAATGAAAAAGAGGCTGTAACAACGGGCTCAAACATGACAGTGACTGTGGCACAGCACAGGACTGGGCAGTGTTTTGTTCTGGGGCATACGGAGTTGCTACAAGTAACAACCGAATTAGCAGCCCTTACCTACAACAGCTCTACTAGTAGTTCTCAGAACTGGTCCATAACCAGCAGTGTTGACATTGCCTGGGAGCCTGTTAGAAATGAAAGTCTCCCACTGGAGTGGAGTGGTTGCCTGGAGATCCTGGAGAGCCCCTGACAACAAGGTGTCCGCTACACAGCAGCCCACCACAGGCCCCATGAGCCTCTCTTGTCACCTGGCCCTATCCTGCCCCCTGCCCCCTTCCAGCATGGGCAATGCACAGGACACGGGCTGGGTGGCAGTAAGCCCGGTCCTTGGGGTAGCAGTAACTACCGCATTTGCTAGCTGATGTAGGGGAAATGACAAAACAGCCAAAGGCCCCAGCTACACCACTTGTTATTCTCAGAAGACTTAACAGATGCTTCATATGATGAGGCCCTGAATGCTGAACAACTTCAGATGATTCTTCACCTGCTTGAGTCAACTGAGGATCCTGCAATTACTAAAAAAGCTTTGGTCACAGTAGGTAACATTGTAGCCTTTGCAGCTAACTGAGTCATTATTTTGTGAAGTAACTGGTATTCCAGTTGCTGGGAAGAAGATCAGCAATCCCAACCACAGCATTAGAGAGAAAGCCTCCAATGCACCAAATAACTGGAGTGTGAATGCTGAAAATTAAGATGCAATAAAGCTATGTATCAGTCAACTCTGTGAGGCTGTCTCCTAGGGTCCCCCGAATACTGCCGTGCAGATGGCTGTACTGAAGTTGTCAGCAAACATGACCATCTCCTGTGACTACCAGCACATGTTTAACAGTTACACTGCAGACTTTTTCCATGTGTTACTTACCAGATGTGGAAACACTGAGGTTCATGTTTTGAAATGGCTTTTTGAATTTGTCTAAATACCCAGCAGTAGCAAAAGAACTGTTTGATACTCAAGTGGATTCATCCATTCTTTTCTCTTTGTGGTAGTCTTGTAGCAAAGGAGATTCTTTCTGAAGAACTTATACAATATTTCAGAATTTAAACAACTGCATCAAAAGAGACGATGACTTAGTTCTTAGTACTTGTATCTTTCATAAAGATTCTCTGTTTTTCCTGTGAAATGGACAAGAAGGTGCCCAGAAAATGAGAGCTTTAGTTCATCATCCCTTTGTAGATATGAAGTTGTAATAATATTGAAATTCTGATTGGTCCTGTTTCCAGAGTGTATTTCAGTCTGGGAGCAATACACGTTATCAATGTATACATCTTCCTTATAAAGCAAATGGAGTCTGTTGAAGTTAAGTAGTGAATATTACATTTCTTCATTAACACAGCTGCAACTTGCCGTGATCTTCAAGTTTATTTGGGGTGATTTTATTGATATCAAATGAATTAATAGCATTTATTGCCTTTGATTTTGTCTCAGTTGAGATACTTTAGTTGTTTCCTCTATGTGAGATGACAGTGACTTTTTTATGCATAAACTGCCTTCTGCCATTTGCAGTGATTTGCAGCTTAGAGGGAGACCCCATGTGTGCAGAGTAGAAATGCTCCATTGGGTTTTCAAAGCTGTGACATTTTGAAAGCGGATCCCCAGGCTGTCTTCTAAGGTGCCTATAAACCTTTTGGCTGGTAGGTGAGCACCAAATCATTTGTGCCTCCCAGGAGATCTAAGAGTAGAATGTCATCGTTGTGTTATTTCAGAACTGTCATGGGAATGGCACCGTTCTTTTAGTAGTGACCAATTCCAGAGTCAAGTCCAACTGCCAACCCATCCATTCTGCTTTCACAAATCTATTCCAATGATTTGTAATCCTAGTCAATGAGAACCATAAACTTTTAGGAGAAAGTATCTTTTAGGGCTTCCCCATTTCCATTCATTGTTTCACTGTGTAAAGATTTTATGCATAAAACACGAGAATTGATCAAAATGTGCACCCATAGGCCATTATAGACAGTTCTTCTGTCTATAAAAAGAATTAAGTAGCTCTGAATGTGCTGGTGGGAAGCCTAATGACGTACTAGTTGAGCACTACAGCTGCTACCCAAAAGATGGGCAGTTCAAATCCACCAGATGCTCCTTGGAAACTCTCTGGGGGCAATTTTATTCTGTCCTAGAGGGCACTTGGCTTGGTGCAGAGGGTTGTTGAGTCTGAATCAACTCAACAGCAATGGATCTTTTGGCTTTAGGAATGTGCCAATGTGGAAAGACATCCATGAAATAGGATTGTTTTCTAAAACACACTGATAGAAGCAGTATAATGAGATCCCATTTGTGGTTTTTATAAATGAAAAATATTTGTGTTTACACACATACAGAAGACTTAGAGAGTGATATACTAACTCTGGGAGTGGAACTTGGGAGTGAGAAAACGACTTCTTTGTATACACTCTCTTCTACTGTTGAAATTTTTTACTGAGAGCATAAATTTTGTGCTTTTTTAAATAAAGAGGAAAAAATCACACACAAAAAGAGAAATGCAAATTCTCAGCAGGGGGTTGAACCAGAATGAACTGGTTTGAAGCCCTGTTCTAAGTCCACAGAGAACTAGGCAATGGGCTGGGGTTGAAGACGTTCAACCTGGTAGTAAGAGATCACCAGGCAGGACATTCACCTGACTTATATCAGTTAAAAGCATAAGAAATTACAACTCGGAGCAGAGGTGGCTCGGTCACCCCATGGACATATGCTGCTGCATTCTCCTGTCCACATGTGAAGCCATAAATCCACAGGACAGAAGGAAGTCTAGCCCTATGGCTTGAAAGTTGTACAACTTCCTCTGGAGGAATCATATACCTATTTGTAAATTCTTTATGTTTGCCCTCTGGTCCAAGGGTCAGCCACCAGTCTTTGCAATATAATTGTGTATTCTTTGGCCGTGTTAGAAAGGCTTTAAAAGTAAAAGACACACTTCACCACTTTCCAGGTTTTTTCCTTTAGCTATTTCCCACTTGTGCAGAATGTCAGTGGAGAGACTAGACACACAAATAACGTCGGCTACAGACTCTGTATCAAGGAACACTGTCCACATCTCGGAGGAGAAACAGATGTCTTTGCTAAATTTGAGACCATGCAGTGTCGTTAAAATGGCGCTTCACTGTTTTATCAAAGGTATTATCTATCTGTAAACCCTTGTGGCGTAGTGGGTTAAGTGCTACGTCTGCAAACCAAAAAAAGGCTGGCAGTTCAAATCCACCAAGTGTTGGAAACTCTATGGGGCAGTTCTACTCTGACCTTTAGGGTCGCTATAAGCTGGACCCGACTGATGGCAGTGGTTTTTTTTTTTTTTTTTTGGATCCATCTGTGGAATGGATCATTAAAAAAGTAAGATTTTGAAATGCCACATGCACCAAGAACTCCGAGGAAGAATATAGTCATAAGGACAAAACCACAGTTGAAAAATAAGCAACAACAACAGAAACATAAATTAAAGCCATAAAACATGTCTAGTTGCGAACGACCAGGGCAAGACGGAGGGCCCTTTCTCCATGCCAGACTGAATTGTTTGATGAAGACTCTGTACCAATTTTGGGAGACCCTGTTTATAGCAGATATAAATTAAATTAACGGTGCGTCTGTGAAGTGGAGCAGCTGCTCTCCATCTCCGCTGATAATGGAACCAGAGAAGAAGGCTGGTCAGAGGCGAGGAAGACTTGCTTCCAGGCAGCGGGAGCTAGCAGTTGCTGCACTAAAAATGAGAAGCGGAGGGCTGTGAAGTCACCCCCTTGGACCCACGTCGAAAAATACGCTGCCTCCAGGAAGCCCACAAGAGGAAGTAAGTTTTACACATACCAAGAAGTTATTTTCCTTAGACCGAGATTTTAGCATAGTCCCTTCATTAATCGGTGCACTGGACGATTGCACTCAAACGGAGCCCCTGACGAGAAGAGCCACAGGCCTACCGCAGGCAGTTAAGAATCGTGAAAACTCATTAGTGACTACTAACCCAAACACAAAAAGAATTTCTTTTTCAGTGTCCCAGTAACTTGATTTAAGGTCATGGAATTGAATAGCTTAAGGAATCTCTGACTCCAAAATCCTCAAGCCCTTGATTTTGGGCTCATTAGCAATACTTCAAGTGGCTGAGTTAAATGAACACGCAGAAAGCCTGGGCTGCTTCTCTCTGCATGTGCCGGTCTTGGCATCCCCAAAATGCTAAATATGTGGGGATAATCCAAAGTATATGCTCTATCCACCAAGTACCTGTTGTTCCCAGGCCCCAGAGATCTGAAACTATCAAATGGAAGTACAGACTACAAGGATGAAAAAGGTGTGATGTGTTAAAAATGAAAAAAATTCATAGATGGTCTACCAACTGCTGAATTCTGCCTGTCTAATGAAGTTTGATTCAAAAGCATGGACTAATGGTCATTTTTGTTGATATGGCCATCTCAAATATATCGCAGGGGACTAGCATTATACAGAGAAAGTCAGTCCTCAAACTACTGAAAACACCTTCACAAACAAAATTGTCTAAGCCAAAAGCCACTACTGTCGAGTTGATTCCAATGCGTGGTGAGCCTATAGGTCAGAGTACACTTGCCACATGGAGTTTCCAAGGAGTACCTGGTAGATTTGAAACACAGATTTTTTTGGTTAGCGGACATAAGGCTTAACCATAATACCACCAGGGTTATCGAGAGGGATTGTATTTTTTTTATTTTTCTTTTGCCTAGTTGTTTTTTGTTGTTGTTCTTGTTGCTAAATGCTTCCAACATGATGATTTTCAGATTGTGTGTCTGCATGTGTGTGCATGCACATCTCAAATACTACGTGAAATCTGGTATTTAAAACATGTGCACACTTTTCCTAAGCATAGACTAATTATTGCTAAAAACGTAAGTTTACCCTTTTGAGCACAATGTCTTAGTCCCCACAGTATTGTGTGAACCATTTAATGCGTACTATCTCGATTGATTCCACATTCAAATGATGCAGGTACTATTATTAGCCCAATTTTCTGATCAGGAAACTAAAGTTCAGTGAGGTTAACCAACTTGCCCAAGATCAAATAGCCTGTAAGTGGCAGAACTATGACTCAGAACACCACTGTGGCTCCAAAACAGAGGCTCATTCTGAGTCTGCTAAAGTCTTGCTTTATGTGAGGTATAAATGGGCATCTGGTTTTTATTAATAATCGTAAGTAGATCAATTTATGTGTGAAATAAGTAATTCTATAATGCTTTGATGGTTTTACAGAAGGGTTTGTGAACAATTGTTATAGTTCCGTGAGAGACTCTGAAGTTTCCATAGAGAATCACACATAGTCTTCCTCTCACTTGTATCTCCATCGTGCCTATGAAGGGAAACTATAGCCAAAAGACACAAGTTCTAAGGATACAGATTTCAGTTCAATAAATGAAATTGTTAAATATAATACTTGCTGAATTCCATCATCACTGCAAAATTCCCCTGGAGAAGTCTGCAGTATTTCAAAAGCTAATGTTCAAAAAAGAAACTGTAGACATTATACGCGATTCGATATTTTCTAGGGGATGGTGTTATCAATAGCTGGTATTAACTCTGCTGTGCAGTATTACAGGCACTTTGACAAGTGCTCTATATACATCTTCTTGCTGCCGAACTAAAGCAAATTCATTCTGCCTGTTACTGTAGCTGAAAATTTGGAGATGGCAAACTGTTCAAGCAATGCTTTATTAACAGATAAGTCGGCACACCTGTGGAAGCAACGAGAAGAGCTTCTCCCAAAAACCTGTCCCACTTTGGTTACATTTTCAGTGGTTTTTGTAGCTACATTTCAAAGGGATTGGCATCTGAAGATTGTCACAGAGCAATAACAGGGAGTCCATTACATCTTATCAAATAGTGTAAACTTCACAAAATATCATTCTCTCTCTGAGGTTTTTGGAATAATTGACTTTCTACCCTGGAGACTGAGATAGGAATGCACGCCCATTAATCTGGTTTGGGGTGATAATTAGGGCGAGGGATGGAATGTAACTGAATAACCTAAGTGACGTTTTTTTGGATTCTTAGGTTCACCAACACTCTCATTTACACTTTATAACTCTCAGAGGGATGTTACCATTACTATCTCAGCTCTACAACTGAGAAAACAGAAGTACAAGCAAGACAATTTTTCAGCTGAGAATTTATTATATTAAAAAAATTTACTTGAGACACAAATGCATACTAAGACTGAGATTGACATTTAATCTTATCTTATGGCCTGAGCAATACTTCTATGACCTGCCTGTGATTTTTTTCATATTATTCTTATTAAAACTGGTTTCTCTTATTAATTTTTATAATTTGTTTCTAAATTGAAAGACGAGAAAGATTTTCAAGATAGAATTTGTAAATGTGTGTCTGCAAATGACATATATACACACATATACCCAAGTACAATTTGCTGAGTGTCGTACAGCTAGTCAATAATGCCTGGGTTTGAGTCCAGGCTGTCTAATTCTACAGACCATGCTATTGACCAGAAATAAGTATATTCACAGAAATTACATGTCGTTTGGAAGCCTGGTAACATATTAGTTAAGAGTTTGGCTGCTAACTAAAGGGTCTGCAGTTTGAACCAACCAGCTTCTCCTTGGAAACCCTACTGAGCAATTCCAGTCTGTCCTACATGGTCACTGTGTATCAGAATCAACTCAATGGCAATGGGTATATGTGTGTATATATGTCATTTGCAGACACACATTTACAAATTCTATCTTGAAAATCTTTCTCATCTTTCAATTTAGAAACAAATTATACAAATTAATAAGAGAAACCAGTTTTAATAAGAATAGTATGAAAAAAATCACAGGCAGGTCATAGAAGTATTTATTGCTCAGGCCATAAGATAAGATTAAATGTCAATCTCAGTCTTAGTATGCATTTGTGTCTGAAGTAAATTTTTTTAATATAATAAATTCTCAACTGAAAAATAAAAAGGGCAAAAATGTATATAGATATTAAACAATGCCTTAAAATAAATATTGTAATAGAAACTTTCATTGTGTACTAACAAATAGAAAATATACATTGTATCTTCTCTGTATTGGATGGATTTTTGTTGCCTGCACCCCCCCAAAAATGTATATTGAAACCTTAACCTCCTGACCTACAAATATGATCCAGTGTGGAAATAGCAGTGTTCTTTTGTTGTATATAACGAGAGGGGCCTGAGCCCTGTCCTTGTGGAACTTACGGTACAAAATTAACAAAAGCAAGCAAACCAAGTCAATCATTATAAATTGTGAAAGTACTAAGAAGGAAAAAAAAAGTCCCTACAAAACAGAGAGCAACAGCAGGGTTATTTCCTTTAGATATTGTGGTTGTCAGTAGGCAGGGAAATCTTTCTGACACTTCAACTAGGACCTGAAGGAAAATAAGGAGTAGAGCTGAAGGGAAGAACACTTTGGATTGGGAATGCGGGATTTCAACTATTGGAAAGAAGAGGCAAGAACAGTAAGAGACGAGCTTGGAGCCACTGCTGGTGAGATGGCCACGCAAAGCCTCAAGGACTACTGTGAGGAGCTGTTCTCACGGCCAATGCAATGGGAAGTCATGAGGGACTTAGAGTGCGGATGTGATGTAATCTGCTCTTTTTAAGAAAGTACATCTGGAGATGGATTGCAGGAAAAACAGTACTTATGGAGAGACCGGATAAGAGTCTCTTGCAACATTCCAGGTGGCAATCAGTGCCCTAGAGAGGTGGAAGCAAAGATAAAAAGGAGGTGAATTTGAGATATGTTTTGCTGATAGAGTTGACAGGGCTTGATATAATAGACCAAATCTTGGGATGGTGGTACGGGAAAGAAAAGAGTCAAATAAGACATGTAAAGCTTTTGAGAGGATGATATTTCCATTTCCTAAGATCTCAAAGTGTGTGTGTGTGTGTGTGTGTGTGTGTGTGTGTGTGTGTGTGTGTGTGTGTTTGTGTGTGTGTCTCGGTGAGTGAGAGACAGAGAGAGGGTAGGGTAACAAAGAGACTCAGTCTAGGGCTGGTGTCACCAATCCATGATGTTATTAAATCTCAGGCTCCTTCCATCTTCCTGCTTGGCCATCTTAGTGCATGACTTTTGTCCTCATGGTCCCCAACCAGGTGGGTATTATAACTCACCACTCACACCCCTGTTTAAAACAAGAAGAAGGAAATAGAAGCAACAAGGAAACAAACAAACCTGGTCCAGAAGTTCCCACAAACTTCTGCTTTTGTCTTGTTCTCAGAACTCTTGCCAGTTGACTCATGTTGCAAGAGAGGCTGGGAAACTAAGCTTTACAGTTGAGTCAGTCACACTCCTAGCAAAATCAGAGTTTTTTAGTTAAGAGTCGTGGAGATTTCTCTGCTAGACCTCTGCTTGAGTTAGCAAGTGAGTCTGGAGTAGGCTGAAAGAGAATATATTTTTAACATTTACTCTGACTTCAATTTTTAATGAATGAGCAAAAGACACACCCTGCTGAGTGCCAATAAATCTGTGGCTGTCATCTTTCTGATTGTTTAAAGTTTCTTTAATTTGAAAAAGGAAAGACCCCGTCTTCAGTCACTGACTTACTGTTCATCCCCAAAATGTATTCCCGGGGCCAGGACCTTTCTCTTTCCACAGTGATTGTGTCAGATGGAAGTATAGCCAGCAGGCTCGCTGCTCTGCCCCAAGCATGCTTACCCCAGATGGCCAAGAAGATGACATGGCCGAAGTGAGTGTTCCCTCTTTCTTCCTACATAGTGACTTGTGGTTCTTTAAAAATAAGTATTACCAGATTGAGCTATGGGGCAATCCCCTCATCTTAGTCTCCAGGGCAGGCCAGATGATACAGTTCAACCAGCTAGATCTTGCCTGGATGTCCCTCTGAGATGATGAAGCTTCTAGTCTCTGTGCCATCATAGGCCCTCCTGTATGTGAGCCTTCTCTTCCCTGGCAGAAAGAAGAGGCTTGGCTAGAAGCTGTAGCCCATTCCCTGCACAAAGATAGACTGTACTCTGCTAGAAGCTAATCTGGAAACATTTAATACATTTGCGGCACAAGTGCCAGCTGCTTAAGAAAAAGGTGGTCACTTTATTTTTTTCTCTTAAAGGGGAGTTTTAAATTGAATATACCTCTTCAATAAGCTCATCACACCTAACAATGAAAACAGTCTTAGCGAGATGAATCCATGGTATCCTGGGATGCATTTAGGTCAACAATAAAGAGAAAACAAAAAAGAGGAGACAAAAAAAGACAGGCAGAGGCTTTTACTGTGTTAAATCAGAAACCACTCTGTTTTTTTGGAAGAAATGAAACAAGTGAGTGCCTTGTCAAGTTATTGTAGTAAAAATAGGACAATTAAGACAGCTCAAACCATCCCTGTATGTTCAATGTTGCGATTTGCTGAATATCTCAAGCTATTTCCAAATGCTTGGGGTTTGGCACAGTCCACGCTCATGGTTGGAAAGTTTTCCCAAAGGTCTGTCTAAATGCTCCTATTTGTATTTCATTCCCTTTCATTTAATATCCAGCAAATTCATTTTCTCCAAATTCTGCGCTTGATACATTTTAGTTATCTGCGCCCATTGCCCTTCATGTGGTTGCCAGAAGTTTCAGCGTTGTCTCTGTGCCTGGTTTTCAGAGCAAAGACCCCACTGCTTGTCAGGAATTGGGAGGCCAGTGATGAGGACAGAAAGGACTCTAAAAAGCATGTCATGCTTGGTGCTACAGAGGATAAGCAAACGTTCACTTCGAGAAGACAGCACTGAGGGAGATGTGATAACTGTCTTCACGGTTTTGAAAGGTGGTGTTTGGAGATGGATTATTGTGGTCACAGAGAGGTGGGACTAGAACCAGAAGCATATGTGGGCTCAACAGAAGAAAGACCTTATCAGGGCAGCCAGAGAGAAAGGGCTGCTTCTTCTTCACCAGAAATGATAGAATTCCATACGAGCTTTTTGATGGCTAGGTGACCATTTTGGAGGAATGGGGACAGGCCTCCGCATACCAGCCTGAAAGGGAGACTTCTTGTTTCCAGGGCACCCAGACGTTCCTCTAGCATTGCACTGTCGTACTGTGCTGTGGTCTGTTTATTCACCTCAGCTCCAGACTGGGCAGGCCTTCGTGGAAAAGAACACATCAGATCCAACTCCTAGCGACCCCATGCACAGCAGAATTAAGCATGCCCTGGTCCTCTGTCATCCTCACAGACTGCTATGTTTGCTCACACTGTGGCAGCCACTGTGGCAGTTCATCTCGTTGAGGGCCTTCCTCTTTTCTACTGACCCCCTACCTTACCTATGTGATGCCCTTCTCCAGGGACTGGATCCTCTGATAACACATCTTAAGTATGTGAGACAAAATCTTGCTATTCTCTCTTCCAAGGAGCACTCTGGGTGTGGTTATTTTAAGACAGAATTGTTCATTCTGTCCTGGCAGGCAATATTTCAATATATTTTTTTACAAAAACTGTAGCACAAGCATATCAATTCTCCTTTGGTCTTATTTATTGTCCAGTTCTGCATGCATATGAGATGACTGAAAATACCACAGCTTAGGTCAGGGACACCATTATGTCCACTGTGACATCTTTTCTTTTGATCACATTCACTGGGAAGCTGATCTGCCTGGTAAAATATGTTGTTTGATTTCTTCACTACTTCTCCCATAGGCAGTGATGGTGGAGCCAAGAAAAATGAAATTCTTGACAACTTCAGTATTTTCTCCATTTATGAAGATGTTGCTTATTCCTCTAGTTGCAAGGATTTATTTTCTTCTTTATGTTGAGTTATAGTCCCTACTGAAGGCTGTGATCTTTGCTCTTCATCGGGAAGTACTTCAAGTTCTCTTCCCTTTCAGCAAGCAATGTTTTGTCATCTGCGTATACCAAAAAAAAAAAATCACTGCTATCAAGTCGATTCTGACACATAGTGACCCTATAGGACAGAGTAGAATTTCCCTATAGAATTTCCAAGGAGCACCTGGTGGATCCGAACTGCCAACCTTTTGATTAGCAACCGTAGCACTTAACCACTATGTCACCAGGGTTTCCATCTGCATATAGCAAACTGTTAAAGAGTCTTCTACCAATTCTTATTCCACACTATTCTTTATTTAGTCCAATTTCTTGAATTATTTGCTCACATACAGATTGAATAGTCATGTTAAAAGGATGCAACACTGATGCACACCTTTCATGACTTTAAACCGTGTGGTATACACCCTTACCTCTTGGTTCATATACAGCTTTCTCATGGGCTCAGTTAAATGTTCTTGAATTCCCATTCATTGCAGGGTTATCCACAATTTGTTATGATCTATCCAGTGCATAGTCAGTAAAACACAAGTAAGCCTCTTTTTCTGCATGCATCTGTCAGTATGTTGTACTGTGGTTGCTTGCATGGTGATGTGATGCTGGAAGCTATGCCTCCCAGGATATCAAAATATTAATAGGGCCATCTATGCTGGATAGGTTTCAGCGCAGTCTATCTTTGAGACAAAGATAGACTAGGAAGTAAGACCTGGCAGTCAACTTTTGGAAAACCGACCAGTAAAACCTTATGAATAATAGTGGAACACTGTCTGGTATAGTTCTGGAAGATGTGCCCCCTAGGCTGGAAGACCCTCAAAATACTCGTGAGACTGGGAAGAGCTGCCTCTTCAAAATAGAGTTGACTTTAATGACATGGATGGAGTCAAGCTTTCAGAGCCTTCATTTGCTGATGTGGCATGACTCAAAATGAGAAGAAACAACTGCAAACATCTATTACTAATGAGAATGTGGAATGTATGAAGTACAAATCTAGGAAAATTAGAAGTCAACCAAAATGAAATGGACCACGTAAGATTGATATACCAGGCATTAATTAGCTGAAATGGGCTGGTATTGGTCATTTTAAATCAGACAATCATAAAGACTACTATTCTGGCAATGAAAAATTGTCAAAAATAACATTTCAAGATCTATCCTGAAGTACAATGCTGTCTGTTATAATATCCATGTACCTACAAGGAAGACCAGTTAATGCAACTATTATTCAAATTTACACAGTAACCACTAATGCCAAAGATGAGAACATTGAAGATTTTCACTAACTTTTGCAGTCTGAAATTCATCAAACAAGCAAAATCAGGATGCACTGATAATTACTGGTGATTAGAAAGTGAAAGTCAGAAACACAGAAGAAAGATCAGTAGTTGACAAAATGTGGCCTTGGTGATAGAAATGATGTCAGGGATGGTGTAATAGAATTTTGCAGGGTGAATGACATCTTCATTGAAAATACTCTTTTTTTTTCCAACATAAACAGCAACTATAGCCATGGCTCTCACCAGGCAGGCTACACTAGAATCAAATTGACTGCATCTATGGAAAGACAATTGGAAAAGCTCAACATCATCAGCCAGAACAAGGCCAGGGGCTGACAGACCATCAGTTGTTGTTACTCAAGTTGAAATTGAACAAAATTTAAATAAGTGCATGAAAGCCAAAATACAGCCCTGAGTGTATGCTACCTGAATTTAGAGACCATCTTAAGAATAGATTTGATATGTTAAATACTAATGACTGACAGCCAGACAAGTTGTGGAATGACATGCAGGACATCACACATAAAGAAAAAGGTCATTAAACATACAGGAAAGGAGTACAACACTAAAACAGATGCCAAAAGATACTCTGAAATTTGCTGTTGAATATAGAGTAGCTAAAGTGAATACAAGAAATGACGACGTAAAAGAGCTGAAGTGAAGATTTCAAAGGATGGCTCAAGAAGTCAAAGGAAAGTGTTATAATTCAAGGTGCAAAGACCTGAAGTTAGAAAACCAAAGGCGAAGAACACATACAACATTTGTCAAGGTGAAAGAGATGAAGAAAAAGTTAAAGCCTCGAGTGGCAATATCAAGGAATTCTATGGGGAAAATATTAAATGATACAGGAAGTATTTAAAGAAGATGGAAGGCATACACAGTCACTGTACCAAAACTAACTGGTCAGTGTTCAGCCATTTCAGTAAGTAACGTTTCATCAAGAACTAACTGTAATGAACGAAGAAGTCCAAGACGCATTGAAAACACTGGTGAAAAACAAGTCTCCAAGAATCGAGAGAACACCAACTGAGGTGTTTCAACAAATAGATTCAGTATTGGAGGCGTTCATTTGTCTGTGTCAAAAACTTTCAAAGACAGCTTCTCAGACTGGAAGAGATACATATCTGTGTCTATTCCCAAGAAAGATGATCTAACAAAATGTAGAAATTATTTAACAATATCATTAATATCACACAAAAGTAAAAATTTTGCTAAAGGTCATTCAAAAGCAGCACATTAACAGGAAGCTGCCAGAAGTTCAAGGAAGATTCAGAAGAGGACGTAGAAGGAAGGCTGTCATTGCTGACGTCACATGGATCTTGACTGAAGGTACAGAATACTGAGAAGTTGTAAAACTGGCTTGACAGCAGTGAGCAACCCCATCTAACTTCATAATAAGGAAAGAGAATCAAGATTAACAGTCTAAGGCTGATTTCTATGAGGCAGGGGGTCAAACACGACTTTCTTGTCCACTGTCTTCACCAATTCTGACAGCACTTGTCCCTCCCATGGTACTCTCTACTTTTCTCCTGGGTTCAATAATTTATTGCAATGGCTGCACAGAATTCACAGACCATACTCACGATTATGGGTTTATTAGAAAAGTAACAAGTTATAATTGTCTCAGGACCATTCAAAGATAAAATTCTTCATTAGAACAGCCTCTTCCCGGATGGGCTCATAGGCATGACTCTTCCTCGCCCACTTCTTTGCCCAAAGGCACTCAGCCGTCACCCTTCATGGATCTGGAAGCTCACTGCACTGTATCTCCTGTAGGTCTCACTACTTTTCTGCCACCTTCATGATTACAGCTTGACCTCTGTCTCCTGAGTTCAGGAGCTTCTTAATGCAGGGACCCTGGGTCCAAAGACCGTGTTGGCTCCTGGCTGATTTTCTGTGGTAGTGGTGGCACCTTCTCCTTTCTACCTCTGGGGTGGCTCATTTCAAGTCCAGTAGGATGACAAAACTGGCCCGTCCCCTTGGTGGGCCACAATTACCCTGTCACATAGTCCTACCTAATCACTTAAGTGGAAGTTACAAGGCCATGGCTAGAAAGGCCTCACAAAAGCAACCCACCATACTGCAGAAGCTTGCAAAGGCATGCAAAGGCATTCAACTGTGTGGATTATTGCAAATTATGGGTAACACTGACAGGAATGGGAGTTCAGGGGCACTTACTGTGCTCATGAAGAATTGTATTCTTGATCTGAGTGCAGAACAAGAGGCAGTTGTTCAAACAGAACAAGGAATACTGCATGGTCTAAACCCAGGAAAGGTCTGTGTCTGGACAGTATACTTTCACCATAGCTAATCAGTATGCACACCTAGAAAATAATCTCCGAAGCTGGGATATATGAAGAAGAAGCTGGCATCAGGATGGAAGAAAACTCATTAACAACCTGCAATATGCAGCTGGCACATGTTCTTGCTGAAAGCAAAGAGAATTTAAAGCACTTACTGATGAAGATCAAAGACTACTGCTTTTAGTATGGATTGCACCTCAACGCAAAGAAAACAAAAATCCTCACAACTGGACTAATAAGCAACATTATGTTAAATGGTGAAAAGACTGAAATTGCGAAGGATTTCATTTTACACGGACACACGGTCAATGGCCGTATGAGCAGTGGTCAGGAAATCAAATAACATGTTGCAATGTGTAAATCTGCTACAAAAGACCTCTTTAAGATGTTGAAAAGCTAAGATGTCTCTTTGAGGACTCAGGCATGCCTGACCCAAACTATGATATTTTCAAAGGCCTCATATGCATGTGGTGATGTAATAGTTAAGTGCTATGTCTACTAACCGTGAGGTTGGCAGTTTGAATCTGCTAGGCACTCCTTGGGAGCTCTATGGAGCAGTTCTGTCCTATAGGGCTGCTATGAGTTGCCTGTGGATTTTTGTATGCATGTGAAAGCTGGCAAAGAATAAGGAAGACCTAAGAAGAATTAAGCATTGAAATTTTGGTGTTGGCAAAGAATATTGAATATACCATGGACTGCCAAAAGAATGAACAGATCTGTCTTGAAAGGAATAACACTTCTTAGAAGGGTACTTTGTCTCAAGTACTTTGGACATGTTATCAGGAGAGACCAGTGCCTAAGAAGGACATCATGTTTGCCAAGGTCATGTTTCAGTGAGAAAGAGGACAAGCTTCAAAAAGATGGATTGACACAGCAGCTGCAACAAAGGACTCAAGAATAATGATTACGAGGATGAGGGAGCATCAGGCAGCGTTACAAATGCACCTAATTAACACCAGCCTGGTCTGGAGGTCTTTGGGCAGTTGCAAATTGTTTGTTCTTGGATACTGATGCAAAGATTGGTGATTCCAACCCAGCCAGTGCCACAGCTTCAGAAGGCCTAGATATTGGCTTCTGTAGAGATTATAGCCAAGAAAACCCTGTGGAGCAGTTCTGCTCTGTAACACCTGGGGTCACCGTGAACTGGAGTCCGTTGACAGTAGCAGGTTTGGAAGCCTTATTACATTTTAATGACCCTCATATTCTCTACGTTTGCCTTAGTGTGGCTAATCAGGAAACGAAGGGAAGTCATGGCATGTTACAGAGTCCTCTTCAGGGGGTCCTGGGGTGTGAATTAATATTCAGGTCATAGTGTTCATTTACACAATATCTATCTTCAACGCCTGCTAATAGCCAGCGCTGTGTATGCTGGGAAAGGGAGCAGACAGGTTCCTTCACTCCCAAGTTTGTCACACACAGATAAGAAAAATAAAGGCACTGAGGCTTAGTCAGTCCTTTTCTAGAGCGTTCCAATAAGGACAGGAGAGGATGAATTTTCAGGGCTGGAAGTAACAAGGAGCTCCATTTGTGAAGAGCTGGTCATTAGCAGAAGGTGATTTTTCCAGCACTTCATTCAGATCTCTAAGACTTGACTGATTTTGGATCTGGGAAGCAAGTGCATCTTTATAGCAAATAGTACTTTACAAATAAAGAACGATTCTTTATGGTCAAAAGACAGTCTCTAGCCCAAACTTAGCACAAAATATTCACACAGTTTTAGACAGCGTATTTCATGTCTGAAGGTCAGCTTCCTCTGGTGTCAACGGAGATGGAGTCCTGACTGTAGCTACCTTGGAACTGTCATGGAACCAAATGAGGAAACACCCCTAAAGACATTTTGTCACCAGTAAAAGGCTAGTCATGTGACTGGAGTTACTCGTCCATCACCATACTTTTGTATGGAACCTTAAACTCCTCTGGTTTGTTATGAGAAAAAAGAAAATCTGGAGTGGAGTAGATGTAATAAGCTTGCATGAGTTTGTTTTTCTTAAAAGAAGATAATCTTTTGTATTACACTTAATGAAAATGAGAATTTCAAACTAGGCTTTATAATTTCTACTTGGGCTTAAAGGCAGCTTCATAAAGTAAGATCTGGATCCTTCATCAGCTGGCTCCAACCAGACTATGCAACTCAAAATACTCAGCCTTTAGCTTCAGAAGCTAGAAAAGTGAAAAAAATATCTAGCAGGTTTCAGTATTTCTTGACTTATTAGTTGGTACTATGCAGGATTTCAGTATTTTTCTTTGAAATACAACTTTAAAATTATGCAAAGCTCAACTCCTTAGGACTGCCACCAGCAACAACACAGGGAGGAGAGAGAGACAGGAAAGCCAATAGGGAGGCCACATTCTCCTTCCTTTCAAATCAGCAATGAAGGTCCTGAGTGAAGTTGCCAGTGAGATGAACTTGAACCTGCCAACCTGGGGGAAATCCCTGACAAATGAGTTGGGTGGTGAACAGTCTCCACCTGATGAGGAACATCCAGAGGGCTGGGAGAGGTGACCTATGAGCACCATCTGGGGCCTTTGGGGTTCTGCAAAGTGCTAATAAAGGTATAAAATTTTCTATTCCATAATCCCTACGCACAGGCAGAAGCTGAGAAATTAATCACATCAACTCCTGCTTGAGAGCAGTTACCTGAAAGTAGCTTGAGAATAATACCAACACATGCAAGTTTCCACATATTGTTAAACAGCAAATATGTAAATATTTTGCCTAGGATTCTATTTTTGCATTTTTTGCATTTTTCCTTTTCCTTTTCCTTATTTCCTGTCACATCCTGCAGAGCTAGAACTTCATTTATTATTGTTGTTGTCATAAATTGAGCAATTTTAGAAGTGAGACCAGTCTATCTTTGGAGCAGGCCTTCTGTATTTGGGGGGGAGCGGCAGGGAGACTCCTCAGTTATACAACACATAAAACATGTGCTCTTGTTTTTCTTGGAGAAAATTGTAAAGTTATCATAAATCCGGATATAGATGGTGCAGGCCAACTTATTAAGTTCTGTTTTTGTAACGTAAATGTAATGTAATGTAATGTAATATAACATGCCCACTATATTTATTGGAAACCCTGGTGGCATTGTGATTAAATGCTATAGCTGCTAACTGGAAGATTAGCATTTCAAACCCGCCAGACTTTCCTTGGAAACCTTATGAGGCAGTTCTACTCTGTCTATAGGGTCACTATAAGTCAGAATTTACTCAGTGGCAGAGGGTTTTGGGGTGGGGGGAAGCAATATATTTAACAAACACTACAGACTTTAGTATGGATTGCACCTCAACATAAAGATAACAAAAATTCTCACAACTGGACCAGCAAGCAACATCATGATAAACAGAGAGAAGACCGAAGTTGTCAAGAATTTCATTTTAGTTGGATCCATAATCAAAGCCCATGAAAGCAGTAGTCACGGAATCAGATGATGTATTGCACTGGATAGATCTGCTACAAAAGACCTTTTAAAAATATTTAAAACAAATACATCACTTTTATTGTTAGTGTTGTTATTTTAGCAATTTTAGAAGCGATGCCAGTCTACCAGGACTAAGACGCACCTAACCCAAGTCATGGTGTAAGTAAGTAAGCAAAGACTGGCCTGTGAAAAAGTAAGACTGAAGGAGAATGGACAATTTGAATGGTGGTGGTGGTAGTGAAGAATATTGAGTTTATATCACTGTCTTATTTATCTAGGGCCACTGTGACAGAAATGCCACAAGTGGGTGGTTTTAACAAACAGAAATTTATTTTCTCTTTTCTTACAATTTAATAGCCATACTAATCTTGTACAAGCAACTATGAAGAACCAGAACTAGGCCCACAGGGCTCCAAGTAACTGATGACAGTTATGACAGGGAAGAGTGACTGTCAGGAAGAAATGAGGGCTCAACATCATCTCTTCTGACCCCCAGTGAACCGTGTGTGCACCTGCCACATGGGCAACAAAGGGAGTCTGAGAGGAGACAGTGTCTGCTTTTCTGTGCTTATTATCAATGACGGTGGTGGCAAGCCCAATGTGGGTCCCTTTTGATTTTTTTGGCTTGATTTTTTTAGTCCTTAGAGAATATCCAAATGCCAGTACCACATCATCGCCACCCTGGGCATCATCGCAGCTCCCATTTACTGAGTGGGGCAGGACTTTAAGACTTGTACATCTAATCCTTATAGCGACTCTGTGAGTGAGGTACTGTTACCCTTGTTTTACAGACCAGGGGAAGGGGACACAGTAGGTTCATGTCATTTGCTCATCTCATCTGTAGGAGAGCCGAGCCTTCAAGTCCCCAGTAGTCTGACTCCACGGCTCAGAGGTCTCCCTGCTATGCTATGTTGCATCTGACCAAACACAGGTGACTTTTGCCTAGGATTCTATTTTTGCATTTTTCCTTTTCCTTTTCCTTATTTCCTGTCACATCCTGCAGAGCTAGAACTTCATTTATTATTGTTGTTGTCATAAATTGAGCAATTTTAGAAGTGAGACCAGTCTATCTTTGGAGCAGGCCTTCTGTATTTGGGGGGGAGCGGCAGGGAGACTCCTCAGTTATACAACACATAAAACATGTGCTCTTGTTTTTCTTGGAGAAAATTGTAAAGTTATCATAAATCCAGATATAGATGGTGCAGGCCAACTTATTAAGTTCTGTTTTTGTAATGTAAATGGAATGTAGTTTTAGGATGACTATGTCCTGACGATATTGGAGAATTTTTTGCTGTTTCTTAACATTGATAGGAGCTGCAGGGTTGGAACAGCACAGGCGGGGTTATTTGAGATGGGAGGACCCAGAATGTGAGGGCCTGGCTCACCCACTGAGTAGCAGCAAAGTTTCCCGTGAAGGAAATGGATGTCTCTGCTGTCACCATCAGGAATAAAAAAGCAGCAGGAGACCAGGACTGTGTGTCAGAGGGAAGCGTGGAAATTCTTGGTGGGTGCTGAGTTCCGGAGACAAGGCAGGGAGTTAGGGGAGGCGTGGCCCGTAAGTCCTAGAGTGCAGCCCCTGTCCCTGCTAACTGTACACGTGAACTCTCCTTGTGAGTTTAGTTAAACTCCAGGGCCTGTCCTTGACTGTGCTCTCAGCATTTAACAAACAGGCCAGTACTGGTGATGACAGCTGAATGGGGCAGCCAGTGCACTAGAAAAGCACATGACTGGGCAGGGAGGGCTGCTGGTGGTGACAGGGACATGCTGGCATGCCGCCAACCAAAAAATCAAACCCATCAAGTTGATTCCGACTTGCAGTGACCCTCTAGAACAGAGCAGAACTGCCTCACAGACTTTTTAAGGAAACGTGGTGAATGACCAAAAGGTCTGCGGTTCTAATCTGCCAAGCGCTTGCTGGGAACTGTGAGACAGTTCTACTCTGACCTTTAGGGTCACTATGTGTCAGAGTCGACTCGACGGCAGTAGGTTTAGTTTTGGTTTGTGGTGGATTAGCACTACCAGCCTTTCGGTTAGCAGCCGTTGCACTTAACCGCTAAACCACCAGGGTTTGCCTCCGAGAGTCTCAAAACTTCAGAGAGAAGTACCCGCTAAGAGAAGGGATACCCCATTTGAGAAAGAAGTTAGACTTCTATAGCTTGGAAAGTCAAGGACACTTAGCCCCAGGCAAAAAGGGGTCAGAGGCTAGGTCTGGACTGTGCTTGAAAAACAGCAGAAAACCCAGCTCACTGCATGGAAGCAGATGTGCTGCTTCATTTTCCTAACCAGGGGTTTCTCAGACAGACTTTTGAAAAGAAAGAAAATTCTTAGGAGTTTTCAGTATGAAGTCATATATTTTATAATATTATAGAAATGTATAAAAATACAAATCGAGGTATAAACTTCTCAACTGTATAGTTCTTATGTAAGCACACAGCCCAAACAACTGTCAAAGTAAATACAAATTACAAAAGCCCACTATTTAATTAATAATAGTGATTTAAATGTGGCTGATGGTGGCATGCCAGTAAAATTCAAGGTCCAAAGTGGGGTTTAATAAAAGAAAAGAGGTGGCCTGGGTCCAGTTCTAAACTTAACTCTGTTACTGAATTTGACCTTGGTAAACTCACGTAAAGAGTACTTACTGGACAAGATTACTATTTAAAAAAAAAAAAAAATTTCAAAGCTTTGCTTGCTAGCTTA
The DNA here is from genome assembly GCA_028571685.1 of Heterohyrax brucei. NCBI lineage: Eukaryota > Metazoa > Chordata > Mammalia > Hyracoidea > Procaviidae > Heterohyrax > Heterohyrax brucei. The sequence continues at coordinate 52,222,778 of CM053149.1, read as the reverse complement.
AGATCAGACCACAAATTTAATAATAATAATTAAGAAAAAAAATACTTCCAGCAAGCAATCCTCAAATGCCAATTTTTGATGACCTACCACTTGATAACCGTATAAAGCTATCTTACATACTCACAAATGAAATTACCTTTATGGCATTTTCAAAATCTGCATTTCATGGAAATCTAATACAACGACCGCATGAATCAGAAACAGAAAATTTTCCATTGTGTGCATTCCCTCCTCACTTAGTGCTGATGGGCTGTTTGCAAGCCGGAAGGAACAAAGGCAAGGTCAAGGTGATATGTCTTGCGTGGATACAGTGCTTGCGGCTCAGGACTGGCTCAGCTCACCTTTCCACGTGGGCCCATAAGAGTATAATTCACCCCTCAACCCTTTGTCTTCTACTGCAGTGGCCTCCTTCCTGCAGTTTTCTATGAGATCAATGCCTCCATTTGATGCAAACTTGAACAGAAAACAAGACAGCAAATGCAAGCACTGTGCAAATGGTTAAGGGCTCAGCTGCTAACCAAGAGGTTAGTGTTTTGAACTCACCCAGACGAACCTTGGGAAAAAGGCCTGGAAATCTGCATCTAAAAGATCACAGGCTTTGCATACCCTATGGGGCAGTTCTTCTCTGACACACGTGAGGTCACTGGGAGTTTGCATCAACTCAGTTTTTTTGTTGTTGTTGTTGTTATTTGGTGGTCATCTACATCCAAATGATTAAGTAAAGACTTTTTTTTTAAAGATTGTCCTCAAAACTGCCAGGCACTCCTTGGAAACTCTATGGGGCAGGTCTACTCTGACCTCTAGGGTGGTTATGAGTCAGATCCGACTCGGTGGCAGTGGGTTTGGATCATCAAAAGGCTAGCTGCCAAAATAAATTCCAGGCAGAATACAGAAATCCTCAGGAATACACAGATGAACTCTAGTTTTAGAACAAGAGGAAAATTACATTTCTCAAGTAGCTCCAACTTGAACAGAAGACAGGATCCTAGAAATTGTCACAAAACAGCTGCTCTGACTCTGTCTCCACCTCTTCTGGGGGAACTTCAGGCCCTCTCGCGGTCCTCAAGAAGTGTTTTGGGTGTCTCTGGATGTCTGCTTTGACCTCTAAGAGTTAGTTCTTAGGGCCCCATGTCATGTCAGACATTTTTCTCCTTTCAGTGGCAGTCCCTCTGGTCATTGCTGGGGAAGTAGTATCAGTTCTGTCCCCTTACGCCCATTAAAGCTACCACCCAGCTGTTGCCACTTAGCAAGAGCACACACTGCTCTCGTCTGTCACCCTTGCAATGTCAGTTTTGGAGCCCAGGGTCGGGAGCCAGCGGCTGAGCTGAGGGCACCCAGGTGGTGGGACATGAGGGGGCCCTGCAGTTGCTGCCGTCAGTGCGCCTGATGCCTTGGGTTCTTTATGTGCCATGGGACTTCATAAACAAACAGCTTCTCTAAGCCTTCCTAGACTCGGGCCAGAGGTGGAGGTAGTGGTGATTGCCGGCTGCTGCAGAATAGCCTGCGCACAACAGCTTCACACAACTGGGATCCACAGGGTTATCACTGATTGATTTTCAGAAACAGATCACCAGGCCTTTCTTCTTAGTCCTTCTGAGTCTGAGTGCTCTGCTAAAACCTGTTTCAACATCACAGCAGCGAGTAAGGCTCCACTGATGAGTGGGTGATAGCCGTGCTTGAGGTGTGTTGCCTGGGAAGTCCAGCTGGATTAAAGCTTTATTTCAAATTACTCCTTTTAACATATACCCCTAATGCCTTTAAACCAAAGTGGTACAACTTTCTTTACAGTTTTTTTTTTTTTTAAATCTGTTTTGAGTGTTTGTTTTTTTTTAATCTTCAGTTTTTCTTCTCTGGAGGTCCTTGCATTCTCACACGTAAACAGAGCTCTGGGATGCTGGTCCCTCCAACCTATTGATCTGTGCAAATATTCATGAATTCTCAGGTGACTCCCACTGAGGTTCGCATGTTGTTGTTATGTTGTTGGGTGCCGTCAACTCAGTTCCGACTGATAGAGACTCTATGAACAGCAGAGCGAAACACTGTCCTCCCACAATTGTTCTCATGCTTAAGCCCATTGTTGCAGCCACTGTGTCAATCCATCTCATTGAAGGTTTTCTCCTTTTTTGCTGATCCTCCACTCTACCAGGCATGATGCCCTTCCCCAGGGCCTGGTCTTTCCTGATAATATGTCCAAAGTATGTAACACAGAGTCTTGCCACCTTTGCTTCCAAGGAGCACTCTGGTTGTACTGCTTCCAGGACAAATCTGTTTGTTCTTTTTGTGGTCCATGGTACATTCAATGGTCTTGTCCAACACCACAATTCAAAGGTATCATCGGTTCTCCTTCTGTCTTCTTTGTTCATGGTCCAGCTTTTGCATGCATATGATGCAACCGAAAATACCACAGCTTGGGTCAGGTACATTTTAGCCTTGAAGAGGTCCTTTGCAGCAAATTTTCCCACAGGTTCACACAGGAATTTGCTATATGGTTGAAGAGAAGGATTGTGAGCTTCTGAGAACAGGGCCAAGTTTTAGTTTTCTTTAAACCCCCAAAGCCAAGCTGAACAAAACAAGCAAAATAAAAATACACCTGGCCCTCAAACCTCACGCAGAAGTGAAGATGCCCCCTTATCAGGTCGAAGGAAAGACCTGTGAGCTGTATGGCTATTTCTGCAATCCCATCCATGGAAGCAGCAGTCAAAAAATCAAAAGATGCATTGCACTGGGCAAATCTGCTGCAAAGTGTTAAAAATAAAGATGTTACCTTAAAGACCGAGGTGTGCCTGACTCAAGTCACGACGTTCTTGATCATCTCATACACATATGAAAGCTGAAGAAGAATTGACGCCTTTGAATTATGGTGTTGACAATTGAATGTATTATATTGAATGTATTATATACTTCCAAAGAATGAACAAATCCACCCTACAACCAGAATGACGTGGTTTACTGGGCCAGTTGTGAGGACTTTTGTTTTTCTTTGTGTTGAGGTACAATCCATACTGAAGGCTGTGGTATTTGATTTTCATCAGTGGGTGTTTCAAATCCTTTTCACTTTCAGCAAGCAAGGTAGTGTCATCTACATAACAAGTCTTCTTCCATTCCTAATCCCTTGCTCTCCTATAGTCCAGCTTCTCGCATTATTTGCTCAGCATACAGATTGAAAACGTATGGTGACATATGCTTCCCTGGTTTTAAACCATGCAGTGTCCACTTGTTCTGTTCACACGACTGCTTCTTGATCCATATATAGATTTCTCAGGAGCACAGTTAAGGGTTCTGGAATTCCCACTCTCTGCGAGTTATCCATAATTTGTTGTGATCCACACATTCAAATGCTTTTGCCTAGTCAGTGAAACATAGGTAAACATATTTCTGGTATTCTCTGCCTTTAGCCATGCTCAATCTGATATCAGCAATGATATCCCTGGTTCTACATCCTCTTCTAATTTATTGATTAGATAGTAGATAAGTATTAAATTAGGTAAAGGGAGGGACAGAACAGGAGAAGTCAACACAACTGGACTAAACCAAAAGCTAAGAAGTTTCTTAAACGTAAACCAAAATTTTGAAGGACAGAGTAGCAGGGGCAGGGATCTGATGACCGTGGTTTCAGGGGGTATCTAGGTCAATTGGCAGAACAAAGTTTATTAAGAAAATGTTCTGTATTCTACTTTGGTTAGTGGCATCTGGTATCTTAAAAGCTAGCAAGGGGGCATCTAAGTAGCATCAATTGCTCTCAACCTTCCTGGAGCAGACAAGAAGGAAAGATACCAAAGGCAGAAGGAAAACATGAGCCCAAGAGACAGAAAGGGCCACATACTCCAGAAACTACATCAGCATGAAGCCAGAAGAACTAGATTGTACCTAGCCCCCACCAATGTCTGCGCTGACAGGGAACACAACAAAGAGGAGAAAAGGGGGTGCATAATTTGAACCCTATGCAAAAGATTGGGCTGAATAGTCTGACAGACTGGAGGGTCTTTGGAAGACACGACTCTTGGACTTTCTGTGAGCTCAGAACAAAAACCATTCCTGAAGTCAGCTCTTCAGACAAAGATTGGATTGGACTATAAGCCATCTGATGTATATAAAATGATCTATGTGAAGAGCGTGCATCTAGGCCTAAGCTTCTGTTCAAAGGTGAGATGAGAAGGCAGGGAGGTGGAACACAGGAGCTCGTGGGACGGACACAGGAGATAGAGAGTGGAAAGGAGGAGTGTGCTGTGGCAACATGTAGAGAACACCTAGAGTTACGAAGCAACACGCATGTAACTTTTTGTGTACCACATTGACTTGGATTGTAAAGTTTCACTTAAAGCACCATAAAATATATATTTTTAAAGATTGCTTATTAGACAAACTCCTGAAAAATATCAACTTCAGTAGAAATGAGGAAATGCAAAAACACAACAGTGAAAATCTAATGTTTGTATATTAACCAAATTGTTACTAGTATTATTTAATGAATAGCTCAAATATAATCAGGCTGAGACATCCTTGAAAGTGTGTTTTTGTTGAAAGTTGTTATGGAAGGTAGTTTACCATTGTACATCAAGAGATTTTCAATATTCCTATCTTTTTACCCACGATACTGTTTCTAAAAATCTATCCATTATTAAACCCAATGTATGAGAAAATCAGTACTAAGGATTTAAATACAAATTATACAATTATTTACAAAAAGAAACCCTGGAAATGAGTTAAGTGTCCAACAATAGAGGACTGATTAAATAACATGACACTTTATTTGATAGTCTATTATGCGACTGTTAAAGAACAGATGTAAAGTTAGTCTTAATAGCTGCAAGATAATCTACTTAGGATATATATGATTATGTAAAATAGCGATTGGTGAAAAGTATTTGAATATTCTGATTGTAGTTATGAAAATGTACATTTATAGAGGAAAGGGCTAAAAAGAAGCATATTAAAACACTCCAGCTATGATAGAGTAGTGATAAGACTGAGGGTTATTTTTCCATCTGTTTAGCTTTCCAATTGTTACATTGTGATTAAATTACTTTGATAATTTAAAAAAAAAGTAAATTTACTCAGAGATATTAAATACCGGCTGTTTCACTTTTCAAGTGTCTATTTTATTCTTTTCTATATCTTCCTTGCCATGGAAGAAAATTGTGAGGAGGGACCAATTTTTTAACTGATCACAATATTCTTTCTGTGCATTTATTTTCAATTGTTTAATATACCTTAAAGCATTTATGTAACATATACGCATTGTGAAATGTTGTGAGCACCCATGAATGCAGCACCTAACTTACGAAGCAGAATACTGCCAACATTTTTGGAGCTCCCTGTGTGTGCCACCCCTTGCTCAGTGTTGTTTCACCACAGTATATGTTTCTTTAAACATGTTATTTAGCTTTGCTTATTTTTAAGCTTTAAAATACGGTATCAAATTTTAGATAGTCTTGTTTGACTCTCTGAATACCATGTTTAACATGGTGACAGTTCACTAATTTTCCTTGTTGTATAGAATTCCATTAAGTAAATATGCTATAATTAATTTATCCATTTTCCTGCCAATGGACATTTGGGTTTTTCTAGCTTTTTTATTAGCATGAAAAACACTGTAAGAACATGATTTTCATGTCTCCTGGTACACAAGGCAGAGTACACCAGGATATAATCTTGAGAAAAAATGTGTAGTGAATATGTATATGTGTTCAACTTTATAAGACAACACCAACTTGTCCTTTAATGAGTCATTTGATTTCATTTTTCTCCTCTCATAGCACGTCAACATACTTCTTTTTTTAGATATGTTTTAGCTGTTGCCTTAGAGATTGCAATGCACATTTATAACTCATCTCAGATCACTTCCGAGTAAAACTCTACCACTTCACGGTTAGTGCTGGTACCTTATGATAGAATATTGTCAAGTCACCTCTTCCATTTCTTATAACATTGCTATTGTTCATTTCAATTACCTATAAGCTATCATCACCTAGTACCCTACTGCTGTTATAATTTTGAACAGTTATCTATTAGACTAAGAACAAGAAAAATAAAATGTTTTACTCTTTTATTCATTTCTGTCTTAGAACAATCAAATACCTCTAAAGGTCACTTGTTGTATCTGCTTTGCAGAAAGCAAAGCCATTATGCTAATTTTAGGGTTACTATGAGTTAAAGGAATCCCAGGTGGTATAGTGGTTAAGTGCTACATCGGCTAACCCAAAGATCAGTAGTTCAAATCCGCAAGGTGCTCTTTGGAAACTCTATGGGGCAGTTCTACTCCGACCTCTATGGTCACTATGAGTCAGGATCGACTCTACAGCAGTAGTTCGGAAAAATGGAATCAAATGACTCATTAAAGGACAAGTTGACATTGTCTTATAAAGTTGGACATACATATACATATACATTTTTTGGTTTGATTTATGAGTGGGAATCGACTTGACAGCAATGTTGCTTTCTTTTTAATGAGAATGCTTAGAAGGTGTCATTTGGTAATCTCAGGTGAAAGTAACTAATAGAAGAAAACAACACATGCAGTAATAATCTCAAATAACAAAATATTCATTAAATAAAGTTATTCATACCCCTTTGTCATCCCTCCCTAATTTCCTCTTCATTACTCCCTTCTCCAAGCAATTTACTTCCTGTCACTATAGATTAGTTGGCATTTTCCAGAGGGTTTATTTTTATTTTTTTTAATTAAACAGAGTCACATAGTACGTACTCTGTTGTGCCTGGCTCGGCTCGATTATTTTGAGATTCATTCATGTTGTTGCCTGTATCAATGGTTCATTCTTTTTTGTTTTGCTGTTCAACTGTTGATGGGCATTTGGGTTGTTTCCAGTTGTTGGCTATGAAAAATAAGCTGTTATAAATATCTATGTACAAGTCATTGTCTAGAAATAGCTTTCTTTTCTCTTGAGTAAATATACCCAAAAGTAGAAAGGTTGCATCATGTGGTAAGTTTTTGTTTATAAGAGGCTGCCAAGCTGTTTCCCAAAATGATTTCACCATTTTACATTCCAAAGAGCATTGTATGAGAATTTCGGTTCTTCCATAAACTCACCAATACTTCATCTGAGCAATCTTTTCAATTTTAGCCACTCTCATAGATATAAAATAGCATCTCATTGTTCTGAGATAATAAATAGTACTATTCCGTATCTAAGGCCTTTTTGTACATTTGGCGTATGGTGTCCTTGGAACGTTCCTTCTCGCACGATATCCCGTCATCATTGGTATATTGTCAGGGTGTTGGTAAGTAGGCCTAATGTAAGTAGTGGGGGGGATTTAAAATGAAATCATATGATAAGGCCAGAAGTTATGGGCAGGGTGGATAGAGCTCCTATCAGGGGTCATGGGCTTGGGTTTACTCTGTGATATGCATGTGTTTGGTGGGTCATTAGGTATTGTCATGAAGGTACAGGCTAACTACAAGAGTAAACAGGTGGGCTTGAATTAGTGCTACTGCAGATTCTAGGACTGTTAGTAAGAACAGGATTATAAATGAGATTGTAGCTGCTGTTTGGCTAATGGACATGAGGGCTGGTGTAGTGCTTCCAATTACGTGAATTAGCAAATGTCCGGCTGTGATGTTGGCTGTTAGTCGTATTTCATTTTCTTAATGGCTAACAATGTTCAACATCTTTTCATGTGCTTATTTGTCACCATATATCCATTTTAGTGAAGAGTCTATTTAAATTGTTAATTCATACTTTTTATTTTTGCATTTATCTTTTTTTATTACTGAGTTATAAAAGTTCTTTATGTGTTCTGGATGCAAGTTCTTTATCGTGTTTTTCATTCACAAGCATTTTCTTCTGATTTGTGATGTCTTTTAATTATTTCATTACTTCAGTGTCTTTCAAGGAGCAGAAGTATTTTTGAAGGAGTTGAATGTGTTAATATATTGTTTTCTGAATTATGTTTTTGGCATCATAGCTAAGAAATTTTGGGGCAACTAGATAGGGGTTTATCAGTTTTATGGATCTTCTCAGAAACAGCTTTAACTTTCACTTGTTTTCTATATTGGTTTTCTGTTATACATTTAATTAATTTCCACTCTGCCATTATTTACTTATACTCATTTTGGATTCAATTTGCTGCTATTCTTCTAGATTTTTTAAAACAAAAGTCAAGGGTTATTGATGTAAAAGTTCTCTTATTTTAAATACAAGTGTTCAGTACTATAAAACATCCCTAAGTACTTTTTAGCAGCATCATATAAATTTTGATATGTTGTGCTACTATTTTCATTCAGTTCAAAAGTTTCTCGGTCCCCTGTTGATTTATCTTCTGACATGGGGGTTATTTAAAGTGTGTTACAAATTTCATTCTGTTATTAATTTCTAGCCTAATTCTGTTGTCATCCAAAACCATGCTTTGTATGACTCGAATCCTTTTAAGCTCACTGAGATTTGTTTTATGTTCCAGAATATTATATATCTTGGTAAATGTTGTAGGTGCACTTGAAAATAATGTGTATCCTATTGTTACAGGTGGAGTATCCTGTAAAGGCCAATTAGTTCAAATTGGTTGACAATGTTATTCATGTCTTCTATAATTTGTTGATTTTCTGTCTTCTTGTTCTATTAATAATTGCTAAAGTGATATTGACATACCTGATGATAAATGTGGATATTTCTATTTCTCCTTGTATTTCTGTAAGTTTTTACTTCACGTATACCAAGATTTCTTATTAGGAACATTTATTCATTTTCTACTGATGCATAATTAACTGTCACAAATTTAGTGGTTTAAAACAATACAAATTTGTTACCTTAAACTTTTATAAGACAAAAGTCTAGGAAAGGATTAACTGTGGTCTCTTCTTAGGCACTCACCATGCTTAAATCTAGTTATTGGCTGTGTTCTCATCTGGATGCTGAACTAGGGAGAGATCCACTTCTAACCTCCCAGATTTGGGGAAAAGTTTATTTCTTTATGGTTGTAGGACTCAAATCCCTACTTTATTACTGTCTATCAGCCAGGGCTCACTTTCAACTTGAAGAAGCAACTCTCAGGGTTTTTCACATCACCCATTGTATCTTCAAGCTAGCAATAGTCTATCAAATCCTCCTTGAGTTTCAAGCTTTTCATCTTCTCTTTAAATAGCTGGAGAAAATGATTTGCTTTTAAAGTGTTCATGTGATTAGATCAAGCCCAATAGTTGTCTTCTTATCTAAAGGTAAGCTGATTAGTAATCTTAATTTCAGCTGCAAGGTCTTTTTTGCCATGTAGTATAACATAGGAGTATCACCTGATGGCAGACATCATAGATGCTATCTTAGATTTTGCTTACTTCAGTTCATGAACATTTAGTCTATCATATCCTCTTAACGAATTGACCTCTTGATCATTTGAAATCTGCTTGGTTTGACATTAATTCAGTCATCTCTGCTTTATCCCCCTATTGTTAGTATGGCATATCTTTTCCTACAATTTATTTGTCACCTATTTATGTGTTTATGTTTAAAATATTTTTCTAATAGGCAATATATACTTGGGTCCTGTATTCTTATCCAATCTGAGAATCTCTGGCATCTACTTGTGGTATTCAGACCATTTACACTTAATGTGATTTACATTTAATGTGATTGTTGATACAACTGGGCAACCCTAGAAGTCAGGGTAGAACTGAACCCCAGAGTATTCAATTTATTTAAGATTTTATTTTCTCTGTCAGTTAGTTATACTTCTTTTATTTGTATTTTGGTCATTGCTTTATGGGTTATAGCACATGTATTTACCTTATGACAGCCTACTTTCAAGTAATATTTTGCTACTTCACCTGTAATATGAAAACCCTGGTGATGTAGCAATCAAGTTCTATGCCTACTAACCCAAAGTTCACAGTTCAAATCTACCAGGTGTTCCCTTGGAAACTCTATGAGGGAGTTATACCCTGTCCTGGAGGGTGAATATGAGTCAGAATCAACTGGTGGAAATGGGTTTGGTTTTTTGGTTTTCACATGTAATATAAGAACCTTATAGTAGTGTACTTCCATTACTCTCTTCTTAACATTTATACTGTTAACATTGCAATGCATTTTATTTCTACATATATCATAAACATCACACCACATTGATATCATTTTGCCTTCAATAGACAATTTTCTTTTACAGATTTAAATAATAAGAAAAAAATAATATCTATTTCTACATATAGTTATTGATTTTTGACCAGTATTTTCATCTGGTATTTGCTTTGAACTTGAAGGACTTCCTTTAATATTTCCTGTAGAAGCCAAGCACTCACCAAGAATTCTTTTGGCTTTTTTATGCCTTGAAACATCTTAATTAATTTTTGTATTAAAAAATATCTCTGCTGGGTATAGAATTATTTGTCACTAGTTTTGAACAACTTGATTATGATGAGTCTTGGTGTAATTTGATCTGTGTTTCTCGGTTTTGGGCTCTCTTGATCTGTGGATTTAGAATTTTCCTTCAATTTGGAGACATTTCAGCCATTTTATATAGAGATAAACAGAAATATATGTCATACATAAATGTATATAATATATACATATATATACAAATTTCAGCTGTTATACATACGCACACACACACATATGTATTTTTTCATCATCAAAAAGAACATTTCAAGATCTATCCTGAAGTACTATGCTATCAGTGATAGGATAATATCCATACACGCACAAGGAAAGCCAGTTAATACAACTACTATTCAAATTTACACACCAATCACTAAGGCCAAAGATGAGGAGGTTGAAGATTTTTATCAGCTCCTTCAGTCTGAAATTGATTGAACATGCAATCACAATGTGTTGATAATTACTGGTGACTGGAATGCAAACATTGGAAACAAAGAAAAAGGATTGGTAGTTGGAAAATATTACCTTGATGATAAAAATAATGCTGGAGATCACATGATAGAATTTTGCAAGAGTAACAACTTTTTCATTGCAAATACCTTTTTTAACCAACACAAGAAGCAACTGTACACATGGACCTCACCAGATAGCATACACAGGAACCAAACTGACTACCTCTATGGAAAAAGATGATGGAAAAGCTCCATATCAGCAGTCCAGACAAGACCAGGTACTGACTGTGGCACAGATCATCAATTGCTCACATGCAAGTCCACAAGAGCCAAAGTATGACCCTGAGTGTATCCCTCGTGAGTTTAAAGACTATCTCAAGAACAGATATGATGTGTTGATCACTAATGACTGAAGACCAGACAAATTGTGGGATGACATCAAAGACATCATCCACAAAGAGAGCAAGAAGTCATTAAAAGACCCAAGTAGATGAGAGAAGAGACTGAAACTTGCTCTTGAAAGTCAAGCAGTTAAAGCAAAAGGAAGAAATGGTAAAGTAAAAAACCTAAACAGAAGACTTCAAAGAGCAGCTCGAGAAGACCAAAGAAAGTATTGTGATAAGCTGTGCAAAGAGCTAGAAATGGAAAACTGGAAGGGAAGAACACATTTTGCATTTCTGAAGCTGAAAGTACTGGAGAAAAAATTCAAGCCTCCAGTTGCAATAGTGAAGGATTCTACAGGGAAACTATTAAATGACTCAGAGAGCATCAAAAGAAGATAGAATGAATACATAGAGTCCTTATACAAGAAAGAACTAACTGATGTTCAGCCATTTGAAGAGGTAACATACGATCACAAACCAATGGTACTGAAGTAAGAAGTCAGAGAAGCTCTGAAGGCATTGGTGAAAGACAAGGCTCCAAGACTTGATGGAATATCAACTGAGATATTTCAACAGACAGATGCAGCACTGGAAGTGCTCACTCGCTTATGCCAGGAAATTTGGAAGACAGCTACCTGGCAAACTGACTGGAAGAGACCCATATTTATGCCCATTCTAAAGAAAGGTGATCCAACTGAATGTAGAAATTACCAAACAAAATCGTTGATATCACACTCAAGTAGAATTCTGCTAAAGATCATTCAAAAGTGACTACAATATATTGACAAAGAACTGCCAGAAATTCAAGCAGGATTCAGAAGAGGACATGGAACCAGGGAGAGCATCACTGATGTCAGGTGGCTCTTGGCTGAAAGCAAAGAATACCAGCAAGATGTTTACTTGTGTTTCATCGAGTATGCAAAAGCATTCAACTGTGTGGCTCATATTAAACTATGTTGCTAACATTGTGCAAAATGGAAATTCCAGAACACCTGATTGTGCTCTTAAGGAATCTATATATGGATCAAGAGGCAATCATGTGAACAGAACAAGGGGACACTGCATGGTTTAAAGTCAGGAAAGGTGTGAGTCAGGATTGTATCCTTTCACCAAACCTTTTTAATCTGTATGCTGAGCAAATAATCTGAGAAGCTGGATTATACAAAGAAGAAAAAGGCATCAGCTTTGGACGATGACTCATTAACAACCTGCATTATGCAGACAACACCACCTTACTTGCTCGAAATGAAGATTTGAGATGTTTACTGATGAAGATCAAGGACCACAGCCTTCAGTATGAGTTGCACCTCAACATCAGGAAAACTAAAGTCCTCCCAACTGGATCAGTCAGCAACATTGCCATAAATAGAGAAAGGATTGAGGTTGTCAAGGATTTTGTTTTACTTGGGTCCACAATCAATGCCCTTGGAAGCAGCAGTCAAGAAATCAAAAGACACATTGCACTGGGCAAATCTGCTGCAAAGGACCTCTTCAAAGTATTCAAAAGTAAGGATGTCACCTTGAAGACTAAATCGTGCCTGACTCAAGCCATGGTATTTTCAATTGCATTATATGCATGCAAAAGCTGGGCAATGAACAAAGAAGACAGAAGAAGAATTCCTACCTTTGAATTGTGGTATTAGAGAAGAATGTCGAATATACCATGGAACACCAAAAAAACAAACAGATCTGTTCTGAAAGAAGTACAACCAGGGTGCTCCTTGGAAGCAAAGGTGGCAAGACGGCGTCTTACATATTTTGGACATGTTATCAGGAAAGATCAGTCCCTGGAGAAGGACAATATGCTTGGTAGAGTGGAGGGTCAGTGAAAAGGAAGACCCTCAACGAGATGGATTGACACAGTGGCCACAACAATGGGCTTAAGCATAAAAATGATTGTGGAAATGGTGCAAGACCAGGCAGTGTTTCATTCTGTTGTTCATGGGGTCGCTGTGAGTCAGAACCAACTCGATGGCACCTAACAACAACATATATATATTCTCTTTTCTTTTAAGAAACACTGGTCCTACACTTTATGGATGCACTTTAAATTTCTTTTTCTCTGGAATTTTTATTTTAGATCATTTCTATTACTATACCTTTAAGTTCACTAACAGTTTTTTCTGCAATAACTAATCTACAATTAATCCTATCCAGTGTATCTTTCATCTCAGACTTGTCATTCAAAGTGAGAGTTTTTTATATCTTCCATATTTGTATCTAACTTCTGGACATATGAAATACAACTATTATAAGTATTTTCCCATACCTGCTAATACTAATTTCTGTGTCAGTCTGAGGTAGTTTTGACTAACTGATTTTTCTTCTCAGTATAGTTTGTATTTTCTTTCTTCTGTGTATACCTGATAAATTTTGATTTGAAACCAATGTGATTTCATCATGGGTGCTGAATATTTTTATTAATATTCTTAGAATTTTTCCTGTGATGCAGCTAAATTTTTGAAAATAGTGTGATTGTTTCAGGTTTTGCTTTAAGGATTTGTTACACAGAACTACAGCAACGTTTAATCTAAAGATAATTATCGCTCACTATTGGGTTGCTATGAGACAGAATCGACTTGGCAGCAATGGGTTTTGTGTTCTCATGAAGTTAAGGGAGTCCTGGTTGCACAATGTTTAAGAACTAGAACACTAACTGCAAGGTCTTCAGTTTAGATCTACCTGCCACTCCTTGGAAACCCCATGGGGCAACTCTGCCCTGTTCCGTACAGTCAGTATGAGTCAGAATTGACTCAGTGGTAATGGATGTTGAGTTAAAAGCTTTGTGAGGACTCTAGCCAACGCTCTGTGAATTATCAAGCTTTCCAGTCTTACTGCTAGAAGCAGATAGTGTTCTGAGCCTGCATGAATGTGAGTACTGTTTCTTCTAATCCTTCCAAGAATTGTTCTTTCCTCACCTTCGTGTAGTTTCCTCACATGCACTGATAAATACTCTGATGGATATTCAAGAAGGACTCTCTGAAGATCACTGCACTTGTGTCTCTGTGCAACTCTCTATACTCCAGTATATTAACCTATGAACAACAGTTATCCTGGTCTCCCTAGATTCTTAACTCTGTGTCTTCAGCTCAGAGTGTTGGTTGAACTTCTCTTGGATTTCCTCTTCCTGTATTGTGACCTGGAAAATCTCTCAAGCCGGTGCAATACACAAGAAGTCTTACTGTATTTGTTTACTGTATCTCAGGTTCTTATCTTTTGGTATCTTGAGTATACATTTTATCAGATGTTTTTGTCATTATATAACCTACTCCCACTACCAATGAGTCAATCCCAACTCATTATGACCCTATAGGACATAGTAGCACTGCTCCATAAAGTTTCTAAGGGACACCTGATGGATTTGAACAGCCAGCACTTTGGTTAGAAGTTGTATCCCTTACCCACTAAACCATGAAGATCTCCATGTAAAACCCAAAAACCAAGCCCACTGCCATCGAGCCAATTTCGACTCATAATGACCCTATTGAAGAGGGTAGAACTGCCCCATACAGTTTCCAAGGAGTGCCTGGTGGATTCGAACTACCAACCTTTTGTTTAGTAGACACCACGCCACCACACTTTCCACTTTCCATGTGGGAGGGTAATTTTGGCTTCTATTGCCCCATGGTGGCCAGAGGCAGATAATTCCTAAAGTGATTTTGGCTGCAGTTAAACCCATTTACACTCCCAATTGCACTGTATAGGATTTGCTATTGCTTTACTTTCTTACCAACTCATGGTTATTTTCAGAGGTTCTGAAGTTTTAAGATTAAATTAACTCACAAGAGGGAGTTAATGTGATTTTCTTCTGAAATCAATCTAGAATTTCAAAGAGAGAGAACAATGCTTAATCTAAAGGAAAGACTATCCACATGGAATTTCAGGCAGTAGGATATTGAATCTAAGGATATGCCAAAACCAGGAGACTTTGACCCAGTACCATTTGGCATTAGCTTTATTTATTTACTTTAAGCAAAGCAAAGTTATTAACACATTAAAACTGAAAGTCCTGTGAAATGCAGGCAAAGTTTAATGCCTAGTACAAATCACAGAATGTTACATGCACTGGATCCTAGAAATGAAGACTACGCTAGAAATTCTTGATCAAAATTTTCTACTTAAAGGCCAGAGAAAGACACAAAAATAAAGTGTACACCCATACACTGGGTCAGAAGAGAAGCAGCAGTTAGCCACTTTGAAAAAGCCCCTTCCCTCTTTGGGGTCTGTGTTACTACTCTCACAAGCACTTGTAATTATGTCTTTGCAAATGGTCATAGTCTCCGGAAAAATAAAACCTTCATGCAGCTATCAAGGAAGGAATCTAATTATCTTGAAAGCATTGTGTTCTCTGGGTAACTTCTTGGCAAACAGGGTCCTCATTTTATTTTAAAAATAGTTGTTTGGTAGTCCTCATAATAGACTGTTCTGTACTATCGCTCCCACCATGATTTGGAGAAAAAGGCAGTAGAACTCTGTAATGTCTATTCTATACCTGGTCCTTATCAAGCTGCACATGCCCAGTAATATGTGTCAGCATTTGATTTAAAAAAAAGAAGAAGAAGAAAAAGAAGAAGCCAAGGTTTGGTACAGAGTATACTCATCAAACTTTTAACTGTATCTATAGTCCTCACTTCATTTAATTTCAGTATTTCTACCCCCATGATCCTCTGTCTGAACCAACATTTGTTTTGTGGTTGCTGGTGGATGTGTGAAACAATCCAAAATGTGCATTCCACAGTTCTTTACAACAGACCAAAATAGCATTCTTTCTCATTCTAGTACACTCCAATGTTGGCATTCAATCTGGCCAACTAGCAAAAAGCTAACAGAAAGTAGTTAAATTCCTTAGCACCAGAATATCCTCTTTATAGTTAGAAAATTGCTTCCTCTAAAGAAGAAACAAAGCTGCCTTGTGCTATCTTTCTCTTCATCTAACTCAAAGGGTGTACTTCAGAAGAAGCAGGAGACAAGGGTAATCACAGCTTTCAATTTGGGAAAAAAAAAAAATGGCCTTACTTCCCTGTGAATGTGAGTTCCAAGAGCTCACCAATGAAAAAAAGTAAGTAAATCAAAGAACTTTATTTTGGAGGCTGTAAAACTCAAATTGCCAACAAGCCATCCACATAATAAGCTATATTTTGCAGTTTCTCAGATATTTTTTAAGAATAGTAATTTATACCTTTTATGTGCTCCTCAAGAAACATTTGTAACAGAAAGAAGTAGTTTGAATTTGGCCGGGAATATCAGAATTTTGTCTCCCACTCACTACTGATTAGAGATGAGGAGCAAAAGAGAGGGCCCAGGGGGATAGTTCAGACAACTGTTAGGTTCTATACTACATCAAGCTGGTCTCTGAAAAATCTTCCACAAATCCAAAAACAGGAAAGATCTTAAGTACAGAAATCATCTAATAATGATTTTTCCTTTCTTCATGAGATTCTGGCACTTTCCAGACTTGGCCACGCAGTCCTCAATTAGAATGAAGCCTCTCAGAATCTAATAGAAATACTTTTGTTGTCAACTGGATTTGAAGCCCGCCTCCCAACAGCTGGAAGGAAACTTCAGGACCACCTTCAACCTCCCCTGTCTTCCTTCCACACTCAGTCAACCAACAATTCTTGCTGGGCAATGGCTCTTGCTCATTTCCACTGTGACAGGCATTCTTCAGGCCCATCCTCATTTACGTGAATTCAGGCCCCAAGTAGGTCTCCCTGCTCCCTGCTTCTCTTCACTCCCAACTCCACAGTACCGCCAGACCGACCTTTTAGAAACGTGAGCAGCACTGGAGCACTTCCGAGCTTACTCGTCTTCCCCATTGCCTGGAAGTCCGCTTTCAGTGACCTTATATAGGGAGCTCCAGGGCTCTAGCAGGCTGAGCCCAGGGCTCGTCCCCTCTCCCCTTAAAGGGGCTGCTCCTTACTAATGTTGTGTAGTTTTGGGAACTCAGGTAAAAGATTTCATTGACGAAGAAGCACACTGCTTATAAATCATAATATCATCAACTCCCCTCCCCTGCCCCCTACCCATGGGGGGTAGGGAAGAAACCTTCCTGGCTGCAGGAAAAGGCCTTAATCCCATATTATGGTATCATAGCATAGAAGTCCTTTCACAAACATCCCCAGTCTATTCAGGAATTTCATCTCTGGTCATTTCTCCTGGTAACCTCTAGTCTAAGCCCTCCAAATTCTTTGATGAGCCTCTGATACACTAGGGTTCTGACATTTGCTTAACTACCTTTCTAACACTTTCAACCATAAAGAAATCCTACCCAATCTTTATGACACAGCTTATTTGTTACTTCTTCAAGAAATTGTTCTCAATTTTCCCAGTTAATTATTCCCCTCTTTTTGCCCCCATTGTAGCGGTGGTTCAGTGGTAGAATTCTTGCCTTCCATGTGTGTTTTAGACTGGGTTCTCTGGAGAAGAAAAACCAGTGAGAGATTTATCTTAAGGAAACGACTCACAGCTGTAGGGGTAAGTCAGTTACAAGCCAGTGCGTTGACATCAGGCTGAAGGTTTCTCCTGACTCATGTAGCTAGAGGGGCTGATGAGTCTCAAGATTGACAGATAAGCTGCTAGTTCAAGTCTCACAGACTGGACGTCAGATGATGATGAGCCAGATGCAGGATCCAGAGTGATAACTATGCTAGAACATCTGTTTATACACTACAGGCAGGCCATAACCACCAAGGAAAGTGCATTACAAGTGATTGGTTGCAAATAGCAGATTTCATCATGGAGTAAATTATATTAGTACATAATCACCAAACTGTATCGATACTTAATTGCCAAACTGCAATTTTGTATTCATAACTATGAATCTGTTGAGAATTGTGGCCCAATCAAGTTGTGGGAGGCCAGATTTCAATTCCCAGCCAATACTCCTCATGCACAGCTGGCAGCCATCTGTCAGTGGAGGCTTGCATGTTGCTATGATTCCTGTTATGGATTGAATTACGTCTGCAAAGATATGTGTCAACTTGGCTAGGTCAAGATTCCTAGGATTGTGTAGTTGTCCACTATTTTGTAATATGATGTGATTATCCTGTGTGCTGTAAATCCTAGTTTTTATGAGGTTAATGATTAAAAACACTCATGTTAATGATGTAGGACTCAATCTGCAAGATTAGATTGTATCTTGAGTTAATCCCTTTTACAATATAAACGTGAGTAGAGAGACAGAGAGACCTCATTACCATGAAGCAAGAAGAGACAGGATCACATGCATCCTTTGGACTCCAGGTACCTGTACTGGAAGATCCTAGGCCAGAGGAAGATCGACGACAAGGATCTTTCAGAATCAGGGCTCTGGATTTAAACATCTAGCCTCCTAATCTATGAAAGAATAAACTTCTGTTTGTTCAAGCCATCCACTTCTGCTATTTCTGTTATAGCAGCACTAGGTAAGTAAGACAAGACTGAACACGTTTCAGTGGAGCTTCCAGGCAAGGAAAGACTAGGAAGAAAGGCTTGTTAATTTACTTATAAAAATCAGTCAGTGAAAATTCTACTGATAACAATGGTCCAGTTCACAACCTATTATATGAATGGCACAGAACCAGGCATCATTTCATTCTGTTGCACATGGCATTGTCTTGAATATGTCTTGAGTACAGCTAACAACATCAGCACTACCCCCATGCTTTCATAACTCTGTTTTTGTCATAGCACTGTTCTATACTGCGCCCTCATTTTATCTAGCTTTCTTCCAGGGACTATGTCTTTCTTATCCCTGTATCCTTGGCACTGAGTACAGCTTTCTGGGCATGTGATAAGAAACTGAAGCCAAACCCATTGCTATTGAGTCAACTGAGACTCATAGTGACCTTATAGGACAGAGTAGAACTGCCCCATAGGTTTTGCAAAGAGTGGCTTGTGGATCTGAACTGTCAACATTTTCGGTTAATAGTTGAGCTCTTTACCACTGCTAAATTGAGTTTAATGGAAGTAACAAGGATCACTTAAAATGTACACACTCATCAAATCAAATTGTTAATCACTTGAGAAAAATCTACTGTATCAGGTAAAATAAATAACCTAACATTTTGTTAGTGTCAATAATTTCATTACAAATGCTATTTTTCAAAAGTAAGTCAAAAGTAAACTTCATGACACTGGTTCGAGGGATCACCAGGATCATAGCAATTAGTGACATTTGAACATAGTGGTAGTATTTTATCAAATATAGATTGAAGCATAGTATTCCCAAGACTAAACTGAAGAACCAGGTTAGGAAGAAGTCACTCTGTACTCGCTTTTTGTTTTCAAATTACTTTCGTGGTGAATGCAGCCTGTTTTCCATGGCTCAGGAAACTACAGGCTGGCTTGAGTTTCCTGCCTCCTTCTTTGGTAAGACTGCACCAATTGTTTTCAAGAGACGTGTTCTTAGTCAAAGTGAAAGGAATACCTGATCCAAGTCATTTTACATGCACCAAATGTCAAGTACCAAACAAAAGCAGCTCAGCTTTTCAAAGATTTCATATCCTAACTCTAGCCATTTGAGTAAGGGTTCCATTCCCAGGAATGGCCAAGTTAAATAGTCAAAATTAGGGCTAAATTGGTCTCCACATCTAGTGTTTATAAATCTTTATGAAGAAATTGTGGGTCAAAAATAAATCAATTAAAATTGTGTATTATTGATTCACGTCCAACGGATGAGTGCTTTAGAGGAGAAACATGTGGTACATTGTTGCTATGAAGACAAAATGTCTCTTCCCAGTGTAGATCCAGTTTTGCTTTGATTACAGAGGTAGCCAATAACCCACTGCTGTCAAGTCCGACTCATGGCAACCCTAGAGATCAGAGTATAACTGCCCCCTAGAGTTTACAAGGAGAACCTGGCAGATTTGAACTGAAAATTCTGTAACTCTAGAGGATTGAACTCAAGAGCTCCCCTACTGGAAATCCTTTCATCTAAGTGAAGAGGAGAGTAACAGGCTTCACACAGATGGCTTGAGAACCTTCAGGGCCCTGATGGCTTTTAAGGAGGAACATATAGGAGATGAACAGCCTGTTTGATCAGTAGATGCTTGTCTCAGGCACAAAGACACAGAACTGTAATGAATGAGAACTGCATTGCAGGTCTGACAGATTGGTGGAATTTCTGGCCCTAAGTCTAGGTAGTTTATAGCTGCTAAGTTCTAGTAAGTGGGAGGGAGTTGTACTGTGTAAGGGATTAATTTATAAGCAGCTACATATAAGTAGTTAGATTGGTCTCCCTTACCTGAGACACCTCTAGGCAACAGCAGAACTCGCCACTGCACAATGTCATTGGGCATCATGCACACACAGTACCATGTCAGTAGGGACCCTGGAGTTGGGCAATGCAGAGCACCTGCTCACAACCTAGTCTATACTAAGCTATCCTGCCCCCTTGGCTGAGGTTGATTGGATCATGTATGAACTCTTGACCTTACTGAATTAATCACATCAATCAGATTCTGCTTTCAGGAATTTAGAATTAGAATAAAAATACAACTGTCATTTAATCCAGGCTGTTTCCTTATATGAAATAAGGTACACTCCAGTACTCTGGGACAGAATATGTATATGTGTTGGGATGAGTAGTTGAGAAGGGGTGTAGGGTGTCTACCTTAAGCTGCACATTCTGTGGAGGGAAAAGAATGAAGCTACTTCTCAAGAGCAGTAGCAGCAAGAGCTAGGGAGGGCCCTGTCTGGATTCCTGACAACATTTCTGTTCCTGGCCACAAGTGCCTCCTGAAGTGTAGCTGCATTTTTGTTCTTGGGCTCCATAAGGCACCCTGATAGTCTTAAAACAAAAAGATTCCTAGTTAGATACTAAATTACTAGTATCTAATTATTGATGGTAAAATTGACCTTTGTTTCTAGGAGAATCTCTCCTCCTTTACTGCCAGGGTCAGGGAGAACTGTGTATAAACTAAGCATTGTATATATTTATATACTATCAAATAAATCTTTTAAAATTTTATTGTGAATATATACATAAACCCCAAACTGCCATTTTCACCATTTTTAAGCGTTCAATTCAGTGACATTCATTACTTTATGTTGTGCAATCATCGCTCCATTACCTGTTTTCAAAAGTTTTCATCACCCTAAGCAGAGACTCTTGAGCAACAACTGAAGTAACAACTCTTCATTCCTTTCTTCTCTCAGGCCCTTGTAACCACTAATAAAGTTTTTCTCTATGCCTTTGGCTATTCGAGACATTTCGCATTTTAAGTGAGGTCATACAATATTTGGTGTTTTGTGTCTTACTTCACTTACCATAATATTCTTAAGGCTCATCTATGTCAGAGCACATATCAAAATTTTATTTTTTATGGGTAAATAATGTTCCATTGTATGGATATACCCCATTTTGTTTATTCATCCATCTGTTGATGGACATTGAGTTGTTTCTTCAAACCTTTTTGTTTTTAAATGAAGGTTTACAGAATGAACTAGCTTCTCATTAAATAATTAGTACATGCTTTTTTTGTGTGTGATACTGATTACCAACCCCATGACATGTCAACACTTGCCCCTCGAGTGGGTTCCCCACTAGCAATGTTCCTGTCTCTTCTTGCCTTCTAATCTGGGGTAGTGGGCTCTTTTAGTCTCATTTTCGCTTCATGGGCCTATCTAATCTTTGACTGAAAGGTGAACTTCAGGAGTGACTCCATTACTAAGCTAAAAGGTTGTCCAGGGGCTATACTCTCAAAGTTTCTCCAGTTTATGTCAGACCAGTAAGTCTGGCCCTTTTTTTGTGAGTTAGATTTTTGCTTTACATTGTTCTCCAGCTATGTCTTCAAATAATTCTTAAGGACCTTCAAGGGCAGCCAAATTAACCATATTACCCTGCCTAGAAGTTAACTTTTCATCTTATGGTCCAGAAACCAGATGTCATTGTGTTGAATTTGACTCACTGCAGCTCCATGTGTTTGAGAGTAGAAAGGAGCTCTAGACAGTTTTCAACGGCTGTGATCTTTCAAAAGTAGATTGTCAGGCTTTTCTTCCAAGGCATCACCAGTTAAGTTCAAACCATAAATCTCGTGGTTAATAGTTGAGCACTTAATCACGTGCACTACTATGGTAAAATTCTTTAAATTCAACCTATGTCCTACTTGCTGCAATTTTGGCTTCCTTACTGATTCTCATCTAAGTGTATTTGGAGAATAAATGAAAACCAACCAATCTCTGAATAATAACTGTAAATACTAGACATAGAAATAGGCAGAAATTTTGAGCTTACTTAGTTCAACCCTCCAATTTGACAAATGAGGAGTCTGAAGACCACAGAGGCTTAAGTGATTTTCCCAAGGTCACATATCTCATTGTGGCCGATCAGGGACTAGAATCCAGATTGCAAACCACCATAATACCAACTTTCATTCAAGAGAAAGGGGAAACTCAAAGCCAGTCATTTTTCTGGTTGTTAATTTTAACTTCCCAGTTATATGAGCTGGATAGTTGCTAACTCTGGGACACAACAGTTTTACGAGTAAAATTTATGGGCAAATAATTAGTTCCCCTGTTTGGTTACTAACTCAATTTTTTTTAAAAAAATATTGCTGTAGAGTTGATTCTGACTCACAGTAACCCTATAAAATAGAGTAGAACTGTCCACAGAGTTTCCAAGGGGCTCCTGGTGAATTCAAACTGCTTACCTTCTGGTTAGCAGCCGTAACTCCTAACCACTACACTACCAGAATTTCCATGAACTCGATAGCATGGAGTAAAATAATTAGACTTTTAAGATAATCTTGACAATTTTGTCCCGGTCAAAGTAAAAAAGGAACCTTCTGAATTTAGAGTTTATGGATTTCATTAAAAGGATATGGAGTCAAGATGTTGGTCGAATTTCAGAAAAATGTATGCCACGAGAAGTTAAAATTGTTCTAAATCCAAAAAGAAAGATGGAAGGAAAAAACCTGTACGTTTAACCATTTGTTAATAGTGTAATTGTGAGTCACCACCAAGTCAATCTTCTGTGTGAGTTCCAGAGGGAAATGGTCCTTATAATTAAGGTTTAATATAAGTTTCAGACACAGTATAGAAACACGTGTGAGACAGCCTATTCCTAATCTTTGCATTATTCAAAGCAAAAGCCATCACCAACCTTCCTCACTCCTGTATACACGCATGCGCGTGCATGGGTACACACACGCGCGCGCACGGACACAGGCCCGGCCAAGTCTCTCTTGGGTCTCAGTTTAATCATCACCATCGCGGAGGAGCTTTCCCAGGACCTTCAAGCCTGGTCTTAGAACTCCTCAGAGATTTGCTTGTAATTCTCTGCACTAGCCCTAGTCTTAACTGCACATACATACATACATACATACATATCCACAAAATCTCAGTGAAATACAACAGTGAGTGTTTATTTCTCACTTGTCTACCTGCATGTTGGCTGCGTGACTGTTGCTCCGCAGTTCCATTCTGAGTTCCAGGCAGTGGGTGCAGCGGCTAACTTGAGAGTGTTTTTCCTAAGGTGACGTATAAGCTCGAGGACTCAAGCCCAACAGCTCATTTCAAGCATATGCTTGTGTCATGGTCACTAAAAATTCCGTTTGTCAAAGCAACCACAGGCTCAAGCCCGGAAGCAAGGGCCAGGGGAAAATACAGATAGATAGACAGATAGATACAGAGATAGAGATGCAGATGTAAATATAGATGGTATAGATACAGATACAGATACAGATATAACCACCAACCACGAGCCAAGGCAAAGGGTGGATGTGTACTACTGACATTAAAGGAGAGTGAAGAGTTGGAACCAATAATTCAATCAGCCTTACCCATGAATAGCACCTCTCATGGTGTGTTGTTAATGTCTATGTGAAGTCTCTTCCTAGTCTGTTACCTCCTTAAAGGAAAGGATTTTGGTTTGGTTTTGGTTTTTTTTTTTTTCCTTTTGGTTACACTTTAAGTGAAAGCTTTTGTCAAGGATTGAATTGTGTGTAGCAATTTGGCTGGGCCTAATTCCTGGTATTGTGTGATGTTCTTAGATGTTGTATGTTGTAAATCCAGCCTCTATGATGTTAATGAGGGAGGACTGGATTGTAGTTCTGTTGATAGGGCAGGACTTAATGGGTAAGACTGTACTGTGCCTTGAGGCAATCTCTTGGGATATAAAAGATAAGGAGGCAATCAGAGAGTTGGGGACTTCAAAGCACCAAGGAAGCAATGCCTGGAGGGAGAGCACATCCTTTGGAAAGAACCAGGGCACCTGCGCCCAAGAAGCTCCCAGTCCAGGGGAAGACTGACAACAAGGATCTTCCTCCAGAGCCCGCAAAGAAAGCCTTCCTCTGGAGACGATACCCTGAATTTGGACTTGTAGCCTACTGGAGTGTGACAAAATAAATTTTCTTTCTAAAACTATCTACTTGTGGTATTTCGGTTATACCAGCACTAGATGACTAGGAAAGAACTTGATATTGGGTGCGGGTGCTGCTCTAATAGATACCTAAAATGTGGAAGTGGTTTTGAAACTGAATGGGTAGAAGACTCAGAAGGAAATGAGGATAACTGTTAACACCAGAGAAGGCACAGATGGTGAGAAGCAAAAGAAGTGAACCAGCAGCACAGAACCGGACCAATGCAAGACAGTACTAGAGCTGACCTATGGAGCCAGATAGCTCAGTGTCTGTGCATAAGAGACCTTCTAGTTGAGTGCGGTGCCTCTGCGCACTTAACAGTGGAGCAATAAAGCTCTGGAGCACTTGCCCGTACAGGGAAGATGAGGTCCTGAGGCTCAGCTCAAGAAGCCACAGGAAGCAGAAACTGAAGAGACAAGAAGCATGAGAAGCTGAGCTACCTCAGTCTCAAAAAGTATGGCCATGACCTCAGGGATTTCGAAGGGTGGAGCCAGGATCTCTGATGCTTCTAAGGGTAGAGTTGACACTCAGATGGACTAGGAAAATAGTATGCCTAAAGCTGAGGGGGCAGAGTTGTTGTCCCAGTGGGCCTGGGAGGCACAGTTGTAGCACACAGCCAAAGGGCTTCCACTTGGAATCTGGAGAATGTGGCTCATACCTGTAGTCTGGAAGGCAGGACCATTGTATAAAATGTGTCAGAGGATGGAAGATTATTTTCCAGACTTGAGGGCTAATCTAATGTATTCTGTTAATTTGTTTGGCACCTGTTCTGCCTTCTTTCCCTGAAATTTCTCTTGTTTGTAATGGAAATGTCTACCTTGTGCCTGCCTATTTTGCCATTGTATTTTGGAAGAGGATAACTTGTCTTCTAGATTTCACAGCTGAAGAGGAATTTCTGTGTTTCGGACTTGGACTTAAGACTTTTGCTATGATGAGGTGAATACATTTGCTTGTTACAAGAATGTGACTGGTGGGCATCAAAATTTAGAATGTTATAGATTGAACTGTGTTCCAAAAAATATGTGTAGCAATTTGGCTGGGCCACGATTCCTGGTATTGTGTGATGTTCCTACATGTTGTAAGTCCTGCCTCTATGATGTTAATGAGGGGTGACAGATAGTGGTTGCATTGGTATGGCAGGACTCAATGCGTAAGACTGTATTGTGCATTGAGGCAATCTCTTGGGATATAAAAAAAGGGAAACAAGTGGACAGTTGGGGACTTCATACCACCAAGACTCAGTGCTGGGAGTAGATCGTGTCCTTTGGAAAGGACCTGGGACCCCTGTGCCTCAGAATCTTCCAGTCCAGGGGAAGACTGACAACAAGGTTGTTTCTCCAGAGCCAACAGAAAAAGCCTTCTGTAGCTGATGCCCTGAATTTGAATTTGGCTAAGTCATTGGACTGTGACTGAGTGAAATTTCTTCATGAAGCCATCCACTTGTGGTATTTCTATTATAGCAGCACTAGATGATTAAAACAGTTTACAATTCAAGTCAGAAACTCATACACATGGTGTTAAGTGGCCCTAGTCACTCTCCCTACAATGTGACAGCTCACACCTCCTCTCCACACTGTATTTCCTGTGTCCATTCAGCCACCTCCTGTCCCTTTCTGCCTCACCACACTTGTAACAGAGGATCAGGACTGTGGGGAACCTGTTCCTGCCAGGTCAGGTCTGGCATCTCCTCACTGTTTCAGAACTGTCTCTCCCTTCCCCTGCCTCTCAATCCTACTCCTCAAGTTTGTCTTTGATGTTTAGGGCTGCTGGATTGTCATATATAATCAATTCACACATTTCTTTCAGGTCTTTGTTATAAGAGCACCCACAGGAAGTATCTAACTGCCCTGACATCTTGGCTTCAGCTCTGTGACTGTGATTTTTCTTCTTTATGTTTACAATCTGCTGATAACTTCTTGACATATGTTAGGCACATTTGAATTAATGAATGAATAGGTAAATGAGTGAATGGAGACAGGTGTATCCTATCAGGGCCTGGTCCTTAATAATGTTCTGCCTGCCTGTGTATTTACTGAATGTTCTCACCATGGTCACCAAAATGGGGCAAAATTAGACCTAGTTCCTGCTGGGGCAAGAATCACTGAGAAGGGACCTGTATCCTATGTCAGGTGACCAACTTTGGCCCAAGACCTTTATTGCCTTTGATTGTTGCTATTGTTATTAGGTGTCATCGAGTTGATTACGACTCATAGTGATCCTGTGTACAACAGAAGAAACACTTTCCAGTCCTGTGCCATCCTCACAACTGTTATTATGCTTAAACACACAGAAGACCTTATTGCCACAATTAACCAACTAGACCTCTTCAACGTATACAGAACTTTCTATCCATCAGCAGTCAACTATACCTTCTCCAGTGCACATGGAACATTCTCCAGAATAGACCATATGCTAGGTCATAAAGCAATTCTCAACAAAATCCATACCACTGAATTAATGCAAAGCATCTTCTCAGATTATAAAGCCATAAAAGTCAAAATCAATAGCAGAAAAAACACAGCTGCTACTATGCTTCAGCCATGATGTCATGTGTCATGCATCTCATAAAGGGTTTCCTTCTTTTCTGATAACTGTCTACTTTACCATGATGTCTTTCTCCAGGGACTGATCCCTTCTGATAAGATGGCCAAAGTATGTGCGACAGTCTGGCCATCCTCATATCTAAGGAATTGCTATTGACTACCTCTTCTGAAGAATTCTCCTTATGAATAACCTGGTTGGATCTTGAGATCTCACAGGATCCTAGGCTCAAGGGGTGAGAATCTAGAATGCATTTTTTAAAAGCATTTCAGAATTCAATATGATGCTCAGTGATTTGGTTTAGAGCAAACACAGGAAACAGAACACATTTTTCACATTTCTAAGCAAATACTTCACTAATTACTGACACATGTAAATTCATTGACTAAATTTAGACATGTTATTAAACATCTAGTTCTTTTTTGATGCCAAACTTAGAGGCCAAATCAGATGCCGAAAGGGGCACAGTATTGGGTTATTTCTGTGTATTTCTTTGCTTCCTTTGCTTCAGGTTCTCTCCTGAAAGGAATCCGTGGGCTCAGAGGTCTCAATGATCCAGCTGTGGACCTTGAAGTTGCAAGGTGAGTTAAAGACATGCTGAATTTAACACAGCTGATCAAAACTGCTGCTTCTCTAGGCAAGGAAATGCATGGTGACGATTCTTTCTCATATAATGGGAAGTGAGGGCACAGTAAGACACCATCCTTGCAGCTCTTACCAAACAGTGATGGATCAGCAGACCCAAGTCAATGTTGGTTTCCCATGAAGTTAGGTTTTATGTACTTTTGTGATCTGTATAAAATAACGTACAATTTTGTGCCAAATGTCACAGGCTCAGGTGCCAGCTTTACACATGCAAAACAGATGAGTTGTCTGAAAAGTTTGGTATTTATTGTTACTTTGCAAACAAACGACATCAATCTCTCACCTCCTACAGTAGCCAACTGTTCAACTTTATTAATGCTTTCCACAAAAGTGTCATTTGTTTCCAGAGTTTCTTCACAAAGCTATCACTTAACAACACTTGCTTTGTTGGGGATTTGTGACTGAGAATCAATGAAAACCATGGCAGTAGATGTGTGCATTTGTGGGCACAGTGGGCTGCTTTACAGTGACCAGCATCAACATTTCTATGGGAAGCCTCCTTTCACAGCTTGTGACACATCTTCTTTCCTCTGTTTTCTTTCTACCCTACCTCTCCCACTCATTTTCCTGTCCAAAACCTTCCATGGAAGACCATTTCACACCTTGTTCCCTGCTAGCTGGGAAAATAAGACTCCATTTTTAAGGAGCTGTGGAGCCTATGAATCCCAGTATTGTGTGATTATCCACCACTTTGCCATCTGACGTATTTTCTTAGCTGTCATAAATCCCATCTATGATAGCGATGAGACGGGATGAGCAGCAGTAATGTTGATGAGGTGGGACTCAGTCTACAGGACAGAGCTTTGTCTTGAGCCAATCTCTTCTGAAATGTAAAAGAGAGCAGCCAGCAGAGAGACATGGGATCTTTATACCACCAAGAAAGAAGTGCCAGGAGTATAGCATGTCCTTTGGACCCAGGGTCCCCACACAGAGAAGCTCCTCAACCAAGAGAAGATTGATAACAGGCACCTGCCTCCAGAGCCAAGAGGCAGAGAAGGTCTTCCCCCAGATCTCATGCCCTGAAACCAGACTTCTACCCTTTTAGACAAAAAATGAAACTGCCACCTTGAAGACCAAGGTGCATGTAATGCAAGCCATGGTATATTCAATTGCATCACGTGCTTGCAAAACCTGGACAATGAATAAGGAAGACAAAAGAACTGACACCCTTGAACTGCAGTGTTGGAGAAGAGTATTGAATATACTATAGATTGCCAAAAGAATGACCAGATCGGTCCGGAAGAAGTACAACCATACTCCTGAGAAGCAAGTATGATGAGACAACATCTTACATACTTTGGACATGTTGTCAGGAGGGGTCAGTCCCTGGAGAATGACATCATGCTTGGTAAAGTAAAGGGTCAGCAAAAAAGAGGAAGACCTTCAATGAGATGGACGGACACAGCGCCTACAACAGTTGCTCAAGCTTAGCAACAACTGTAGGCATGGTACAGAACCAAGGAATGTTTCGTTCTGTAGCATATAGGGTCACTATGAGTTGGATCTTACTTGATGGCACCTAACAGAGAAGGTCTTCCTCCAGATCTGATGCCCTGAAATCAGACTCTACCCTACTAGACAAAAAACAAAACTGTCACCGAACCTACTAAACAGCATTAGATAATTAAAGCGATTAGCATATATAAGGTACCGTGTTTACAAACAGGTAGTTTATCTTGTGAGGCCCCCTGGCAGTGCAGTAGTTAAGAGCCCAGCTGCTGAACAAGTCAGAAGTTGAAATCCATCACCTGCTCCTTGGAAACTCTATGGGGCAGTTCTGCTCTGTCCTATAGGATCACACTGTGAGTCAGAATCAACCTAACAACAACAAGTTTGGTGTTTTGGGTTTATTCTCAATAAGAACTCTAACAAGTCCATGAGATAGACACTATTACTATTTCAGAGATGAGATGAAACAACTTTTCCAAGGCCAAGTCAGCCATCAAGGAAATGGAAGAGGCAGAAATAAAACTTAGGCCTATCTGACTTCAAATCCCAGGATGTTATCCGGTTCACATACTGCCTCCTCTATTATCTCTGTAGATAGCCAGAGAGATTTGCAAGGTGCCAGTCCACTTTCAAAGGAGAATAATACTTCTTAATAGTCCCTTCCTTTTCAGATATTCAGTTTATTCATTGTGAAATATCATTGCCTCTGAAAAAAGAAGTATGCTCAGTTTGGCTGTGGTATTATTTTCTGAATTTCCCTACATATCCAAAACTAATATTGTAGGTCCCTACTTGCTTTCACTTTCCCTGTAGGTAAAAACAATATAACCACATTGAAATCTTACCCATTTCATTTTAACAGGCAGAAGCAAGTAATGTGAGAGCCTAAGATTATAATCTTCTTACAGGATGGCACATACAATTCCCAAAACTTCAAGTGATATATTAAACAAAACTGTGGAGAGTTCTTTGCAGTGAACTGAGAATAACATGTCAAGCAGAAATACATTCTTAGAATGCAATGTGGTTTCAGACAAGGAGGCTCTGTGCTCATCTTAGCTATACAACCTCTCTGTGTCCATCATAGCTCTATGACCTGAGGAAAAGATTTGTTACAGTTCCCAGGGTAGTGGATTCCTTTCCACAGTGGTTAGAAGCTGTACACATCTCACTGATGTGCCTCAAGAATTTTCCAAGTAGGTGTCCCGGACTGAATCGTGTCTGCAAAAATTGTGTGTAGCAATTTGGCTAGGCCTTAGTTCCTTGTGTTGTATAAAGTTCCTATATGTTGTAAATCTTCCTTCTGTGGTGTTAATGAGTGAGGATGGGCTATAATTGTGTTAGCTTTGCAGGACTCAAAAGATTGAGGGGATCTCTTGGGATATAAAGGAAAGGGAATCTAGAGAGAGTTGGGTACCTCCTATAAAGAAGTTGTACCAGGAGAAGACGATGTCCTTTGAACCTAGGGTCTCTGTGCCTCAGAAGCTCCCAGACCACAGAAAGACTGATGACAAGAACTTTCCTCCACAGAGAAAAGCTTCCCCTGGAACTGATGCTCTAAATTTGGGCTTTTAGCCTACTGGACTATGACAGAATAAAATTTCTCTTTTTAAAACAATCCACTTGTGGTGTTTCTATTTCAGCAGCACTGGATGACTAAGACAGAGGATGATAGTGACGACTCTTCCCAAAGCTCCCAGAGTCATTGGGACTTCACCTACATATTTTGTATCTTATGCTGCTGGTAAAGAGTACACCAGGTAAGTCTACCTCACCAGCCAAAGGGAGCTCAGTGATGGAGAGTCAAGAGACAATGCCAATTGTAAGGACACAAAGAGAGTGTTGTCACTAAAGAAGTGTGATGGATTGAACTGTGTCCCACCCCAAAAAGGTGTGTAGCCATTTCACTGGGCCATGATTCCAATATTTTATGATTGTCTTCCATTTTGTGATTTTCCTATGCTGTATGTTAAGGAGGATTAGGGTGAGACTATAAATCCCTTCCAAGATCACTTCCCTGCCTCACTGTAACAGGGGTTTCCCTGGTGTGCAGCTTGTATCACCTTTTATTCTACAAGAAATAAAAGGAAAGAAAGGTAAGCAGAGAATTGGAAATTTCATACCATCAAGAAAGCAGCACTGGGAGGAGAGCACGTCTTTCAGGCCTGAGTTTGCTGTGCCAAGATGCTCCCTGACTGAAGACTGGCACAACACACAGACTTTCCTCCAGAACTGGCAAAGAGGAAAAGCTTTCCCATGGGGCACACACTCTGAATTTGGGCTTGTAGCCTACCAGACTGTGTAACAATAAACCTTTCCTTGCTAAAGCCATCTACTTTGTGGTATTTCTGTTCGAGCAGATGACTAAAACAGGAAGTATCCAGAAAGCATGGCTGGGATTATCTTCCTCCCTTTGGTCAGGGCTTTTCTTTTTCTTGTTTGTTTGTTTCCAAAGTTCAAAAGTTGAGAACAGATCTAAGTGTTTTGACTGATACTTGGAACCCACAGGAATAGTTCTAATTTCAAATGCCTTTTGCAGTTCTCACATTAACAACTCTTCTCCTTTTGTTGAAGAGAAGTGGCTAACATACTTTTTGGATGAGCAGTTGTATGGCTTTAGGGCCATTTGCTTTATCTTACGAACAGGAAGCTTGTACCTCTCCTGTATAAAGGTGTGAGCTGCACAAACAGGCTACACAGTGCTCTGCAGCTGACAGCAATTTGAAGAACTGGAGAAATGGACTGTAGCCCGTTCTATAATGGCGCTTTAATTTCTTTTACCTTGCATCCACCAATTTTCTAGATACATAAAACATAAAAGCATAGGATATTTACACTTAAAAGATAAGCTTAAAGTAACAAGAATAAAGGAAAATGTTTTATTAATGCCCCCCTTAATGAAATAAGGGTAACACCTCAATTGTCACCATTTGGACTCAGAATACATAACACTTCTTGATCTTTTGCTTCCCTCTACTTTGAAAGTCCGTAAAGCTCGTGCACTCTGGAACACTGCTCACTTCTCGTCGACACCATTTCCATCACAGCATGGCATACTGAGCAAAGGAGCTGCTCAGACTTGCCTTTTCCTCTATCACTCATGGAAATTTCTTTTGGCACCAGGTTGCTGGTGGTGAACATATATTTCCAGAGACTCCAGAGATGGAACTGGTATGACCGTCATCACACTTGTTTCCTGAGTGTGTGTCTTTTTAATTAATTTCTTACTTTTCCAGGAATACACAGGAGAGGAAGAGTGCTGGGAAGAAAGACCCTTTCTGTTGAGTGCTATTTCACATTTATTTTCATTCTGAAAAATAAAACCCTGCACATTCTTTAAGGCCCAGTTTCAACCGCTACCTCCATCATGAAATCTTCTAGTGAAAGACATACAGTTCCTGTACAATAAAATCTATAAAACACTGCTGCAATAAATTAAGGAAGACCAAGTGAGATGGAATGATATGCTCTGTTTATGATTTGGAAACTTGATGCTGAGACATCCGTCCTCCCCAAATTTATGGATACAATAATACAATCCTTACCAAAATCTCAGCAGACTTTTTTTAGACAAATTGATAGGCTGGGTCTAAAAGTCGTATGAATATGCCAAAATAACCTTGAAAAACAATAAATATGGAACACCAACAAATACCTGGTTTCAAAACTTAGTATAATGCTACAGTAATCAAGGTATGGTAAGTAGTATTGATGTGAAGATAGGCAGATATAGCAATCAAATGGAATTCAGAAATAGACTCACCCATATACAGTCTATTCACTTTTGACAAAAAAAGAAAAGAGACAAGGTATTTCACTGAAAAAAGGAAGACCTTTTAACAAATGGTGTTCCATTAATGGGATAGCCATATAAAAAACAAAGATAAACTTGATTCCAATCTCACTCCATACAATAAAACCTAAAACAAAAGTGCCTTGTGGCAACTGTAAAATAATTTTCTTTGCAACTTTGTGGTAGTCAAGAATTTCTGGACAAGGACAGAAAAAATACTATTAAAAAATGATGATTAGATTTCATGAAAATATAAATTTGTGCATATCAAAGACACCATTGGAAACCCTAGTGGTGTAGCGGGTTAAGTGCTACATCCGCTAACCAAAAGGTCAGCAGTTCAAATCCACCAGGTGCTCTTTGGAAGCTCTATAGGGCAATTCTACTCTGACCTCTAGGGTCGCTATGAGTCACACCCAACTCCATGGCCAGCCAATGGCTTGACTCCACGGCAGGTGGGCTTTTTAAAGACGCCATTAAGAGAACACAGAAGGCCAGCCAGTACACACATATCAGACAAAAGACTTCTATCCAGTATATATAAAGAACTTCAAATTAATAGTAACAAGTTAACAGCCCTATTTTTTTTTAATGGGCAAAATACTTGAGAAGATAGTTTAAAACAAAGATATAAATTGTGTCCAATAAGCATATGGGAAGGTTTTCAACAGCATTAGTCATCACAGGTAAGCAATTTAAACACAATGATTTATCATCTTACCCCTATTTAACATTGTTAAAATAAAAACATATGACAGCACAGAAGTTAACAAGGGATTTAGGGTTTCTGTTCTGGAGTGTCAAGAGCTTAGAAGTCATCTTCCTCAAAACAAGGAAAAAGCTGAAAGTCAACCACAGTTCTTAGAGTCATCAGAGAACTGAGCTTACAGAGCAAACTGCTGTTCTGAAAGCTAAGGAGGCTGACTTTTGATGCTGAGAATCTATGAGGAGCACAGATTACTGCAGCTGCCTCTGCTTCCAATACAAGACTCATGGTTAGGTAGGAAAGCTTGAAAGGTTGATTAGCTAATTCTGGATACTGCACTTGAACTGGATTGAGAAATAAAAGCTCCTGGAGGGTCAACTTTGGGCAGGGGGAAGATTTCCTCTCACTTTCATGAATTTGGGCTCCAGGAGCCCCCACCACATTTTCACTGTAGAGTTCATAGAAAAGCCCCGTCATGTTCCCAGTGGGGAGAAGGGAAAAACAACCATTTTGAAATAATACTCTGTTCCTCTTCATGATACCCAAACCCACTGCCATCAAGGAGATTCTACCTCATAGTGACCCTATAGGACAGAGTAGAACTGCCTCATAGCATTTTCAAGGAGCACCTGGTGGATTTGAACTGCCAGGCTTTTGATTAGTAGCCATAGCACTTAACCATTATGCCACTGTTTCCTCCTTCATGTTTTTGATATGCCAATCCCATTAACTGAACACCATTTGTTAAAATGTTTTTCTTTTGTAAGTGAAGTACCTTGTCACTTTTTGGTCAAAAGTGAATCGACTGTATATAGGTGGATCTGTTTCTGGATTCTGTTTTACTCCTTTCTGCTAGCTTACCCTAATGAGCCTATGCAGGATGGGTTTTATTAGAGTCTAACAAACTTGGAGGAAGGAAAACACCTCCATCCCCATTCAGCCCTGCACATAGAGAAGAAGTAACATCAAACTCCAGTTTTTAGACCTTCTTTGGATGTGGGGAAATGGAAATGCCCAATTCCACTCCCCTTTAACCCATGTATGTATTCAAGTGAGAAGAAAAATTGTGTTGACATAAAAATTTGCCTATGAATGTTTATAGCAGCTTTATTCATCCAAAAATCAGCAGGAGCCAAGTTTTCTTTCAATAAGTGAATGGATAAACAATCATGGCAATCTATATAATAGATATTATTTATCGATAAAAAGAACTGAGCTATTGAGCTATCAAGTTACATAAAGACATGAAGAAATTGGAAGTGCATACCGCTAAGTGAGAAGAGCTGGTATGGAAAAACTACCTACTGTATGATACCAACTATATGACATTCCAACCCATTGTCATCTAGTCGATTCCAACTGACAGTGACCATACAGGACAGAGTAGAACTGCCCCATAGAGTTTCCAAGGCTGTAAATCTTTACAGAAGCAGACTATCTCATCTTTCTCCTGTAGAGCAACTGGTGGATTTGAACTGCCAGTTTTTAGGTTGGCAGCTGTAAAGCTTTAACTACTGCAACACCAGACTCACTTCAGTTGATAAAAACATGTCAGTATCATTCCATCAGTTCTTAGAATGTGCCACAGGAATGTAAGATGCTAACAGAAGAAGTCACAGGCAGGGCAAGTGGCTAAATATTAACTCTACTCTTTCAGCATTGTTTTGTTATGAGCCTAAAACTGCTCCAAAATACAAAGTCTATTAAAAAAATTTACGAGGTTGTGTTAAGGCTGGAACTCTCAAATACTGCTAGTGAGAATGGAGACTGTTACAATCGCTTCTGAATGCAGCTTGCCAGTTTCTTATAAAATTAACTTCTGCATCTGTCCTATGACCCAGCAATTCCATCCTCAATATTTCTCAAAAGAAGTGAAAACATATGTCCACAAAGAGACTTGTACAAGAATATTCAGAGAAGCTTTATTCATAATAACCCCAAGCTGGAAACAGTGCAAATATTCAATAGGCAAATGGGTAAATATATTGTAGTACATTCATAAATTGGAATATCAATCAGAAATAAAAACACAAGAGATATGCCAGTGTAGATTAGTCTTAAAACATTGTGCTAAGTGAGAGAACCTGAACCAAAAATTATGTAAGTTTCCATTTATGTGAAATCCAAAACAGGTAAAATTAATCTACAGTCAAAAAATATTGAGTAGTGATTGATTTCCTTTTGTTATGTATTTAATTTTCATGATATATTTAATTGTAAAATAATCATTGAACTATACACTGAACACTTAAACTTACAGATGGGCATCTACAAATTATATTCCAATTTAAAAATAACAATTGGTGGGTAGCAACTACATAAATAACTCCATAGTTCTTTAACCATTCATCAAAAACGGGAAAAAAGTGGCCTTAATAAGTAAAGCACTACTGAAAAAGAAGAAAGTAGGAGGACTCACACTATCTGACCTTGGTGCCTACAGATAGTAGTCAGAAGAACCTTGCATTAGTACAACAGACTCATGGACCAATGGAACAAAACTGAGGGCACATGTGTAAATCTATCCACTTATGGTTACCCGACCTTTGACAAGGGACCGAAGACCATCAAATGGGGAAATGATAGCCTTTTTAACAAATGGTGCTGGCAAAACTGGACGTCACCTCACACCATGCATAAAAACTAGTTCAAAATAGGTAGAAGACCTAAATATAAAACCCCAAACTATAAAGATCATAAAAGAAAAAACAGGATCAACTCTGAAGCTACTGCCTACAAGCCAATTCTGACTCATGGTAACCCAATAGAATCAATTCTAGTATTCCTAATACACAGCATTAACAGGGTACAAACCATAACTGACAATACAAACTCCAAAAGATAAGCTAAATAACTGGGATCTTCTAAAAATTAAAAGTTTATGCTCATTAAAAGATTTCACTAAAACAGTGGAAAGAGAACCTGCAGATTGGGAAAAAAATATTTCAGCTATTACAGATCCAATGAAGGACTAATCTCTAAAATCTACAGAAAAGCCCAACATCTCTACAGTAAGACATTAACTCAATTAAGAAATGCACAGAGGAAATGAACAGACATTTCACCAAAGGAGACATTTAAGTGGCTAATAGATGTACGAGAAAATGCTTGCGATCACTAGCCATTAAAATCACAATGAGATACCAACTCACCACAGCATTACTGGTATGAGTTAGAAAAACATAATTTAAAAAAAAAACCAGAAAATAACACTTTTGGAGAGGCTTCAAGGGGACTAGAACTGCTGTGCACTGCTGGTGGGAATGCAATATGGTACAACCATTATGGAAAACGATATAGTGCTTTCCTTCGAAAGCTAGGAATAAGAATACTGTATGCAACAAGCCCACTCCTAGGAATATATCCTAGAGAAATAAGAGCCATGCACACCTAGGTTCATTGCAACACTGTTCACAATAGAAACAACCTAGATGTCCACCAGTAGATGGATGGATAAGCCAACTGGTACATGTACACAATGGAGTACTAGCCAGCAATAAACAATTGTGATAAATCTTCACAGCATGTCACAACATGAATGAATCTGGAGTACATCATGCTGAGTGAAATGAGTCAGTTACAAAAGAACAAATATTGTATGAGACCACCACTATAAAGACATATCAATATTGTTAACATCAACAAGATGTTAACAAAAGAAACCCTATTCGGGTCAAGGGAGGACACACAAACTGCACTTTCAGTACAGTCCTTCTATAAATCTGAAACTGCTCCAAAAAATAAAATTTTTATAGTAACTCATGAAAAGCTTTACACACAAAGAAACAATCCTTGGCAGTTATAAGGAAGGGGAGGGATGCTGAAACACTAAATAGACAGTGGATAAGTGGTAACTTTGTGGAAGGGCAAGACAGCACACAATACTGGGGAAGTCAGCACAACTTGTACAAGGGAAAGTCATGGAAGCTCAGTAGATACATCCAAACATTCTGAGGGACTGAAATACTGTGTTGAGAGCTGTGGGGACCATGGTCTCAGGGAACATGTAGCTCGAGTGGCATAGAAATATAGTTTACAAAGAAAATGTTCTACATTCTACTTCAGTGACTAGCTCCTGGGGTTTTACAACCCTGTGAGTAGGCATCTAGGATATGTCACTGGTCTCACCCCTTTGGGAGCAAGGAAGAGTGAAGGGACAGATTAGTCCAAGGGACCAATGGACCAAAACTGCCACAGCCTTCACCAGATTGAGTCCAGCACAACTATATGGTAACTAGCTACCACCACTGAGTGTTCTGACAGTTATCACAATACAGGGTCCTGGATAGAGCTGGAGAAAAATGTAGAACAAAATTCTAACTCACGCAAAAAGACCAGACTTACTGGCCTGGCAGAGATTGGAGAATACCAAAGAGTTATTGTGCCTGGACATCCTTTCAGCTCCATAGAGAAGTCATTCCTGAGGTTCACCCTTCATTCAAAGATTAGCTAGGCCTACAAATCAACATAAGACTAAGAAGACACACCAGCCCAGAGGGCGAGGACTAAAAGGCCGAAGGGACAGGAAAGCTGGTAATAGGAAACTCAAGACTGAGAAGGGAGAGTGCTAACATCTCATAGGGTTGTTAATTAGTGTGATAAAACAGTACGTGTACTGTTTAATGAGAAGCTAGTTTGTCTGTAAACCTTCATCCAAACTATAATTTTTTAAAATTATTTTATTTAAAAAGTACAATAAAAAAATTATCAGTAGTCCACTTAATTAAACAATACTAATCTTAGGGTATACCAAGATCTGTTAGACATGGTTCCAACACTAAAAGAAGCACAGATTTTCAGGAAATCCAATAATTCCAAAATGTTGGAATAAGTGCATTAATACAGCTATATAGACTAGGGCTATGGAAGGAGGAGTAAGAAAAATACTGCTGAATAAGATACTGGCCTGACCTGTTCTCTGACCATGCTGACTAAATCGTTGTTTGGGGGAGAAAGTGGGTGTCACTTTTTATTTTTGGCTTTGGGAACTTGGGTGGTATTTTAGCAAATGTGCTGTTCTAAAGTGCCACCTACTTGGTCCTGACTCATAGCAACCTTGCTTGCCAACAGAACAAAACATGGCCCAGTCCTGTGCCCGCCTCGCGATTACTGCTAGTTCGCCCATTGTTGCCGCCACTGTGCCAGTTCATCTTGCCAAGGGTCTTCTTTTCCACCGGTCCTCTACCAAGTATGATGTCCTTCTCCAGAGACTAATCCCTCCTGATAACACGTCCACAGTATGTGAAGTAAAGTCCCACCATTCTTACTCCCAAGGAGCAGGCTTCCTATACTTCTTCCAAGACAGACTTGTGCACTCTTCAGTGTTCTTCGCCAACACCACAATTCAAATGCAAGCTCAGCAACTCTAAATGACAGTTCCCCAAAACATTAGGACAAAGTCTCTTCCTCAGTTGAAATTTGAAGAGACTTTTTCATTTCAAGGTTAAATAGAAAAAGCTAGGCATTTACTGGGTGATAACTTTAGAAGGAGGCGGGTCCCAGAAGCCAGGGTTCCTCTGCCACGCTGCAGAGGAGGCCACAAAACACCCCACAGGATGTGGCTTTCTGGCCACACCTCTTGGGTCATGGCAACCCTGCCAAAGAATGTAGGGCCCCAACAAAGAATGTTCTGAAAACCATTTAAGAGACTTCCAGGAAAACCCAGCCTACAATCCACCACTGCAATGTGGGTGGGCAGGTTCTGGCTTCTCCTTGTCTTTATTCTTTAGGTCCTCTGAGCTCCCACCAAATTCCAGTTCTGTTCAATGGGAGATGCATGGCAAATGCAGTTTCTGTGCTATTAGTGCAGAGGACACACGGTACCTGCCTAGGAGACTCCAAGGACAGCAGTGCTGAGCCATCCTCTGACAGCTTTCAGCGTCTCTTGTATAAGGTCTGGAAACCCGGTGAGTAGTGGTTAAGTGCTATCGTTTCTAACCAAAAGGTCAGCAGTTCAAAGCTGCCAGGTGCTCCTTGGAAACTATGGGGCAGTTTTATTCCATCCTATAGGTTCACTTGACGGCAATGGGTTATAAGGCACACTCCTATGGGATTATAATAGTTAATCTCAACAAATGGATAGCTCAGAGAATGGAAGTGGTGGAGACAGCTCCAAGAGGCCCTTCTCAAATATAATTGTGTTGGTTTCTTATTGTTGCCATAACAAATTACCATGAATTTAGTAGCTTATGACAACACAAATTTATTATCTCACTCTTCCGGGTCAGAAGTCTAAACTTTGTCCGTGGGGCTTCATTTCTCCTGGGAGCTGAAGGGGAGAATCCATTTCCTTGTCCTTTCCAGCTTTCTAAGTCTGCCTACATCCTTGGGCTCATGGCCCCCTCCCTCCATCTCCAAAGCCAGAAGAAAGGTATCTTCAAATTTCTTTCCTGTTGTCCCACAGCATCTCTTGTCACGTCACTTTCTGACACATCCTGCCTCTCTCTTCAAAGGACCTTGATGATTAAGCTCATCCAGATCATTCAGGACAATCTCCCTACCTTGAGATGCTTCACTTGATTCCATCTGTAAAGTCCCTCTTTCAATGTAAGGTAACATATTCACAGGTTGCAGGGATTAGGAGGTGGGTATTTATGGAGAATCATTACTGTATCCCAAGAACCGTAATAATAACAAAAGCATCTGCTATGATAGAAATGTAACTATGGAGATAGATATGGAAATATATACAGCTATATAGACAGTTTTATGTAAATACATATTTATACTTCTAGGTTAGAAGATAGATGGTTTTATATTATGTATACATAGTTGCTATGAGTTATTATGAGATATTTCAACAAACACATGCAGTGCTGAAATTTGGAGGACATCTACGTCTTGAAATTTGGAGGACAGCTACCTGGCAAACTAACTGGAAGAGATCCATATTTATGCTCATTCCAAAGAAAGGCAATCCAACTGACTGCAGATATTACCAAAGAATATTGTTAATATCACATGCAAGTAAAATTTTACTCAAGATCATTCAAAAGTGACTGCAACAGTATATTGATAAGGAACTGTCAGAAATCCAAGCTGGACTCCAAAGAGAATGTGGAACCAGGGATATCTTTGCTGATGGCAGGTGGATCCTGGCTGAAAGCAGAGAATACCAGAAAGGTATTTACTTGTGTTTCATTGACTATGCAAAGGCATTTGACTGTGTTGATCATAATAACTTACATCTAACACTGTAGAGAATGGGAACTCCAGAATGCCTAATTGTGCTATTAAGGAATCTGTATATGGATCAGAGGAAGTTGTGCAAACAGAATAAGGGCACACTGCATGGTTTAAAGCCAGGAAAGGTGTATGTCAGGGTTGTATCTTTTCACCATACCTTTTTAATCTGTTTGCCAAGCAAATAATCTAAGAAGCTGGATGCTACAAAGAACAAGGCATCAGGATTGGAGGATGACTCGTTAACAACCCACGTTATGCAGATGACACCACCTTACTTGCTGAAAGTGAAGAAGATTTGAGGCAGTTACTGATGAAGATCAAGGACCACAGTCTTCAGTATGGATTGCACCTCAACATCAAGAAAACAAAAGGCGTCACAATTGGACCAGTAAGCAACATTGTGATAAATGGTGAAAAGATTGAGGTTGTCATGGATTTCATTTTACTTGGGTCCACAATCAACACCCATGGAAGCAGCAGTCAAGAAATCAAAAGACGCATTGCACTGGGAAAATCTTCAGCAAAGGACCTCTTTAAAGTATTCAAAAGTAAAAATGTCACCTTGGAGACTAAAATGTGCTTGACCCAAGCCATGGTATTTTCAATCACATCATATGCATGCAAAAGCTGGACAACGAACAAAAAAGACAGAAGAAGAGTAGTTGCCTTTGAATTGTGGTGTTGGAGAAGAATGTTGAATGTATGATGGACTACCAAAAAACAAACTGATCTGTTCTGGAAGAAGTCCACCAGAGTGCTCCTTGGAAGCAACGATGGCAAGACTCAGTCTTACATACTTTGGACACGTTGTCAGGAAAGATCAGTCCCTGGAGAAGGACACTGTGCTTGGGGGAAATGGAGAGTCAGCAAAACAGAGGAAGATGCTCAATGAGATGAATCGACACAGAAGCCGCAACAATGGGCTTAAGCATAAAAACAATTGTTGACGTGGTGCAAGACTGGGCAGTGTTTCATTCTGTTGTTCATAGGGTCTCTATGAGTCTGAGCTGACTCGACGGCACCTAACAACAACTATTATTCAGGCATCCTGGAAAGAAGAGTCTAGAAATATCAAGTAAAGAATCAAAAATGGGGACCAAAAGTTATAAATATATCAAATCAGGTTAAAAAGTAAAATAGAATAATGAAATGGTATTCAGTATCCCAGGAAACAAAAGTTAATGCAGGTTTGTTTTCACAATATCACCTGGGTGTATGATGATGGAGATTTTGGTGAGACTAACGTGGCTGGCGTCACTGAACTGTACACCTGAAAAATGTTCAGTTGGCAACTTTTGTGTTATATATATTTTTACAACAATAAGATAATCACTTGGACAGCATACATCCTCGGTATTCTCCAATGGAGCTTATTTTTAAATATTTCAGTGTGTGGATTTAGTAGCTTATTAGCAAAAAAGGAAGACCCTTGATGAGATGGACTGACACAGAAGTGGCAACAATAGGCTCAAACATAACAACTGTTGTGAGAATGGCACAGGATTGGAGGTTGTTTCACTCTGTTGCACATGTGGCCTCTGTGAATTGGAACTGACTGAATAACCCCTAACAATAACAATAAATGTGGATTAAATCAAATCATTAACTTTTTTGAAGACAAACCCCTTTCTCAGAGACAATCCTCAAACAGCAATGGCCAATCCTTGTGTGTGAGCATCTGTTCATCTCCATCACAGCTAACATTGTTCTTTTAAGCCTTTTGCAAGAACCAGAAAGAAATGTGTTCTTGAGTTTTAGAGGTTTCCGTCCATGCCAGATCATGTGCTTTGTGACTTCTGGCTCCTACTGTGTAGATATTTCCTAAGTACTGTCTCTTCAACAAATGGTTCGATAAAACCCAAACCAAATCCTGTGTCGCTGAGTTGATTCCAAGAGTAGAACTGCCCATAGAGTTCCAAGGAGCATCTGGTGGATTCGAACTGCTGATCTTTTGGTTAGCAGCTGTTAACACTTAACCACTACACCACGGTTTCCTAAATAGTATTTATTAATAGATATAAATTCAAAAAGGCACTGTGGTGAAGTCAAGTTCAACTCGTAGTGACCCTGGAGGACAAGTTAGAACTGCCCTATAGCGTTTCCAAAGTTGTAATCTTTATGGAAGCAGACTTCCATGTCTTTCTCCAGTGGAGTGGCTGGTGGGCTCTAACTGCCAACCTTCCAGTTAGTGGCCCACTGCTTTAACCATGGTGCCACCAAGGCTGCTTGATAGGTACGACCATACTAAAATTTGGATTATGCATAAAGGATTTCAAGTGAGAGTGGAAAAAATTAGGATGGGAACCACAAAGACAATAAACCAAGTTTTTGGATTTTTAGACTGAGAACCATACCCTGGACCATGGTAGTATCCCAAGGTAATTTGTCACTCCAAG
This sequence comes from Heterohyrax brucei, assembly GCA_028571685.1. Lineage (NCBI taxonomy): Eukaryota > Metazoa > Chordata > Mammalia > Hyracoidea > Procaviidae > Heterohyrax > Heterohyrax brucei. The sequence goes on along the minus strand of CM053149.1, from coordinate 52,179,572 downwards.
TACTTCCCAGCCTTGGTGGCTTCCCTAGCCTCACTAGGACCTTATGTCATTCCACCTACCAACACAAAAATATGACCTCACGGAACTGCCCTAGGTTTATTTCAAAAGAAAAAAATGCCCCAGTTGTACTATGAACTATCATATTGAGTAACCAAACCAAATAAACACACCACTGTCAAGTCAATGCTGACTCATAGCAACCCTACAGGACAGAGTAGAACTGCCCAGTAGAGTTTCCAAGGAGCACCTGGCAAATCTGAACTGCCAACCTTTTGGTCAGCAGACATAGCACTTAACCACTACACCACCAGGTCTCCATATTGAGTAAAAGGTACATCAAGATTTTCTCTTAAGTGCTTGAAATGGATTTAATTATCAGAGGATAAGGTGACAATCAACACTTGGGCCCTGGTGGCTCAGTGGTAAAGCACCCAGATGCTAACTCAAAGTAAGCGATTTGAACCCATCAATCACTCCACAGGAGAAAGATGTAGCAATCTGCTTACTTAAAGGTTTCCTGCCTTGGAAACCTTATGGGGGCAGTTCTGCTTTGTTCTATAGGGTTGCTATGAATTGCAGTTGATTCCTTGGCAACAAATTTGTGTTTTGTTTTCCTCAGCTTAGTGAGTGAATTGGGGAGGGGCTGAAGAATGAAGATTCCCCTGAGAGAACTAGACCTGCCTCCTAGAGTTTCCAAGGAAGCACACACTGTCACATCTTTCATGGCACAGTTGGCAGGCTCAGGCCACCAACCATTAATTAGCAGCTGAGCACTCTACCACTGTGTCACTAGAGCTTCTGTAGAAACTGAGAATGTTAAAAGAATAAAGAGTAGGCAAAACACAGAAGATAAAAATCACCAGATTTTGTCAACTAATGCAGAAAAGGCATTTGACAAAGTTCAACATTCATTTATGCTTAAAACTCTCAGAAAAATAGGAATAAAAGGGAAATTCCTCAATACAATCAGTAGCATCTATGCAAAGCCAACGCCTTCATCATCCTGAATGGTGAAAGACTGAAAGAATTCCCTTTGAGAACGAGAACTAGATAAGGATGCCCACTCTCACCACTTCTATTCAGCATTGTGCTAGAAGTTCTAGCCAGAGCAACTAGACAAGACAAAGAAATAAAAGGTATCCGTATTGGCAGTGAAGAAGTAAAGATTTCCCTTTTTGCAGATGATATGATTGTTTATACAGAGAATCCAAAGAAATCCATAAGTAAACTATTAGAGCTAATAGAAGAATTCGGCAAAGTATAGGGATACAAGATAAACATAACTAAATCAATAGGATTCCTTTATACCAACAGTGAAATTATTAAAGAAGAAATCACCAAATCAATTCCATTTACTATAGCCCCCAAGAAGATAAAATACCTAGGAATAAATCTAACTAGAGAAATAAGAGATCTTTACAGAGAAAACTACAAGACCTTGCTACAAGAAACTAGAAGAGACTTACATAAGTGTAGTAATCTGCCCTGCTCATGGATAGAAAGGCTCAATATTGTGAAAATGTCTATTTTGCCCAAAGCACTCTACTTATATAATGCAATCCCAATACAAATTCCAGCGACATTTTTTAATGAGATAGAGAAGAAAATTATCAGCTTTATTTGGAAAGAGAAGAAACCCTGAATAAGTAAAGCACTACTGAAAAAGAAGAACATACTGGGAGGCCTCTCACTATCTGACTTTAAAACCTATTGCACTGCCACAGTAGTCAAAACAGCCTGGCATTGGTACAAAAGGAGACATACAGACCAATGGAACAAAGTAGAGATCCCAGAGATGCCACCATCCTCCTATAAACAGCTGATATTTGACAAAGGTCCTAAGATTTTGAACTGGGGTAAGAACAGTCTCTTTAACAAATGGTGCTGGCATAACTGGATATCCATCTGCAAAAAATTGAAACAAGACCCATATCTCACACCTTAGACAAAAATCAACTCAAATTAGATAAAAGACCTGAATATAAAAGCTAAAATGATAAAGCTCATCCAAGATAAAATAGGGTCAACAATGGATATTTTAATACACAATATAGACAGACTTCAAAATATGACAAGCAAAACACATTCATCAGAAGAGAAAATAGATAAACGGGAATTAATAAGAGTCAAACGCTTCCTCTCATCCAAAGACTTCATCAAAGAATTAAAAGACCACCTACAGAATGGGAAAAAATACTTGGCAACTCTATGTCAGACTGATGCCTGATCTCCATAATCTGTAAGGTTCTGCAAAATATCAATAAGAAAAAGATGAATCATCCAATTAAGCAATGGGCAAAAGAGATGGACAGACCCTTCTCTAAAGAGGAGATCCAGGCAGCCAAAAAACACATGTGGACATGTTCATGATCACTAATTATTAAAGAAATTCAAATCAAAACGACAATGAGATGCCATGTCACCCCAACAAAATTGGCCATGATCCAAAAAAACACAAAACAATAAATGTTGGAGAGGCTGTGAAGAGATTGGAACTCTCCTTCACTGTTGGTGGGATTGCAGAATGACACAACCTCTTTGGAAAGCAATTTGGCATTACCTTAAAATAATGGATATAGACATACCATTTGACCCAGCAATTCCTCTGCTCGGAATATATCCTACAAAATCAAGGCCATTCACACCAACTGATACATGCACACGAATGTTCATTGCAGCACAGTCCACGACAGCAAAGAGTTGGAATCAACCCAGATGCCCAACAACAGAAGAATGGATGGGTAAACTTTGGTATATATACTCCATGGAGTACTGTACACTGATAAAGAACAACGATGATAGCAGGAAACATCTCTCAATTTGGTCTCAACTGGAGGACATTATGTTGAGTGAAACTAGTCAGCGACAGAAGGACAATTATTATACGAAACCCCTACGATAAAAACTTAAAAGTGTACTCATACATAATAGAAAATACTCTTTGATGGCTACAAGGGTGGGGAGGGCAGGGAGGTGGGGAGGGCCAGAGGGGAAGGGGTGACGGTTTAGATTAGATAGTTGTTAGAAATTTGGTTGGGTGAAATTGGTGAAAATACACGTTAGTAAGAAGATCAATATTAATGAGACTTCGACACAACTTGTGTACTCCTCCTCTCTTAACCCAGTATAGTAAGCACACAGTATGTACACTTGCATTTTTTATTTAATAAAAAAAATAAATAAATAAAAAAGTTTAGTTTGAATTTGTGTATGAGAAAGGAATTATCTGAGGTACAGGTCACCCTGTCAGTGCGAATGACAGAAAATATTGAAGTGTTGTTTGCCTCTGTCAGTTTTAGAGTTTGTTTATAGAAAGCAAAGCAACCCAGGAAGGGAAGGGAACACAGAAGCACCCAACATTTGACAAGTTTGCTTATGTATTTCAAATTTTGTTCTGAAACATTTTTTAAAAAAGTTTTACAAAGTTGCATACTATACAGCAAAATGAATATATTCAAAATAAGCAATAAAAGTGAAGGAAAACAATTTATACTTCTGAGATTTTCAAAGACTATCTCTGTTTAAAGGTATAAAGCCTTTATCCAATACTTTGATTTGGCAAATATGGAAAATATGGCACTGAATTGTGAGGAAATTGTCTACAAATTATATAGAAATTCATATAAATGGAGACTGTTTATGCAAAAAAAAGAAAATCCCTGCATATATCTACATCTGTATGCATGAAAAAGTACAGAAATGACCTGGAAGAATGTTCCTCAGGTATGACTGTAGTGACCCCCGAGCAGAGGGAGAGATGAACTTGGAGTCAGCATATAAAAGAGATATTATTCTGTACTTACATATGGCTGAACATTTTACAATTTGGATTGCATGCATTGTGACTCTCGTTAAAGAATAATAAAAATAAGGCTTCTACCAAGAAACTAACAATGTTCACTTCAGATATTAACAAATACTGTATTAGCTTATATATGTAGTCACTCACTGGGGTCAAATAATAACAATAGCATTCAGAGCACACCTCCTAGTTTTCAAATTGCTTATATCTATTACTGTACTGTCACCTCTCAATAACCCTATGAAGCAGGCAGGGCCAGGCAAGGCAGATCCATGTCATCTTCCAGTTTTAAAGATGAAGAAACAGAGGCATAAGTAACAGGGTGACCAGGACAGTCATGAGCAAGAGTTTGTGAAAGAGATCAGAGTTTTTCACTCTTGCCCCTGCTCACTCCGTTTCTTCTTGTTCTTTGTTCACAGTGTGGCTGGAAGCCTTAGCCTTTTAAAGCAGAAATAAGGAAATATCTTTTGACTGCTGCACTTCATTGCTCATAAAAATGTTTCATTGTAAACTGTCCTATAACTTCTGAATTATTTTATATATACGGCTTAAGGGTTTCCCATTATTTCAGAAGGGGGAAATTTACTGCTTTCATTTAAAGTTCTAGCACTCTCTAAAGGAAATTTGCAGTAGTCTAATGTCTTTGTTATATTCTTACCCTCAGAGCTAATGTCTTGAAAAGTCCTATAGGGTGCACACAACAATGTTTAAGTTAAGGCATTTGTTTTCTCAGGAACAGGAGGTAATAAATCACATATACCAACCCTATTGATAATCTGGGAGAACCAGATTTCAATTTATTTGCCTTAATAATCTTGACACTTGGCATTTCTCCACAAGACTCATATTTGCCTAGGTGTCTACATTACAAGTGTCTACTGGGATCTTCCATCAGACAAAACAACCAGCACAGACAGCCTTTCTCTTCCCCTAGGGTAGTTTGTCTGAAAACACAACTACAACAGTTCCTTCTACTCCTGTAAGCAAGCCACTGCTTCCGTCAAGAGGTGTAGTCCATTTGCTCTCCCCTTGAGCTAGACTGGGCCCCTGGGCTGATTGGATCAGTAGAACGTGGTGAAAATAGTATTGCCAGTTCTAGGTCAATACTTCAACAGAACTAGGAGCTTCTGCTTTGCCCTGTTTGTTTAAGTCTCCATTTCAGATGCTCAACCTAGGATGCTGAATGATGACAGGCCACATCGAGAGAGGCCCTGGAGGATGACAAACTCTCTTAGACAGAGCTCATAGTTCTATTTTTATTCTCACTTGAAAGACAAGAAGACTAAGTTACTTAATGGGAAGATTAAATAACTTGCCCAAAGTCACACAGTAATAATTGATGGGAGCAGGCTTGGACGTACACAATCTGCAGGTCTTCCTCATCTGGCACCTTGGACCATCCCACTGCCCTGGGCTCTGCATGTATCTTTCTGGCACCCCACTTTCTTTCAGTGTTCCACCCATCAAAAACACTCTGCATGCACCAAAGTGTCAGGAAAGAACCTAAAAATTAATTCTCACCTTAGTATTACCTCTATGGCAGCATTAGAGTTTACACCCTCCTGGGACATAGTTACAATTACATGTCATTTAGGGAAAGAACAAAACCTACTAGAAGGCAAACTGAATAGTAAAGCTTTAAGTATTAACCAAAGGCAGATGGAGGAGCTATTTAACAACCAAGAAATATCTTTTTTCATATGGTATTAGATCAGACAGTGGGAATAATTTAGAGTTCTCTAAACTGTGAATTCTTAAAGGACAGGATTCAGGTTTAATATACATGCGTTTCTGCTATAGTGCAATTGATACACACACACACACATACATGAAAACCTCAAGGCCTATCAAAAATATTACAGGGATCACAAGCCAGCTGGGGACTCTGGTACATGGTAGTGAGTTCCTTGTTTTTTTTTTTTAAATTCAAATATCCCAAACTTGGAAATGCAGAAGATGGTAACCCTAGAATTAGCACAACATAAACACATACACACAGAGCTCCTGCCAGAATCCTGAATTTTCTAGCCAAGGCACCAAGACAGAGTCTAGAAATAAATTTAAAACATAGTGTCATTTTCAATAAAGCAAATTAAAAAGCTTGAAAGCTCTACTATTAATCTAATAAAACTTGAATGGGACTTGTATGCTGAAAACAACAATACAGATGAAAGAAATTTAACAAGGGCTGATAAATGGAAAGATGTTCTGTGTTCATGGATTGGAAGATCTGTCATAGTAAAAATGCCAACTCTCTCCAAGTTGACATGTCGATCTAATGTAATTTAGATCAAAATCCTAACAAGTATTTTTGTAGATATAGACATTATTTTAACATTGATATGAAAAGTCAAAAGAACTAGAATTGCTAACCCAACCAGAAGAAGAAAGTAGATCTATGGAATCTTGATTTCAAGTCTTCTTGATTTCAAGATGTCACTGAGCTATAGTAAGTAACACTGTTTGGAACTGATAGAGGGACAGACACACAGATCAACAGAACAGAGTGGAAAACTCAGAAATAGTCTTGTACAGGTATTCCCAACTGGTATTTCACAAAAGCATGAAAAAAATTTAATGAAGGAAAGATAACAACAAATGATGCTAAACCAGTAGGTATCCATAGACAAAAATAGGAACTTCAACCTAAATATCACATCTTATACAAAGAGTAGGAAGCCCTGGTGGCATAGTGGTTAAGTGCTATGTCTGCAGACCCAAAAGTGGGCAGTTCAGATAGATCTGCCAGGACTCCTTGGAAACTCTATGAGGCAGTTCTACTCTGTTCTGTAGGGTTGCTGTGAGTTGGAATTGACTCAAAGGCAGTGGTTTTGTTTTTTTTAATACAAAAAGTAACTAAAAAATGGATCTTAGGCTTAAATGTAAAACATAAAGCTATGAGATTTTTGTTTAAAAGTAGGGTAAAATGTTAAACAAGCTAGAAACAGAAGGAAAATTTCCTGATATGATAAAGGGCATTTATGAAAAACTCACAGCTAACATTCGTAATGGAGAAGGACTGAGTTTACCTCTTAAGATCAGGAACAAGACAAGGATGTCTACTCTTAACACTGCTATTCAGCATTGAATTAAACTCCTAACCAGAGCAATTAGGCAAGAAAAAGAAATCAAAGACATCCAGATCAAGAAGGAATAAGTAAAGTTACCCCTTTTCATGATGATATAGTCCTATGCACAGAGCACTCAAAGAATCTCTAAGAAAGTTAGTTGTGATACATACAGTTGAATGTGTTTCCATAGCTGATACAACACAGGTAAACAGCTTTCTGATGTTCTCTGCTTTCAGCCACGATCCATCTGAAGTCAGCAGTGATATGCCTTGTTCCACATTCTCTTCTGAATCCAAATTGAATTCCTGGCAGTTTCCTGTCTGTGTGTTGCTACATCTACTTTTGAATCACCTTAAGCAAATTTTACTTGCATATGATATTAATCACATGGTTCAATAATTTCCAAATTCTGCTGGATCACTTTTGGTTTGAAATGTACATAAACGTTGTCACGGGCTGAATTGTGTCCCCCTAAAAATATGTGCAGCTGTGTGACTGAGCTATGATTCCCTGTATTCTAGCATTGTCTTTCATTTTGTGCTTTTGCTATACTGTATGTTAAAGGATTAGGGTGGAACTGTAAATCCCTCCATAGGATCACCTCCCTGCTCCATTGTAAAGGGAGTTTCCCTGGAGTATGGCTAGCAAAATCGTTAATCCTTTCAAACTGCAGAGATAAAAGGAAAGGGAAGCAAGCAGAGAGTTAGGAACCTCATACTATCAAGAAGACAGCGCCGGGAGAAGAGTGTGTCCTTCAGACCTGAGGTTCCTGCACTAGTACTCTCCCTGGACAAAGACTATGCAACACCTGACTTTCCTCCAGAGCTGACAAGGTGGAAAGCCCTCCCCTGGAGAGGACATCCAGAATTTGGACTTGTAGCCCTCCTGACTGTCTAAGAATAAACTTTCTGTTGTTAGAGCCATCCACTCTGTGGTACTTCTGTTAGAGCAACACTAGCTGACTAAAACAAATAAGGATCTCTTCCAACCAGTTGGCTGGTTAGCTGTCTTCCAAATTTCTTGGCATAGACAAGTGAGCATTTCCAGTACTGCATGTGTTTGTTGAAACACCTCAGTTGGTTTTCCATCAGATTCTGGAGCCTTGTTTTTCGCAAGTGATTTCAGCACAACTTGGACCTCTTTCTTTACCACCATTGGCTCTTAATCACATGCTACCTCTTGAAATAGTTGGAGAGCGGCCACTTCTTATGGCTATGGGGCTGGAAGTCTGAATTCAAGATGCTGGCTCCAGGGGAAGGCTTTCTGTCTCTGTTGGATCTGGAGGAAAGTCTTTGTCTCTGAGCGAGTTCAAGTGGTTTGGCATCTCTCTTTCTCCATCTCTGCTTCTATATGACAATAAAAAAAAAAGTTTAAAATAATTACACAAAAATAATTAAAATGGTAAACACACACGTAAAAGAAAATGTAGAAACATTAAGGAGAATCATTTGATAAACTTTCCAAGACAGAGCATGTGGAAAGCTGAGAGAAGAACAAAAACATGAGGTGACTGGGCATTGTACACAGGGCTGGCTTATTGTGTTCAGCTTTCTTGGTGACCTTTGGGTTCCAAGTGTTCAAGTCTATTTGTTGGCATTAAGTGTTAATACATGAAAAACAGAAGAACCAACCTCTGTATTATTCTGACATCGTCCTCATGTGTAAGTCATGTATATGAGAATCTGCCTTAGAGAAATATGTCAGTACAAAAGAAATTGTATTTATTTATAAGTGACATTATAGCTGCTGGCATAAAGTAGGTAAGGATTGAAAGTGAAAAGGAATGAAGGAATGAAGGGAAGTTAGAACTGGGGTCTGTGTGGTGAAATTGAAAAATTATGTTTAAAAAGTGTCAGATAACTACTGACTGTAGAATATATTACACAAGGTTAAGGGAGAGAACAAAAATTATCTAGGTTTCTGTTAAAGTATAATAAGAACTAATGAAAAAACAAATGAGCAAATCTGTAGGACATAATGTGAAAAAGATTAGTAAAATTGATAAGGAATCAGATGTTGAAGGTCAAAAGATGCTAAGTTTTGATTCAGGAAATCAGAAGTCAAGTGGGTCTCTTAACAGTAATAAACTATGAGGAGGGAACCATAGAATAGAATAATAAGTTTATTTAATATGTTAAATTCAATATATATAAAGACATTAGAATAATACTGTCCTTCATTGGGTTTGCAGACCAATTGGAAACCATGACAGTATAGTGGTTGAGGGCCATGGTTGCTAACCAAAAGATCAGCAGTTTTAATCTGCCAGGTGCTCCTTGAAAACTCTATGGAGCAGTTTCTGTTCTGTCCTATAGGGCCACTATGTGTCAAAGCTGACTTGACAGCAGTGGCTTTGGATTTTTGTTGTTGTTGTTGCTCTTTTTGGTCTGGGCAGAGAAATAAACATATAGGATGAGATAGAGAGTAGGAGATAAAATATGTGTACAGAGGTATAGATGGCTGCTAGGAGTGAGGGTGAGTACCTAGGGAGTATACATCTTTAAAGCACTAAGCTGATAACCAAAAGGTTGGAGGTTTGATTCACTGGAGGTACACTGGAAGAAAGGCCTGGTGCTCTACTCCTGAAAAGTCAGCCATTAAAAACGTCATGGATACAGTTCTGCTCTGATGCTCATGAGGTCTCTTTTTTTTTGAAAAGATGAGAATCAGCTTCCCATATGGGGTCTGTGGTGTTAGTAGGAGTTCAGTCCTACTACCCAGTGAAAGGAAGGCTTTGATGAAGCTGAACTCACAAGTAGAGATAGCTTACTCCATTTCCTAAGGTTTGAGGAATGAAGGGGAAGAATTCAAACAGAAATTTAAATCAACACTTCAAATGCAATACAATTAAGGCCAAATTCCCCATCTTTCCCCTTACCCTGTCTCCTGCCTAATTATATGATACAGTTGGAAGCATTGCCAAAGTCTTGTTCTAATTTTTGCAGTGGCAACACTGTCTTGGGCTCTGTTTCCCTCCCCAACAACCAAAATTATGTTAACTTCTACTTCTTCAACAATATAATCTCAAAAAAGTAAATCCTTTGAGATCTCCACAGTTACTGAAAATCTCATCAACATGTCACCTCCATCTCAGTAAACCCTTCCACAAGTGCTCTACAGAATTAGCTTTGTGGAATATTGCTTTTGCTGAAATATTCTGCCAACAGCCCCAGCTAACAATATCTGAAATAAAGAATAGACATTACTTTCGCCAACATACTGACCACAAGATTATTTTAAAGAAATTTAGTTAACAGAAAGCAACACACAATAAATGTTATCAGTAAACTGCACATGGAAACAACAATCCTCAGTCCTGCCAAAATTCTACTTTTTTTTGTATGCATTTCCACCACCACCCCCTCCCCCCCACCTCACTGTAATGACTGATGAAGTAGAAAGACTTCCTGGCTTGGCTTTTCCACTGGTTTCTGTAAGTTATGTTCGAATGAGTCCATCTGGGCTCTCACCTTCTCCATTCACCCTTCTAGAAGTCATGTATAGTATTTCTGAGACAGTCTTAGCTACATATGAGGACTGCCAGTTAAATTTGTAAACTTATCCTACAGAAAGTACTACATATCTCCTTGCTGAATATCACTACAGCCACCTTCAAAGTACTCCCCTTGGGAAGCTATGCACTGACAGCAGTGTCTAGTCCACCCTTCAGAGCAATTTTGGAATTCCTTTTCTGGAATAGCCATCAGAGCTGTCATCATGTGACCCTTGATGCCCTGAATATCATCAAAATGTGTTCCTTGCCATATTTCCTTTATCTCTGGGCAAAGAAAATAGTCACTGGGGGCCAGATTAGGTGAGTAGGAAGGGTCTTCCAGTTATTTGTTTACGGGCTCAAAACTCCCTCACAGTCAACTACACAATTTAGTTCACAAACTTGCTGCTGTGCCACCATGTACAATGGCCATTCTAGAAATTGCTTTGCAGGGTGGACTAAGTGCTGGCATCGGTGGATAGCTTCCCAGAGGGAGTACTCCAAAGGTGACCATGGTAATGTTCAGCCATGAGGTATGTAGCGTTAGAACAATTAAGTTCACGGACTTAATTGTCAGACCTCATATGTACTCAGCTACCTGGGATCCTGGATACTGAAGATGCAGTGGTAGAATTCTCCTTCCGTATGGGAGACCCAGGTTTGATTCTGAGCCAGGGCACTTCCTGCACAGCCACAACCCATCCGTGAGTGGAGATTGGGGTGTTGCTGTGGTGACGAACAGGTTTCAGGGGAGCTTCCAGCCTAAGAGGGACTAGGAGGAAAGACCTGATGATCCACTTCAGTCAGTGAAAACCTTACGAATTACAAGGGTCTGTTCTGCAACAGATTAAGAGGATGCCTCAGGACCTGATGGCATTTTGTTCTATTGTGTATAGGGTCACCAAGATTTGGGGCCGGCTGGAAGGCAGCCAATAACAACTTGGCTTCCTGAGAAATGCACACTTTGCTACTGAGTTGTGAATCCACTTGACAGCAATGGGTTAACATCTTAATAAAGGAAACCCAGGTGCAGAGGAGCCCTGGTGATGCAGTGGTTAAGAGCTATAGATTAACCAAAAGTTTGGTAGTTCAAATCTAGCAACTGTTCCTTGCAAACTATACAAAATAATTCTACTCAGTCCCATAGGTTTACTGCAATTTAGAATCTACTCAACAACAATGGATTTAGCTTTCTGGTGGTACAATAGTCGATTAAACATTGGGCTGCTAACCAAAAGGTCACTGCTTTGAACCTACCAACAACACCACGGGAAAAAGATGTGACAGTCCACTTCTATAAAGATTACAGCCTTAAGGAAATGTCATAGAAGCTTCCTAGACACACCCAAACACCTTGAGAGGCTGAGTTATAGGGGCTTCAGGCTGGGGATCACGGTCTTGGGGGACTGTGGGTCTTGGCGTACCATAGTTCATAAAGAAAATGTCCTACATCCTGCTTTGGTGAGTAGCATCTGGGATCTTAAAAACTTGCAAAGGGCCATCAAACATGAGTCTATTAGTCCTGACTCATCTGGAGCAAAGAATCATGTAGAAAACCAAAGAGTAAATGGACTATACGAACCACAGCCTTCATCAGCCTGAACCCAAGTGAACTGGATAGTCTCTGGCTACAACCTCTGATAGAGGATCCAAACAGAGTAGGAAAACAATGTGGAACAAAATTTCAGCTCATAGAAAAAAGAAACTTAGTCATCTGACAAAGACTAGAGGAACTCCTGATACAGTGGCACCCAGACACTCTGCTAACTCAGAAATGAAGCCACTTCCAAAGCCTACTTTTCAGCCAAAGAGCAGACAGTCCTTTAAATCAAACAATAATACATACAGGGAACATAATTCTTTGTTCAATCGGGTATATGAGATTGAATGGGCAACACCTGCCCGAAAGCAAAGACAAGAAGGCAGGAAGGGACAGGAAAATTGGACAAATGGACATTAAGCAAGTGGGGTGAGAACGCTGACACGCTGTGCAGATTGCAGCTAAGGTCACCAAACAGTACATATATAAATGTTTGTACCGAGAAACTATTTTCTGCTGCAAATCTTCACCTAAAGCACAATTTTAAAAGAAGATTCCAGCCTTGGAAATCCTATGAAGCAATTCCACTCTGTCTATCGCGTCACCATGCAACCGAATTTGCCTTGAAGGCAGTGAGTTTTCTAATTGTTAACATCTTTAATGGAGGGACAGATGGAAAATCTCCATTTTTTTCATTCGTGTGATCCAGGGGTTACTGTCCTCACCCCCTTTAGGTCACTGCCCTGCTGAGGTAGTCCACTCCATGGTTTGCCTAGCCCAGCTCTGCCCTTGGCCTCTGCCTCCTCACTGCTAGCTCCTCAGTGTCCCCACTGTAGAACTCCGCTGCTGTCACAAGGGTCTCACCAGAAGGGTATATTTCCCTCTACTGCCTTATTCTTTAAATCACCCCATTCCACCACCAGCCCAAGCCTGCAGGAATTGATTGAGGGTTTAGAGATAATTAAAGGTAATTACAATTTTTAATATTTGATGTGATGATAAGCATCACTGTTACCAGACTATACAGGAAAAAAATTAAAGAGCAAACTAAATTCTTCACTTGGATCCCCTTATACAGTCCCCTGGTTCCTAGCCTTGCTCCTTATCCCCTTTCCAGACAGAAGAAGAACATTCTTAAACTCACTGCACTGCAAATCTCCAACTTATTCTAGAATAATTCACCCCTCTCCTCAAGGATTGCGGGCTTGTTCCAAAATATAGTTCCCCCCTCCTGACCAGGGCAATGTATGAGAACTAATGGCTTATGAATCTTTAACTAAACATCATGCACACACACACACACACACACACACACACTCCTACCTCCCATAACAAGTGTAGTCAAAATCCCTATTAAATAAAAGAAAGACATCCCTAAAGCCAACATAACCTGCAGAGGTTGCCTCAGGTCACAGCTGAGATAGCATTTTGGCTTCATTGACAAAGAGATTTCAACCCTTCTTTCCCGGTCTACTATTTCCAGATCTTGCCTGAGATTTCCCTGTGTAAACAAACAAGCCCACAGAGGGGCCCATTCGAGTATCTTTAAGCCCATCAATGTCATTAACACTTTATTATTACTCTTAATTTTTCTTTGCCTTGGACCAAATCATAGTTTGGTCCAAGTCCATAGTCAAGACTTCCCCACCATTTGAGTCTTGGTAGTATCACAGCAATTGACATAGATTCTTTTTCTACCAAAGTCATCTATGTTTTCTCTGCCAGATTGCTTTTTAACCTCTCTGCAGCATATTTTGCTGGTCTTAGAGTAACATTCATCTTTCCTGCAAGACTCACTTTTCCGTCATCAAACCTCATGGTCTTCCTGGGTTGTCCCCTCTCTGCCATCAGTGAGAGTTTGTGGCTAGTCTGATAGCCCATTGGTTACACCTAGTGAGAGTTCTCCTACCTAAGATTTGCTAGCATATCTTGCTTCTTTCAAACATGTTGCTAAAAGTGAGTTTGCTTTGCCCAAATCAGTTCAAAATCCTCTTCAGCCAAAGGCATTTTCTGTGCCTCTTCTTATCAATTCTTAACCTTCTAAATGTATATTTTCTAAGCCTCTTATTAGTTCTTATTTCCTTGGGATTTTACTTGTCAGCTTCACCTAACTCTGATCCTGTCTGTATTTATTTCATTTCTTCAAAATCCTCTGCTCACACAATTTTTGTTTGTTTCTAGTACTCCTCTCTTTCTGTATTTTCTTATCTCTACACCTGTACATTTTTCTTCAAAGTCACTCAACCTGTTCCTAGAATCCTTACTCCCTTCTGACTTGACAAATAACTTTTCTGAGTTTTTAAAATTGAAGAAATTTCCCACTGGCCCCTAAGTGTTCTGGAGGTCATTGTGGCAGAATTACTGCTGCTGACAGGAGACAGTTGGTTCTACAGAAACCAGGACTCAGGCTAAACACTGGTTGCATGGTGGTCAAGTACTATGGCTGCTAACCCGAAAGTCAGCAGTTCAAATCCACCAGATACCCCTTGGAAACTCTATGGAGCAATTCTACTCTGTCTTAGATGGTCATTACGAGTCAAAATCAACTCAACGGCAGAGGGTTTAGTTTTTTGTTCAGGAGACAGTTGGTTCTACAAATACCAGGACTCAAAATAAACATTACTCAGTCAATCAGGACTTTGATGACTGGGTTGTAATGGCATAATACACACATGACTTAATTTGTTCGACAGCTTTTGCGGGCTAGCACAAGACTCTATCATTTGTATCTGTTTGGGAAAATGAGCCCTCCATCTAAACGACCACAAATGAACTTCTGGAGCATGACTTGTTCATACCAGTCATCTGTACATACAGCAATTTCTCACCCACGTGGAAGCATCATCTTATGCAGAAAAAAACAGGTTTTCTGTTTCTGAGAGTTGAACTAACTCAGAAGAAATGCACTGCTGCAAAGGGAGGAAAACCATTTGTGGTCAATAATAATAATAAAGCATTAATTTCCCACACAGTTTCTTTTCACTGCATCTACTCTTCAAAACTAATCAAGCTTTTTTAGAACAAACTGAATGGACCTGGAAAAAGAGCAAGTTATTTAGAGACTGGAGTTTTGGTCTAAGGCCTGGCTCTGCTGTATTAGTCATGTATTTGCCCAAGTCCCTCAACCCCTCTAAGCCTCAATTTTTCTAATGTTGTTGTTGTTGGGTGCTGTCAAGTCAGTTCCCACTCACAGCAATCCTGTTTACAGCAGAACAAAACACTTCTCTGTCCTGTGTCACCCTCACAATCCTTGTTACACCTGAGTCCATTGTTGTGGCCACTGTGCCAATCCATCTTTTTGAGGGTCTTCTCTGTTTTCACTGATCCTTTAACAATAAAGCAATAATGACAACGTCCTCCCCATCATGTTTCAAGATTCTTCAGTCAGGCAAGGCAGCAAGACAAACTGAAGTGGAGGTGGAGCTGTTAGGGCTGATGGGGACAAGGCTGACCACAGAAATTCAGACAAGCAGGTGGGGCATGGAGGCCAAGGACATTAGGCAATGTCCAGGCATGCCGCAGGTAAGCACCAGCCTATAAGGCAGAGGTAGCTGGCTGAGTGTCCTTCCATAGTGAAACAAAATTGAATGGGTGGTACTCAGAATCCCAGTGTTTCGTGGTGGTCCCCTCCAATGCTAGGTTCCATCCCGTGGAAAGTGAACCCAAAAATCAAAAGCACAAGACAGACTGGACACTAGAATAAGAATTAAAAGGAAGCCCCATTCCATGAAATGAGGAAGGCAGATGATACTGGGGAATTTAGGTGGCAAACTACAGTGACACCACTGGATGGATGAACCATAAATTAAAACAGAAGATTCAAGTGACCAGCCCTGGGATTCTATGCCCCAACAGAAAAAGAACCTTACAGCATGATGTTGAAGCTCACACATTTAAGGATGAAGTGTAGGTTAGAAGAATGTATGCTGAGTCAGTAGAGGGTAGTTAACAGAAACCACTTTATGGTTGAGTAAAAGCTGACTTATCAGTTAGATGGTTCAAGACCATGTGCTGAGGCTCCAGCCATGGCCAGATTGTCACTCCCAGATTGGTTACTCCATCCATCTCTCTGCTTGTGGCCGCAGGCCTCCTCCATCCAATTACTCTGTAAATGCTGAGGGCCAGGGTACCACTAGCATGAGGTGATGGGCATCACAGCAGGTGCTCAACAGGTGTTGGATGGATGCATGAGTGGTGGGCTGACTGAATGAATGTGACAAGTTGAAGTCCACATACTACAAGTGGTAATTCAGGTGTAGAAGCTTTTTGTACAAACAGCAGCCTCTGTTGTCTCTAGTATTTTTCTCTCGCTCGTTGGAATGTTAAGGCCAGAGTCTCATTCTCTGCAATGAAGCCTACAGAAGTATTCAGTCCTCCGCTTTCTCAACAGAAAGCTACTTTCTCTGAAGGCATTTTAAGAAAGCTGTAGGGAAAGACAGGCAAGCTTAGAACAATTCAGTGAAAGATGAATTTGTCAACAACAAACTCAAATTTCCTATTCAAGTCCAGTTTAAACTAGTAAACAATAACGTGTTAGGCATTCTCTGTCAGCTGTTATTTTAATGCATACTGGAAAATCTGACTTATCAGTCCTAACATATCTTCTAGGAAAGCATTTAAGGAATAGTGTAATAGAGTGGATTCCAAGGTGTTGCTCTCGTAGCTTACTGGTGATTATGTGAAGAATGTGGTATAGACCAGTGAGGTCGGCACTTGAGCTCCATGGTCCAAATTAGGGTGAACTTCTCTGAACCCCCGTCTTTGGTTAAGAAGGGATGTGAACCTGGGCTTCACTAGCACTCATGTTCAGCTGAGGGACTTTCACATTTCCTAATTAGGTTACAGTCAATGTACGCAAGAGTTGGTGATAGATGAGATACTGAAGTGTAATCACAACTTATTATTCACATCCCAGGAATGTGCTGTCTAGGCCACTCTGCTAACACCCACAGAAAACAGTGGCTTAATTGACAAGCAGCCTGTTTACATTCCAGGTTCAGATCTGATTTATTCCTTCTGTTTGCTCATGGCTGTGGATAGGTATCAAACAGAGGAGAAAGAAACATACCACTTTCTGGTTGTTTGATGCTTCATTAAGTCATATACAGATTGGCTTATGCTGCCAGTTATAGTGTCCAGAAATGGGGTCATCTGGGGTGGCTTTTGTATCTGCATTATTGTGCTTGGTTGTCTAGAGGCCCTGGCACCATAGAAAGGGTAACTAACTTCACCAACCGGTGTTGTGCCGGGCAGTGTGCTAAGATACAAAATGAAGACAAGGCATTGCTTCTGAAGGGGTTTTTGATCCAATAAAAAGGTCAGACAACACATATCATCAGGAATGCAAGTCAGAGGCAGCCTAGTACTATAATAATGGGATAAGGAAAGTCCCCATGACTCACCAGAGGAGGGCATGATTAACTCTGATTATGGGGAGGAGGGTTCACAGAGAGGAATCTTAAAGGGTGAGCAGGAGGATGTGAGTAGTCTTGGTGAGCTAGCCAAGTGCCATGGAGTCGGATCTGACTTGTTGGCTAAACTGCTCAGCTGTAACTGAAATGCTAGTGGTTTGGATCTGCCAGCTGCTCCAAGTGAGAAAGATGCAACAGTCAGCTTCCACAGTAAGCTACAGCCTTGGATACCCTATAGGGCAAATTTTACTGTATCCTACAGCATTGCTATGAGTCAGAATCCACTTGACAGCGGCTTACGAATAAATACAGAGGTATATTTTAAAAATAGCCTAGTATAATCCCATAGCTTTTCTAGGCAGGAAGACAAAATGGAACAATTCTCCTATCTACTCAGTAATAATATTTTCCAGTAATCACATTGTACCTTGTTTCATTACGTGTACAAATGTAATCTCCTCTGAGTTGGATCCAACTTGATGGCACTTGGCTGGCTTTGGCCGTTAGATCATCAGTTCCTTGAGGAAAGATCAGTGACATCTATGGGGACTGCCAATCAAATTCGCAAATTCATCAGAGAAAAAGCACTGTATATCTCATTGCTGCAAATCACTATGGTCACCTTCGAAGTACTCCCCTTGGGAAGCTGTGCACTGATGCCAGCACCTGGTCCACCCTTCAAGGCAATTTTGGAACTCTTTTTCTGTAATGGCCATCTGAGCTTTCATTGCATTACCCTTAATGTCCTGAATGTCATCCAAATGTCTTACTTTCACTATTTATCTTTGGGTGAAGAAAAAAGTCACTGGGGGCCAGATCAGGTGAGTAGGCACAGTATTCCAATACAGTTACTGGTTTACTGGCTAAAAGCTTCCTCACAGTCAACTACACAATTACGTTTGCAAACTTGCCACATCATCCCTGTGCACAATGGCCATAGCAGAAAGAGCTCCAAAATGGGCAGTCTAGATGCTGGCATCAGTGCATAGCTTCCCAAGGGGAGTTCTTTGAAGATGAACTTAGTGATATTCAGCAACGAGGTATGTAGCAGTTAGAACAATTAAGTTAGTGGACTTCACTGTCAGACCCTGTATGTCTAATTCATCTTCGTGTAGCCCACACTCCCTAGCACAGGCCTCACACATGGTAGCCTTTCTGTAAATATGTGTTGCCTCAACAGAAACAATGAAGTTTGACAGGGACAGAATGGAGACTGGGGCTAGGGTCACTCTTTAGCACTTACAACAAGTGAGAGCCCTTCCATTACCCCTATGTAGAAAGGCCATTTCATTGTCATCTTGCACTTCCATGGGGCAGCTCTGACCCTCAATGGCCTTCAGAGAAGGCTTCAGAGCATCCCTGCTAACCACTGTCTTAAAGGCGGTGAGAACCGGAGGCTATTTCTACAGTATTTCAAAGTAGACTATTAGATATTTGAAAAGGATTTGAATTCATGAGTCAGTTGCTCTCAAGGGTTATATACTCATCAGTGCCACTTGTCTATTTATGGACACCTAAGGGTAGTGTAGTGATTAAGTGCTATGTCTGCTAACCAAAAGCTTGGCAGTTCAAATCCACCAGGCACTCCTTGGAAAGTCCATGAGACAGTTCTATTCTGACCTCTAGGGTCACTATGAGTCAGAATTGACTCAACAGTAGTCAGTTTTTGTTTGCTTTCTTTCTTTCTTTTTTTTTTAGTTAAGTGTTCTAGTGTACTGGTTAAGTGCTACAGCTGCTAACCGTAAGGCTGGTAGTTCAAATCCACCAGGCACTGCTTTGAAACTCTATGGGACAGTTCTACTTTGTCTATAGGGTCTCCATAAGTCAGAATTCCCTCAACAGCAGTGGGTTTTGGTTTTTCTAAGGGTTCTGGTCCTCCAGGATTCTCTAAAACTGTCTATATCCAAGTCATGTTCCATGGCCAATAGTGTTTCACACACTCAAGTTATGGAACAATCTAGAATAGCTGAATCCAATGATTAGCTTGTCACAGATTTTCATATGTTTTACTTAGTAACACAAATCACTGAAGAGATCCAAGCTGCACTGAAGACATTAGGAAAAAAAAGAAGGCTCCAGGAATTGACAGAATACCAATTGGCATGTTTCAACAAAAGGAAGCTGCACTGGAAATGCTCACTTATCTAGGCCTAGAAATCTGGAAGGCAGCTATCTGGCTAACTCATTGAGAGAGATTCTTATTGATGCCTATCCCAAAGAAAAGTGATTCAACTGAAGGCGGAAATTATCTAAAGATACCATTAATGTCACATGCAAGTGAAATTTTGCTGAATTTCATTCAAAAGCAGCTATAACAGTACACTGACAGTGAACTGCCAGAAACTTAAGCCAGAAGGGGACATGAAATGAAGATATCGTCACTAACGTTAGATGGATCCCGGTTGAAAGCAGAGCATACCAGAGAGATGTTTACCTGTGTTTTACTGACTATGCAGAGGCATTTGATTGTGTGGATCATAACAAATTACAGATAGCATTGTGAAGAAAGCGAATTCCAGAACATTTAATTGTGTTTATGAAGAATCTGTATGTAGATCAAGAAACAGTTGTTCAAATAGAACAAGAGAATACTAGGTGATTTAAAGTCAGTGAAGATGTGTTTCTGGATTGTATACTTTCACCATACCTTTTCTATATACATGCTGAGCAAATAACCTGAGAAACTGGACTATATGAAGAAGAACAAGAAATTGAGATTGAAGGAAGAGTCATTAACAATCTACATTAAGCAGATGATGCAACTCTGCTTGCTGAAAGTGAAGAGGACCTGAAGAAACAATTGATGAAGATGAAAGACAACAGCCTTCAGTTTGGATTACACCTGAACACAAAGAAAAGTAAAAAATCCTCACAACTGGATCAATAAGCAACATCATGATAAACAGAGAAAAGATTGAAGCTGTCAGGGATTTCATTTTACTTGGATCCATAATCAATCATGGAAGCAGCAGTCAAGCAACAAATGATGCTTTGCATTGGAAAAGTCTGCTGCAAAAGACTTCTTTGTTGAAAAAGAGATATCACCTCAAAGACTAAGGTGTGCCTGACTCAAGTCACGGTGGTTTGAACTGCCTCATGTCTGTGCCAAAGCTGAACAACGAATAACGACGATGAATAAAAACTGACGCCTTTGAATTAGGTATTGGTGAAGAATGTTAAATATACCATGAACTTCCAAAAGAATGAACAAATCTGTCTTGGAAGAAGCACAGCTATAACGGCTCGTAGAAGCAAGGATGGTAAAACTACATCTCACATACTTTGGACATATGACCAGGAAAGACTAGTCCCTGGAGAAGGATATCATGCTTGGTAAAACCAAAATCCAAGCTCACTGCTGTAGAGTCAAATCAGACTCATATGACCCTATAGGACAGGTAGAACTGCTCCATAAAATTTCCAAGGAACTCTTACAGCAGATTCAAACTGCTGACCTTTTGGATAGCAGCCATAGCACTTATCCACCATGTCACCAGGGTTTCTGTGCTTGGTAAAACTCACTGCTGTAGAGTTGCTTCTGACTCATAGCGATCCTATAGACAGAGTAGAACTGTTCCACAGAGGTTCCAAGGAGCGCCTGGTGTATTCAAAATGCCACTTTTTTTGGTTAGCAGCTGTAGCACTTAACCACTAGGCAACCAGGGTTTCTTATGGTTGGTAGAGGTAAAACAGAGGGTCAATGAAAAAGTAGAATACCTTCAGTAAGATGGAAGGACATAGTGTCATGGGTTGAATTGTGTCCCCCCAAAAATATGTGTAGCCACGTGGCTGGGATATGGTTCCTAGTATCTTGGGACTGTCCTCCATTGTGTGGTTTTGCTAAACTGTATGTTAAAGGATTAGGGTGGGGCTGTAAATTCCCAATGTAGCGGGAGTTTCCCTGGAGTATGGCTTGCCCCACCCTTAATGCTTTCAACTTGCAAGACATAAAAGGGAAAGAGAAACAAAGGACAATTGAGAACCTCGCTACCATCAAGCAAGCAGCACCGGGAGAAGAGTGCGTCCTTCAGACCAGAGGTTCTTGCGCTAAGACGCTCCCTGGACAAGGACTGATGTAATACCGGACTTTCCTCCAGAGCCAACAAGGGGAAAGCCTTTCCCCGGAGCGGTCACCCTGAATGTGGACCTGCAACCTACCGGACTGTGTAAGAATAAACATTCCTTTGTTAAAGCCATCCACTCTGTGGTATTTCTGTTAGAGCAGCCCTAGCTGACTAAAACACATAGTGACTAGAAGCAGTGGGCTGAAACAACAATTCAGTGAGGATGGCACAGGACCAGGTAGTGTTGCATTCTGTTCCGAGTAGGGTCTCTATGAGTTGGAACTGACTCAATGGCTCCTATCAACAATAACGTAAATCACAATAGTACATTGATCACCACTTACAGGTGTGGAAAAATGTGTTGAGTTCTATACTTTCTTACACATATGAACTCCTTTTCTTGCTTAACTGTTTACCTCCAGTTTTCTAAAAGTTTTTACAGTTATTGATTTATGATGAGTTAAAAATTATTCATTTTATTAACAAACCAAAAACCAAACAAACAAACACACCAAACAGACTGCCATTGTGATGATTCTGACTCATAACGACCCTACAGGACAGAGTAGAAGTGCCCCTATAGGGTTTCCAAGGAGTGCCTGGTAGATTTGAACTGCTGACCTTTTGATTAGCAACCATAGCGCTTAACCACTACACCAGCAGCGTTTCCATTTTATTAATAGAATAATTGAATTTACAAGCCCTAAATTACAGAGGTAGGCATTGGTAGTTCAGTGGTAGAATTCTCATCCTGCATGCAAGAGACCCAGGTTTAATTTGATGACTGCTTCTCACATGCATCCACCAACCATTCCTCAGTAAAGGCTTGCTTGTTGCTGTGTGTGCTGGAGCTTTCAGTGACATTTCCTAACTAAGACAGAGTGGAAAGAAAGATTGATTCCCAAATATTAGTCAATGAAAACACTATGGAGCACAGCAGTCTAATTTGCAACCAGTCATGGGGATGGCATTATGTGGAGGTGCCAATAGCTGGGAGCTTATTCAACAACAGCTAACAACAATAACACACTACAGAATAATCAGTGAAAGAGAGAAACCAGCTTTAAGCAAAATAATGAAGCAGATGCAGTCTTCATATCATTTGTCAAATCCTTAAAATTTTGTCAGGGGTGAGGAAGGAAGTTTTCAAACCAAACAAGAAACCTCAGTCCCTGGCACCAATCATTGAAAAGAGCTGTCCAACAGCTCAGAATACAGGAGTGGAGATGCTCTTCTTTTGGGTCAGATTAGAAATCACATGTAGAAACTATCAACTGTTTTCTCCACTTGACTTTGGGTTATATATTCTCCATCTTACAGTTAAAAAAAAAGAAGAAAAAAGTGGGTACGTGAGCCAATGTTTTATTTAAACTGATGAGGGAGAGAGAAATTTGGAAGGTAACTTCTCAGAACACCAAAGGTCATTTCTGAACTGAAATGGAAGTCTGTGTCCAACGAGGGAAGAGAAAGGACAGCTCTAGAAGCCCTACTTACGGGCTTCTTCTTGTATACTTTCAATTGTTGGGTCTGCGTTTCCTGCCTTTGTCTCTGACTGCCTCAGTTTCTTCCCCTCGACTTTATTGGTTCTTGAGATGTGAACAGCACAGGCCTCTCTAGATGATGGTGCAACCTCTCTTCCTTCTGATCCTACTAAGGTGTGGTTGCTTCTGCTAGTGATGGCTTTTGCACACCCGTTTTGTAGTTCTTGCTTTCTTTGCAAAGTATGTTGCCTGCACCTATTTGTTTGACTCTGTTTAGTCTCCTCTGAGGCAAGGATTCCTCCTTCCTTTCATAGCCCTTAATTAGTCCACAATCCTTTCTGCTTACCTGAAATTTTAAACTTTTAGAGATCTCCACTTAGCAATACATGGAAACCCCGGTGGTGTAGTGGATAATTGCTACAGGCACTAACCAGAATGTTGGTAATTTGACTACACCAAGTGCTCCTTGGAAACTGTGTAGCAGTACTACTCTGTCCTATAGGGTCACTATGAGTCAGAATCAACTCAGTGGCAGTGGGTTTTTGGTTTGGCATCTGCGGGGAGCCAGCCCCGACAACTTTTCAGGGTCAAGCATGGAGGGAGGGAAGGCGTCTACAGGAAATGAATCGAGAGAGACAGGAAAAAGCTTTTTGGTTTAAAGGCAGCCCGACCAAGAGAGTGAGCTGTCTGTCTTTATTGTCTTTATAGTTAAAGTGACGTGAGTTTTACCCTGCCCACTGACCACACAATCTATTGGCTAATTTGAAACCAAAACCTCGTGGTCTTGAGGTGATGTAATTCTTACCCTACCCCCGCCCCACCCCCACCACAGGAGCTATTAGCCAACGAAACCTTGTGATCCTTTTAATTGTCAAGGCTTTCTAGATAATGGCCCGAGGCAGGTGTGTTGTGGTGATAATTGACATACCCTGAGCTCAATCAGCCCTACTCATACCTCAAGGTTAAAAGGTACAGGAGGAGGGTTCTAAAGGTTATAATCTCTTTGTTCCTACTTTTCTCTTTATTTTCTCTCCTCCTGTAGGGACAGTAAACACCTACCTTACCCCACCCTATGCCTTTAAACTGTTCTAAGGGTAATTCTTTGCACATGGGGGGGATGTGCAGTTGGGGGAAGTCAGTGGGGCTGGTTCAGCCCTGGCATTCCTGGGCTGGGCGTTCTCATGCTGGGCGTTCCTGGGCTCAGCGTTTGTCCTTGTGCAGGGAGATGAGGGGGTATTTTGGGGGAGAGTTTAATTAGGGTGAAAAAATATACAGCCAGAAATATGTCAGGTGTGAGATGCGTCTGCCCACCATCACAAAGGCTCGTAGCTCTGCTCACAGAGGTCTTTGTGGGTGATGGGCTTCGGCAGGCATCCATATATCATCATGTGTATTGTGTCCCTTTCTCTTTGCCCAGCTCAATGTGCTACCCTTTCTTCTAGGTTTCTTCTGATGCTTCTTCATTCATTCAGTGCACATTTGCTGTACACAGACTGTGTGCTGGGAACTGCGCCAGGTCCCAGCAACACAGCCCTGAACCCAGCTCTGCCTGTGTGGTGGGGAGAGGAGATATGAGGAGACTTTTTCAATTTGATACGGGGCCAATCACATTCATAAAAATCTTCACATTCACTCTCCAGTGAGTTCTATTAAATCCTCTCAACTCTCCCACTGCTAATACAGGTGAAGAAGTAAGGTTTTGTTATGAATTAATTGTGTTCCCCCAAAGTGTGTGTCAACTAGGCTAGGCCGTGTTTCTCAGTATTGTGGATTGTCCACCATTTTGTCATTTGATGTGATTTTCCTACTTGCTGTAACTCCTATCTCTATGTTAATGAGGCAGGATTAGAGACAGTTATGTTGATGAGGCCAGACTCGATCTACAAGATTAGGTTGCATCTAGAATCAATCTCTTGAGATAATAAAAGAAAGAAGTAAACAGAGAGATAGGTAAACCTCAGTACCACCAAGCAAGAAAAGCCAGGAACCAAACGTGTCATTTGGACCCAGCTTCCCTGCACTGAGAAGCTCCTAAACCAACAGAATACTGATAACAAGGACCTTCCTCCAGAGCCAACACAGAAAGCCTTCCCCTGGGCTGACACCCTAAACCCAGACTTCTGGCCTACTGAACTGTGAGAGGATAATTTCTATTTGTTAAAGCCATCCACTTGTAGAATTTCTGTTATATCACTGGTAGGTAACTAAGACAGACTTAAAGAGCATAAGTCAAGGATCTAGATCACATGAGTAGCTCAGGGAGAGCTGGAGTCTGAACTCAAACACTGATTCCAGAGCACATGCATTTCACTAGGATGCTGTGTCTTTCCCAGGCATAGAACCCAGAGCATTTTCCCACCCTAATCTCTCTGGGATGATTTTCTTTTTTGCACGTAGAAACAATATTAGTTAAAAAAAAAAAAAAAAAGAAGAAGAAGACGAAGAAGAACAGAAAAGAACAAAACCCTTAGCTTAGTAAGAATTCAAAAAGCACATCTTTTTAGTTGAATTGAATCCACAACCATCACACATTTGTAACTCTGGGTATGACTTCCATCTGAAACCCTGGTGCACTTATACATCTCTACCTCACCACCGTCCAACCTTCAAGGAATAGGCAGAGTGATCTCATTAAAGCACAGATCCTATTTCTTCACTGCTGCATGCACCCTCCAAAGCCTCCAACAGCCTCCCATTGCAACTCTGCCACAGCCTTTGGCCCTAGTCGGCAGCCACCATCATAAACCTCATTTGATCTATTTTCAAGCATGCAGCTTAGTTTTACTCAAATAACATGGCTTTTTGTCACCTTCCTTTGCCCAACCACTCCCTTCTTCCAAGAGGCATTTATTTTTGTAAGCGTTGCTATGCTGATTTTTTCACATATTGCACAAAAAAAAAAAAAACAAAAACAAAAAACATTAGCATAGCATGCTCACAAAAATACTTCACTGGGGAAAGGAGCATTTGGCAAGCAAATGCAGAAGGTATCTGTTATTTGCATAAAAATATGGTAGTGCCTGAAGTTACCTTTTGCAGTTTTTTGTTTCTTTCATTTATGTACTTGTGACTACAGCCTGTAAACTCCCTGAGGGCAGGGCCACTACGGTCTCATTCACTGATGCATCTCCCATATCTAAAACAGGATATGTCCCAGAGTAGGCTCTCAATAAATAGATGTTGACTGATAAATTATTCTCCAAATTAATATTTTATAGTTTTCTTTTTTCTTAGCTTGTCCTGAGTCCCAGGAATCAGTGGCATCAGCACAGCAGGATATAGGAATTTTTTCTCCAACTGGTTCTTTTTCAGTGTAAGTGCCTGAGTGCTCTCTGCTACCCCTAGGCTTCGTCCATAACACATCTGGGGGCTGTCCTGCCTGAGAATCCTTCTGGAGTCTTCCTTGACCTTCACCTTTACCATGAGTTCTTCAAAAGACTCATGTTTCAATAGTCTGTGACACCCTAGTGCCAGAGAGCAAGAACATCAATGAATTCTGTAGCTCCTGGGCACATCCTGTCTCCAAGCTTGATTGGTAGCAAATACAACATACGCTGAGAACGGAAGCCCATGCTGGGGATTTTTCCCACGTTCAGCCATATTGCATTGCTCTGGGTATGTGACTTCTGGGGTCTATTGCAAAGAGGTGTTCATATCCACTTGTGAGTGATACCACTGGCAAAGCACAGATGTTTGGGGGAGCATGGACTCTGAGTGAGAAAGTGACAGTAGAAAGACACTTGGTCATGGAAGAGAAAGGAAGAGAATGAGATTAAGGAACGGGACATCAGAAGAGGCCAGACCCTACTACTTTACCTGCCATGAAACTCACTAATGGAGTCCTGAATCCTCACGGATGCCCTGTGTGGAGGCCACTTTCCTGGGCTCTGAAGCTTCCTGTCCACTCCTGCCTTCTAGTCCTTGCACCGAGGCTGACGTGCTCCTTCAGTCTTACTTTGTTTTATGGGCCTGTCTAATCTTTGGTTGAAGGGTGAGCCTCAGGAGAGACTTCACTGCTGAGCTAAAAGTGTTTCTGGGGCCATACTCACAGGGTTTCTTCATCTGTCAGGCTGGTAAGTCCAGTCTTTTTATGTGAGTTAGAATTTTTGTCTAAATATGCAGTCAGACCATACAGCCCAGCCCTTACAACTGAATGTCCAGTAGTCACCCTATTCTAGGTCTATTTCAAATACTGCTTTTGCCATCAGGCTGTCCCAAACACTGAAACCAGAAGCAGTCTTTACACTCATTGATTGTATTTTTTCAGCTGTTTCTTGGAACACAATAGATACAGGAAGTAGTTTGAGCAACCCGGTTGTGTGAAGGGGGAGGAGATTAAAGGGGGGCTCTCCCTGCACCAGCTCAGCCAGTACAGCTCTACTTTCACCTGTAATATATACTGGAGTTCTTGCAATTCCATTTAAAAAAGGGAAAAACTTCAAAATCACTAGTTTATGGATTGAGAACGCCTCAATTTCGATACACAGTCCCATTGTCAAAGAGGACTTCCTGGGTGGCACACAGCATTAAGCATTCGGCTACTGATTAGAAGGTTGTTGGTTCCAATCCACCCACAGGTACCTCAGAAGACAGGCCTGGCAATCAGTCTACTTCCCCAAGACCACAGTTCTGCTCTACAACATTTGAGGTCACTGTGTGTTGGAATTAACAGCCACTGATTGGCTGGTTGGTTTATGGTCAGGTGACGTATCAGAAAAGGTCTCTGGCTGGTGTAAACTGTCTGAGCTTCATGTCTCACTGAAATGTTAGGGGTTGGAACCCACTCAGCAGCACCTCGGAAGAAATCCCTGACAACCTGCTTCTGTAAAAGAATTATAACTAAGAAAACCCTGTGGAGCTGTTCTACTTTGTAACACACAGGGTTAACTGTCATTCATAATCAATTTGATGTGTGTTTTTTAGCAATTTACAGCTCTATATGAGATTTTGAAAATAGGATCATTTATAACAAATTGTCTTGTATTGTAGTTAATTACTCACTAGTTTTGTCTTCTCCAAAAATTTGAAACTTAAATGTAGGGGTCATACTTTTTTTAATTGTACTTTAGATGAAAGTTTACAGAACTAACTTTTCACTAACAGTTAGTACATGTTTTAGTCACCTGGTACTGCTCTAACAGAAAATACCATGAGTGGAAGGCTTTTTGAACAGAAATTTTATTGACACAGTCCAGTAAGCCACAAATCCATTTACAAATTGTAAGTCCATTGAGCAAGAGAATTTATCACAGTCCAGTAGGCTAAGTCCAAATCCAGTGAGAGCATCTCGGCACAGGAACCTCAGGTCCAAAGGACATGCTCTGTTCTCGGTGCTGCTGCTTGGTGGTACGAGGTTCCCAACTGTCTCTGCTCATTTCTCTCCTTTATATTGCCCAGCCAGTAACTTGAATCCTGCACAACTGCTGCCCATTCTCCACCATCAATGTCACAGAGGCAAGATTCACAACATATGGGAAGAACTATACCATGTTGAGACTCATAGCCAAGTCAAATTAACACATATATTTTTGGGAGGACACAATAGACTCCATGACAGTACACATATTATTCTATGACATTAATTAACAACCCTATGGCATGTCAACACTCTCGCTTCTCGACCTTGGGTTTCTTGTTACCAGCTTTCCTGTCCCCTCTGCCTTCTAGTCCTTGCCCCTGGATTGGTGTGCCCCTTTAGTCTTCCTTTGTTTTATGTGCATGTCTAATCTTCGGTTGAAGGGTGAGCCTCAAGAGTGACTTCATTACTGAGCTAAAAGGGTTCCTGGGACCATATTCTTGGGGTTTCTCCAGTGTCTGTCAGGCCAGTCTGGTCTTGTCTCTATGTGTGTGAGTTAGAATTTTGTTCTACGTTTTTCCTCCAGCTGTATCTGAGACCCTCTGTTGTGATCCTTGTCAGGTCAGTGGCAGCAGTCAGGCATGGGACTATATGGATTTTTAGATCCTTAAGTCTACCTGTTGAGATGTGTCACACTCCAGTACATAAGTTTAATGTTATGTCAAACTCATTAGCAAGCGGATTTTCATGACAGATCCTAAGATTACAATAGCGGAACTGGAAAATGCTTTTCTTTGTAGACAAACCCAGGATTAGAAATAAGTTAATCACAGGACTTTACAAATTGAACAGGACATCCTAGAACACTCTTATGAACAGAGATTGTAATACGGTACTACAAAGGAGACAGAGGTAACTCCAAACAAGCTGAATGTTTCTGTGTCTGTTTGTGTATGTCTCAGAGCATTCTGTGCCAAGGTGCAAAGTAGAGTATTGCCAGCCATCGATGCTTGCATGGGTATTTAATTTGCATAACTTGTCCGGATGGTCAGACAAGTGACCTAACTCCAGGCAGGCAACCTACTTGTCCCTGGAGAGCTAAGATGAAGGCCTTTGAGAACATAATATTCATGTTCAAACAGGCTTGGAAAGAGCAGAGAAACATAAGTCAGCCTGAGGAGAATGCCAGCATTACTGACCCAAGTGCTTGGCACAAAGTGGACACTCCATAAATACTTGTTGAATGAATGAAACAGCTCCCCTCTCCTCCTGCTCTAACCTGTTTAGTCAGCACCCAAGCAAGTCTATGTGTGTGTGAACCTCCTTGTTACCTGCTTTGAGGAAAATACCACAGTCATTGTTTCTAGAGAGTTGATGACATGGTGAACACCCACTGCACAGTTGTGCCTGCTAATTAGTGGGCTTTGGAGCACCTGTCACACCAGATGTGGAGGTGGGGGGTCGGGGGTGGGGGGTGGGAGGTGGGTTTCTCACAAATCCTTCCTATATAGCTCCAGAGTGAGCTGTAGAAAAGGACCCTGAGCCTGAGTGTAAGGGATCTTTGAATATTCTCTGTGATGCAAGGACTTGAAAGAAAAAACCATCCTTTGTCTTTTACTGTGTATTTCCTAGTTTTCTTTGTGGGAGTGTGACAAAACCATAGATTACCTGTCCTGCTGCCTGGATAAGGTACATAGTATGCAGCCCCCAACACAGCAGGAGAAGGATTAGGGGGCAGAACTAGAACTCTACCAGATGACCATATCTGTCAGTCTGGAGGATCCCCTGGGAGACTCGCTCCCAGACTCTCTAATTCCACACTGCATCCAGCACCAAAACAGGCTCTTCAGACAAAGATCGAACTGGACTATATAAAACATGGACTGGGGCTGGCAACGAACAAACTTTTGAACTTAAATATGTATACAGGGCTGTTTGTGAAGCTCATTCCTGGAGGCGAGACGAGAGGGTGAAGGTGGACAGATCTTGGTCAGATGTACACAGGAAGTACAGTCACAGGGGGCACGAGAGGGAAGCAACAGTAATTAGAGTAGAATTATGGAGAAAGTTCTGGATGTCATGGCAAACTGACATAGATCATATACTTGTACTTTAGTCACAACAAAATTCATTTAAAAAAGAAAAAGATTATCTGTCCTGTGTGTACAGGGACTTCTGACATTGAGTAACATAAAAAAGGTCACATAGCCCAGGGACAGTGAGGACATCATGCACCTGCAGGTGTAGGAGTGTAGGAGTGGATTGTGCGTGAGGGGGCAGTGTGTGGTGATGTGGTAGATGTCCTTCTGTGCATGTATATGAAAGCATGTACAAGGGCAAGGGAAACAGGGCACATTATTGCACATCTCTCCCACCCCCTCTTTTTTCTTGTCTCTTCTCAGCAACCCAGAGTATTAACTGAAATAATCCTTATTCCTGCTCATCTCCTTAAAATCACTGTCTTATATCTATTCTGTTCATTTTGTTATTGTTATGTGCCTTTGGATGAGTTCCAACCCACAGGGACCTTGTGTACAACAGCAAGAAAAACTGTCTGGTCCTGGGCCATTTTCATAATCACTATTATGCTTGAGCCTATTGTTGCAGCAATTGCGTCAGTCTACCTCATTGAATGTCTTCCTTTTTTTTTGCTCACCCTCTACTTTATCAAGCATGATGTCCTTCTCCAGGAGCTAACTGCTCCTTATAACATGCCCAAAATATGTGAGACATAGACTTGCCATCCTTGCTTCTAAAGAGTATTCTGGTTGTACTTCTCCTGAGACAGATTTGTTTGTTCTTTTGGAAGTCCACAGTATACTCTATATTCTTCACCAACACCATAAATCCAAAGTATAAGTTCTTCTTCAGTCTTCTTATTCCTTATTCCCCATCAAGGCTGTACATGTAGGTGACAAGATTAAAAATACCGTGGCTTGGGTCAGGCACATCTTAGTCTTCAAGGTAACAACTCAGTTTTTTGAACACTTTAAAGAAAGCTTTTGCAACAGATTTATCCAATGCAATATGTCATTTGGTTTACTGACTGATGCTTCCAAAGGTGTTGATTATAGAACCAAATAAAATGAAATTGACAGCTTCAACTTTTTGCTCCATTTTTTATGATATTGCTTACTGGTCCAGTTGTGAAGATTTTTTGTTTTCTTTTTGTTGAAGTGTAGTACATACTGAAGGCTGTGGTCTTTGATCTTTATGAGTTAGTATATCACGCCCTCTTCACACAGCAAGGTTGTATCATCTGCGTATTACAGGTGATTAATGAATTTGCCTCCAATCCTGATGCCCCATTCTTCATATGGTCCAATTTCTTGGATTATTTGCTCAATATCCAGTTCAACAGGTATAATGATAAACTACAAACTTGATGCACACTTCTCCTGATTTTAAGCCACACAGTATCCTCGTTGTTTTGTTCAAATGACTGCCAGTTGATCTATGCAGTTTCTAGAATTCCCATTCTTTTGCAATGTCATCCGTTTGTTGTGATCCACATTGTTGAATGCATTTGCACCGTCAATAAAACACAGGTAAACATCTTTTTGATATTTGGTTTTCAGCTAAGATCTAGCAGACATCAGCAATGATATCCCTGCTTCTACATCCTCTTCTGAATCTGGCTTGAATTCCTGGCAGTCCTTTGTCAATATAGCAAGCATGGTGGCACAGTGGTTAAGTATTTGGCTGCTAACCAAAGTGTCAGCAGTTTGAATCCACTAGCTGCTCCATGGAAACCCTACAGGGCAGTTCTCTCTGTCCTACAGAGTCACATGAGGTGAATCAACTCCACGACAATGGGTTTGGTTCTGCTCATTTTAGCAACTATTAAATTGGATGAGCAGAGAAATTTTGACAACAGTGCTGGGCATACATATGAAGAAGCCTAGGAGAAAGAAATAGCAGAGACTGAAATATAGATAAAGCAAATTAGTAGTATTAGCATTACCTTGAAACACAATCCACTCACCTTTCTCTTGTTCAATGATTTAATCACTTTTTATCCAACAAATATTTCTTATGTATGATGTACCTGAACCAAGCACTATGAATGTACTCATTCATTCATCCATTGAGAATTTATTAAGTCTCTACTAGGTGCCAAGCACTGATCAAGGTGCTGAGGTGCAGCAATGAATAAAATACGCAGTTTTGCCCTCAAGGATCTTGCAACTGTGTATGTCTGTGTGTCTCTGTGTGCTGTTTGTTGTTTGATGCCACTGAATCAATTTTCAACTCCTAGTAAGCACATGCATCAGAGTAGAACTGCCCCATAGCGTTTTTAAGGCTGTAATCTTTATGGGATTACAGGAGATTGCCAAATCTTTCTCCAATGGAACAGCTGGGTGGGTCTGAACTACTGACACTTCAACTGCAGCCAAGTGCTTAACCGTTGTACCACCAGGGCTCCTTGTATGTGTTTTGGAAGGATAATAATATTAAAAAAATTAAACCACTTGCCACAGAGTTGATTCTGACTCATAACAACCCCACAGGACAGACTGGAACTGCTCCATAGGTTTTCCAAGGAGCACCTGGTGAATTCAAACTGCTGACCTTTTGGTTAGCAGCCATAGCACTTTACCACTACACCACATGGTTTCCACAACAAGCAAATGAATATACAATATGTCAGGTAGTGCTAAGTGCTGGGATAATGAATAAAGGTGTAAAGTGATAAATACAGCCATGGAGTGATATTTTACATAGGATGTGTGCAGCAGCCTCTTTGAAAAGACACAAAGAAAGCCAAAGAGGAAGACATGCAGGTACCTGGATAAAGAGCTTGTCATAAGAAGGATCATGTGAATGACTCTTAGTATACACAAAAGCCTTTTAAGTCATCTGAAATCCTTTCTGGAAAGAGGCAAAGTATAAATCAACCATATGTGCCTTACCTACCCACTATGGACAAAAGGCATTAAAATGAGGATGAACTGAAATGAATGTAAAAGGCTTTTTAAAAGCATAGGAGGCTATACAAGTTAATGCTACTTATTAGCCAACAGCTTCCCCTCATTTTATTTATTAGTCACTAGTGTATTAGTGGAAACCATGGTGATATAGTAGTTAATAGCTATAGCTGCTAACCAAAATATCAATAGTTTGAACCCACTAGGTATCCCTTGGAAACTCTATGGGAGCAATTCTACTCTGCCCTATAGGGTCACTATGAGTAGAATTGACTCAATGACAACAGGTTACAGTTCATCAGCGGTACCAGGGATATCATTGCTGATATCAGATGGATCCTGGCTAAAAGCTGACAATAACAGAAAGATGTTTACATGTGGCTTATTGACCTTGAAAAGGCATTTGATTGGTGAGTCATAACAAATTATGGATAACATTGCAGAGAATGGGAATTCCGGAACACTTAAATGTGCTCATGCAGAATCTATACATGGATTAAGAGGCAGTTGTTTGAACATAACAAGGGGACACTGACTGGTTTAAAGTCAGGAAAGGTGTGCGTTAGGGTTGTTTTCCTTCACCATACTTAATCAGTCTGTATGCTGAGCAAATAATCTGAGAAGCTTATGAAGAGGCATGCAACATCGGGATAGGAGGAACGCTCATTAACAACCTGCGATATGCAGATGATACAACCTTGCTTACCAAAAGTGAAGACAGCTTGAAGCACTAACTGATAAAGATCAAAGACCACAACTTTCAGTGTGGATTACACCTCAACATAAAGAAAACAAAAATCATCACAACTGGACCAATAAACAGCATCATGACAAATGGATAAAAGATTGAAGCTGTGTAGTATTTCATTTGACTTGGACCCACAATCAACACCCATGTAAGCAGCAGTCAAGAAATAAGTGACACATTGCATTGAACAAATCTGCTGCAAAAGCCTTCTTTACAGTGTTAAAAAGCAAAGGTGTCACCTTGAAGATTAAGCTGTGCTTGACCAAAGCCATGGTGTTTTCAATTATCTCACATGCATGCAAAAGCAGGACAAAGAATAAGGAAGACGAATTGATGCCTATGAATTATGTTCTTGTGAAGAACATCAAATCAACCATGGACTGTCTAAAGAATTAACAAATCTGTCTTGGAATGGGTACAACCAGAGAATGCTGTTTAGAAGCAACGATGGTGAGACTATGTCTCACATACTTTGGACATGTTATCAGGATGGACCAGTCCCTGGAGAAGGACATCATGCTTGGTAAAGTAGAAGGTCAGTGAAAAAGAGGCAGACTCTCAGTGACACGGATTGACACAGTGACTGCAACAATGGGCTCAGGCATAGCAGTGATTGTGAGAATGGCACAGGACCTGGCAGTGTCTTCTTCCATTGTACAAATGGTCACTATGAGTAGAACCCACTTGTTGAAATCTAACAACAAGATTTATTAGTCACTAGATTCCATAATGACAAACTGAGAGATGAGTGGACCTAACAACAACAGTTTCCACTGAAGAATCAGTGTCCAGTATGCACCTATGCTTACAGCCTTATCCACAAGTAACAAGAGGTAATGTAAATAGCAAAAAGGCCTAGATTGAGTGTTTGTGGTGAGTGGCAGGTTAACAGCCACTGGACTTTGCTAGGAATAGAGTCTGCATGTTCTCCAACAGGGTCTCACAGTACAGCGTTTTCTAGTTGACTTGATCAGGCAAAACTGAGCTCCCCTCACCAAGCTTGGACCTGAGTTTCTTTATTTATTCATAGTTTATCAATGAGAAGATTCCTAAAGATTTGGCAATCAGTGAACCAAATTCTTTGGAATAGGTTAGCATATTCCAAGGACAGGTGAAAACCCAATCGGATTGCAAAGAAGGAAACCACCAAACTACAGGGAGATTCTGCTTTCATAGGTTCTAACCTTCCAGTTTCTCTTACAGTTTTCTTGAAATCTAACTTAGGAGGATAATCAAGAACATACGCACATGAATCCAGCTTGAATGTGGCATTTTGGAGGAAAACCCCAGCTGAGCATACACAAGTGTGTTTCAACTCTGCCAAAAGAAAAATAGTTATGCATTATACATGGACTATAAAGACATTTTCTGCAAGCATTACTTTAAAAACATTTGAATTTCAGAACTTAAAATGTTCCATGTGTTTAGTATTTCTTGTTCAGTTAGACTAAAGAGAAGTGACTGAGAATTCACTCCCAGTATACATGCAGTATGACATGTCAGGAATGCTTACCATATTATTTCTGTAGCTATGAAGTTGGTACACATGGCTGTTACATTCATTACTGGTTGTATTTGAGAGTCACTTATTCAATAAAAGCCACCACTGTTGAGTTGATTCCAAATAAAGGAAACGCTGATGGTTCAGTGGTTAAGTACTAGGTCTGCTAGCCACAAGGCCAGCAGTTCAAATCCAGCAGGTGCTCTCTGGAAATTCTATGGGGCAGTTCTACTCTGTTTACAGGGTTGTTGTGAATCCGAATTGACTTGACCACAATAGGTTTGGCTTATTCAGTAAAGAAGCTCTGGTAGATCAGTGGTTAAGAATTCAACTGCTAACCAAAAAGGTCAACAGTTTCAATCTTCCAGTGACTCCTTGGAAACCCTATGGGGCAGTTCTACTCAGTCCTATAGGGTTGCTACGAGTTCGAATCAACTCAACAGCAATAGGCACTCAATAAATACATCTTGACCACTATTATATGCCAGGCCCTGTATCAGGTATACAAGATGCCACAGCAAAATCTACAGAATTCCATGCATTATGAGAGATAAGCCATAAATTAATCTAAAAATAAATATATTGTAATAACGTCTGTCAGTTTGTTGTACTGTGGTAACTCGCATGTTACCACAATTCAGGAAGCTATGCTACAGGTATTTCAAATACCAACAGGGTCACCCATGATGACAGGTTTCAGCAGAGCTTCTGGAGGAAGACAGACTAAGAAAAGAGGTTCAACAATTAACCATTGAAAACACTATGGGTCACAATAGAACATTCTCAAATATAGTGCTGAAAGATAAGGCCCTTAGGTTGGAAGGCACTCAAAATAGACAACAGATCCAGTAAGGGACTCCAGCATTCCTACAGTGGTGTTGATGGCACAGGACTGGACACCACTTTTTTCTGTTGTACATGGGTCACCACAAGTCAGCACCAACTCAACAATAAGTAACAACAATATCAAGTAATAAAAAGAGTCATGAGGGATTTATTCTTCTGCTTGTGTAGTAAAAAGGAGTGCGGGTAAGGCTTCTGTCTTAGAAGGAGAGCATCTCTGTTGTGGACCCATTTGAATAAAGATCCTTGTGGGGTGAGGGAGGAGCTGGGTAGTTTTAGGGGGGAAGAGCGTCCAGGCACGTGGACTTGTGTGTCGAGTGTCAGGGCCAGCCTAAAATAGATAAGTGGTAACTTTGGTAAAGGATGACAGTACACAGAGTGAGTGAAGAGAGCAAGTAACAGGAAATGAGGTCTTACATACAACCCTGGGTCTTAGGATTCCCCTGAGGTGGGACAACAGCTGAGTCCACAGTTTAGCTTCACTGTTTCAAAGGCTAAAAAGATGATAATGAATTGTAAGGAGAACTTGCTATCAAATAATCTCACTCGAGAAAAGGTTTATACACAAAAAGAAACAATCTTTGATGATTATAAAGGAAGGAAGGAGGGGGGATAGAAAGACACTAATTAGAAAATAGATAAGTGGTAACTTTGGTAAAGGATGACAGTACACAGTATGGGGGAAGCCAGCACCACTTGTCTGAGCCAAGAGGCTCCATAGATATACCCAAACTTCCCAAACTGTAGGGACTGTGGTCTCAGGGAACATCTAGCTTACTTTGTGCAACATAGTTTATAAAGAAGAGTCTCCATTCTACTTTGGGGAATAGCATCTGGGGTCTTACAAGCTTCTGAGCAACCATTGAAGATACTCCACTGGTATCATCCCAATGGGAGAAAGAGAGAATGAAAAAACCCAAACACATGAAGATTAGTCCAAAGGACTAACAAACAACTACCACAGCCTCCACCAGACTGAGTCTAACACAACTAGATGGTGCCGGGGTGCCACCACCAACTGCTCTGACAGGGATCACAATAGAGGGTCCTGCATACAGCTAGAGAAAAATGCAGAACAAAATTCTAACACACACATATGAAAACAAGACCAGACTTAAGAGTCTGACAGAGACGGGGGAAACTTGAAGAGTATGGAATCTAGATATTCTTCTAGCTCAGTAAGGGAATTGGTCCAGAGGCTCACCCTTCTGCCAAAGATGAGGCAAGCCTATAAAAGGAAATGAGATTAAAGGGGCACACCAACCCAGAGGCAAGGACTAGGAGGGGACAGGAAATCTGGTAATAGGGAACCCATGGTCCAGAAGGGAGAGTGATGACATGTTGTGGGGTTGCTAACCAAAGTCACGAAACAATATGTGTACTGTTTAGTGAGAAGGAGTTCGTCCTATAAGCTTTGGCCTAAAGCACAATTATTAAAAAAAAAAAAAAAAAAGGAAACACTATGATCTCATGATCTGTGTCGATTTTCTACATAATTGGTTCAGAATAAACCGCACCCCCCCACCCTACTCCTACATGTGCGTGTGTGTGCATGCAAAAGGAGCCCTAGTGGCACAGTGGTTGCTGTTAACCGAAAGGTTGGCAGTTCAAACCCACCAGCGGCTGCATTGAAGAAGGACCTGGCAAATTGCTTCCATAAAGATCACACAGCTTAGAAAACCCTATGGGGCAGTCCGACTCTGTCACCTGAGGTCACTCTAAGTTGTAAATCAATGGTACCACACAACAGCAGCACATATATAAATGCACACTTGCTGTTTTCCCTCCTGGGCTCATTTACTTATATATTCCTCCTATTGAAATGCCTTCCTTCATCCACCTCCCCATCCTATTTTCCCAACATTTCAAGGCTTACTGAAGCTCTGTCTTCTGTTAAAATCCTCTTCTAACCACTCCAGCTGACAGTGAGCTGCTCTTCCTTCTCCGTGACTGCAGGCCTCAGGCCCACCTTGCCTTTAGTATATTAGTCTGGGATAGTATGCAAAAGAGTATGCGTGTATGTAATCTCCTCTGTGTGTATTTTTTCAACAAAGAAACAAACAGAAAAACCAAACCCATTTTCACTGAGTTGATTACAACTCATAGCGACCCTACAGGACAGAGTTTCAAAGGAGTGCCTGGTGGATTTGAACTGTTGCCCTTTTGGTTGGCAGCTGTAGCATTTAATAATTATGCCACCAGGTTTGTTCATAAAATCCCCAAATTTTTTAAATGAGTCTGTGCTGGCTTAAAAAGATGGAGAACCATTGCTCTTGACTAGTGCTTCTAAAACATTAGGCATGTACACATTTATAAAAATGAAGACTCAAATTCTATAGCTCTGGGGACAGGCCTGGTGCTGCTGGCCTGGAGACCATAGTTGGCGGTAACAGCACAGAATATATGCAGTCTGCACTCACTTGTATCAACCGGCATGTTGCTGTCATTGACTGAATTCTGTCCACCCAAAAATGTGTATCAATTTAGCTGGGCCATGATTCCCAGTGTTGTGCAATTGTTCACCATTTTGTCATTTGATGGAATTTTCCTATGTGTTGTAAATTCTGTCACTATGATTTAACAAAATGGATTAGCGACAGTTATATTGAGGAGGTCTATAAGACTGGATAATGTCTTAAGCCAATCTCTTTTTGAGATGTGAAAGAAAGAAATGAGCAGAGAGACGTGGGGATCTCAAAGCACCAAGAAAGCAGTGCCAGGAGCAGAATATACCCTTTGAACCTGAGGTTCCTATCCTAACAGGCTCCCAGACCAAGGGAAGACTGATACATCACAAGAACCTTCCTCTAGAGTCACCAGAGAGAAGAAAGCCTTCCTGTGGAGCTGGTGACCCGAATTTGAACTTGGACAAGCAAGGGCAATGCTGCCACTATTCAGCCATTCCCCTACACTCAGAACTAATGGAAAAACATTCTAGTGTTGGGCCAGGCAGGTGCTCTACAGATACTACTAGTTAGTACATCAAACCATAGTAACTGAACCCAGTTAATATATTCTTTCTATATCCATTTTCTTAACCTCAAATTAGAGTTCTTAAGTTACCATCAAAATTTCAAGGCTATACCTATCTTGCTGAAAGTCAGAGCAGAATTTCAGAACCCCTAAAATCTTCCTAAAATAAATCTTTCTTTCTTTCAATATGTAGTCACCCAACATGTTGAAACCTAAATTCATTAAATCATTGTACAGGAAATGCACATGTTTAGAAGGACAATTCACTAGATAAGGGCATTCTCTCCTCACTGAGGATCTTCAGTGCACATAATAACACGCGCATCAAAGCAGACAGAGTAGGTCAAAACAGCACCACTAGGCACTTGGCGAAGGTTATGAATTATTGTTTACAGCCCAGTAACAAAGTCTTATAAAGAAAGGGTAGAAAGGGAGAGAGTCTCCAGAAGGTGGGAAATACCACAGAAAAGTGAAAATAGGGGTTAATACAAAACTGTTGCCTCAAACAACCTGCCATGAGCTGTAAAAAAATTATTAGTCCTGGATAAATATGTAAAACATCCCGTAACAATAGAGTGGGCAGTGGTTAACAAGGCTGCTAAACAAAAGGTTGGCAGTGGCAATCCACCAGCTACTCAGTGGGAACCTTACGAGGCAGTTCTACTCTGTCCTACAGGGTCACGAAGAGTCAAAATTGAGTCAACAGCAGCAGTTTTTAATATATATATATACTTAATAGAGCGAATAAAAAAATATACACACATGTATCAGAAATGGTTTTGTGTGCACAAAAGAAATTTTTCATATAGTAGTTTTATAAATATATATACATACTATTTGTACTTATAAAAATACCATAGGTAATGGAAGTTATACTTAAATATTTATAAAAATAACTTCATTTAAGTAGGCCAGTAACATTTAATTTTTCAATAAATTGATGTATAAAGTATATACATTCATGCCAAATGGAACATACATTTGGAAAAATGAAACCCAAGTAAAACTCTCAGGAATCTGGAGTAAAATCCAGGTACTTGCCAAAGGAAACTTAGGTGCAGTTGTGATTCTAGAAAAGGAAATAATGCCTGTTCTCTTATCTTCCTACACCGTTTTGCTTGTAAAATTTCTAGCATCACTTCAGCGGAGTTTTGTACTTGACTTCCAGCCTCATGGCCATTTGACCCGTCAACTATGATTTTCTTTGAGGCTTTTAAAACTCCACCCAAGTATTTTACTTTCCAGAGCAGTTGTGTCCACTTCCTTTTCACTTCACTTCTTTTCAGCTTTAGTTTACGTCGTGGGCTTAAAGCGCATCCTCTACAGTTTCAGACAAACTCAGGGGCTATAGGTTGTGACGACCTGAGGCTGACAGCTCTCAGGAGAGTCAAGGTCCCCGGGAGAGTCTCCGATTGAGCCAGGATTTCTATCCAACCTTAGCGTTCCAGGGCAGCGGCCATTCCCGGAGTATCGGACTCCCAGGGGTTCCATCCCCCTCACCAGGCCTACCCCTTCAGCTAGGCTCTCACGGCTGGAAAACACCTCCCTTTCCTGTCGGCTACTTAGTCCTGTGGTGGAAGACCAGGGAAAGAAATGGAGACCGATTAAGAAAATTACCATTCATTAGCCTGGTTCACGCTCTGCCACCGAGGGGAGGGGAGGGGCGGGGCTGGAGCGGTGGCCAGCCTGACCGGCGGGCGCAGGTGCGGCGGTGGGCGGGATTCACTCTCCCCCGCCCGCAGCTGCGCTTTCGCCTCGCCGTGAGCTGCCTCGGGGGCTGCTGCCACACCCGTGCCCAGCTGTCGGCGAGTCTGTTTTAGGGACGCACAGGAGAGGAAACGCCTCCCTCTGGACGGGTAAAACCTGCCGCATCTGCTGTTCTTCGCGTGCCCACTCTCAGCCAGGAGTACCCCTTGTCTACCGTGCGCAAAATCCACTTTCCGGGTTTTGGAAGCAGCCCCGAAGGAAGTGAGCTAGAAACGGGCAGAGCGCGACCCCTCAACCTTGCCTGAGCCCGGGCTGCAACCAGCCGCTGGACTAGCGGGGTCAGGTGGCCTTGCTTCTCTGGGACACCCACCCGCTGCACCACAGTCTTGCAAACTTAGGCCTGTCTGAGCGAGGAGAGGTGGGCTCAAGAGGTTTAGCGCCGGCGTTCAGGGTACGGGCGGAGGCCTATTGTCCTCAGACACCAGGACGCTAACACCCTGAGGTCCCTTTTCGAAGCGGGCATCCCGCGACATTCCTTTGTGCTGAGGGAGCGGAATGCGGCTTCGCCTCCGAAGGAAGCCGCAGCTCCGGGTGGTGGCGCTGGGGAGGTAGCAGTGGGCGCTCATTGTCCTTCAGCACCCTCCCAGATCCGCCGCCTGTGACTCCAAGCTGTGCCGTGCGCTTGCGCCTGGCCCCGGGTCAGGGCCCGGGGCGCAGGTACCCTAGGTCCGCGCGCCCGGCTGTCCGCGCCCTCCGCCCCGCCCCGTGCCGCGGCCCCGCCCCGCGCCGCCCCCGCCCTCCGCAGGTTCAGTCCTTCTGCCGGCCGCCGAGCTCAGTCTCTCTGCCACCTTCCCTCGCGGCAGGGCAAGTGCCCCAGCAGGCGGAGAGCACTGCAGGGGTTAAACCCGAAGATCCGGCCGGCGGCCTCGGCGCCTGCACGCCGTCTGGAGCGGATAATGCTGTGAGGACCCGGCTGGGTTTGCGCGTGTTCGGCAGAGACTGCGCTGGGCGACGCGTCGGTGCAGGGCACCCGGACCCTGGGGACAGCAGCTGGGATCTTCAGGACTGCTGTGAGTCGCTGCCAACCTGTCTCTGCTTGTCCGTAAGTCTGTCCGACCGGAGACCGTGGCCGTTTCCGGCGTGTAAGGGGCACTGGGCTTGGAAAAGAACAGGGATGCGGATAAGGAGGGAGGGTATGGTCTCCTCATCTGATGTTAAAAGAACCAGAAAAGACATAAAGTACAGCGGGAAGGGGCCAGTTGTCACCCACCAGGATGCAGAGCTCCACCATTTGTGCCCACCACTTTCCAGGGCTGCGCGGTTCCACCGCACCGTCTTCGAGCTATTGACAGAGCCATTTCTGGGCGCGTGTTGCATTTTTCCATCTGGGAACAAGCGGCACATGGCTGCCGCGCCCCTTCGGTGGTGAATTGGCACCAGGCAGAACCGCACATGGGTGCACCATGCAGATCTGTCCAACCAGTGTCCACCGGATGCCCTATTTACTTGAGGGACTTAGAGATCTGCCAGTTGCCAGCTGGTTTGTGTTTGTTTTTTTTTTTTTTTTTGAAGGTAAGCTCTGAACAGCTGAAGCGTTTTTAGGATTTTTTAAAAAATCTCTTTCTCCTTGAAACGACGCGTCTTGACACAGACTAGTAGTATCAGCGATGTGAGGATGAATGGATCTGGCCATTTTCCTCTGAAGAACTATTATACTCCACCCCCCTGTTGATTTTGGGAGCCATGTGTTTCATCTTATAAATAGAAAGTAGCATATTTTGTTGGCAGGACCTTCTTTATACTGTACAGTCTAGGAGAGGTCAGTTTAAAAATAAATACGCACTTGAATGTTACGTTTCGGAGAGCCTGGCTGTGGCTGAGACAAGCTGCGGGGACAGCAGCATCAAAGCCGGGAGCACAGCTGTGTTGAAAGGAGTAAAAGCCCCAGAGTGCAGCCCAGGCTGACAGTCAAGTAATTACATTTGGGTTTTTTTTTTTTAAGAAGTGAGTTAAAATGAGGGCAGGGATAGGAATGAGGGGACTGTCTTGCAACAGGAATCTTTCCAGCCTGATGTGTTTGACGGAGTGAACTGCTGTTGTGTGCTGAGGCCTGGGGGGGGGGGGAAGGGGGGGAATCTGATGAATGTGTTAGGGAACAGATTCCTGCCCCCCAGCCCTCAGGCCTTACAATATCTAAAGAGTGTCTTGGGGTAGCTACCCTGTTAAAAAGAAGAAAAATTAGGAAAGCTGCAGCAGATGTCTGTATTTTAATAGCCAAGTCAGCCTTATAGACTTCCCTGAACAGCTCAGGGAGACAAAGGCTCACCGGGAAGCAGTTGAACAAACACTTAATGTCCCAAGGGTATATTACTGAGGTGACTTAAAAGAAATGATAATCTAGCTTATGAAAGGTTTTTACTGTAACAACCAGAAAATGCAACTTCTGTCTTCTGGACAGTTCCAGAGATCTTCTCTTTAATTAACCCCCTATAATTTTGATGAGCCCATGAGTTGGAATCAATGGCAACGGGTTTGAGTTTTTTCTTTTCTTTCTTTTTTAATAGTTAAGAAAGGCTACACAGGTAGGTGGGTGACAGACACCCTTCTCCAAATAAATTTAAACATTCAGGGA
The DNA here is from genome assembly GCA_028571685.1 of Heterohyrax brucei. Taxonomy (NCBI): domain Eukaryota; kingdom Metazoa; phylum Chordata; class Mammalia; order Hyracoidea; family Procaviidae; genus Heterohyrax; species Heterohyrax brucei. The sequence goes on along the minus strand of CM053149.1, from coordinate 52,136,082 downwards.
TGCGTTGAGGAGATTATGAAGTGTTTAGCATTGTCACATGTCAAATAAATTACATATGTGTTCAGGAAATGATTGAAATTTCTTACTAAATCGCCCAAAGAATGTAGATTTCCCAACAGGCCTCACCCACTGAATAAAACACTCAGTACCAGCCTCTGGACTCACAGATAAGAACTTCAGAGGAGAAATTTGGAAGTGTTGGGGATCCATGGCAATTTCTGTTTGCTAGAGATTTACATTCTAGTCCTGTGATTGGAGCATGGCTCTGTGGCTGTCGTGGCAGCACAGACATGGAGCAAAATGAGCTTCCTCTTCCCTCAGAATCTGAGTAGCACAGCCCTGTTTTGTATCTCAGTGGGACATGTCAAGGCAGCTAGGGTAATGAGGGCTGCACTTTTTTTTTATTTTTGCTTTTTATTGTAAATTTAAATGTGGTGCAAGATGAATAAATGTCAAGCCATAAAGATGATTGCAGAGTACTCACATGAGCTCATTTGCACTGTCTGTTCTCCAGCCTTTCCTTTAATGTGGTGTTTTGTTTTATGTCCAACACATTCACAAAAGCTGCCCTTTTTCACTCACAGAAACTCATGGCATTCAACAGCGTCAGGGATAAAGTTGCTTTAACCTGTGTCACCCAACAATTTTTACCAGGCCATAAATTGTTCACAAGCTCTTTGCCCAGTAGGTTTACAGCTCCAGCCCTGTATTGGTGGGTAGAATACAATTCAGGACTTGAGAAAATGCCAGGAAGGCTGCTTTGATTTTCTTTTTTAATTGTTAAAATTCTTGCTTTCAGTCTGATTTCATTTAGCTCCTGCCTAGTTTGTTTCTAAGCAGAATCCTGTGTTTCTTTTCACTGACTGAGTAAGAACTTAAATCTTGTTCTAATTGGAGATGTTTGCCATTTGACATTACTAGAGTCAGCCAGCCACTCAATCTTCTGGAGGCCCATATTTTCCTGGCATATCACCCTGTTCATGGCTGGATATTAAAGGTACTTCCAGGATGGAGCCTGTTCTGAGTGTCAAGCACTCTTGTTAATTCTATCTTTTTTAACTCATTGTTTCCTAACAGTGATCTATGAAGGAGGAACTGTTAACATCCCCATTTTACAGATATGAACACTGAGGAAAGATGGGTTATATAACTTGTCCAGAGTCACACAGTGAGAAACATACCCAAACATGCATATGTAATTTAACAGTGCAATGTGTATCTATATAAGTGGCTAATCCTTCATGAGAACCAGCTGCTGTGTGGGGAGAAGGAAGGGGAAAAACCCTGAGGTTAAAAAAGTTGCTCAAAGTCTGATTGCCTGGGCTTATGTCCATGTTTTGGTGCTTAGTCCTTGACTGTTGGCCTCAGACATGGGAGGATGAATGAATCTAGCCATTCTTTTTGTTATGAATCATGTGACTTCAGGCAGAGTAGGCACAATAAATGATTGCTTTCATTGTCGATTTTGTTCTCATAGGTGTTTAATACTGGTTCTGTCATTTAATGTTCATAGATACTCTTAGAGATAGATGGTATTGTTGTTTTTATTTTCCAGATGAGAACTCAAGTTCAGAAAGGGTTAGAAACTTGGCCAAGGTCACACAGCTAAGCAAGCAAGCAGAATCAGGGTTTTAATTACGGTCATTTCGATCTTATATTAATACCACAGTACCACTACCAGTGGAGGCAGGGCAGGGATGCTGTTAAGTCTGATTCTCCAGGTTTTGGCCTCCAGCGAGGAACCCTTAGTACTCTATATCTCACAGTACCACCCGCAAAAGGAAAAGGACAATAACTGCCTGCCTTAGGGAATACAATGTGAATTATTTTATTATTAAAGATGGACTAGTCCCACAGGTGTGGCAGCAGCTTTCTCGTGAAGTGGATCAGGCATCAAACTGCTGGAGTTAATATGAGTAGGTTAATTTTTACCATAAATGAAAAAAAATGTACTAGCTCAAAATAATAGGCCTCTGGAGTGAGGAGAAAGCTGTGCTACTGTCAGGAACAAGAAATTCTAGGGTCGGGGTTAAATGGAACCCTTACCTTGCTCAAAGTTCTGGAGAGTGAGGGGGTGCAGGGTCCAGTAACCGAGTCTGGACAGTCACCTCCTTGAGGCCAACAGCTGCATTCACAATGCCTGGTCCTTTAGTTAATAAATAGATAAAACCTGTTGCCATAGGGAAACACTGGTGGCATAGTAGTTAAGTGCTACAGCTGCTAACCAGAAGGCTGGCAGTTTGAATCTACCAGGTGCTCCTTGGAAACTACAGGGCAGTTCTACTGTGTCCTCTGAGGTCACTGTGAGTCAAAATCCACTCAGTGGCAGTGGGTTTGGTTTTGGGTTTGTTGCCATGGAGTTGATTCTGACTCATGGCCATGTCATGTGTCTTAGAGTAAAAGTGCACTCCGTAGCGTTTTCGTGGTGTAATTTTTATGGAGGAAGATCGCCTTTCTTCCAAAGTGCTACTGAGTAGGTTTGAATTGCCAGCCTTTAGGTTAGTGGTTGAGCATAAACAGTTTGTACCACTTAGTGGCCTATGGTGCTTCAGGACCTAGTACTTTAAACCAGTTTTTGTCAAGTCTGTTCCACCTTGTGGCGACCCCATGTGTGTCCGAAAACTGTACTCTGTAGGCTTTTCAGTGGCTGAGTTTGGGGAAGTAGATTGACAAGGTTGGAGGTGGGAATTTCAGTCTACCCAGAGGTCTCTTTTTGTTTAATAGCTGAGTCCTTTAATGCTTATATCACTCAGAGACTCTACTTGACACCTAAAAATTAAAAATAAAGTAAAATGAAGAAACTAACCCATTGCCATCAAGTTGGTTCCAATCATGAGACAGAGTAGAACTGCCCTGTAGGGTTTCCAAGGAGCGGCTGGTGGATTTGGACTGCTGGCCTTTTGAGCTCTTAACTACTGCACCACCAGGGCTCTGCTTGGCACCTAGTATATGTTGAAGACAAGTTTGGGAAGGATTTTGCTCCAAGATGAGCTAAAGCAAACTCCCCAAGTGAGCTGGGCAGGACAGCTCTGGGTTCTTCTTTGGCGGAAGTCAGGGCCTCTTGACTGTCTTGCGAATGCCTGGGCCTTACCAGATAAGTCTCTGGAGTGAAAGATAGAGAGTAAGGAGACCTTTGAAACCCAGAAGGGGGCCCAGATAACCCAAGCAGCCTGCCAGGCTTCCTTCCACTGCTTTTGATGGTCTGGGTTGTGATTAGCTATGCGAGGCTGCTCAGGGGACCACGCTCAGACAGAGGTAGGGGATCTGGAAAGAACTGCTTAAAATAATCTGTATTGCCTCAAAATCGAGGGTGAGAGCCAGAGAGCTACCCGTTTCCATTTGGAATTAACTTCTGCCCCCACCTGTTTAAGAAATACTTTATTGTGCTCTAAGTAAAAGTTTAGAAATCAAGTCAGTTTGTCATACAAAAACTTGTAAACACACATGGCTGGGTAGGTAGCTGTACCCTGTGACAGCACACTCCTGCATTCTACCCTGTATTTCACGTGTCCATTAAACCAGCTCCTGTCCCCCTCTGCCTTCTCATCTCGCCTTTGGACATGAGCTGCTCAGCTGGCCTCAGTATCTGCTAAGCCAAGAAGCATATTCTTCACCTGTATCATTTTATGTCTTATAGTCCAGTCCAGTCTTTGGAGACTTGGCCATGGGAATGGTTTCAGCTCTGGACTAACAGGGGCCGTGTCTTCTGGGGATCCTCCCATCTGTCAATCCATAACTCGAATCTTTTTAATAGTCCTGCCCCCACTTTTTTAAAGGCTACAAAACATAACACTACCAGAAAGAATAAACAGCCAAATAGCTCTATAGTAGTAGTCAGTTATGTTTCTTTCCATAACAAAAAAAAAAAATGCCTTCCTGGCCTTGATGTACTTCCATGCTACCTTGTCACCAGAAACCATGATGACAGTCTGAGTTTAACAGTAAGGGTTTAGTTTTTAAACTTGAACCATGCCATTTATTTGTATGACTCATAGCAGTGATATTAAAATGTTCACTATTTCTGAATAGTCACCAGCCTATTTGATGGTAGATGAATTCCCAGCTGGTATTTGCTTGATATCTGTCCACTGCCAAAGTTATGAGTCAGTGGTAGAATACTAGAATCCCAGGATTAGAATTATAAGAAGATGGACTGTCGGTGATTTGGATTTATTTCCGTATTTGAAAAGTTCATCTGAGCCTTCTAGCCTTGGTTTCATTGACACTGTTGTAGAGGTGCCACACTTGTGAGGTCACCAAAAATGCATTCTGGGCTATGAACAGCAGCAGATGAGGGTTCTGTAGAAGTCTACATTTGATTAAGTGTCCTTAGGGCAGGACATTTCAGAGCTTTTAATATGCTGGTGGGTACCATGAATCTATTTGGGGAGATAGTGTCCTGCATTTCTCAAATAGTTTAGGCCACAGAGCAGCTGGCAGGACTAGTCTGGCAGGAAACCCACACAAGGAAACACTGAGCCAGAAGGCAGAAGCCACACAACTGCAGTGTGCCCTACACGGCTGACAGAGCCCAAGGACATCTTAGCAGACCATAACCGGTACAGGAACAGAGCCACAGAACACACCAGAAGATGGTGGCAAACACTCAGTGCTCTGCTGTTTGATGAAACTAATACAGCATCAGTTTTGGAGAAGGAGAAGATATAAACAGCTAGAGATGTGAAAGCATAGGTTCTCGTCTTAGCTGTGGCCCAAGTTGTGTGACTGATGAGGCATTTGGCACTGAATGGTCTTAGATACTCTCCAGCTCTAGAATTCAGCAAGCCAGATGAGTGGCACCTATTAGGCTGAAAAATAGACCATGCAGCCCTCTGGCCCAGCAGCCTGAGCAAACGTGGAAGGCAGGGCACATCAAAGTCAGGCCTCTATTTAGACACCTTACACATTTGGGCATCTATCATGTTCTGGTGACAACTTAGGTCATACGTGCAGGTACAGCATGGCAGTAGTAGATCACTGCCGTGCTTTTAGTTGAAAAGATCTGTTCAAACACATTATAGTCATTTAGGCTATGAACGTTTTTAAAACAAGCCAAGGCATTTTTGGTGAAACATGGCCTTGCCATTTTGGAATGTGTTTGATTCCTTGTTATTAATTTGTTTACTTTTAACTTTTTTTTTTTTTAAACCAAAGGTCAGTTCAGACTTGAAAACAGTGATTTTTTAACACAGCAGGCAATGAGGCTCCAAGCCTTTGACCAGTAGTACATCACGAGGCAAGTCATCCCTCCCTGGGTGGGCCTCTGTAGTGTGTGGGGGTGGAGGGCTGCAGCTCCTGACTTGAAGCTACTGCAGTTCTGTTACTCTCTTGTTCTGAAGTATTGCCATAGTGTCTTATACCTTTTCCTAGTGTAACACTTACTGCATTTCATTTATGGTTTACGGTCCACATACTAAAAAAGTGGTCTGCATAGTCCTAGCCAGCTGTGGCAGCATTGTCTGCTGCTTCTGTGGCATCCACTTTTGTCTTCAGGTTAGAAGCTGGTACCTCTTACCTAGTTTGAGCCCTGCTATAGTCAAAGAGGAAACCGTGGTGGCATAGTAGTTAAGTGCTACAGCTGCTAACCAGAAAATTGGCAGTTTGAATCCACCGGCCACTCCTTAGAAACCCTATGGGGTACTTCTACTCTTGTCCTTTACAGTTGGTGTGGGTCAGAATCGACTCATCAGCAATGGGTTTTTATGGCTACTAAAATACTCCTTCCCAGACTACATACAAGATTCAAGGGGAAGCTGCCCTACTCCTTTAGCTCTGGTGAAAGTGCTCATTCAAGGGTATATGAAACCATTCAAGTCACCCCTGGAAGCTTTTCAGCGTCGTCTCAGCTAGACAGTTGGCAGTCTCCGTGGAAGCTTTCTGATGCCCAGGAGCAGTGTGTCCACTCAGCACATGGGCCAGCCGGGCAGCCTAGGGTCTGAGGAAAATGGTGGTGTGTTTCCTGGTGCTTGGCTAGGCCTCTTGCTTGAACCATTAAGCGTGTACGACCAGCTGTCTGTTTATGTATTTATTTATTATCTATGTCTCTACACCAGATAGGGTCGCCATGAGTTGGATCTGACTCAGTGGCACTTGGCTTGGCTGGCTACACCAGAACGTAAACTCTACGAAGGCACTGTTGCTATAACCTCAATGCCCAGAACAGTGCTTAACACTTAGGAGGTATTTAGTAGATATGCCTTCAGTGGGTGAATGAGTGACCAGCTAGGGCCTGGGCCTGTGGATTGCTCTCTCGAAAGCCTGCAACTCCTTGACTAAAACTGTTTAAACCACATGTCCCATTGTGGAAGTGTCCTAGCACCAAATGTGGAGCTGTTTTCTTGCTCTCCGATGACTCCAGAACAAAGTATCCTCCCAAATAACATGGATGTTTACTTTGTATTTCGTGTAATCTGTGCTCGTATGTGGATTAGGTTCTCTCATCCTACAAAGAAGCTGCTAAACAGTGGCACACCTAAGGGAGGGTGGGCTTCACTTGCCATCTGTGAGTGCCACTGCAGACACAGCTGATGGACAGCATACAGAGTCAGGTGGCAACTTTTTGTCAGGTGAGGAATTGGAGTTTTAAAGCCAGAACATTTGAGGATTCCTCACACTAAAAACGATTGCTGTAGATATCCAGATCCCAAGATCTAAACGAAATAATGTATGAAATTCCCAGTGTGAGCTGGGATTCCAGCCTGTTCCTGTTCTATCGCTCCAGTCTTTTGGAGTAATGAATCAAACTATTTGTCTGCCCCATTACTTGCAGGCTCATGGCCTGCCAGGACTTGGCTGAGCCCTTCGTGCACATCCTTAGTGGAGCTCTAGGGAGCTGACACCCACACTTACGTTGCCACTGTACAAATGAGGAAACCGAGGCCTCTGCAAGGAGTTACTTACATGGGAGACAAGGATGAAAATTTTATAAGCTGGTAACAAGTATTTTAATTCCAGGGGTAGTCTTTCCTTCATTAAAAAGTATTACATTTTTTTTTCTTGAAATTCCCTAGAAGGCAGATGTTTCTGCAGTTGTGTTGAGTCGTCCCGTTCCACAATGGGAAAAGGACTTTATCTAGACCCTTCTCTCTCATTCTGATACAATAGAATTCCTACACCCTCTTTTGTGCTTACTTTCGTGTTGGAGCCCTGCCTGCAGTCACCTGGGACTCAGTGGGAAAACTTTGTGATTGGTCAGTCTCTCAGCCCATTCTTTAGGTGGATGATACAAATCGTTTTGCAAGTATGTTACAGACTTCTGGTATCAAGCCCCAACTGACCTCCCTATGAAACTCAGTCACACATAGTCCTTTCTTTGGGACCATGCAGATTCCCTTTCACCTAACAGCTTGTCAGATATTTAAATAAAATAATTTTGTATCCATTGAGTTTTTCTCTTCCCAGGCATCACCTTTCCATGAGCCAGTCAGCAGCATCTGCTAGGATTCTACTGAGGAGCTGCCCTCCTCTGAATGGTCTCTGGCCTGCAGATGCCCCTTGGAAAGTAGGGAGTGTCCACAGAACTGCACATTGCTATAGCTTTTCAGCTACAATCTTGTATTGTTAACTCATGGTAGGCATGGGACCAACTAAAATGCCCTGATCTATACACGGCAGCATAGGGGGTTAAGTGCTACAGCAGCTAACCAAGAGGATGGCAGTTTGACTCTACCAAGTGCTCATTGGAAACTCTATGGGGCAGTTCTACTCTGTTCTGTAGAGTCGCTATGAGTCAGAATCGACTCAGCGGCACTGGGTTTGGGTTTTGGTTATCTATACAGGAACCCTGGTTGGTGGAAACCCAGTGGGGCAGTACTTCTCTGTGCTGTAGGGTCACTATGAGTTAGAATCGACTAGATGGTACTTTTTTTAATTTATATAAGTTTGTAGAAGAACAGCTTGCTGTCTAGATCTTGCCCCACTCAGTATTCATGCAAGTATATCATTTATTTTACCCAAAACACCGAACTTCCTGTTTATTCTCATCTAGTTCCTGTTGATTTCCTCCTGCTCCTACTTCTCGTTTGGCAAGATAATTTTGACTCGCACTTTGTTGTTGGGACATTGAAACTCCCTCTGAATTTCATGTTATTTATAGATTTGATAATTTTTTTTCCCCTTTCAAGTCAATTGGTCTATGAATACGATTCTTTTTATACTTCGTAAAATCAACGTATGTTACAGGTATGGTATGATCCTAACCAACCTTTCGAGCAGGCTTGCCATAAAACAGGAAAGCCAAATGAGGTGCTGAGTAGTCTCCTTTCTCTTTCCTTTTCCTTGGGATAAACAAAGAGACAAAAACAGGCTGCTGCATCTTTCTCCTGCAGAGCAGCTGGTGGGTTGAAACTACTGACTTTAGGTTTGCAACTGAGCACTTAATGACGGCCGCATCAGCGCCTTCTGTGGACTAGAAGCGTAATAGAAGCTGAATATCAGAGAAGGTCCTTCACTTCTTTGGCCTTGGCTTCCTTTTTCATATAAATACGGCGAAATGAACTTTAAATGCAATTAAATGGATTCCCCTTCAAAAAAACATAAGATTGAGTGGGTCACCAGTATTTGGAAGTTTGGAGAGAGAAATTTTAGACTGTTTGCATATTGAGACTGCTGTATACCACACATGCTTATTATTATGGATGGAACCGTGTCCTCTAAAAAGTTCTGTTGAAGTCCTAATCTCTGCCCTTGTAAACATGACCCTGGTTGGAAATAGGAGTTTTCTTTCTTATGTTCATGAGGCCATACTGGAGTAAGGTAGGGCCTAAACCTAATCATTCTGAGTGATGTTTTATAAAAAAGGAAAACAGATGGAGGAAGAGACACACACATAGGGAGAAGAGACCATGTAAGGAACCCTCTACAAGCAAAGGAATGCCAAGGGATACCTGGAAGGAACTCAAGGAAAGGACCCTCTTTTAGAGAGCCCAGGTCCCAATATGGACTTGTGGCTTCAAATTGGGAGACAATCCATTGCTGTTCTTTAAAGCTTTTGATACAGCAGCATGAGGAAACCAAGACACCTGCCATATGAAATGCTAGTTTAGGCCTTAAAACAGCACTGCTGTCTGACCAATAATAGTTGATCATAGTTTTCCAAGCTCAACGAAGTCCCATGTGTTCTCAAGATTGGAAGAACTGTAACAAGAAATAAAGGATGTTCATATAGGTGTATGAGAAGTTAGCCTCACATCCTGCCAACAGGAGGAATCACTCTCTGATTCCACGGGCCCCAGGAATCTTGCATCATCTGCCTCCGTGTTATTGATGACTGCTCCAAACAACCTAAAGGAGAGAATAGAAAGGGTTATCTTGACAGTTACAATGGTTGCCTCTTTATGTTGTATTCCAGTAAATGTTCTAGTTTTTCAGTAGGAGTAAAGATAATGCCCTGTGTTTTCATAACACCCTATAGTTACTGAAAATTTTCACACTTAGTTCTTGTAATCACCTAAGAGAGAGAGGAGGGTTTGGGACAGTAGCTCCATTTTACACATGAGGTAACTGATACCCAGATGTATATGGGATCCTACAAAGAGTCTATAAGTTCAAGGTCTTCTGGTCCTGCTCTTTACTTCTAAGGCCTGGAACAGGGTATCTTAGTTATCTTGTGCTGCTGTAACAGAAATACCACAAGTGGATGACTTTAACAAATTTGTTGTCTCACAGTTTAGAAGGCTAGAAGTCCAAATTCAAAGTGTTAGTTCCCAGGAAAGGCTTTCTGTCTCTCTCATTTCTGGAGGAAGTTTCTTGTCATCAGTCTTCCTGTGGTCTAGGAGCTCCTCAGTGCAGGGGCATGGGGCCCAAAGGACACACTCAACTCCTGGTGATTCTTTCTTGGTGATGTGAGGTCCCTATCACTCTGTTCGGTTCTCCCATTTATGTCTGAAAAGAGATTGACTCAAAATACAGCCTAATCCTGTGGATGGAATCCTGCCTCATTAACGTAACTGCCCCTTATCCTGCCTTATTAACATCACAGGGGTTAGGGTTTATAGCACATAGGATAATCACGTCAGGTCACAAAGTGGTAGATAACTACACAGCCCTAGGAATCGTGGCCTAGCCCAGTTGGCATACATTTTGAGGGGACACAGTGCAGTCCGTAACAAGGGATGAGAGCTGTATTGTTGATGTCTGTGCTCATTTGGTGGCTTTCTGTTTTAAGTACCTGTTCTGCATCAGTCACATGCTGAAGTCCAAAACAACCCTTTTCTACGGAATGTCCATTGTAGTGAAGTTCCCGTATACGTGCTGGGCCAAACAATCTGACTTCCACCTCATCATTTCCTTTTGACAGAAAAGGTCAGGAGAGTGAGCTTATTGTTTCTCTTAGGGCCTCCTTCTTTAAGTTTGGCTTAAATATAATGAGTAAGTCTGCTTTTTGCAGGATGTATCATCAGATTTTACTTGAGATGTGCCTCTCTGAGATCTGTGTGCACGTTGCAGTCATGGATAAAAGTGCCTTCCAAACAGCAGGTCCACGATTTGTAGCTTTGATCTTAAAGAGCTGTCAGAGCCTGTAGAATTACTGTGGCTTATGTCAGTGCTCCGCTAAACTCTTACCCTGCGTGAAGAGAGAAAAGTTAAAATGTATTACATATGGAAACAATGAAAAGCCTTTACCACAAGAAGATACACGATAGCTCTTTGTTAATTTTTTTTCATAGAGGAAACCCCCATGATACAGTGGTTAAGTGCTATGGCTGCTAACCAAAAGGTTGGCAGTTTGGATCTGCCAGGTGCTCCTTGGAAGCTCTGTGGAGCAGTTCTCCTCAGGCCTGTAGGCTTGCTATGAGTCAGAATCAACTCAATGGTCTTAGGAAGGATAGAAAGACTCCAGCTTGGATATTCAACTGTCTAGTTGGAGAGGAAACAATCGCTTTCCAGATTTTTTATTTATTCATTCCACAAACACTTATTTGAAATGTACTGTGGGTAGGATACAGTTATCTCTGTCTAGAAGAGGGCCGTCTAGTGGTGAGACAGCCAACTGGGTAGGACTTATAGTTCAGTGTGGTAATTGATCTATCTGAGGTGTGTATACAAAGTAGAGGATCAGCAGTTGGAACCCACTAGCTGCCCCGAGGGAGAAAGATGTGGCAGACGGCTTCCATAATGATGACAGCCTTAGGAACCCTGTGGTGCAGTTCTACTCTGTCCTGTAGGGTCACTATGAGTTGGAATTGACTCGACAGCAATGGGTTTGGTTTATTTTTGGTCTAGAGTATCATGGCAGACACTGAGCTTAGTCAGCGTTGAAGGATTACATCACAGAGCAGACAAGGTCAAGGTAAGGCATGTGCAAGGGTATAAAAAGGCAGGCAAGTTTAAGAAGCCTGAGGGAACCGGCAAGAGATTGAGCTGCAGAAACGGATGGTACTCAGATTGCTGAGGCTAGCCTTGTCTCCAGGCTGTAAAGGTAGCCTGCCATTGTAGGGTTTTAAGAATGAAAAGGTAAAGTAAAAGGGCCAGTGAAAGAGAGGAAGACCCCCAGTGACATGGATAGCTGCTGGTTGCAATGGTGGACTCAAGCACACGCAACTACTGGGAAGATGGTGAAGGAACAGGCCGCGCTTCATTCTGTTGAGCATAGGGTCTCTGTGAGACAGAACTGACTCATCAGCACCTGTAACAAGAAGAAGGCCTAAGCAGTCCAGATGGCTGACTCTGCTATAGGTTAGAAGGTGAGGCTGGAGACGGGAGGGCAAATGGGTTTGTCTAGAGGAGAGAGCTCATGAAGCCAGAAGCAAGGCTGAGGCAGTGTGGATGAACCAGAGGCGGCAGGGCCCAGACAGGTGGGAGCAGCCAAGTGATAGGACTTGATATGAGGGCGGATTCCATTGGGATCCTGTGGACCATGAAGTGCCTGAGGGAAGCCAAGTGGAGCAGTCTAAAGGACAGGGAGATAAGTCCAGTGCGTCTCAAATGATCTGTGAGGGGCCAGTCATTTTTTCCCTGGGTTTCCAGTTCATCATCTGATATTGGCACCAGTAAGCAGCTTAGGTCATATGCAACTCCTATGGGGGTTTGACAGTTCACTGCCCCAGACTTTATTGAGCATGTTCAGTGTGAACCTGCTTGATTGTCGGGACAGTGCCAGATTGTTACAGAGGGTTCTGAACAGTTAATTTGCAACGTTGTCAAGGACTGGACTTGGTCCAGAGACCACACTTGGAGCAGTACTGGTCTAGACGTTACATATGTGCTGACTGAAGATGCTGATTTGGAAGTTCACTTTAGAGGTGGTAGTTGAAGCTGTGTGCAAGGGTATGACTGTGGGGGATAGGGGGAGTTGCTGAGGGTCACAGGATGGACAGGAAGTGTCTAGTACTGTGGAGAAGCCAAAATAGAAGGCAGAGGTTCAAGCTTTCTCAAGAGTCAGTTCATACTTGAGTCTTAAAAGGACACATGGTCTCTGGTGCAGCTCCCAACTCTGCTTTTGCAGCATGAAAGCAGCTATTCCTCCGCTTTTCAAACTCAGCACTGCTGAGATTCTGGTGGTACAGATGGCTAAGCACTCAGCTGCTAACCAAAAGGTCGGCAGTTTCAAACCCCGAGGTGCCCTGCAGCAGAAAGAACTGGTGATCTGCCCCCATAAAGATTACAGCCAAGAAAACTCTGGGGGGCAGTTATATCTGTCACGTGGGGTCACTCTGAATGGAAGATAAGTTGCCAGCACCCGAGAACTGTCCTGTGCATTGTTGGATATTTGGCAGTGCCCCTGGCTTGTACCCACCAGATGTCACCACCCCTTCACAACCAGCAAAAGTGTCTTTGGCCTTTGCCAGATGTGTCCTGAGGGGCACTGGGAACCAATGAGCTGTAGACAATACGTAATGCATAGCTGTGGTGTACCAATAAAACTTTATTTACCAAGACAGTCAGTGGGTCAGATCTGGCCTACCTCCTGAAATTTGCAGACTTTTGACCTAAGAATTGGCAGAAGGAAAACTCAAAAGAGTCCTATTCAGCAGAAGCTGAGGATCTCGTGTATTCACAGCCCAAGAGGAAGTGATCCAGCATAGAGAAGAGTTTCATCAACAGTAGTTCTTATTTATAGCACCTTTGTTTATCTTATTCTTTTTGAGCTTAGCACTACCTGGAGATATTAGACATAAAACCAGAGAACAGAAAGATACTAAAACATGAAATACAAATGCTGCATGATCCCAGGGAAGTAGTAGGCCTGGATTGTGTGAGGTATGTTAGACTTCCTCTAGGAAGGAAGTAACTGTTGAACCAGGTCTTGGAGGATGTTATGAGCAGTCATTTATGGTAAGAAGGTGTTCCTTACACTCCATTTAAGGAACATGCAGTTCTCAGCTTCATAAAGTTAGCAGGGAAGTGAAGTTGTCAGTAGCTGGGAAAGACACCATTGTCCCAGGCAAAAGCAATGTGATCATGCAGGACCCCACGCACGTGTTTCCTCTGGCGAAAGAATTTGCAGCACTTAACACTATTTTCTACGCACAGAGTGTTTGTTTTTCTTCTTGAGATGCAGAGGACTTTTATTACTTTAAAGTTTAGACTTTTTCTTTCGGGTTTTTTTTTTTTTTACGCTTTCAGTGTTTTACTATGAAGTCAAATTTCTTTTGAGATTCTGTTAGACAAATAGCAAAAAATGTTGTACAGTCCTGGTGACGTAGAGTTGGAAGGGTTTGTGTCTAGGATCATTTTTTTCCTTCTTGGTTTCCGACAAGGTCAGGTTAGCATCTCTGCCTCTTGTTGACCTTGAGATCGTAGAGCATCCTTTCTTCCTGGTGTTATCACACATCAAGACAGATAACCTGCAGGTTGGCCATCCTTTTGTTATTTAGTAGGTAGTGGTTGATTGTAGAGTTCATCTGGGACTGAAATCTCAGCTCCTCCACTTTGTGCTTTGGCCTGAGATACAACTTTACTTCAAGCCATGTTCCAAGCATTAAAAAAAAGGATAGTTACCTGTCTGGCCAGAGACAGTACTCAGATGTTAGTCCTTTCTATTCACACGTATAAATAGAGAACCAAGTATTTAAAATCTCCCAGTTTCTAAAGAGCCTTTGCTGTGTATACATGCTCCTTGATGCACAGCTAGGGCAGCGAACTCCTGGGAAGACGTTGTTGGACACAACACGTACAAGTGGGAACACACTCACGATCTCCCTCTCTCTGAGGTCAGGACTTCCTTGTGTCCCTCAAGTGGCCTCTGGACTTGTAATGGGGATGTTGGAAGTCTAGCAAGGGTTATGAGTTTAACGCTTCTAATTACTGATGTTGCGCCAGCATTTCTGGGAGGAAAAAATGATAAGACCACAAAAGAGCTTCCATCCTGGTCAGAGAGTATAGTCATTCATCATTCATTCATTCATTCATCCAACAAAGACTTGAGTACAGACATACATACCAATAATACAGGAAAGTGCTGTGGAAAAAGTTGGAAACAGAATGGCCACCGCCAGGTTCCAGACAGGCTGAGTGTTGGTATGATGCCAGGAAGCCACATCCCAACTCCTGTGAGGCATGGGTGGGGGCAAAGGGCCACAGGAGGAGGGGGCAGTGACATGGAAACTTATCTCCACTCTAACATCTGGCCTTCCTCCCCACTAGGGGAGTAGGGTGTTCCGAGGCCTAAACCTGAGAATGTGTTGTGAAGGCAAAGGAACAGGACTCAGCTCTCTGAAGGTGGCATTGGTCAAGTGACCGTGAATTTTTGGACACCTGTCAAACCTGTTTGTCTGCATCATTTGACTGACTATAGTAACTCTGAGACTGTTGCCACAACTGCAGTTTTTAATTTATGAACAACACATAGTAATTTCTAACTCTAAGCAGCTTCAGGAAACCTTGGTGGCATAGTGGTTACAACTACTAACCGAAACACAGCAGTTTGAACCCACAAAGTGCTCCTTGGAAACTATGGGGGCAGTTCTACTCTGTCCTGTAGGGTCACTATGAGTTGGAATCAACTCAACAGCATCACTGAGTTTGGTAGTGGTTAAACAGCTTGAAGAGTGACTTACTTTGATCAGAATTTAGAATAAGTATCATGACTGATTATTGCTGAAGAGCTCCAAGCTGAGTTCTCTTCCTGCATGTGTATTATCCTTGCGACATTAAGATCAGCTCAGACCCATTAGTTATAAGAATGCACGGGCATTAGTTATGGAAGCTGCGTGGTGGCCTTCTGATTATCATCCACCAAACTAGAATGCCTGAGTTGGTTCTGACTAGCTCTGAGGCTGAGTGCTGTGTAAATGAGCCAGGCATTATGGTAAAGCCTGCACCCGGCTGCCTTGTCTTAAAGAAGAGGCATCAGTGTCCATATTTGGTCCTCTCCAATAACTCATTTTTATAGGGAGCAGGGCCATAATGGCTGCTCTTCAAAAGTGGTGACTTGGTATTTTGTGAAGTGAATGTTCTGTCTTCTAATTTTCCTCCTAAAAAGTTCAAATAGAAAATTAAATCCTATAATTGTGAGGAGCAGACAGAAGTTAGCAGTGAGTCTCCTATGTGGTATTTTTGAGGCTGTATGTGTCAGGGTTGTAAAAGAAAAAGAATGCAAGCAGTAGGTGAATCATAAACAAGAAGCCCACTTATAAATAATTGAAGATGAATGTATTGTAGACTTTTCGAGTGCGTCTATAAAACACAGCCGATTCTCTCAGCCAACAGATCCAGGCAGCTGGAACTGAGCTAGTGCCGTCTTACAGTCTGGCAGCATGTAACTTTGTCCTCAGTGTAGATGGTATGGGGAGAGGATAAAAATCTAAAAATAGACAAGGCATTTTCTTATCTCTTCAAATGGATGGAGGAAGATAGGCTGGAAGTATGACAAGCATCCCGTCAGGGTACTGTCTAGAGCATTCTCTGGTTACATTTATTTCTGTCATGGGTTTCATTTAAGTTCGGGGTTAAAGTTTCAGTACCATGATTTGATTCTTTTCTGTTAAATTTTAGAATTCCTTTTCGTATTTGGCTGTCTGTCTGCCTTATTTGGAGCCCTGGTGGTACAGTGGTTAACAGGGTGGCTGCTAATCAAAAGGTCAGCAGTTCGAATCCACCAGCCACTCCTTGGAAACCCTGTGGGGCAGTTCTCCTCTGTCATACAGGGTTGCTGAGAGTTGGAATCAACTCGATGGCAGTGGGCTTGAAATCTTTTGGTCTGATTTGGGAAGCACTCTTACAGAGGCTCACAAACTGACTGTCAGGAACACCCTGGTGTCGTTATTCTCGGTCAGTATTTTTGAAACCACAGCCTGGACTTTCATCTCCCTTTTAGTAACAGCACAGCCTTCTTCACACAGAAAGCCTTTGGAAGGGCAGGTTGACCCTTGAGAATTCAAATTCACTGTTGTCACTAAGCATAGTCGCCATAAACACTCTTATAACCCACTAATATCAGTATGGATACAGTTAATTGTCTCATTTTCCTGTAAATGTGTCCAGTGGAAAGTCACTGAATAAATTGTGAAATTCAAAACTAAGAGAGAGGACCAGAGAATATGAGCTATGTATAGGTGAATGTGACTTGAGGCCATGAGGAAGTGAACAGTGATCATGTCCTCGTAGAGGAGAAGGAACTGGGATGGAAACACCGCCCTTCAAGCACCTTCGGGGGTTTCAGAGGAATGGCTGCCACTCAATCTGGGTCGTAGACCGCCCCTCTCTGGTGCTCTCCCTAGCTACCCATTTGTTTTTGTAGAAGCCTGGGTTCTTCATTATGGTCTCTGAGTAATGCGCATGGTTGGCCCGTGTCTGCTAACCTAGAGACTAGGGGTTCAACCCCTCAGTGGCGCTGCAGAAGAAAGACCTGCCAATCTGCTTTCATGTAGATTACAGCCAGCAAACCCCAATGGGGTGCTTCTGCTCTAACACGTGGGCTTACCCTGAATCAGAGTCAACTCAAGAGCACTGAGTTTGGCGTTTGGGATTTGTTAGTTGGTTGGCCAGGAAAGGGAGAGAGGTTTCTTCCTGGGAGAAGCAAAAATCTTTTTCCCTGGAGCTGCTTCTTGGTAGCCCTAAAGCCTCGTAGAACAAGTTAATGCATCTTACATTTACGTTTAATGAGTCCTTCAGAACCCTAAAGATAATTTTCAGTCTGAGTTTTCTCTAAGTGGTGCAGTGGTTAACGCACTTGGCTGCCCCTCAGGAGATGTAGTAGACTGCTTCAGTAAAGGTTCTCAGCCTTGGCAACCCTGTGGGGCAGATCTGTTGTGTCCTGTATGGTCACTGTGAGGTAGAATCAACTCAACAACAGTAGGTTTGGTTATGGTGAGTTTACGCAGTGTCGTCAGTGCTTGGCTTCTGGCTGGGCTGCTCAGAACATCTGCGAGCACATTCCACATAGCCTTTATCCTGGCCAAAATGCAGAACCCAGTATTCCGGGGTTTTCCATAGTGTCAGAGAAAAACACTCCCAAGATGGCTAGAGTGGGGAGGTGGAGTACCTGGTTCAGTCCTCCTACCTAGGGCTGCAGATAAAGACCCCAGGGAGGAATTATTGCTCTTCCTGCTTGGAGCTGGAACGGCGGTACTGAGGCTGGGGGCTAGGACAAGGGCACAGAGACAAGTACTGAGTCCCAGTGAAAAGTGATCAGTAGCCAGGATACCCTCGAAGGATGTGACAACGAGCATGAAGGGGAAATCAGGCACAGGCTGACTTCTCGAAAGCCGA
This sequence comes from Heterohyrax brucei, assembly GCA_028571685.1. Classification (NCBI taxonomy): domain Eukaryota; kingdom Metazoa; phylum Chordata; class Mammalia; order Hyracoidea; family Procaviidae; genus Heterohyrax; species Heterohyrax brucei. Next base: position 52,118,430 of record CM053149.1, on the reverse strand, counting down.
AGAAAGAAAAATCCCAGCAGGTCCCTCAGGACAGTGTCACCTTCCTTTATGCTACCTGCCCCTACTTTGAGGATGGTGTGTTTTTAATTACCATTGTGCAGCGTATTTTGCAAGATGCAGGAAATTTGGTACCCTCTCTCTTCACTAAGAATTAATCTAAGAGTAATTAGTAGGCAAGTTACACATTGTTTTCTTAAATAAATGGAATCTTCTTCTTCCAGCTTCTTTGTGTTTTTCAGGGCCCTGGTGGCACGTGGTTAAGAGCTCAGCTGCTAACTAAAAGGTCAGCAGTTCAAATCTACCAGCCAGTCCTCAGAAACACTATGGGGCAGTTCTTCTCAGTTCTCTGTGATTGCTGTGAGTCAAAATTGGCTTCACAGTGACAGACTTGTTTTTGTTTGTGCTTTTCAGAGCCCTGTGTGTGAGGTGCTGACATAGTCAACACTAAGCAGTTCAGAAATAGGTTTTTCATTGTGTTGTGTTTTTATAGCACCTTCTTTTTCCCAGGTTAGGTCTGTTCAGTGTCATTGTGCTTACTAAAAGGATAGTAAGGAGATGAAGCAAAGTACTGATAGAATTTTTGTCATCCTTGGACTGGCATTGTTGGTACTTCTGTTATTATCACTGTCATTTTTGTATAAATCAGAGACAACTGAGAAGCTAGAGTTGTCTAGCTTAGTGTCAAGTCAGAGTCCCTGGATGATGGAGACTGTCTGGTTTGACTAGTAATCCGCTCACCCAGTGTCATGAAAGCCCTGGTGATCTGCCTCCAGAGACGACAGCCAAGAACACCCCATGAAGCTCAGTTCTGCTCTAAAACATGGGACCACCCTGAGTTGAAATTGACTAAGTGGCAATGGGTTAGTGTCAAGGATGGCACTAGGCCTTCCTAATCAAAACCTGGCTGGAGCATTCCCTTGAGTACTTTTGTGTCTTGGAGACCTTTGATTTCTTGTAAATGCCTGTACATGGGAGCCTGTCCGTTTGCAGCTGGCCTGTGTGTAGTGGTGAAGCACTGCATCTGCCAACCAAAAGGTCAGCAGTTCAATACCACCAGGACCTCCTTGGAAACTCTATGGAGCAGTTCTTCTCTGCTCTATAGGGTCACCATGAGTAGGAATGGATTCGACAGGTGACTGCGGGAAGAAGTGATCTCTCCCTTGGCTAAGCTCAGGTGGGACCAGGCCCAGCCCACTCACAAGGACTTCCTCTGTGTATATGCAGAAACCCTGGTGGCGTAGTGGTTAAGTGCTATGTCTGCTGACCATTTGGCTCAGATCTGCCAGGAGCACTTTTTGGGAACTCGATGGAGCAATTCTAGTCTGCCATATAGGATTGTTATGAGTTGGAATCAACTCACCAGAGATGTGTTTTGGTCGTATATCTGTGTACCAGCTTCTCAGAGTGGGCCTTTTGCTCACATCTTCCCATTAGTGTGTTGTAATCAGGTTCCTTACAGGTTCAGTAGGCTTCTCGGGACCTTAGTACCGTGTATAACATTGGCTCTGCCAAAAAGTGCAGTCTGAGCCTTCTTATTGGTTACCCTCAAGTGGATTCCAACTTATGCTTGACAGGGTTTTTTCAAGGTTGTGCCCACTTAGAAGGAGATCACAGGGCCCCTCGTCCAAGTAGCCTCTGAGTTGGCTTTAACTGCCACCCTTTGGCTAGGAACCAAGCACTTAACTGCACTTCTGAGAGACTTCTCAACTCATTAAGCAGCTCATTTACTTAGCTTTGTAAATAGTTGATTCATTCACATGGTTGTGAAATCCAACATCATAAAGGCATACACTGTGAGAAATTTCAAGTTTCTTATGTACGCTCTGCTCATATCCTCTCCCTGTAACCAAAAAAACCCACTTATGTCAAGTCAGTTTGACTCAGAGGGACTGTTTTGGTCAGTAGGTACTACTCTAACAGAAGTACCTCAAAGTGGATGGCTTTAACAAAGGAGACTACAAGTCTGAATTTGGGGTGTCTGCTCCAGAAGAAGGCTTTCCCTCTGGAGGAAAGTCCTTGTGTTGCATCAGTCCTTGGTCGGGGAGCATCTTGACTCAGAAACCTCAGGTCTGAAGGACACACTGTACTCTTGGTACTGTTTTCTTGGTGGTGTGGGGTTCTCTACTTTCTGCTTGCTTCCCTTTCCTTTTATTCTTGTAAGATAAAAGGATAAAGGATGGTACAAGCTACACTACAGGGAAACTCCCTTTATGTTAGAGCAGGGAGGTGACGTTAGGAAGGGATGTAGAGTCCTACCCTAATCCTCTTTAACATACAGCATAGAAAAATCAGAAAATGGAGGGCAACCATAAAATACTGGGAATCATGGCCCATCCAAATGGCAACACACGTTTTTGGGGGGATACAAGTCAATACATGACATTCCACCTTTTGGCCCCCCAAAAATCACATTTTTGAAGCCTGTAAGACATTTGTCCCATCATAGCAAGAGTTGTAGATAAAACATGTCCATCCTGTAAAGAAGTTTTAAATCAGTTTCAAGTCCAAAATACAAAAACTTTTCTATATCTGTGAAATCAAGGATACAAATTCTCTGCCTCCAAAGTACAATGGCAGAACATTCAGGTACAAGCTATACATTTCCATTACAAATGGGAGAAATTGCAGGGAAAGAAGACATTAACAGGCAGCAAACAAGTCAGCAGAACACATTACGTTAGCCCTCAGTGCTTTGAAAATAATCTTCAGTTTTCTGAGACGTTTTACAGAATAGCTTTGCCCTTTCAGACTCTAGGTGCTGGCCACACTGTCTGGATTCTTAGTGGAGACCTCTTGGCACTGCACTACTACTCTGCCTTCTAGGCCCACTTGGACGGAAACCCTGCCCCCTCAGCTTTAGGTGCACCCTAAGCCCAACTGAGTGCCAGTTCCACCTTACAAATGCCGGAAGCCATGATTCCACCCTTTCACGCCTCTGAGGTCATGGCCATACCTTTTGAGACTGAGGCAGCTCAGCTTCTCATGCTGTTTCTTTCTTCAGCTTCTGCTTCCTATGGTCTCATGGCCTGGGCCTCAGGCCCACATCTGCCCTTCAGGGGCAAGTGTTCCAGAGCTCTAGCTCCACTGATTGAAATACCTGGAGATACCCCACTCTGTTAGGAAGCCTCCTGCACACAGGCACTCAGCTCCCTTGCTCTGTGGATGAGCAAGCCTAGCTCCATCAATTCAAGCACCCAGAGACACCCCACTCTGCCAGGAAACCTCTGTGCACAGGCTGTCAGCTCTGTCACTCTGTGGGTTGGCTCCAGTGCTGTATCATGTGGGCTGGTTCTGCTGCTGCTGTTGCTACTGCTCCTTTCCCACCATCTGCACCTTCATTGGTGTTAACAGTTCTTAGTTCCTTCTGAATCTTCTATTCATTCACAGTTTTAAAACCACTTCCACATTGTAGGTATTTGTTAGAGCAGCACCCCAGTCCCTTAGTACCAGATTCTGTTTTAGTTATCTAGTGCTACTGTAACAGAAGTACCACAGAGTGAATAAATTTAATGAAGGAAAGTTTATTCTTACATAGTCTCATAGGCTACAAGTTTGAATTCTGCTCCAGGGGAAGACTTTCCCTGTAGAGGAAAATCCTTGTGTTGTGTCAGTCCTTGGTTGGGGAGCATCTTGGCACAGAAACCTCAGATCTGGCTTCTGTTTCATTTTATTTCTTGTAAGATAAAAGGATAAAGAATAAAGGGTGGTACAAGTGATGGTCCGGGGAAGCTCCCTTTATGTTGGAGAATGGAAGTGACCTTAATCCTCTTTAACATACAGTATAGGAAAATCACAAAATGGCGGACAATTCTAAACTGTTGGGAATCATGGCCCATCCAAATGGCTACACACATTTTTGGGGGGACACAGATCAATCCATGACAGTAACCCTGTAGGTAATCATGGTTACTAGTTTTTCATGGATGCTTCTAGAGAGATTTTATGGAATACAAACAAATACATTAACACACTTTATACACATCTTTTTTCCACTTAACACTATCTTTGAGCTCATTGAATATAGAACACAAAGACCTGCTTTTTACTTTTTCACACCTGCTTAGTACTCTCTTGTAGAAACACACCTTAATGTATGTAACCATTCCTCTCAGGGACTGTCACTGTTTCAGACTATGCTGGGTTGAACAGGCCTGGCACACACAGTGTTTCCCACATGTTTGAGTTAGGTAATTCCTATAACTAGAATTCTTGGTTCAAAGGGCATGTGAGTTCATAGGTTCAATACTGCCTTCCATTAGGTTGAACCTGTCTGTGCTTCTACCATCACTATACGTAAGGCCTGTTCCCTGTTCTCTTTAGGACAATGCTTTGCCACACATTTGTATCTTAGACAGACTTCAGAAGGCAACCCCTTCATAATTTGAAGGTGGACTGAATTGCCAGGCAATGTGTTCATCCACAGTTAGGACCTGTGCGGCCTTGGCAGAGGAACTCAGCTCAGTGCCTTGGTGCCTCATAACGGGCGTCTTAATAGACCAGCCTCCAGTCCTTCTAAGCTAGTACATGTCAAAGGTTAGACGGTGCCTGGCACAGAGAGTCACTTCCTGTCTTAGCTGCTGCCATTGCTGTCCCAGAGAAGCACATAGCCTCTCAAGGCAGGCTAGACACTGGTAAAGAAACCATCCCATTGGGTTTCTACGTAAAGCGGATACAGAGAAGATCTCGAAAGAGTGGTCAGCCTGGAAAGGTTGGTTGTATTATTCTCTGAGCTTTTAAATATCTGCATAAGGGGAAGACTGATAAGCTGCAGGGAAGCCCACTAAGTGATAAGCTAGGGAGTCCAGAATTTTCCCAAAAGAAGAGGAAACCGTCTTTGTAAGAAACAGGAATTGAATCGCCTGCCCTGTTATCAAGCAGGGGTGTCCCTGAGCTGAAGGAGGAGGATAACAGATAAGATAAAGGGGTGAGGTCATGCATGCTACGTAATCCCCAGCTTCTCAAACATTCACCCATCTCAGCTTGGGTAACTGACATTTTTGTCCCAAATTCCTTTTTTTAATTTTAAATTCCAAAGCTTCAATGCATCTGGGGAAATCCTGGAGGCATACATAGTGAGTTAAGTGCTACATCTACTAACCGAAAGGTCAGCAGTTCAAATCCACCAGGCACTCCTTAGAAACTTTATGGGGCAGCTCTACTTTGAACTCTAGGTTCGCCATGAGTCGGATCCGACTCAACAGCAGTGGATTTGGGGTTTTTTTTGGAATGTATCTGGAAGCTCTTAGCACTGGCACATAGTCAAAACTAAATTAAAAGTGTTTCCCTAGACCTCAGAGCCTATATCCCTGTCAGGCAGTGTGTTAATACTGTACAAATATTTGTAGAAAGAAGATGCCTTTTAAGGTTATCTTCTTAATCTTCTCCTGTTCTCCAGGATCTCACTATCTACAGCTTCTCTAGGCTCCATTCATCAACTGTTTTATCCTTACCTTTTTCTCTTTGTTTTGCCACTCCCCTCAAAGCTCTGTCTTCATGCCACTGACATAAAACCCCAGCTCCTGGCAGGGCACCTCCGTATGGAAGCCTATACAGTTAGTGTCTACGCCTGAGGAGGCCTGAGCACTCCGTGCCCCTGTGCCCTCAGAAAGAAGTAGTGCCTCTGCCCTGTCCTCTGTTTCTGCATGCTGTCTCGTACCAGTTGCTATCGAGTCAGTTCTGACTTATGGTGACCTGACATGTGCCAAGAGTAGAACTGTGTCCTATAGGGATTTCAGTGACTGGTTTTTCAAAGCACATCATCAAGTCTTGCCCCAAGGCAGCTCTGAGTAGACTTTTGCCTCCAACCTTTCACACAGCAGCTGAGGGTGTTAACTGTACCCCTGGGGCCTCCTAGTACTCCACAGAGTACTTCCATCCTGTTGTTAGCTACAGGGTGAATGTGACAGCTCTAGGCAGAGGCAGGGAACTGCTTTCTGGAACTGGCTGCTGGCTGCATTTCCAAGGGAGTTTTTCTTTTTTAGATAATTTTGAAATGCCTTGTCTCTGCTTCTGGCCTCCCATAACCCTTGATCTGCTAGCTGACAGTAGACTCCTGTGCCTGAATTAGACACCCCTGAGTTACAGGGACTACACTGCGCCTTCTCATGGCGGCTGCCCTGCCTGTGTGTGCTGAGGACACTTTGGGCAGGACACAGTGGGCAGCCATTTGTCAGGACCACCCTCCAACCTCTGGCCAGTGCCCTGTGCAGTCAGTTGTCCCAGCCATCTGCACTGTGCTGAGGGAGTTTTGAAGGTGGGTGGGAGGGTGCTAGGCTGGGACTGTGTATTGTGCACTTACATGGGAGGAAGTGCTGATGTTTTAGCAAGGGGACCCACAGTTTACACTTTTTTGTTGCTACAAGACCCAAATTAGAGCTACAATTCTGAGAAGGCTGAGACTGAACTAACGGCTTCCTTTACTAGGATCTCTTACTTTTTCCACTTATATCAAGGGTCTTTTGTAATCACGCAATGTCTCTATGATCCTCCTAACCTGAAATGAGCTATAGAACCCGAGACCACTTTTTTGTGACCTCAGAGGCCCCAGGATACACAGGTGAGAGCAGCAGAACCCAGGACCACTCACTGTGGCCTCAGAGGCCACCAGGATACATAGGTGAGAGGAGCAAACCCCAGGACCACTCTGTGACCTCAGAGGCTGCAGGATACATAGGCAAGAACAGCGCACCATGGATTTTTGGACTCAGTGCCTTAGCTGTGACTAAAACATGAACGTGAGAGGTGACACCTATATAGCACTCTTTGGCAGTTTCCAGGTCAGCCCACTGTGATAGGGTGCAAACCGCCCGTGCTATCTGGACTTCTCCCCGAGTCTGAAGTAGGGGTAGGGGTGAGAGTTCCTTCAGCTCATTGCTTTCTTCACTCCCTGGCCTGGATCACTGTAGGCATATATGCTGGTCAACACATTGCTTCGCAGTTAGTTGTTATCTTGCCACTGGGGTAGGGGGAGGGCTGGAGGATGGTAAAACAGAATTCTTGTCACCTGCTACTGGCAAATGAGTTTAAAACTTTTGTTGAAAGAAAGGTAGGGCAGTTGGGCCTGGCTTATAGCTATTGCAAAGCAAATGTGGCTCTCCTCAAGTCACTGTCTTACCCAACCCTAGACTAGATTTGCAAGCACTGTAGCCAAGGGCAAGAGAGCATGATGGGATAAAGGTCACAGCAGAGCCATTAGGGGATTCCCACAGTGGGGAACTGATACCGGCCAACGCAACTGAAGAGTTAGACAGTGATTTGCAATATACGAAGGCATGGTACTGTGCATACCAAGAGTATGTCATCTGTAAAATGAGGACCCCAACAGCTTCTAGCCCTTCACCTCTAATTTTATCACATGACATGTGTAGGGACGTGTGTCAGTTTTCTGTGCTGTGTAACAGATTACCACAAACTTAGTGACTTAAAACAACACTTATTATCTCACAGTTTCTGTGGGTCAGGAGTCTGGCAGGGCTTAGCTGGGTCCTTTGAGGTCTTCTAAGGCTGCAATCTGTCGCCAGGGCTATGGTCTCACTAGAAGTTTTACTGGGGAAACTTCCAAGCTTCTTCAGATTGTTGGCGGAATTTATCTCTGTAGACCTTCCTACAACATGGAAGCTTACTCTTCCAAAACCAGCAAGGGAAGTCTAGCTCTGTCTACTGTCTGGTTCTTCTGCAGTGTAACCTATTCCAGGCAGTGGTGATCCATCACTTGGTTCTAAGCAAGTCACAGGTTCTGCTCACATCCCAGTGGAGGGGATGACACAGACTGCAGAGGCAGAGATGGCAGCTGTCTTAGAATTCAGCACACCAGAGAGAAGAAATCACTAGAAAGTGTTTTAAGGGTAATTCTAAGTGAAGGCCCAGCCTGATACATGTAACCACACTCTTTTTCTCTTTGAAAAGAAGCAGTTGTGTTGTTCTTCTGTCACAGAAGGCCACTGAATCTTGAGCCCAATACTTTCTACAACACATTGGTTCTAATTCCAGCATTGTTACTTACTGTCTGTTAATAGGAAAGGTTAGTTTTTTGCTTTGTTTTGTTTTTAACTACTGAATAGAGTTTCCTACTCTATAAGAATGCGTTTCACCAAGATTATGTTGGATACTACCGTATAATTGCTAATTATGGTCTAGCCAGTTCCAGTTTATGAGGATTAGTGGTGTAGTGGTGAAATGCTGTGGCTGCTAACCAAAAGGTTGCCTGTTGAAACCCACCAGGTGCTCCTTGGAAACTCGATGGAGCAGTTCTTCTCTGTCCTATATGGTCACTATAAGTCGGAATCAACGGCAATGGATTTGGTTTATTTTGCCGGGGGGTGGTCATGTGTGTCTCGTAGGACTGTGTCCCATAAGGCTTTCAGTGGATGACTTTTCAGAGGTAAACTCAAGGCCTTTTATGCAGGGTGTGTCTGGGTGGAGCTATACCTCCAACGTTTTTTTAGCAGCCAGTGTGTTAACGGTTTTCACCATTCAGTCACTTAGTAAATGATCTGACCAGCTCCTTTCCTTATAAACACACAACCAGACCCACTGCTGTAGAGTTGAATCCAACTCATCATGGCCCTATAGGACAGAGTAGAACTGTGCCATAGGGTTTCCGAGGCTGTGATCTTTTTGTAAATACACTGCCACATCTTTCTTCCACAGAGCGACTGGTGGCTTTGAACCTCCAACTTTGTCTTTAGCAGCTAAATGCTTAACAACTGTCCTACCAGAGCGCTTTTGTTCCTCATGGACTGTTAGAGTTATTCATTGTATTAATTTTATTTACATCTACAACTCAACCACAACATAATAGCATCAGTCTTACCAGTGGGAATGCTGAAGCAAAAAGGAAACACATATTTTTAATCTAGTTATACCTAAGGACCTGGGAGCACCCAGATTGTATGCCAAACCATGGTTCTTAAACGAGAGGAAAAAGGCTAAGATTTTAGGCCTTTGTCCAGAAAGTGGCATCCATGGTCATGCTTAAAAAGTGCTGATGTCATAGATTTGGGGCTTTGGGTCTTCCTTTCTCTCTCTCTTTTTACCCCAGAGGAGGACTAGATTTGTGAGTCCCTGTTAAGATGAAAGCTTTCAATCCCACCTAGGGTAGGGTGGAGAAACAAGAACCTAAAGCTCAGCTTGGGGCAGGAACTGCCCTTTATTTACAATGCATTTATGTGGAAAGACAGGACTAGAGAACCCTGAATAGAACCCGGTGATGCAGTGGTTAAAGTGCTCAACAGCTAGCCAAAGCCACCAGTGGCACTGAGAGGGGAAAGCTCTGGCAGTCTGCCCCCATAAAGACTGCTGTCTGGAAGACCCTGCGGGACAATGATGTCCTATTGAGTCTGAGATCGACTTATGGCACACAAGCAACAGTGAACCACGAAGGGTCAGCTGGTCATAACGTGTTCTGGTCTATTTTCCAGGTGTCTCCATGGTGCCTAAGGGATTGCATGGTGTGACCAGCTCTCTTGGAAGCCTCACTGGGCCGTAACTCAAGGAAGACTCTTGGGTGCCATCTTGTTTCAGACACACTTCTTGAGCTCTTTGAGGAAGATGATGTGACAGTTCTACCAAAAGGGATTTTTCAGAAACACACAGCCTCGGTGAAGAAAGGGATCCTTTCTCGCTTTTGCAAAATAAACATTCTCAGATTCCAAAATGCCAGCCAAAACCCCGATTTACCTAAAAGCTGCAAATAACAAGAAAGGAAAGAAATTCAAACTGAGGGACATTCTGTCTCCAGATATGATTAGTCCACCCCTTGGAGACTTCCGCCACACAATTCACATCGGCAAAGAGGGCCAGCATGATGTTTTTGGGGACATTTCCTTTCTTCAAGGCAATTATGAGCTTTTACCAGGAAACCAGGAGAAAGCCCGCCTAGGTCAGTTCCCTGGGCATAATGAGTTTTTCCGGGCCAACAGCACCTCTGACTCCATGTTCACAGAAACGCCATCCCCAGTGCTCAAAAATGCCATCTCACTCCCAACCATTGGAGGGTCCCAAGCACTCATTCTGCCCTTGTTGTCCCCAGTGACATTTAACTCCAAGCAGGAGTCCTTTGGCCCAGCCAAGCTGCCCAGGCTCAGCTGTGAGCCCGTGGTGGAGGAAAAGGTACAGGAGAAGAACAGCCTGCTGGAGAATAGGCCAGTCCACCAGGGAGACACCTCATGGGGCTCCAGTGGTTCTGCGTCTCAGTCCAGTCAGGGAAGGGACAGCCACTCATCCAGTCTCTCTGAACAGTACCCCGACTGGCCGGCCGAGGATCTGTTTGACCAGCCAGCCGCATGCGAGCTCATCAAGGAAAAGACAAAATCAGAGGAGTCCCTCTCCGATCTGACCGGCTCCCTCCTGTCCCTGCAGCTTGACCTGGGCCCCTCACTTTTGGATGAGGTGCTGAATGTCATGGATAAAAACAAGTAACAGGACACCAGCCCTTTTCCTCTGGGGTGAAAGGTATTGAAGAGCCACAGCTTACCACAGTCACAGAAGAAAGCTTCACTGGCTGTATTTGCAGTTCTGCTATGGGTTTTCTAAAATAACTTTCCTGCAAGATATTTTTTTACCTATCGTGTTATGCCCTGTTTGCAAAACGTTGAAAAGAAAAACTATCCTGGCAAAAGGAGGAAATGAGTCAGTCAGAGCCCATTTTCAGCGGGCACTGCTGATGTTCAGCTCACATTCTGTTTGCCGATGTGTGAGTATGGAATCTGCCTTGGCTGGGGTTGCCACTAGTTATGAAAGGCTGGGCAAGTCACAAGAAGGGACTTGCTAGTACTCCAGCATTTTCTGAGCAAGAGGAAGTAAAAACTATTTAACACCTAAGCCTTTTTTTCTAGACTCTTTTCTATATTATGTTGTTTGGGCTCACCATAGCGAATTCTCCAGTGTTAAAACTTCTCTCTGTTTTCACTTTGAATAATTTTGTGGGTTGGGGGTTTTCTTGTAGTTCTTCAATATCCCTATATATTATATCTATATCGCAAAATTTTGACTGTCAGCTACGTGTTGGTAAGACACAAGCAAAGTATTACTGTAACTAAGTTATTTTTAAAGTTAAAATATATTTTTTATGTGCCTTTGGCTTTTTATTGCAGAGTCTACATTTTATAGATATTGCATACATGTCATTTGATTTGTTTCCAGTTGGGTTCCATTATAAGCTGTGTGTATCCGTGTTTGGAAAAGTGTATTCATACTTAGCATTATTTTTTTTCACCTGTTATCATACTTCTAACAGCAGTCAACAATGGATTGTAAACAATAAAGGCACAGGTTTCTTATGATGCTTCTGCAGAGACTGTGGGCTTCACCACACCGTGTATTTGGAAATATAGGTATTTTAGTACAGTACAAACTTGCATTACATAGGTACTTCATGCAACACAATAAAGAGTAAACATTAAAATGAACTTGCTTATTTATACAGAAAAGTATAACAGAATAATTTCTGAAAGTCATCTAGCACTAGAGAAAAATTGCTTCTCTAAAATATGCATGAGTCTTGAAAACAAGGTAAGGTTTGGTTTCCATCCACTCTGTAATTTTCATTATGTCCTGAAGGTTTCAGATTTCAGAGATGAGGTTCCTCAAGTTTAGGAAAAATGTACATAGGAAACTGGAGGGTTTTCTGCAGATGACACTGATGCCAGCCTCTCCAGCTCCGTTTCTGTGAATCTCCTCCCTTTGTTAACCGTGCAGCAGAAGAGCATTGTTCCCCTAGTGCCATCTCTGTGTGATAAATGTTCCATACAGCTAAGGAGGCTGAAAGAGCAGCACTTACAAAAAAAGTTGCCATGGAGTTCGTGTCAGGGCAGAACTGTGTGTGCTCCATGGAGTTTTCAGTGGCTGATTTTTTTGGAAGCCCATCTCCAGGCCTTTCTTCTGAGGCACCTCGGGATAGACCTGAATCTCCTACCTCTCAGTTAGCAGCTGAGTGTGCATTAACTGTTGGTGCACCACCCAAGGACTCTAGGGAGCACTTAACCACTATTTTCCTCCCCTTCGAGGACCCAGCAGTTCTAAGGATGTTTGTTAAGGGAACAGGAAATGTACACACTGATTCCTGTCCGTTTGTCTACTACCTCTTCCTCCACCAGAGAGAAGCATTTGCACCAGATAACTGCCAGCTCTGTCTTTCAGACCTTCATTTCTCCTTCAAATGTGTCCGCAGAGTGACCTCCCCATTCACTGCAGTTGTCTTGTCACCGGATTTGGAGTTGCCTGCAGCTCTACCACCTGAAATGACCTTTGTCCGGCAGGGGAAGTGCAGTTAGGGTGGCTAAGCAATTAGAGGAGTTCCCTTAAAGCACTGAGTATTTTTCCATAGTTTTCTAATCTTCTTTTTTCTGTTCAGCAGTACATTACTCATGGTTCACAGTTTCAAATGGAAGCAGCCTAAGCTGCTTCTCAGTCTTGTTAATGAGGCTGAGTTCATTTATCTTATAATTTTTAGCCAGTTTTAGCTACCCTTTCAACACCTTCCATCTTTTATTATTGATCATATTGAATCTCTTGTTTTATTTGTAGCATAACCTGAAGGAAAATGACTAGACTAGGTGATGAAGGCTGTCAGCGTGTATTTCCTCTTTCCACAGGTCTTGAGGTGCAAGTAAGATAGACATGGATTTGTTGATACAATCTAAATACCAGTGCAGCCTGTCTGTATTTAGCCATGCTTCCCACTCTGAGCCTTTTCACGTACCCTGTCTCCCATCAGCTTAGCTAGAATTGAAACAATAATAAACATGCCCCTGCCAGAGAGAGGAAACCAAGCCACATCCGGTTTGTAAACTATTTGTTGAGTCATTTCTCTCTTGGCAGCCTTTCTAATGCCTGGTCCCTTCTCTAGGGAGCAGGTGCAGAACTGCTGGTGTTTTCCTGCAGGGAAGCATTTTAGAGTCACACCTGCTGAGAGCTGAATTGATGTTCTGTCCAGCCCCGTGAACACTCTCCCACTTTTAACCTAAGTCATCTTCACTTGTTTAGAGCCCAGGAAATCCGTGATGTACTTTATCTGCAAACACAAAAAGAATGGAAACCACCCGTGATTCCACGGCCAGAAGAGAACCAGCTGTTTGCATAAGTAGAGATGCTCCTTGTATGAAGCCAGGTTGCAGCCACTGTGTCAATCCACTTAGTTTAGGGTCTTCCTCTTTTTCACTGACCATCTACTTTACCAAGCATGATATCCTTCTCTAGGGGCTGATCCCTCCTGACAACTTGTCTAAACCATCCGTCCTTCCAAGGAGGTTTCTGGTTGTGTTTCTTCCAGAACAAATCTGTTTGTTCTGTTGGCATTCCATGGTACATTCAGTATTCTCCAACATCACAATTCAAAGGCTTCAGTTCTTTTGTCTTCCTTATTCATCTTCCAGTTTTTGCATGCTTACAATGCAATTGAAAATACCATGACTTGGGTCAGGTGCACCTTAGTCTTCAAGGTGGCATCTTGACTTTTGAACATTTTAAAGAGGTCTTTAGCAGCAGATTTTGCCAATGCAATGAGTTTTCTAATTTCTTGACTGCTGCTTCCATGGCGCTGACTGTGGAGCCAAGTAAAATGAAGTCTTAACAAACTTAGTCCTTTCTACTTTTATCATGATATTGCTTATAGGTCCGTTGTGATGATTTTTGTATTCTTGGGGTACAGTCCATGCTGAAGGCTATGGTCTTTGGTCTTCATCAGTAAGTGTTTCAAGTCCTCTTCACTCTCAGTAGGGAAGGTTATGTCATCTGCATAATGCAGGTCTTTAGTGAATGAATCTTCCTGCAGTCCTTATGCCCCATTCTTTATATAGTCCAGCTTCTCAGATTATTTGCTGGACATACAGAATGAAAAGGTATGGTGAAAGAATACACTGCTGAGAGACACCCTTCTTGACTTTAAACCATGCAGTGTCTCATCGCTCAGTTTGCACAACTGCTTCTTGATCCATATACAAGTTTGTCGTGAGCACAATTGAGTGTTCTGGAATTCTCATTCTCCTCAATATTATCCTTAGTGTATTAGATCTACACAGTCAAATGCCTTTGCATAGTTAATAAAACATAGATAAACATCTTTCTGGTATTCTCTGCTTTCAGGCAAGGTCTATCTGACATAAGCAGTGATATCCTTGATGCCACATTCTCTTCTGAATCAGGCTTAAATTTCTGGCAGTTCTCTGTCAGTGTACTGCTGCAGTCACTTTGATGTTTAGCAAAATTTTACTTGTGTGTATTTTTCAATAATTTCTGCATTCAGTTGATCACCTTCCTTGGGAAAAGGCATAAATATGGATCTTTTCCAGTCAGTTAGGCAGGTAGCTGTCTTCCAAATTTCTTGGCATAGATAAGTGAGCATTTCCATGGCTGCATCCAGTTGGGAGACCATCTCAGTTGATATTCCAGCAGTGTCTGGACCCTTGTTTTTTGGCAGTGCCTTCAATGCAGCTTTGACTTCTTCCTTCAATACCGTGAATTCCTGACCATATGTTACTTCTTGAAATGATAAAATGTTGACCAATTCTCTTTGGTATAATGACTGTATTTCTTCCATCGTCCCAAGTTGTTTAATATTTCCCCGGTAGAATCTTTCATTATTAAGGCTTGAATATTTTGACTTCTTTCAGCTTGAAAAACGCAGTACATATTCTTCCCTTTTGGTTTTCTGCTCTTTGCACATGTCATTATAATACTTTACTTTGGCTTCTTGAGTTGCTGTTTGAAACCTTCAGTTCTTTTCACTTCATGATTTCTTAGCTATTCGATGTTCAAGAGCAAGTTTCAGCATCTCTTCTGACATCCGATTTGGTCTTTTCTTTCTTTCCTGGCTTTTTAATAACCTCTTGCTTTCTTTGTGGATGATGTCTTTGACGTTATTCCACAGCTTATCTGGTCTTCAGTCATCACTGTTCAGTGCATCAGATCTATTCTTGAGATGATCTCTGAACACAGGTGGAGTATACTCAAGGTCATACTTTGGCTCTGATGAACTTGTTCTAATTTTCTTCAGTTTCAGTTGAACTTGTGTATGAGCAATTGATGGAGTGTGCCACAGTCAGCACTTTCTGACTCATGACATGGGGTCTTTCCATTGTCTCTTTCCACAGATGATGTTGATATGATTCCTGTGTATTCCATTTGGCAAGGTCCATGTGTAGAGTCACTGCTTATGTTGGTGAAAAAAGGTGTTTGTGATGAAGTCATTGGTGTTGCAAAATTCTGCCATACGATCTCCAGCATCATTTCTATCACCAAGGTTGTATTTTCCAACTACAGATCCTCCTTCTTTGTTGCCAACTTTTGTATTACAATCACCAGTAATTATCAATACATCCTAATTGCATGTTCGATCAATTTCAGACTGAAGAAGCTGGTAAAAATCTTAAGTTTCTTCATCTTTGGACTTAGTGGTTGGTGAGTAAGTTTAAATAATAGTCATATTAACTGGCCTTCCTTGTAGGCATATGGATATTACCCTATCACTGACAGTGTTGTACTTCAGATCTTGAAATGTTCTTTTTGATGATGAAGGCAACACCATTTGTCTTCAAGTTTTCATTCCTAGCATGGTAGACCATATGAGTGTTTCATTCAGAATGGCCAATACCAGTCCATATTAACTCATGAATGCCTAGGGTATTGATGTTTATGTGTTCCATTTGATTTTCTACAATTTCCCATTTTCCTAGATTTATACTTCACAGATTCCACATTCTGATTATTAAAGGATGTTTGCAGCTGTTTCTTCTCGTTTTGAGTCATGCCACATCAAGAAGTGAAGGTCCCAAAGCTTAACTCCATCTGTATCATCAAGATTAACTACACTGAGGTGGCAGCATGTCCCCAGTCATCTTTTGAGTGCCTTCCAATCTGGGGGGCTCATTTCCCGGGGCTATATCTGGCAGTGTTCCACTGCTGTTCATAAAGCTTGATCTGGATAATTCTTTTTGGAAGTAGACTGCCAGGTCCTTCTCCCTAATCTGTCTTAGTCTGGAAGCTCAGCTGGAACCCATCCACCATGGGTGATCCTGCTGGTATCTGAATACTGGTGGCATAATGTCCAGTATCACAGCAACATGGCAACATGCAAGCTCCCACAGCACAGCAAGCTGACAGACAACTGGGGGCAGAGTTCCTTAGCACTTCACAAATATAAAGTCATAAATAATAACATCTTAGTGAAATAGTCACTGGTGACAAGCACACACTAAAGGCTAACATGATTGAATAGGTGAAAGAGCTGGATCTCCAGAATCATGGTCTGTCTATTCTGTTTTCAAATTCTTGCAAGCTGTCATTTTTTTCAAAGCTCCCTTCAAACACTTGAACTCATGAAATGGAGAAAATCCATAAGTCCTTGAATTAACAATGAGTTCAAGCATAATAATGGTGGTGAAGATGGCATTGGATACAATTGTACATAAGGTCACTATAAGAATCAGCTCAGTGGCACCTAACAACAACATGAATTTAACTTGATAAATACTTAGAACATACAAAGGATGAATCATACATCAGATGCTTGTTCTAATCCTCCTCCTAATATGGAACCTGGGAGGACTGAAACATTTTGCTGTCAAATAGATAAAGACAATAGAATGAGCCAATGTGATTCTCTCTCTCCCATAACGGTTTCTCCTTTAGAAAGTATGTTACCAATCTAGGCCCAAATTAAATAGTTCTAATGAACAAAATTTTTGGACTTTAGATTCGAATCAGTAGGATTCCTTTACACCAATAAAGACATCATTAAAGAGGTAATCAACAAATCAATACCATTTACAATACTCCCCAAGAAGATAAAATACTTAGGAATAAATCTAACCAGACATGTAAGAGACCTATACAGAGAAAATTACAATACTCTACTGTCAGAAACCAAGAGACTTACATAAGTGGAGAAACCTACCTTATTCACGGATAGGAAGACTTAACATTGTGAAAATGTCTATTCTACCCAAAGCAGTTTACATGTACAATGCAATCCCAATACAAATTTCAATGTAATCTTTTAATGAGATGGAGAAACAAATGGCCAACTTTGTTTAGAAAGCGAGGAAACCCTGGATAAGTGAAGCACTACTGAAGAACAGGAACACTGTGGGAACCCTCACACTACCCAAACTGCACTGCCACAGTGGTCAAAATAGCCTGTTGCTGGTACCAAAACAGATACATATACCAATGGAACAGAATAGAGAATCCGGAAGTATCACCATCCTCCTATGAACAGTTGATACTTGACAAAGGCCCAAAGGTAAACTGGGGTTAAAACAGTCTCTTTTAACCAATGGTGTTGGCAAAATTGGATATTCATCTGCAAAAAAAAACTGAAACAAGACCTTTATATCACACCTGACAAAAAGTAATCAAAATGGATGAAAGACCTAAATATCAAACCTAAAATGATAAAGATTATGGAAGAAAAAATAGAGATGATAATGGAAGTTCCAATACATGGCTTAGACTACAAATTCTTACCAACAATTCACGAACAACAAAAGAGAACATAGATAAATGGGAACTACAAAAAAGTCAAACACTTGTGTGCTCATCTAAAGATTTTATAGAGAGTTAAAAGGCTGCCTATAGAATGGGAAAAAAATATTTGACAACTGCGTATTGTATCAACATCTAATTTCCATAATGTAAAAGGTACTGTGAAATATCAAGAAGAAAAAGACAAATAAGCCAATTAAACAATGGGCAAAGGATATGGACATACACTTCACCAAAGAAGACATTCAGGCAGCCAAATGACACATAAGGAAATGCTCACAGTTATTAGCTATTAGAAAAATCCAAATCAAAACTACAATGAGATGCCGTTTCACCTCAAGGAGGTTGGCAATAATCCACAAAACACGAAACAGCAAATGCTAGAGGGGCTGTGGAGGGATTGGAACCCTCCTGCACTGCCGGTGGGAATGCAAGATTGTATAGCCTCTTTGAAAAGCTCTTTGGAGCTTTCTTAAAAAGCTAAAAATAGAAATATCATATGATCCAGCAATCCCACTACTCAGAATATATCCTACAGAAATAAGGGCTGTCACATGAACAGATACAAGCACACTCATGTTTACTGCAGTACAGTCCACAACAGCAAAAAGATGGAATCAACCTAAGTGCCCATCAACAGATGAATAGATAAACTTAGATTCCCTGAGAACATGGTCCCTAGACTTGCTGCTGCCCCAGACCTGAAAACCAGTATTGAGGTCAACACTAACCTAAGAATGAACTGGACTCAAGGACACAGAGTGAACATGTGGTGTGGGTACTTTATGGTTTTGTACCTTTTTCTAGTGCTGTCCTACTGGTGTATTTCTAGAGAGGAGAGGAGAAAGTGGAGAGGAGGGGGCAGGTGATCACTAGAAGGATACTAGTTAGTAAGGAGTGAAAAGGAGGAGCGTGGTGTCACAGGGTGGGGAGAGCAGACAGAGTTGTAGAAAGGCACATATGCAAAACTGACTTGGATTGTATACTTAATCATAATGAAAAAATAGTTTCAGAACAGGGATTGTAGAAATTGTCAGTTGTAAATCTGAAAGATTTGGGCCAAAGGACTAAGAAATCACTTCCAGTGGAGGAAGAAAAGGTTCCATAATCTGAGCTGCTGAAAAGGCGGTTCCAGGGGCTGAAATTTTAGACAAGTGGTTGCCATCTTGTGACAGCTCATATCTAGTCAGTAGACTTCAAGGCCAGATTAGGAACACTTCAACAACGAAGATGTCATCAAATGCCCAGGAAGTGCTTTATGATGATGAAAGAAGTGAGGCCAGGAGAGGGGATGCTAAATGTTTCCTGAAAGCACCAGATGAAACCAGTTCATACTACATCCCCTGGACTGAACACATTGGGACAGCTAACCCACCAGCAGTACTTTCTCATGCCCTCTCTAAACCCATCTTTTCCTGGGCTGGTTGACTGAACATCATTTAGGAAACTTAGAGTCTCACAGCTGGGGAATTCTTTTTCCCAGGTCACTAGAACTTGAGATGGCCAGGAGTTTCAGCATATGGAGCAAGAAAATCAACAGTTGCTAAAATCAACAGTTACCAAAGTTCCCTCAGACTCTTTGACGTTCAGCCCACAAAACTGAAGCCCAGAGAAAGAAAGGAATCTTGGACTTCCAGAGTCTGGTTTCCTGTCTGAAGCCCTTCCTTCTAGGCTATATACTCCTCCTCAAGACCACATTTGCTCCCCCCAGGTAAGACCTTACTCTTAAGGCTGTATCAGGAAAATGACCATCTCAGCACAGGATAGCATCTCTAATATTTACACCTCAGGTCCACATAAGTAGTGAAAAGTTCCTTCTGTTTCATGTGGGTCTTAATCCCAACAGAGACTCTTGAGGCACTGCTTTTCTGTAGAAAATTCCATCATTAACAGAAGTCTCAAGAATGGTGCATTAAAAGTTCAAAAAGGAATTATTCTCATACTCCAGCAAGCCTTTTTTGTAAGTGAAAAAATCAGAACCTCAGTAGCCCTGGAAGGACAATCTTACTCAAAACAATCCCTCTTCTACTCCCTACCCATAAACAAACCAAAAGCCAATGCTGTCAAGTCGATTCTCACTTACAGCAACCCTTTAGGACAGTGGAACACTCCTCCAGAGTTTTGAAGGAGCACCTGGCAGATTCAAACTGCTGACCTTTTGGTTAGCAGCCATAGCACTTAACCACTATACCACCAGTGTTTAAAAATCCACCTTTGGCCCAAAGTCCTCTTAGAATGTTCCCAGGAGTAAGTACAACCAACAATGGCATGTGACCTCACTCGTGATGTGTCATCTAGTTAATTCTACAGGACTGAGTAGAACTGCCCTCATTGGGTTTTCTAGGGTAATTTTGATGGAAGGAGTCCTGGTAGTGTTGTGGTTAAAGTGCTCAGCTGCTAATGAAGAGATCAGCACTTTGAACTCACCAGACACTTTTTAGGAGAAAGATGTGGCAATCTGGTTCTGGGAAGATTTACGGCCTTGACACCAAGTGTTGATGTTTCTAGATCACTGATTTTTCCTCTGCCTTTTCCCCCGCCTCTTAACAACAGAATCCTAGTGACACGCTCTCCCTGATAAGATTGTGATTTTATCCTGAAGTCTCTTTTATAATTGTTGTTCTATATTCTAAGGTAAACCAACAGCAATGCCCCAGAAACTCACAAAAACTTTGAGAAGACTGAAAATCATTAAAAATTACCTACTGATCTTTTCAGTGTAAGCAGTAGCATTCTGACATAGCTTTGTAAAGACAATCAGTAGCATTGTTAAAAGTGAGAGAAGATAATTGCTAATTATTTTCTGAATCCTACACCTGTGGCATGAAAAGTAAGTTGGAACGGGACTGGAAACAAGAAGCAAAACATTGGTGGGGCTCAGGCAACAGATAGCTCACCATAAATGGCAAGGAGGAAGAACAGTGTAAGCCAGTCTTAGATACGAAACTAGCACCCATGAAGTTTGCCTATCCTAGCGGGAGACAGGGGCTCTTGCGAGCAATTAAAGCATGTTTGTGAAGAGTGACTCGCAGAAATTCCTTTCTTTTTTTAAAAAAAGAAGTGTTGTGGGTTCACTGTAACTTAAAATTGCTATTTTCCAACACAGCTGGCCCTCTGGACTTCATTTGCACATTGACAATTAATCTAATGCCTTAGGTAGAAGAGGAAAAATCTAACTATGGTGATCACAGAATGCGGAGAAGGAGTAGATCCTTGTATGAGGCCATGGAGATTAGGATCTTCCTACCAGGTCCTCACTGCAGAGGACAGGGGAGCAACCTTCCTTGTGATTGCTCTAATGACATGCAGGCAAACTAGTGCAAATGAAATGGCCTCTGGGAATGCTTACCCCTGTAACAAGCCATGAAATCCCACGGATTTTGAGTCATTTCCAACTCATGGCAACCCTATAGGACAGAGTAGAACTGCTCCATAGAGTTTCCAAGGTGGTGAATTTGAACTGCTGGCCTTTTGTTTAGTAGATGTAACACTTCACCACCAACCCACCAGGGTTTCTAGCCACTCAATACCACTGCCATCAAGTCGTGTCTGACTCATAGCAATCCTAGAGGTCAGAGTAGAACTGCCCCATAGAGTTTCCAAGGAAAGCCTGGCAGATTTGAACTGCTGACCTTCTGTTTAGTAGACTACTATGCCACCAGGGTGTCTAGCCATGGAACAGGAAAGCATAACAGAGCCCCTTCCTCTCTCTGGTAGCCCTTAATCTCTACACCAACAACAACCAAAGGGAAGCAGAAAAGTCTACAGAGAGGGCATTTGATGGTTGCTAGGGTGATACTATCCCAGTAATTCTTTGCCTAAGAAGTGAGCCTTCTCACAAAAATACCAGGCCACGTTGCCCTTCTCAGTGTGCCCACAGCAGATCAAAAAAGCCAGAGTTCATTGAGGCCCAGGTGTGATGTGTAGGGTGCTATAAATACCATCAGGAAGCTAACTGGCAAAGAAACAGCAAGTGTTCTGGGAGGTCACTGAGCGCTGCTTCCACATAATAGTCATGTAGAAAACAACAACATGTGGACAACACTCTGGCCTCCATGTACCTGCCCCAGGTGCTGAGAGGCTCAATGCCTCAGCACCCTTGTAATGTGTCTAACAGTCAACAGTTACAGCGTACGAGTATGGGACACAGTGACCTTTCTGGCCTCTGGCTCCTTAAAGAATGATTCTGTAGCTCTTCATAGGACTCAGGGTCTTGGGACCTTTGTGAGGCACAAGAGAGCAAAGGAGAAAGTATGGTTCCAAGAGGGAATACAGAGCATCACATTTTGGTGAGGCCCAGCTGCCATGGTGGCAGTAGTGACAGCAACAGCAGGGTAGAAACAAAACCTTCTCCCATAACAGTGGACAGGGAGCAAACCCAGGGAGGCTGGGAGTCCTAAGTACCAACTGGTGAGTTGAGGAAGAGGTCTGTAAATAAAACGTATCCAGAGTCTGACAGGCGGAGTCGAAATGAATCTTCGCCTGTGACCAGCCATGGTTTGGTTGACCAATCTCCCCAATCACTGGTTTCCGTGGGGAATATGCTCTAATCTCTCTGTGAAAACCTTCAACCTTGAAAAGGTACTTTACCCCCAAGGCTTTCCCTTCCTTGTCTCACATTCTTTCATTGTCCTCTGGGTCTCCACTGAAGCAGCACTCAACACTAAGACACCAATGAGCCCTGTGCCAAAAGACACAGACTGGCACCCCTACCACCACCTCCCCACGTTCCCCGCGGCATTTGACTCTGCCACCCATCTCTCTTGCTTTCCTGTCTCTCTGTCACTGCTCCATTCTGCATCCTCCCTGGTTTTTCTTCCTCCACCAGTCTAGTTGAAACTGTGCTCTCTGGGGTCCTCCTGGTCCCTTTCTCAGCTCCTGTTTGGTGAAATCTGGTTGCATAGGTTCTACTGCCCACTCTTCCCTGCTGACTCCCACATCTGCATCTCTTGCCCAGACTGAGTTCTTGGACTTCAGGTCTGAATATGCAACTGGGCACTGGAGGTTTTTACTCATTTCTCCTGCAGGAACCCAAACTTATAATCACCAACAATATGCTCCCGTGTTCTTCCTCCTAATCTAGTGAATGGCATCACCTATCCAGCCAGCACCCCAACACAAAAACCTGATAGTGGACTCCTCTACCCACATCTCTGTTTCTGCCTCCATCATATTTCTCATATCCAGTTTCTTTTTCCGTATCTACACTGCACTAGCTTTATTCAGATCCTCTTCAATCCTTGCCTCCATTAGCAACAGCTTCCTATTTCCTCATCGTTGGTAAACATTGCCAATGTTTTCGTTTTGTTGGTAGATTTTTTAAAAACGCCTTTTTTAACATTAAAAAATGTTTAAAACATTCTCTAAGTGAGTATCTAAGCCTGTACAGTCTAAAGTTAACAACTTTCAGAGACTTTCTCTTACCATACAGAGTTCAAACCCCTAAGGAGGACATGAAAACCCATTTGTTACTGGCAGAAGCTGAACATAAAGCCAGATTTTGTGAGTCAAAATCTAATGGTACTGCACCCTGCCCTAATCTATACCCAAGAAGGTGGAACTGGCTTTGTGGCACTGTGGATTAAACGGTTCCTGGGTGGAAAACTTCATTCAGAACACCTTCTTCAAGTTCAACTTATTTAAAACTCTGGACATTTATCTCTCTTCTCAAGCAGCTGGTGGAAAACATTGGTCCAGAGCTACCTTCTCTTTCTTAAAAGGCTGAACAGGAATCAGGTAGCATCCAGGAGACAGGGGCCAACAATGTCATCTTACCTGCTTAACGCCTTGCATTTAAATGGGTAAAAGGATCCTCACGACTCACTCATAAACTTCACTGAGTTGAGTGACCTAGGATAGGCACCAAAGTAAGGTGCTAGGAGCTAGAAGCTCAGCTGCAATAGTGTTCCTCCATGCAACGTTCTTCAGAAGTTTACAGCAGCAGCAGGGAACAGGACAGGATTTAGAGTTTTAGAAACTTGCCTATCTTCTCTTCATAGATGTGAATAACCAAGACACAAGAAGCACCAAATGAAGATGAAAGGAATACACAGAGTCACTATAATAAAAAGACTTGGTCGACATTCCAACATTTCAGGATATAGCATATTATGAAAAGCCAATGTTATTGAAACAAAAAGTACAAACTGCACTGAGGCATTGAGAATTGACAGAATACCAACTGAGATGTTTCAACAAACATGCAACACTGGAAGTGCTCACTCATCTATGTCAAGAAATTTGGAAGACATCCACCTGGCCAGCTGACTGGAGGAGAATCGTATTTATGATCATTCCAAAGACATGTAATTCAACAGAAGGCAGAAATTATCAAAGAATATGATCACTATCACATGTAAGTAAAATTTTGCTGAAAATGATTCAAAAGCAGTTACGGAAATACACCGACAGAGAGAACTGCCAGAAATTCAAGTCAGATTCAGAAGCAGCTAAGGAATGAGAGATATCATTGCTGATGTCAGATAGCTCTTGGCTGAAAGCAGAGAATACCAGAAAGACGTTTACCTGTGTTTTATGGATTACAAGAGCATTCCCTGTGTGGATCAAAACAAATTATGACTAACATTGAGAAGAGAGGATTCCAGGACACTTAATTTTGCTTGTGAGGAACCTGTACATAGACCAAGAAGCAGTCATCTGAACACAGCAAGGGGACACTGCATTGTTTAAAGTCAGAAAAGGTGCCAGAGTTGCATCCTTTCGCTATACTTATTCAATCTATATGCTAGGCAAATAATCGAAGAAGCTGGAATATATGATGAAGAATCCAGCATCATGATTGGAGAATGACTCATTAACCACCTGTAATATGCTCTCGACCCAACCTTGCTTACTGAAAACGAAGAGGGTTGGAAGCACTTAATGATGAAGAAGAAAGATTGTAGCCTTCAGTATAGCTTATACCTCAACATATGAAAACAAAAGTCCTCACAACTTGAACCATAAGCAGTATCATGATAAAAGGAGAAAATACTGAAGTTGTCAAAGATTTTACTTTACTTAGATCCACAATCAACACCTCTGGAATATTAAAATACTTCAATCATTTTTTGTTGCTACAAATTTTTTTTTAATGACCTGCGATGAGATCAGCCCACATGAGGCTCTAGGCTATTGCTTTTAGGTGCTATCAAGGCAGTTCTGACCTCTAACAACCCTGCATGCAACACAACAAAACACTGCCTGGTCCTCCATCCTCACAATCATTGTTATGTTTGACTTCATTGTTGGAACCACTGTGTCTGTCTGGAAAGTAAACAGCAGTCAAGAAATCAAACAGCATATTGCATTGCGGACTCTGGTACAAAAAGTCTTCTTAAAGTATGAAAAGCAAGGATCTCACTAAGCGCTTGATGATAGCATGTTACTTTCAAGAACCTCATATGCCTTTGAAAGCTTGTCAATGAATGCCAGCCAAGTGCCGTCGAGTCAATGAATAAGAAAAACAAAAAACAACTGACATATTTGAATGACAGTGTTGTCAATGGACTTCCAGAAGAAGGAGTAAGTCTGTCTTGGAAGAAGGGGTACCTTTAGAGGCAAGGATAGAGAAAATTCATCTCATGTACTTTGAGCATTCTTAGGAAGGACTATCCCCTGCAGAAAGACTGGTAGAGGGTCCACAGAAAACAGGAAGACCCCAACAAGACAGACAGACACAGTGGTTGCAACAATGGAGTCAAACATAACAATGATTGTGAGGATGGAGGACCAGGCAGTGTTTTGTTGTGTTGCATGCAGGGTTGTTAGAGGTCAGAACTGCCTTGATAGCACCTAACAGCAATAGCCTAGAGCCTCATGTGGGCTGATCTCATCATAGGTCATTAAAAAAAATTTGTAGCAACAAAAAATGATTGAAGTATTTTAATATTTATAATTTATCTTTCTATCGACCAACTCCAAAGGCAATCCATTACATAGTCCACTCCTTGACATAATTTTCCTAGGTAGGGAATGTGGAAGGAAGGGGAAAGAGAAGAGGGGTTATCACTACTTACAGTTTAATCTTTTTCTTTTTCTTTTTTTTATCTGTTATATTACACGCTAGGCTTGTCTCTAACATGGAAGTTCTTTGTTTCAAGCCCTCATTCCCTCTAGCTTACACTACTGTGAAAGTCCCTGCCTCTGACACTGGCCACTGTGAGTCACCACCCTGAATAAATTCTCAGCAGGTGAACACAACTAGGAGATAAAATCTAAACTCTTCAAAATGGCAGTCAAGGACCTTCATATTTTGGCTTCACACCTACGCATCCAGCCTCATCTCCAGTCACGCGCAACACTCAGCTCACATCCACAGTCCTGTTGCTGAACTTTCCACGTTGGTCGGCCTCCGTGTTTTTACATGAGTTCCTTCCTCTTTCCTCAGACATCTCCATTTACATTTTTAAACCCAGGTTGGCGTCACCTCCTCTGTGAAGCCCTGCTGTAGAGGCCCTGGCCATCACTGAGTCCCTTTTTATTGGCCCCCATCACACTTAGCGTGGGCCTCATACAGGCATCTCCCTCACATTATGATGAAGTCATATTAGCCTGTACAAGACTGTCCAGTCCTCAGGCCTTATCCTCAGCCAAGATGGAAGACTAATAAATGAATAAAAATAGAGACTAAAATTAATGCTCATTAGAAAAATTGTTTTTATTAGTTCACAAGAACTGATTGAGGGATTTTAATAGGATAAAAGAAATGCCATAAATTGACAAAAAAGTTTGAATAAAAGAAGAACAGCATACAAGGCATTTCTGTCATGTATTAAAGACATAGAGACTAACAGGACTACAACCTCTTTAAAAAACAAATACTTGCAAGTGTTTGTATAGGTCTGGATTTTTCTTCCATATTTAAACTTCATGGTTATTTGGCTTGTAAAATAAAATAGCCACAAATAAAATTATTATCATTTTGCTGCCATAAGATATAATCATTCCAGCAGGCTTTTGAAATGCTGTTGATTTAAAGAAAGATAGGAATGTGATTTAGATCTTGTAAGAACTTAGAGTTCTAAACAAGTTTGAAGAAACATTTTTAATCACTGATAGTGCTTTAGAAAAATTTTAGTCTGTCGCTTGAGAGACATTAACATGTAGGCTGGCCAAGAAAAAAAAAAAACCTTGTCATTTCTACCATACGTTATCTAAATGTGCTAAAACAAATGTACTTTAAATGCCTATCTTACAGATGCGTGAACACAGGAGTAAAGCTACAAATAATTTTATAGCATAATTGGTGGTACTGACTATTACAGAACAGCCAAATCATATCAGAAATAAAGAAATATAAATTATCTGAAAGAGGTCCCTTGATAGTACAAACAGTTAAGCACTGGGCAACTAACAAAAAGTTGGCAGTTCAAAACCACTTAGGGGTGCCTTGGAAATAAAAGCCTGGCAATCTGCTTCTGAAAGTTTACACGGCCTTAAAAATCCTACAAAGCACAGTTCTGCTCTGCACGCAGCAGCCACCATGAGTTTGAATCAACTCTATGGTGACCGATTTACTGGTAAAAACAACATGTAAAGATTGACTTCTGGTAAAAAATGAAATTTTGACTTTAAACTATCCAGATATCTTGAAATGGACTTGGATTCAATAGCTTTCTATAGTCAAAACATAAGACACATAGTTGTGAATTACACATGGCATCAAGTTATCTCATCCCACATCGCAGCTGTCACAAATCATGGGACCCTTGATCAACAGGCAAGTAAAGATTTCAAGAGCCAAGTACTAATCACACACATTCAAGAGCACTAAACAGGGCATGTAAAAGAATTTCCACTTGTGCCATTCTTGGCATCTTAGCATTCCTAGCATAACATGACCCAATTATCCAGATGCAAGATTTGAGAATAAGGACAAATAATTGTGGATCAAATACTTGGCCCTCTGTTTCGTGAGTCTCATAGTTTCTAAAGCAAAGAACAAATTCTCTATAAATTTACTGCCTATGCCTTAAAACATTATGTTCTCGTGTGTGTACATGGTATGGTGTGCACATGTAGAGTATGTGTATATGTGACAGAGAGAGAGAAAATAACTGATGGAGAGAGACAGGCAGATGATCAAAGAAGCCGAGAGAAAGGGTGGCTTAATCCTTTGTGAAAAGAATTTGTGGGGCACACAGTATTGCAAAGCATAAGCTAATTTGTGAAAAAGAAGAAAGAGTGAGCAGTCTAAATGACAAAAGATATGGGACAGCACAAACCTGGAAACAGGTAGAAGAAATCATAAATGAAACACACTGACTTAATAGAAAAGAAGGTGATATACTAAACAGGACCATTGTCAGGGTGTGTGTTCCTGATCAAATATTTTTTGCAAGGTCCCTGTCTATATAAACAAGTTGATTTTTAAAATGTATTACAAAATTCATGGGCCCAAGTACAGTGATTTATTGATTATGATTTAGGATAATGGGCAGGAAAGAGTTATTTTTCTAGTTTTTAGTTGTCTAATCAGTGTAAGTGAAGATTATTCTTAGCATTCGGGCACCGTTGCTTTGCATGTAGTTGGCAGAATCATGTCTTCATGTTCTTTGTTCCTAAATCTGCTAATTTCCTATCTTCCCCAGACAGGAAAAACGGTAATAGCCCTGTTACGTCTCTTAGGAATAAGTTTATATTAAAACATCAGATCTTCTATCTTCTGTGTTTCCAATTAAATAAATGCATCCATTTATTAATGTATGTTATATCATCAATGAGGAGCCCTGGTAGGGACAACAGTTAAGCACTCAGCTGCTAACCGAAAGATTGACAATTCAAACTCCCCCAGAGCCTCCACAGAAGAAAAAACCTAATGATCTGCCCCAGTAAAGATTGCACCCTAGATTCCATATAGGACGGTTCTACTCTGTTGTATGATGTCACTATGAGTTGAAATTAACCTAGTGGCACCCGAGAACAATATGCATACCATCATTCATGATGCTTCATCGTCTACCCCATCACCCATGAATACTTGATTCCAATGACACTTTCAAAGGTTGTTTCTGTGCTGTGTGAATAATGACCCCAAGTGCAAGTCTTTTTTCTTTTAAAATTTTATTTTTATTTAACATAACTGAGTGAAAATGTACATTCACATATAAATTTACATGCCCACCTATATGCAGCTTCTACTGCTCTCCCTGTCTGGTTGCTGCACACTATTCCTCTCTGCTCCATACATGTCTCATCCTCCCAACAGCCTCCTTTCCCCTCCTCTCCATCCACTCCCTTTCCTCCAGCCAGAGGTCAGCAAGATGATATCCTATAGATGTATAGAACCATAAAGTGCTTCTGCATTGCCAAGTCCAATCCATTCCTGTCCAAAGAGTGGACCTTTGTTATAATTTACGGGAAAGGGCAGCATCAGGGCCGGGGGCCATGCTCTCAGAGGAACCCCAAAACCGCTGGACCATCAATTGAGGTCTTTTAGTGGAGATCCCATGATGCACCTCTTTTTATTCTTGTGTTGCCAGTGAGACTCCTCTCTGTGAGCTCCATCGTGGCCATCCGGTCCCAAGTTGATGTAGGCACCCACTCTTGTGGGTCTCTCTGTCTTCTCAGTTGTCTTTACCGCATGTCATCTTGGTCCTCGGTGAGCATCCGTTCCTGCTGAGTTGGGACCATTTGCTGTGTCCTCGGATGGCAGCTTGGTAGCTTTTAAGACCCCAGACGCCACTCACCAATGCGGGCTGCAGAGAGCTCTCTTAGCAAAACGCTAGTTGTGCCAATTGGCCTGGAATTCGCCTAAGAGCGTGGTCCCCTACCCCCTGCCCCAGCTACTTTATCCTTGCAGTATTAAGATGGAAGGAGTACTCAAGTTATGCTGAAGTCCACATAATGTTGTTCTTGTTTCTAATGTGTGCTATCACCGCTTTCTCCCAACTAGATTTCTAGTAACTATCTAAACTAAACCCTCCCCCCTACCCTTCCTCCCTCCCCTCCCTTGCAGCTGTCAAAGAGTCTTTTCTTCTATACACAAGTATGTTTTTGAGATCTTATCGTAGAGGTCGCATACAGTATTTGTCCTTTTGTCGCTGACTACTTTCACTCAACATAATGTCTTCCAGTTGAAACCAGGTTAGGAGATGTTTCCTGGAATCATCGTTATTCTTTATCATTGTGTAGTGCTCCATTGAGTATATGTACCATAGTTTACCTATCCATTCTTCTATTGTTGGACATCTGGGTTGATTCCATCTTTTTGCTATCGTGGACTGTGCTGCGATAAACATTCTGGTGCATGTGTCCGTTGGTGTGAAAGGCCTTGATTCTGTAGGATATATTCCAAGTAGTGGAATTACTGGGTCAAATGGTATATCGATATCCATTTTTTAAGGAAGCACCAGATTGCCTTCCAAAGAGGCTGGACCTTTTTGCAACCCCACCAACAGTGTAGGAGGGTTCCACTTTCTCCACAGCCTCGCTTAATTGGATGGTTTATCTTCTTCTTATTGATATTTTGTAATATCTTACAGATTATGGAGATCAGGTGTCGGTCTGACATAGAGTTGCCAAATATTTTTTCCCATTCTGTGGGTGTTCTTTTAATTCTATTAATAAAGTCTTTGGATGAGCAAAAGTTTGATTCTTAATAGTTCCCATTTATCTACTTTCTCTTCTGTTGGTTGAGGTTTCTTTGACAGATTTTGGAGTCTGTCCTCATTGTGTATTAAAACTTCCATTGTTGTTCCTACCTTTTCTTGGATAAGCTTTATCGTTTTAAGTTTGATATTTAGGTTTTTTATCTGGTTGGAGTTGGTTTTTGTATAAGGTGTAAGATACGGATCTTGATTCAGTTTACTGCAGATGGATAACCACTTTTGCCAGTACCATTTGTTGAAGATACTGTTTTTACCCCAGTTTAATGTCTTAGGGCCTTTGTCGAATATCAACTGTTCATAGGCAGATGGTGTCATCTCTGGGGTCTCAATTCTGTTCCATTGATCGATCTGTCTGTTCTTGTACCAGTACCAGGCTGTTTTGACCACTGTGGCAGTGTAGTATGTTCTAAGGTTGGGTAATGAGAGGCCTCCCAGTGTGTTCTTCTTCTTTAGTAGTACCTTATTATCCGGGGCTTCTTCCCTTTCCAAACAAAATTGGTGATTTGTTTCTCCATCTCATTAAAAAAATGTCACTGGAACTTGTATTGGGATTGCATTATGTAAATAAATTGCTTTGGGTAAAATAGACATTTTCACAATGTTAAGTCTTCCTATCCGTGAGCGGGGTAGGTTTTTCCATTTATCTAAGTCTCTCTTAGTTTCTTGTAGTAAGGGCTTGTAGTTCTCTTTGTAAAGGTCTGTTGTTTCTCTGGTTAGATTAATTCCTAGGTGCTTTATCTTCTTAGGGGCTATCGTAAATGGTATTAATTTGATGGCACTTGGCTTGGCTTTTGATAATTTCTTCCTTAACAGTCTCGTTGTTGGTATAAAGGAATCCTACTGATTTACTTATGTTCATCTTGTATCCTGAGACTTTGTTGAACTCTTCCATCAGTTTGAGTAGCTTACTTACAGATTCCTTGGGGTTATCTGCATATACAATCATATCATCTGCGAACAGGGAGATTTTAACTTCCTCTTTGCCAATGCAGATGCCCTTTATTTGTTTGTCTTGTCTAATTGCTCTGGCTAGAACTTCTAGCACAATGTTGAATAGGAGAGGTGACAGTGGGCATCCTTGTCTAGTTCCTGATCTCAAGGGAAAGTCTTTCAGTCTCTGTCCATTCAGGATGATGTGGGCAATTGGCTTTGTATAAATGGCCCTATTGTGTTGAGGAATTTGCCGTCTATGCCCATTTTGCTAAGAGTTTTTAGCATGAATGGGTGTTGGACTTTATCAAATGCCTTTTCAGCATCAATGGACAAAATCAGGTGATCTTTGTCTTTTGTGTTATTTATGTGGTTAATCACATTAATTGTTTTCCTGATGTTGAACCAGCCTTGCATCCCTGGTATGAATCCCACTTGGTCATGATGGATTATTTTCTTGATATGTTATTGTATTCTGTTGGCAAGAATTTTGTTGAAGATTTTTGCATCTAGGTTCATGAGTGATATCGGTCTGTAGTTCTCTGTCTTTGTTGGATCAAGTGCAAGTCTTAATCAGAGTATGCAGAAAATAAAAACTTACTGCTGTTGAGTCAGGTCTGATTCATAGTAGTAACCCTAGAAGTCAGAGTAGAACTGCCCCATAGAGTTTCCAAGGAGCGCCTGGCAGATTTGAGCTGCCGATCTTTTGGTTAGAAGATGTAGCACTTAACACACTACACCATCAGGGTTTCCATGCCAAAAATACAAATGTTAATTTATTTGCTGATCATACTAAATTGGCTCTTCGAAATTTCATAATATACAGTGAACTCCTTGGCCATAATCACTGTATTCCTAAAACATTGTCTCTTCTGGTGTAGACTGTGCCCCTGCCTTTCATGTGCCACCACTGATTAGAAGATAGACAAGGGGCTGTGAGTAAAATGAGAGGAGCAGTGCCATTTGTGTAAGAAAAGCTCTTCTCTTATCAATAAAGCTTAAGTGTGGAAAGGTCATTGTCAACACACTGGTTGGAGGCAAGAGAAAGCATCAGTCAGAAGAGCGTTTTCGCATTGTAGACCAATAGTGTGAAAAAGCCTGTAAGGAGATACATATAGCCACTTCTAGGAAACTGTCTAGAGGGCAGAAATTTGGCCATCTTGAGTGCCAGTTATGGGAGGCACACCAGGTTAAGCATGTGATGCCACTTTTACCTCCCTGGGGCACTGTAAATCAGAGGCAGCACTATGTTTGGAACATGGAAGGGTGGTAACCAACAGACAGAACCCAAGGTTTGGCAGTGGACCATTGGTAGCCCAGAGCTCTGAACTCGTGTGTCCTGCCTAAGTGGGAATCATGAAAATCAACATATAGGTACTTTTATGATGGCTCAGTCTCCCACAGTCCTGAAAACAAAAGGCTGGGCTAGCAAGAGAGCCAGCCAAGTGATTGCTTATCTGGTTGCCTTTCTGGAATGGCCAAGCCAGAGGGCTCCTTGAGAGTCCCATAGATAGGAGTCTTCGACTTCTTTGGGCATCTGGTCAACCCAAGTGGGTGGAGGTGGAGGTAGGGGAGCAAAGAGCACCTCAAAGGGGAGAAATGAGGATAAGAGTCTAAAAGGATACCGGGACCAGCTTGGGGTGCCCTGCTTAGATAGCTCAGCTGGCCTCAAGAAAATCTACGGGGACTTGCAAAATTTTGAGGAAGTTACCTTTGATACCAAAACCTACATAGTAGCCAGTCTAGGCTTGGGGTGCCTTGTCCAGATGGAACTATCAGCCTTGGCCACTTTTAAAACCAAACCAAACCCTGTGCTGTCAAGTCAATTCCAACTCATAGTGGCCCAATGGGGCAGTGTAGAACTGTTCCATAGAGTTTCCAAGGAGCACCTGGTGGATTTGAACTGGTGATCTTTTGGTTAGCGGATGTAGCACTTAACCACTAAGCCACCAGGTTTTTCTCAGTTTTAAGCACTGGAAAATTCAGGAATGTTGAAGAAGGCACTCCAAAGTGTGGAAGGTCTTGAGTTACAGGGCCTGAGACATACACTGCACTTGCTTGAGCCCAAGAACTCTACTGAAACCAAAGATGACGAGTCACATCTATTACTAACTGGAATAGTTATGGAGGAAACTGAGACATGTGACCCCAAAACTACCCACTGCCATCGAGTCGGACCCAACCCATAGTAACCCTAGAGGTCAGAGCAGAACTGCCCCAAAGAGTTTCCAAGGAGCGCCTGGTGGATTTGAACTGCCAATGTTTTGGCTAGCAGATGTAGCACTTAACCCATTACACCACAAGGGTTTCTGAGACATGGAATAGATACGTAAAGTGCCCAATACACAGCTACTAAGTGGTGGAGTCCAATTGAAATCCAGTCTAACTCTAGGACCTGTGTTCTCTGCTCTGAAATGGTCTAAAAAGATTAGAGATTTTATGTTCTGACAGAACTGGTAGTGTGATGGTTACCAACACATGTCCTTGATGTGAAATGGTGATAATATTACCACTTTATTGGTTGTTTCCAGGGATTGGCAAACTTTTCTTTTTTTTTTTTCTGTAAAGACCTAAATAGTAGTTTAGGCTGTGTAGTCCATATAGTTTCTGTCACAACTACTTTCAGTACAAAAGTAGCCATAGACCATGCATAAATGAATGGGCATTTATTGTAAAAATAAAGCTTCATTTACAAGAACAGCCACTGAGGTGCATCTAGCCCACAGGACTTAGTTTACCAAAAGCTTGTTTTATGCCTCAATTAAAATCATACAAACAAAGGTTTGTAACAGCAGTGATGTAGGAAAAGAGCTGAAGACAGATTTCAAAAGGTGGCTCATGAAGACAAAGTATGATAATGAAATGTGCAAAGACTTGGACTTGGACAACCAAATGAAGAACACAACTAGCTTTTCTCAATTTGAAAGAAATGACAAAAAAATTCAAGTCTCGGGTTCTAATACTGAAGGATTCTCCCAGGGAAAACGCTGAATGGTGCCAGAAGGTGAGCCACTTAGGTTGAAAGCATTCAGAACACAACAGGGGAAGAGCTGCCTCCTCAGAGCAGAGTCCGTCTTAATGATGGAGTCAAGCTTTTGGGATACTTTTTATTGATGTGGCATGACTCAAAGTGAGAAGAGAAAGCTGCAAACATTCATTACTAATCTAGGATAATTTCTTGTCATCAGAAATGAAATGGAATACATAAAGATCAATATCCTAGGCATTAGTCAGCTGAATGGACTGATATTGGCCATTCTGAATCAGACAATCATATGACCTACTATGGCAGGTATGAACAACCCAAAAGAATATTTAAGGACCTATCCTGAAGTACAATGTTGTCACTGAAAGGATAATATCCATACACCTACCAGGAAGACCAATCAATATGACCATTACTCAAATTTGTACACCAACCACTAAGGCCAAAGATGAAGAAATCAAGGACTTTTACCACCTTCCACAGTCTGAAATTCATTTCAAATATGCAATCAAGATGCACTGATAATTAACAGTTATTAGAATGTGAAAACTAGAAAGAAAGAAGAATTAATAGCTGGAAAATATGGCAATAGAATGGTAGTAGAAACACCAGAGATCACAGGATAAAAGACTAATGACTTCTTCATTGCAAATGCTGTTTTCCAACAACACAAACAGCAACTATACACATGCACCTTGCCTGACAGAATACACAGGAATCAGAATACACAGGAATCAAATTGGCTACATCAGTGGAAAGAGATGGTGGAAAAGCTCAATATCTTCAATTTCAGAACAAGGCCAGTGACTAACTGTGGGAAAGACCATCAATTTCTCATATGCAAATTTGAGCTGAAGCTGAGGAGAGTTAGAATAAGTCCATAAGAGCCAAAATATCACCTTGAGTGTATCCCACCTAAATTTAGAGACTATCTCAAGAACAGATTTGAAGCATTGAATACTAATGACCTGAAGAGTTGTAGAATGATATCAAGAATATCATACATGAAGAAAGCATACAGTCATTAAAAAGACAGGAAAGAAAGAAAAGACTGAAATTTGAAACAGACTCTAAAACTTACTCTTGAATGTACAGTAGCTAAAATGAACTTAAGAAATAATGACGTAAAACAGCCAAACAGAAGATTTCAAAGAGCAGCTGGAGAAGACAAGGTAGTAAATTACAACAAAAAAGGCAAAGACATAAAGTTAGAAAACCAAAAGGAAAGAACACATTCAGTACATCTCAAGCTGAAAGAACTGAAGAAATACAGGCCTCAAGTTGCAATACTGAAGGATTCTATGGGGAGAATGTTGAATGATGCAGGAAGCATCAAGTGAAGATGAAAGGAATACACAGTGACTGTACTTAAAATAATTGGTCAACATTCACTCTTTTTAGGAGGTAGCATGTGATCAAGAATGTATGATACTGAAGGAATAAATCCAAGTTGCACTGAAGGCATCGGCAAAAAACAAGCCTCCAGAAAACGACAGGATACCAATTGAGATATTAAAAAAAAATACATGTAACACTGGAAATGCTCATTCATTTATGGCAAGAAATTTGGAAGACAGTTTTTCTCCTGGTCAGCCAACTAGACAAGATCCATATTTGTGCCCATTCTAAAGAAAGTTGATCCAGCAGAATATGGAAATTATGGAATAGTATCTGTCATGGATTGAATTGCATCCCCAAGAAACATGTGTTTCAATCTGGCTGGACAATCATTCCCAGTACTGTGTGATTGCCCACCATTTTGTCACCTAATATGATTTTCCTATGTGATGTAAATTATGCTTCTATGTTGCTAATGAGAGAGGACTCAATCTACAAGATTGGATTGTAACTTAAGACAAACTCTTTTGAGAAATAAAAGAGATAAGTGAAGGGAGAGACAGGAGGACCTCATGTTACCAAGAAAGCAGTGCTGAGATCAGAAAGCCTCCTTTGGACCCAGAGTTCCTCTGAGGAGAAGCTCCCAGTCCAGGAAAGACTGATCAGAAGGACCTTCCTCCAGAGCTAAGAGAAAGCCTTCCCCTGGAGCTGATGGCCTGAATTTGGACTTCTAGCCTACACTATGAGACAGTGTCTTCATCATCTAGTGTTGTTGCTGTAACAGAAATACCACAAGTACACGGCTTTAACAAAGAGAAAATTATTGTCTGAGAGTCTTATTGTCTACAAGTCCAGATTCAGGCCATCAGCTCCAGGGAAAGGCTTTCTCTGTCAGTTCTGGAGGAAGGTCCTTATTATCAGTCTTTCCGTGGTCTGGCAACATCTCAGTACAGGAACCTCAGGTCCAAGGAAATACTAGGCTCCCAATACTACTTTCTTAGTGTTATGAGGTCCCCATGTCTCTCTGCTCACTTCTTTCTTGTATCTCAAAAGAGATTTGCTTAAGACACTCTAATCTTGTAGATCTCATCAATGTAACTGCCAGTAATCTATCTCATTACATCATAGTGATAGGGTTTACAACACATAGGGAAATCACATCAGATGACAAAAATGATAGACAATCATACAATACTGGAAATCATGACCTAGCCAACACAACAGAAATTTGGAGGGAACATGATTTAATCCACAACAGACAGTGTCATTAATATCACACTAAGGGAGGCAAGTCAGACAGCAGGCCTCCTGGGGGAGAGGGATAGAGGTGTCAACTGCCCATGAACAGGATGCTGGATTCAGTTGCAGAGAGGGAGAGTGCATTGCCAGGACACACAGATATATCTCAGACAAAGGCCAGACCCCAGGGAAGGGCATAACTTTAATAAGGATGGGGCTTCAGTCATGCTCTTCTGTAAGGCTGTGACCCAAAACACAGCTTACAAAAATCCTGCCTCATCAACATGTAGGTCAGAATTCACAACACAGAAAATGGAGTACAACCACACAACACTGGGAATCATGGTCTAGCTAAATAAATACACAACCCAAACATCATGAGTTCCATATACCTTATTTGCATATTACTACTTGGTCAATGTGTGTGCCATAAAGACCATAGCTGGAAAGGCCTTATTAAGTGATTCATTATACCTCACACACGCAAGGAAATTTCTGCTGAAGATCATTCAAAACTCATCACAGCAGTACAAGAGGCAACTTCCAGAATTTGAACAGGGTTAAGAAGAGGATGTGGAATGAGGGATGATGTCATTGCTGATGTCAGATAGACTTTGGCTGAAAGCAGAGAACACCAAAAAGATGTCATGTTCTATTCATTATGCAAAAGACATTTGACTATGCCGATCACAACAAATTATAATGTTGTGAAGAAGGAGAATTCAAAAACTTAACTGTGTTCATGTAGAACCTGATAGAACAAGAGGCAGCTGTTCAAACAGAACGAGGGGACATTGTGTGGCTTAAAATAAAGTAATGTGTGTATCATGGTTGTATCTTTTCACCATATTTAGTCTGCATGCTGTGCAAATAACTGAAGGAACTGGACTATATACAGAAGGAGGCATCAAGATTGGAAAAAGACTCATTAGCATCCCTTATGCAGATGACGTAATCTTGCTTACTGAAAATGAAGAACACTTGAAGCACCTATGAAGATCGAAGACTACAGTCCTCAATACAGCTTATACCTCAACATAAAACAAAAGTCCTCATAACTGGACCAAAAAGCAACACCATAATAAATGGAGAAAGACTGAAGTCTACAAGGATTTCATTTTACTTGCATCCACAGTAAATGTTCTTGGAAGCAGCAGTCGAGAAATCAGACAACACATTGCATTGGGCAAATCTGCTGTACCTCTTTAAAGGATTTAAAAGCAAAGATGTTTCTTTGAGGACTAAGGCTTTCTTTATCTCTCGGTTCTGGGTAAATGTTCTTCCATCAATTTTCCCTAGTTGAGGAGCTTCTCAATGCAGGGACCCTGGACCCAAAGTATGGGTGTTTACGGCTCTGCTTTCTCAGTGGCATGAGATCCCCCATTCTTTCTGTTGTCTCCTCTCTTTTATGTCTCAAAGGAGATAGGGTTAAGACACAATCCAATTTTGTAGACTGAGTTCTACCTCATTAAAGTAACTGCCAGTAATAACATCTCATTAACATCATAAAGATAGGATTTACAACACACAGGAAAATCTTATTAGATGATCAATTGGTGGATAATCACACAGTATCAGGAATCATGGCCTAGCCAATTTGATACACATATTTTGAGGGGTTAC
This sequence comes from Heterohyrax brucei, assembly GCA_028571685.1. Taxonomy (NCBI): domain Eukaryota; kingdom Metazoa; phylum Chordata; class Mammalia; order Hyracoidea; family Procaviidae; genus Heterohyrax; species Heterohyrax brucei. Next base: position 52,080,222 of record CM053149.1, on the reverse strand, counting down.
AGTTCAATCTATGACACTTGCCTAACCCAAGCCATGGTATTTTCAACTGCCTCAAATTCACGTGAAAGCTGAACACTGAATAAGGAAGAACGGAAGAAGAAATTGATGCCTTTGAATTACGGTGCTATTGAAGAACACTGAACTCACTATAGACTGCCAGAAAAAAGACCAAGCCTGTCTTGGAGGAAATATAGCCAAAATTCTCCTTAGAAGCAAGGATGGTGATACTTACTCTAGAACATATAGTCAGGAGGAATCAGGTCCTGGAGAGAGACATCATGGTTGGTGAAACAGAGTGTCAGCAAAAACGAGGAAGCCCCTCAATGAGATGGATTGACACAGTGGCTGCAACAGTGGGATCGAACAGCACAAGGATTGTGAGGATGGTGTATGACCAGGCAGTGTTTTGTTCTGCTCTACACAGGGTCGCTGTGAGTCAGAACCAACTTAAAGGCATCTAACACTAACAACAAAAAAAAAAAAAATACAGTTGGAGATAGTGCACCCAATAAGAAAAAAAGAATAGAAAAACTTGAAGCTGACATCACTGGAGTAAGAGGACTCATGAATCATCTCACAACAAGTGACCTGTGTTTGAGGTTTTATAGCCAAAATTTGTTCTTTAAGAAAATCTAGTAAAAGAGGAGTAGCACAATTCCTTGATTTTGCGTGTGTGTGTGTGTGTATAAAATTTTTATGTCTGCCCCAGTTCCTGATTTCTGGAAGCTCATCATGTAGGCATTTGGTGAGAAAACAGCAGATACAGACACACATTTGACACAATGACCCCCATTTCTCCCTGTTTTGCCCCAAGAAGCATGCTAATTTTTAAAGATTAGCCTGTTGGGTTTCCGAAAGGGTGAGAGGAAATACTGGTGGTGTAGTGGTTAGGTGTTATACCTGTTAGCCGAAGACTGGTTGTTCCAATCAAAAGGTGCTCCTTAGAGACTTGATGAGGCAATTCTACTCTGTCCTATAGGGTCTCTGTGAGTTGGAATCAACTTGACAGCAGCAGGTTTGATTTTTCTTTAGTTGGTTTAAAGGATAAGAAGAATCAGCTCTCCAAAATATTTCTTTACGTAATGTTCATACAACAGTGTGAATCCACATGGAGCGCCTTGTAGCCTAAGGACCGGGGTTCAAGTCTTACCCCATCTATTTATTTAAGTAGATTATTTAAGTTTTCTGAGCATCGATTTCCTTTTCTGTGTAATTGAGATGATAAGGTGGGCTGCCTCACAGAGGGAAACAGGATAATATATGTGAAAGAACTGCTATAATATATTCTTAACCATTTGACTGAAAAAGAGTCAGTAGAATGAAAGAAGATTTTGATAGTATTCCAGGAGAAAATTAACTTGGACATGGAAGCAACTGTGTGAAGGTCCTGAGCAGCTGTCACATAAGGATGGGCAGACTGAGAAGGAAAACTCCCCCAATAAAATGAAACCCAACTGTCTGAAGTCGATGCTGACCCATAGCACCCCTATAGGTCAGAGTAGAACTGCTCCCATAGAGTTTCCAAGGAGTGCCTGACAGATTTGAACTGCTGATTTTTTGGTCAGCAGACATAACAATTAACCCACTACATCACCAGGGTTAAAGAACCTCAAAAGAATGTAGGGGCAAAATAAGTTGAAAGTCATCGAAAATCAGCTACAAGCTTTCTAAGAATGAACTCTGCAGACTGGACTTCTGGCTCTTCTGAATGCCTATTAGGCTTATTTCTTCTCCTCTGTGACCCCAAGGGAAGCAAGAGTCTCTGTGATATCCTCTTATCTTCAGGGCCTTTGGCATGGGAGAAGGTGTCCACAGACTTTTGTCATTGCTAGTTGCTGTCAAGTCACTTCTGAGTCATGACAACCCTGTGTATGTGAATAGAACCACTCAATAGGATTTTCAAGACCATGACCTTACAGAAGCTGATAGTCAGGCCTGTCCCCCGAGGTGCCTCAGGGTGGGTTCAAACCACTGACCTTTCAGCTAGCAGTCAAATGCTTAACCATTTGAGCAGAGGCTGTTGTTGTGTGCCATCGAGTGGATTCTAACTCAGCAACCCCGCTTGACAGCAGAACTGCCCGTGGTGTCTTCTAGGCTGTACTCTTGATGAGCAGAGATCATTAGGTCTTTCATCCACAGAGCCACTGTGTGGGCTCGAACCATCAACCTTTCAGTGAGTAGCTGAGCCACTGTACTAACACGGTTCCCTGGATGAGAAATCAGAGGGTCCTCTTTCGCTGAAGCCCATTGTTACCACGGGGACGCCTGATCCAGCAAATCAGTCTGCTATGGCTTTGAGCCAGCAATAAGCTGCCAAGCTGTGAAGCAGATGTTGTGACCTAGGGTTCTGAGAGGCACCACTGTAACTTTCAGCCAGGAAGTGCCTGTGGAAGAAAAAGAAACAGAGACCAGACACCTAACTTCATAAAAACTAACAAGTGTCTAATCCTATCAGCAGCTTGCTGGTACAGCTGTAGCAGTTGCCTGTGATGACTCCTTTGCCCACACACTTGCCAACCCTCATGCTCAAGGAGAACACTCTTTCATAAAAGGACAGAGGAACCCAGCACTCCCAGGATTATTGCCAAACCTGATCTGAGAATCCTCTTCCTCTCAAGATTACTTGGTCCAACTGCATTCATCTTCCTAATATTCCTGTCAGAAACTGCATTTCAGATGACAAAACTCTCTTTTCCAGGATCTTCCACATTGTAACTGCCTATTAATTACCTCCACTTGTCAGCCAGCAGCACGCATGGGGCCTTAATGTTTAGTCTGCAGTCTGTATAATCATTCTCCTGCTTCATAATTACTCTCCAGAATTACTTAGCTCGGAAAGCAGCACCACAAAGTCTGCACTGTTCATTTTCTAATAATAATGCATTGTCAGGTCTGTGTTCATAATGCTTTGTTTTGCTCAAGAGTTGAAATGAATGTTTAACTATGTAATACTCATCTTTTGAACAAGTTCCCAATTTGGGAACTTGGGTTGGAGATCTGGTGAGTAATTTCTGGGGACAGTGGAGCAAAAAAGAAGCCCACACAGCTACAACTCTACTCAGAGAAGAGGGAATTTGCACATATTCTAACGTATTTTGATTCTCCAGCTGGCCTTATCCAAGCTGGAGTAACAATGAGCTTTTTGGAGGACTTACAACGGGTTTGCACATTCATCTGCTTGTTAAGAATCGAATTGTGTCTCCCCAGAATTCATGTTGAAGGAATGGTGATCTGGCTTCAGCATAAAAGCAGAAAGGAAAAGGAAGTTCCGAGGTGGTTAATACATCAGAACAGGACTCTCTGTAGAACTGTCTTTAAGAAGTTTCTGTTCCAACAGTTGGAAACCCTGGTGGTGCAGTGGTTAAGCTATGGTTCAAATCCACCAGATGCTCCTTGGAAACTCTGTGGAGCCATTCTGTTTGTCTACAGCCTTGCTATGACTTAGAATCAGCTCAGTGGCTATTTCAACTCAGTTGCTAAATCAACCAACACAGTGGTTATTTCTCGTACTGTCTCACTCATCGTCTCGAAACTTCTTTTAGCCAGATTGGCTTACTCGTCTCACTTTCCTCCACACTGGTCTCTGTGATCTTGTTCATGCCTTCAGCCTGCCCGCAATGCTCCCTTTCAATACTCAGCTCAAATCTGCCTCCTCTAGAGAAATTTCTCTTTCTCGCCACCTCCGAATACTCTCCTGCCTCTTTCAAACAACTACAGTGACACCTATGACAGCTGGAGTTTGACAGCACTGCCTTATTTTTCTGGATCTCCCAAACTTTCCACTTTTTTCAGGGTACAGTCTTTTCTATTACTCCTTTTAGAGTAAAATGTTTGAGTTTTCCTTCTTTGCAGGTTTTCTCCTTCTGCACATTCTAATTTTGCAGGTTTTACTGTACATGTATTCTATTCATAAATTAACCGTGTTGTCTTCCCTGACTCTCTTCTACTGTTATCTTAACATGCCAATCTTTCACAAGTACTTAACTTTATAATGATTGATGTCTTGTCTTTACAAATATACTACAAATGTCTTGAAGATGAGGATCTTGTCTTTGTTGTCATCATATCCCTTTCAGCATCAACTGTAACACTCAAATAATGTCTCTATTTGATTTAATTTGTTTGATGTATCACAGACAGAATTCACAAAGTCTTTGCCTTCCTAGGAAGAATCAGTGGGCTTAAGATTCAGTCCCTTTAAGCAACAATGCTGATTTCGTCTGTTAATTGCTACAAGGGGCTTAAGCATATGATGACTGCGGGCATGGCACAGTACCTGGCAGTGTTTCGTTCTAACAATACTGTTGCTAGAGTATTGCTAGGAGTCAGAACTGACTTGATGGCACTTAATAACAACAGCACTAAGACTTTCTGGTCAAGCACACGGCTGCTAACTATAACGCTGGTGGTTTGAACCCACCAACCATTCCAAGCGAGAAAGGTGGGGCAATCTGCTTTCATAAAGATTACAGCCTTGAAAACCCCATTGGGCAGTTCTACTCTGTCCTATACAGCCTCTACTGGAAAAAACTCGACAGCAAAGAGTTTTTTTTTTTTTTTAAAGAATTCAGGAGTTGCATTTATTTTCTTACTTCTGCATTCTAACTGTATGCTTAGTCCCAAAAGATGTAAACTGTTTTGCTTCTGTTGTTGATTTAGCTTTCATTTTGCTAAACTGAGAGCCAGCTTATTCTTTCATTTCTGTGAAAAGGGGAATAATTTATGATTATTGAAATGAAGAAAACATCAAAGTAAGTAGCGGTACATTGAGATTGCTTTTCACTCCAAATCTAAATATTCACACAAAACTGCATTTGTAAATATTTTCTGTAGTTTATGGTAAAATATATACATATACATATACATTGGCCTCCTCAGCTATATTGTGGCCAAAATATTCCTTTCCCACATATCAGCCCCAAGTTCAGGCCTATAGCTGGCAAAATACTCTCTGCCTTAATTAACATCATAGCAATAGTAAAGCTTTAAGTACACTTATGTGTAATACTGAGGGGAAAATAAAGAGAGAGAAAAAGAGAAGAGAAGAAAGAGAGAGGAAAGAAAACAATAAAAGAAGGAAGGAAGAAATGGAATAAGAAGGCAAGAGAAAGAAAAATAAGAAATTTTAGTGAGGTGGGGCTGAGATGGTGTAGTAGTCAGACACTTCCTGTGATTCCTCTGACAGCAAAACCAGAATGAGAAAAACTAAGACTTTGCCACTGAGTGGATTCTGACTCATGGCAACCCTATAGGATAGAATAGAATTGCTCCATAGAGTTTCCAAGGAGTGCCTGGCAGATTCAAACTGCTGACATTTTGATTAGAAGCTGTGGCATTTGACCATTACATCAGGGTTTCCTGTAACAACAAAGACTCCACAATAAAACAAATGAATCAATTACATGACGTTCTAGAAGCCCTAAACATCAGTGCAAAAGTTAAGAAATCAGACTGAGCAACAACAAAGGGGGAGTAGGTCTACAAGTACCTAGGACTGGCCAGACCTAACTTGGTAAGAATTGACACTACACAGGCAGATGGGTGGCAGCAAGCATGGTAAGGGGAGCAGCAGCATTCAGAAAGCATCCACCTCAGCAGTGGAGGTCAAGTGGCAGACATCCCATTCACACTCAGAATCAGTGCCAAACGCATTTGATCATCAAAAGCTAAATGGCTTGTATCTAACCTGCTGCACAAGGCCCTAAACATTTCTTTCATGATAAATCTCTCTTTCTTTTCCAAGTGCTTTGCCCTCCCTTCTCTGTACTGCACTCAGCTTCAGAGACTGATGTAGTCCCTAGGCAGGAAGTGGCACTACTTACACACACCCTGAACCATATGCCCCGACTTGGAAAGGGAGCAATTTAACAAACAGGGGGAAAAAATCTGCTGGCTCCTGTAAGGTAGGAACTCAAGGCAACAACAGTTGCTTTGCCCAGGTACAGGCATAAGGCGTTCATGGACTTTGAATGCCTCTCACCCCTGCAGACAGCATCCAGCATCCATAGGACTGCAGCAAAACCTATCTACCTATGCACTTTAAGGCACGGGGACACACCTTACTCATGGACACTTGTGATGGCTGTATGCCATTACCTTTCTCAACGCCTGCAGCCAGATACCTGAGCCTACACCAAACACTCCTGCCCATCTAGGACATTCAGTCACACTTGGTTGCTGACTATTTGGCATCTTCTGAGCTGAATAATAAATGTGGGCTCACAAGCCTAGTGACAGCTACAACCACCTGGTGACAAGATATTACAGCCTTGAAAGTGACAATTACAAAACTAGTTTGCACGATCAGCCTATTTGGGCATTTCAGAATAAGAATCTAGAATACAGTAAGCAAACACAAAATAAATATAAATACAAAAACTTACTGATGGCTGAAAAACAACAGTCAATATCAAATCCCATAAAGAGGCAGACCATAGAGGCTTCAGAAAGCTCTGAAAACAAAGAATCATGAAATTTTCCAGATGAAGAGAATTTCCCAGAATTTTCAGAAGTAGAATACGAAAGATTAGTATGTAGAACTCTTCAAGAGATCACGAAGGCCAGCCAAGTGCCGTCGAGAAAGAGATCAACAAAATGCAGCAGAACATAATGACAAATTGAGAGAGCATGCAGAAATTCAGAAGCTTAATAATAAAATTGCAAAATTAGACAACTCAGTAGAAAGTCAAAGGAGCAGAATTAAGGCAATGGAAGTCAGAATTAGTGGGACTGCAGATAAAGTACTTAACATATTTGAGAAAAAATCAGATAAAGGACTTTTTAAAAAATGAAGAAACACTAAGAATTATGTAGAACTCTATCAAGAGGTATAGTCCGTGAGTGATTTGATTATCAGAACAGGGTGGGGGATAACAAAAAATACAGAGAACAGTTGAAGATTTGTTGACAGAAAACTTCCGATGTCATGAAAGATGAGAAGCTATCTATTGAAGATACTGCTCATCAAAGTCACACAAAGTAGATCCCTAAAGAAGGACAACAAGATATATTATAATCAAACTTGTCAAAATTAAAGATAAAGAATTTAAAACTAGCTAGGGATAAATGAAAAGTATTTAAAAGGAGAGTCAATAAGACTGAGCTTGGACTACTCAGAAACCACACAGGCAAGAAGGCAATGGGATGGTATAAACAAAGTCTTGAAGGAAAAGAATTGACAGACAAGTATTACATATCCAACAAAACTGTCTCTCAAATTTGATGGTGATATTAGGCCATTTTCAGATAAACAGAAGTTTAGGGAATTTGCAAAAAACAAACTTACAAGAAATAGCAAAGGGAATCCTTCCATTAGAAAATGAATAAAAACATCAGATACCAACCTAAAACTAGAAGGCAGGGCAGAACTGGATATCAGCCCAGATGGGTAAATCACAAAAATAAATTAAAGTTACAACATGGAAAACAGGGAAACCGAGACGTTAATATGCAAAGAATGATAACATTATTATTTTCTTTTTTCAAAAAAGAAGGAACCAAAAAAAAAAAATACGTAGTCATAAATATTTCATATGGAGAGGAAGTCCATACAGAACATATGATTGTTTGATTCAAAATGGCCATCACCAGTCCATTTCAGCCCAATGCCTAGGATATCGATGTTCACATGTTCCATTTCATTTTTGATGATTTACATTTTTTCTAGATTCCTACTTTATATAATCCACATTCCAGTTACTAATGGATGTTTGCAGCTCTTTGCTTTCACTTTGAGTTGTGCCATATCAGCAAATGAAGATCTCAAAAGCATGACTCCATCCACATCGTTAAAGCCAACTCTACTTTGAAGAGACAGCTCTTCCCAGTCATCCTTTGAGTGCCTTCCAAACTTGAGGGCTCATCTTCCAGCACTATATTAGGCAATGTTTGTGTCTGTCAGTTTATCTTACTGTGAGGGCTTCTTGTTGCTGTGATGCTGGAAGATGTGCCACCAGTAGTCAGGTACGAACAGGGTCACCCGTGACAGACAGGTGTCAGCAAAAATTCCAGACTAAGATAGACTAGGAAGGAGGACCCTGCAGCTTATGTCTGAAAAGAAATAGCCAGTGAAACCTTATGGATAGCACCCAATAATATTGCTTCTAAATACATAAAACAAACTCTGACAGCATTGGAAAAAAAAACAAAAAACTCCACAAAAAATAGTAGGGCCTAACAACTCAGCACTTTTGGTAATGGACAGAACATCCGGACAGAAGATCAATAAAGACACAGAAAATCTAAATACAATAATCAAATAACTTTACCTCATAGACATATGTAGAACACTCCACCCAACAACAGATGAGTATACTTTCTTATCCAACACACATGGAACATATATTAGGCCATAAAGAACAGAAAAGGCCACATATTAGACCATAAAGCAAGCTGTGAAAAATCCAAATCATTGAAATATTGCCATAAAACCTTAAAAGAAGAAATCGATAACAGAAAAACCGAGGAAAAAAAGTAAACATGTGGAAACTGAAAAACACCTTCCTCAAAAACTACTGTGTTATAAAAGAAATCAAAGACAGAGTAAAGAAATACACAGAATTACAAGAAAATAAAGAAACATCCTACCAGAACCTTCGGAACACAGCAAAAGCAGTACTCATAAGTCAATTTATTTCAGTAAATGCAAACATCCAAAAAGAAGAAAGAAATCAAATCATTAACACTACAACTGGAACAAGTAGGATGCAAGCAGTTAAAGAACGCATCATGCACTGGAAGAAAGCAAATAATTAAAATTAGAGCAGAATTAAATGAATTAATGAATAGAAAATTCATCAAAAGATTTGTAAGGACCAAAACCAGATTCTTTGAAAAGATCAACAAAATCAGTAAACCACTGGCCAAACTGACAATAGGAAAACAGGAGAGGAAGGAAATAAAACAAATAATAAATGAGATGGGTGACATCACAACAGATCCAATTAATATTTAAAAAACTGTAACAGAATACTATCAAAAATTGTATTTTACAAACCTGGAAACATACAGGAAATGGACAAATTTCTAGAGACACACTACCTACCTACCTAAACACCAACAGAGGTATAAAAACTAAATAAACCCATAACAGAAGAAGAAATTGAAAAGGTAATTTAAAAACTCTTAACAACAAACAACAAAAACAACCATAGCTTGGATGGCTTCACAATAGAATTCTATGAAACTTTAAGAGAATTAGCATTACCATTACTAAAGGCATTTCAGAGCTTAGAAAAGGATGAAGTACTCCCAAAGTCATTCTGTAAAGCTAGCATAACCCTGATATCAAAACCAGGTAAAGACACCACCAAAAAATAAAAGAAAAGAAAATTAGAGACCAATATCTCTCATGAACTCAGATGCAAAAATCTTCAACAAAATTTGAACCAATAGAATTCAACAACATTTCACAAAAAAAAAAAAAAAAGAAAAGAAATCACAACCAAGCAGAATTCACTGCTAAGAAATTTGGAGGACAGCTACCTGGCTGACTAAGAGATCCAGCTGATATCACACACAAGTAAAACTCTGCTCAAGATCATCCACAAGTGACAACAACAATATATTGACAAAGAACTGCCAGAAATTCAAGCTGGGTTCAGAAGACAACTTGGAACCAGGGATATCATCACTGATGTCAGATGGATCTTGGCTGAAAGTGAAAAATACCACCAAGATGTATGCTTGTGTTTCATTGACTATGCAAAAGCATTTGACTGTGGATCATACTAAATTATGCTAATGCTCTGAAGAATGGGAATTCCAGAACACCTAACTGGATCCAACTCTACTGCACTTGTCTTTGGCTTAGCTAACTGTGTTCTTAAGGAATCTATATATGGATCAAGAGGCAGTTGTGTGAACAAAACAAGCAGACATTGCATGGTTTAAAGTCAGGAAAGATGTGCGTCAGGGTTCTGTCCTTTCACTATACCTTTTTAATCTGTATGCTGAGCAAGTAATCCAGAAGCTGGATTACACGAAGAAGAATGAGGCACCAGGATTGGAGGACAACTCATTAACAACCTGCACTACACAGACGACATCAGCTTACTTGCTGGAAATGAAGGAGATTTGAGACATTTACTGATGAAGAGCAAGGATCACAGCCTTCAGTATGGATTACACTTCAACATCAGGAAAACAAAAATCCTCATAACTGTACCAGTAAGGAACATTGTCATAAATGGAAAAAGGATTGAAGTTGTCAAGGATTTCATTTTACTTGGGTCCATAATCAACACCCTTGGAAGCAGCAGTCAAGAAATCAAAAGACGCATTGCATTGGGAAAAATCTGCTGCAAGAGACCTCTTTAAGGTATACAAAAGTAAGGAGTTCACCTTGAAAACTAAAATGACCCTGACCCAAGCCATGATATTTTCAATTGCATCACATGCAAGTGAAAGCTGGACCATGAACCGAGAAGACAGAAGAAGAATTGATGCCTTTGAATTGTGGTGTTGGAGAAGAATGTTGAATGTACCGTGGACCACCAAAAGAACAAACCGATCTGTTCTGGAAGAAGTACAACCAGAGTGTTCTTTGGAAGGAAAGATGGCAAGACTGTGTTTTACATACTTTGGTCATGTTGTCAGGAAAGATCAGTCCCTGCAGAAGGACATCATGCTTGGTAGAGTGGAGGGTCAGTGGAAAAAAGGCCCTTGATGAGATGGATTGACACAGTGGCTGCAACAATGAACTTAAGCATAAAAACAATTGTGGACATGGTGGAAGACCAGGCAGTGTTCCGTTGTGTTGTTCTCTATGAGTTGGAACTGACTCGACAGCAGCTAACAAAAAAACAAGTGGAATTCACACTGAAGGTGCAGAGACAGTTCAACATTAGAAAAACAATCAACGTAATCAACCATAAATATAAAACAAAGCAGCGAACTGATTTTATTAGTTGATGAAGAAAATGCGTTTGACAAAGTCTAACACGCATTCATGATAAAAAACAACTCTCAGAAAAATAGGAAAAGAGAAATACCTCAGTGTAATAATTTATACAAAGCCAACAGCCAAAACATCATCCTAAATGTAGAGAGTCTTAAGATCATTCCCCTTCAGAAGGAGAACCAGATAAGACCCCTTATCACCACTTTTATTCAACATTGTGTTGGAGGTTCTTGACAGAGCTATCAGATTAGAAAAAGAAATAAAAGCCATCCAAACGGGTAAGGAAGAAATAACTCTATTTGCAGATGACATGATTTTATACACAGAAAACCCTAAAAAATCCACAAACAAACAAAGCCACTGGAACTAATAGAACAGTTCAGCAAAGTCTCAGGATATGAGATAATCATACAAAAATCAGCTGGATTCCTCTACATCATCAAAGAGAATATCAAAGAGGAAATCATCAAATCAATACTATTTAAAAGATCCCCCAAGAAGATAAAATACTTAGGAATAAATCTAACCAAAAATGCAAAAACTCTATGCAAAGAAAACTGCAAGGCACTATTGCAAGAAACCAGAAGAGACCTACGTTAAGTTGAGAAACCTACCTAGCTCATGGATAGGAAGACTCAGCATTGTGAAAATATCTATTCTACCCAAAGCAATCTGTAGAAACAATGCAATCCCAATCCAAATTCCAATGACATTTTTTCAGGAGATGGAGTAACAAATCACCAGCTTCATATGGAAAGGGAAGAAGTCCCCAATAAGTAAAACATTACTGAAGAGGAAGAACAAAGTAAGAAGCCTCATATTACCTGGCTTTAGAAGCTGTTACCATGCCACAGCAGTGAATCCAGACTGATACTGATACAACAGCAGATATATAGATCAATATAACAGAAATGAGAATACAGACATAAAACCATGAGCAGTTGACATTTGACAAAAGCCCAAAGTCTGTAAACTGGGGAAAAGACAGTCTCTTTAACAAATGGTATTGGCATAAGTGGATACCCATCTGAAAAGAAATGAAACAAGACTTTCGTCTTTTACCAGGCACAAAAACTAGGTCAAAATGGACCAATGATCTAAATATAAAATCTAAAGTGATAAAGGAAGAAAAAATAGTCACAACACCAGAAGCCATAATATACTGCATAAACAGAAACAAATATTTCTAGCAATGCACAAACACTGCACAAGAAAATAGCTAACTAGGAATTCCTTAAAATCAAACACTTATGCTCATCCAAAAAATATATATATATACCCAAACCTAATGCTGTTGAGTTGATTCCAACTTGTAGTGACCCTGTAGGACAGATTAGAACTGCCCTATACAGTTGCCAAGGATCATCTGGTGGGTTCAAACTGCCAACCTTTAGATTAGTAGCTGTAGCATTTAACTTTTGTGCCACCATTATTTCCATGCTCACACAAAGCCTTCACCAAAAGAGGAAAAAGACAAGCTACAAGCTGGGGAAAAAAGTTGGCTATAATAAATCTAATTATCATCTAATCTCCAGAATTTACAAGATACTGCAAAACCTCAACAACAAAAAGACAATAACTCAACTAAAAAATGAGTGAAGGATAGGAACAAGGCACTTCATGAAACAAGACATATAGGCAGTGTCTTAGGCTAGGTTTTCTAGGGAAGCAAAACCAGTAACACGTGTAGGTACAAGGAAAGATTTATAATATGTATATACAGATAGATAGATACAAATATAGGAAACAGCTCACGTAATCACAGAAGCTGAATGTCCCAAGCTCTGGCACAAGCCTCATGTGTCCACGGAAGCTGAGGAACCCAAGGTCAGCAAGTCAGAGACCAGAGTTGTAGATCACCGGTTGTGTAGATCAGTGGATCCCAAGCTGGTGGCAAGACGAAGCGACAGAGGCTGAAGGTCGGTGGATCCCAAGCTGGTGGCCAGACAAAGCGACAGCGGCTGGTGAACGCAGGATCGGCAGGTCAGGGAGCAGGACTCTCAAGTGCTGACTATAAGGACTGATGAGCCCAACAGCTGCTAGCTCAAGTCCTGGAACCAGACACTGGAAGAAGAGAGCAGGAGCTCCTGGCCACGTGAGCGATCAGCAGCCGTAGTCCAAGGCTGCGAGATGAGAGCTGAGGGGCAGGGAGCCACCACAAACCCCGCCCTGCCACTTAATACAGCAGCCAAATAGGTAGTAGCCAAGTTGACATAATCCTGACCACCACAGGCAGCTAACAGACACATGAGGAAATACCATCATTAGCCATTAGAGAAATGCAGATCAAAACTGCAATGAGATACCATCTCACCCCAACAAGGATGGCATTAATCCAAAAATCTCAAAATAACAAATGTTGGAGAAGTTTTGGAGAGACTGGAACATTTACACACTGCTGGTAGGGAGGTACAACGGTACAATCACTTTGGAAATCAATCTGGCACTTTCTTAAAGTGCCAGAAATAGGGATACTGTAAAATCTAGCAATCCTACCTTTTGGAATACATGTGCTAGAGAAATAAGAGCTGCCACAAAAACAGATAAATGCATACCAGTGTTCATTGCAGCACTGTCCACAACAGCAAAATGATGGACTCGGCCTACGTGCCCATCAATTGATGAATACCCAGTGCCGTCGAGTCGTATCTGACTCATGGTGACCCTAGATGGATAAACAAATTATGGTATATTCACACAGTGGAATATTATGCAGTGATTAAGAACAACGTTGCATTTGGGAAATGTATCATAACATGGAGGAATCTGGAAAGCATTATGATAAGTGAAATTAGTCGATTGCAAGAGGATAAATATTGTTGGAGATCACTATTTTAAGGACTCAGGAAAGGTTTAAACACAGGAGAAAACATTCTTTGATGGTTACAAGGGGTGGGCAGGGAGGGAAAGGGGTATTTACTAATTAGACAACAGACAAGAATTATTTTAGGTGGTGGGAGGGGCAATACGTAGTAAAGGAGAAGTCAGCACAATTGAACTAAACCAAAAGTTATGGATGTTTTCTAAAAACAACCCCAAACTTGGAGGAATGCAGTAGCAGGGTCAGGAGTTTGGGGACCATGTTTTCAAGGTACATCTAGGTCAATTGACATAGCAAGTATTATGGAGAAAATGTTCTGCATCCTCCTTTGGTGAGTGGCATCTCTGGTCTTAAGTGCTAGCAAGCAGCTATCTAAGAAGCATCAATTGGTCTTTGCTCATCTGGAGGAAAGGATAACGACAAATATCAATGAAAATATGAGCCTGAGAGACAGAAAAGGCCACATAAACCAGAGACTACATCAACATGGGACTGGAAGAACTAGATGATGTCTGGCCACCACCAATGACTGGTCTTACATGAACATAACAAAGAGTCCTTGATGCAGCAGAAGGAATATGGGGTTCAGATCTCAAAATCCTGTGAAAACACCAGATTTGATGGTCTGATAGACTGAAGGGTCCCCAGAAGAAAGGGTCCCTGGACTCTCACTTAGCCCAGAACTGAAACTGTTCCAGAAACCAACTCGTCAAAGATTGAACTGGTACTTAAGACCATGACATGATACTGGTGAAGAGTGTGCTCTTGGCTTACGTAAAAACAGAAGACTAACTGGGAAGCTCCTGCCTAGAGGCAAGAAGAAAAGACAGTAGAGAAGAAGCGGTGGTTGAATGGACACAAGAAATGTGAAGTGGAAGGGAGGGGAATGATGTCAGAGCGTGGCGAGAGCATCAAGGTCACCTAACTAAGTATGTGTGAGTTTTTATATGAGAAACTAACTGTAATTGTAACCTTTCACTTAAAACACAGTGAAAAAATTAAAAATAAATAAGAAACTTGAAAAAGAATTAAAAAGACAACGCAACTGATGGTAAATCATTATTTCCAGTGTTGTCAGAAGTCTACTACATGTGTTAGTATTAACCTCTATGAAAAAGAGCCTGGCCACCTATGACTCATCCCCAGAGCTGACAGATTCACAGCTTACACAAGCTTCATTCTGCTCAGAGGATGGGTCACAGCATGCCCCGTCCACACGACAGCTCAGGTCAACACGGTAGCCTTGTATACTCATCCTCATGACCTCACAGGGAAGGTCATGGCAGAGCTGCAGTTCTTAGCAAGATCCCTACGTAAGGGCCAGCTTCCCCGGTCCCTCTGTCTTCCGGCCCCTGACCTTACGTGAACTATCTTCCTTTTCAAGTTCAATCAACTTGAATTCAGAATCCAACTTTTTTTTTTTTTTAGAGTTCCCCAGAGAAATCCACTAACACAAAATTAATGGGAGTAACAAACACCTCCTTTAGATGTTAGGAGGAGTGGGGAAAGCAAGGCAGGTGACATTGGCAGGTCTCACAACAGCAAATTCACTCCCTTAAATATCGCTGAGCTCCCAGAAGGCCCAGCCCTGGTCACTTGGCCTCAGCTCCTTCTGCCACCAGAACCAGTTCTTGCTGCAGGCACCTCCAGGGTCATCCCAGAGAAAGACTGAAGGGAAGTCCTTGATCCCATCCTTCTAGGGTGATGGTTTCACATTAGCCTAAATGATCCTGTTAGATGGGATTTTAGGCCATGAGGAGACATTTGAGACCTTGCTCTGTCTACAGATCGGACTGCCCAGATTCTTCTGCTCGTCTCTCTACTTGGTCACCTCAGTAAGACTTGAAGTCAGCTGATTCTGGCCTCTAGAATTAGTCAAAAGGCCAATGCTGGGGAGATAAACTTTAAGAGACTGCTTCTGGAGCACTTCCTTCTCTAAGCCCTACATATCCTGCATCCAGGGCCTCGGGGACTCCCACTGGTTTCTGGCTGTGCCCACCACATTCTCATACCTCCATTCTCATATATCGTAGCTCCACATGCTTCCTCCCCTTTCCTCCACTCTCTCCATCAGCAACCTCTCCCTTCCACTCTTGTCCTCCACTCCCTCACCTTACTATGGGCCACTGAAACCAGTCATTGTTCTGAAAAGCTGACTTTTCCTCCACCCTCCAACAGAAGAGAACACTAGCGCCTTCAAAGAGATAAAACCCTCATGGCTGGATTGGAGGCCAGAGCTGCTGAGATGGCCAAAGGGACCCACAGAGCTGTAGAAAACAGCCTACTTCCTTCCATCTCTGCCCAGTACCAGAGCAAGGACTGACCAAGTGCTTATATAAGTGGTTGGATATGAGAAAGAACTGGTCACATAACATGTGAGGCCAAGCACAAATGGAAAATGTAGGGGCCCTTGTTCAAAAATTAGTAAGTATTTGAAGATGGTGACAGTGGAGACTTAAACCCAACATTGGGCCCTCTTGAACAGAAGACCTTAAGGAGCTACTCAGGTCAAAAATCCATAAAGCCAGTTCTGGTATGAAAAGTCACATGATTACAAGTGTATACATGAAGTGTGTGCCACTTGTGGCCAATTAATCAGGCAGCACAATAACAATTGTGTGTTTCATAATTATGTAAGTGAAAATATGCAATTGTTGCATAAACACTGCTTTGCAGTAATACAATGCAAGGTATTATTTTCAGGAGGTAGAAGATTTGCTTTGTTGAATGGCATGTTGGTTTCAGCATCAAACTCAGCTAACAGGTAGGCAAGTCTGCAGAGGGACCTTGTGGCAGTTCATCCACTCGTAAACTTTCATTTGAAGAGAATATTGACGAAATGGTCAAAAAGGCACTGCCTTAAACAACACTAATCAGCACCAACGGTAGTGGATTTACGAGTGGAAAGTAAGTCTCCTCCCTGCCATTTAATGCAGGACAAAATATCACAGGTCACTTGAAGGGAGGTGGTTCCTAGTCTTCTTGATTTTATAGGCCAATGAAATTGCTAGGAAATTTAGAATACAGATATAAAGTTAGCACATTTTTAATTTTGTCATATAAGGGCATTAGAAAGAAACCATCACTTCATAAAAGAAAGGGTATTTACAAAATAAACAAACAAGAACAATCTCAAAATAAAAACAATGCCTTCCTTTAATTAACTTAATCTACACTGTCTCCATTTTTGTTATGGATTGAATCACATTTCCCCCAAAATGTGTATATGAACTTGGTTAGGCCATTGATGCCCATGGCTGTGTGATCATTCACCATTTTGTCATTTGATGAGATTTTGTTGTGTCTTATAAATTCTATGTCTATGGCAAAATGAGATGGATTAGTGGCGGTTATACTGATAAGACATACTAAGCAATATCTTAAGCCAGTCTCTTTGAGATATAAAAGACAGTAGCAGCAGAGAGACAGGAGACCTCATACCAACAAGAAAGAAATGCCAGGAGCACAGTATCTTCTTTAGAACTAAAGTTCCTGTGCTGAGATGCTCTGAGACCCAAGGAAGACTGATGCATCACAAGGAACTTCCTCCAGAGCCAACAGAGAAAGAAAGCCTTTTCTAGGAGATGATGTGAATTTGGACTTGTAGTCTACTAGCTGTCAGAGAATGAATTTCTCTTTGTTAGTTAGCCACCTACTTGTGATATTTCTTTTATAGCAGCACTGGATGACTAAGAGGAAACCCTAGTGGCATAGTGGTTAGGTGCTACATCTGCTAACCAAAAGGTTGACAGCTTGAATCCACCAGATGCTCCTTGCAAATTCCATGGAGCAGTTCCACTCTGTCTTATACGGTTGCTATGAGTCAGAATCAACTCGACAGCAGTGGGGTGTTTTTTTGGTTTGGGGTTGACTAAGACAGTCAGAATGAGGTAAAAATTGATTTTCTGTCATTAGCACAGTCATTTGACAGACATCTATGGACTGTGGGCCTAGGTGTCAACTGCTAAAGGAAAGACTCTAAAGAAGACTCAAGTATTATTTTGCTTTGCATGAATGCTTCCTTAACATGCATGGCCAGTTATCTCCAACGGAAGGATGATTCGGTACTGTCGTTTACATGTCAACTTCCCTTCCATTTGCCCCCCAGCTCCCTTCCTTGTTGTTCTGGTTACCCCTAACCCGGATCCTCAATCTGTGTCTCTGGACCCTCAGAGTCTCTTCTCGTCCTCTGTGAATACCTGCACCTTGGTTCTCATTCTGACTGCCTGCCTCTGTATTCATAGGAATGTCTCTGGTACAAGTCCATCTATTGTGTTTTTTTTTCTTTGATCCATTCAGTTTGGGCTTCAGCAAATTTATTGAGATTTAGGGAGTTATCTTGTTTTGTTTGTGGTCTCTACCATCTTCCTCAATCTACTTCCATTCTCACCTTCCTGATCTCTGATCTCCCTGGAAAAATAGAGAAATGCCCTTCCTTTGGCTGAACATTTCTGGCTCCAAGCAGAGCCTCTAGAATTTAGGTCCTGTCACAACAGGGCTTCCAAAGTAACAGGGTTCCTCCCTTAGAGAATCATGGGAGATTGAATGGTCCAGCCCCTTGCACTTCGTTTCATCAACAAATTCTACATTCTCACTGAAGCATTCCCTCAACTTTTTGTCCAATGATCTCCTGCACATCTGCTCACTGCTAAAGGCCTTTACTGCACTGTATAATCTTTTGTGTTGTGTCCTTTGCTAGTGATTCACATCTACGTGTCTTATCTAATTGATTAGGTTGTAAAATATCCTCAAGTCAGGGACAGTAATTCTTACACCTCCACTCACTTATTCAGCAAGCAAGCTTTTGAGTGTCTACTATATACCAGGCACAGTTATTACAGAAGGCATAGCATCTGTCCTTGGGTTCATAGCTTAGGAAGGGGTGGAAGCAGATATATAAAAAGATGAAGCACAATACACTAGTGGAAAGTGCTACAATAGAAATGTGAACAAAGTGTGTTAGAATCCAGAAAAGAAAAAAAATAACTCTGCCAATGAAATTTGGAGAAGTGCTCTGAAGGATGCATAAAGGGCAAGAAGATTGAAATATATAAAGGTAGACTGATAGGAAAGAGTAAGTTATCTTTGAAAATACTAAGAAGTTCAGGGTGACTAGAACATGGAACTTCTAGAGTGGATAGGAAAGAAGGATTATCAGGATGGGCTGCAAGCCCTCTTCAATCATTGTTATATTTTTTATCATTGGTCTCACACAACATTGCAGACAAATGCTATTCTCTATCAGTTTACAGATGATAAATTTGAGACTCAGAGAATTTTTATTATGAGCCTCACATCACTAACCAAGTAATAACAGATGGGATTCTAATCCAGCCAGCTCTCCAGACTCTAAAACCAAAGCTCTTTCTACCACACAGATCATCGGTGAGTAATCCCATAGCTACCTTTGTTAGAAAGCCTCACTGACTAAGCAGCAATGCAATTTGATGGAAAGAGAATACACTTTAGAGCTGTAACATCCAAGTTCAAGTCTGAGTTCTACTTCTTGAGAACCATGTGGTTTTAGGGAAGTGACAACATCTCTAGACTTCTGTTTTTCATTCTGATGGAAATGTTTACATGGACAACCTTCTTCACAGAACCACTGAAGGGATCAAAGCATCTAATCACTCCATATGTTGTAAGTCATTTGAACATTAAAAAGCTGTTTTTAAGTGATTACTCAACAGGGAAAATTTTAATTGTGTGTTACTTTACACAAAAGAAATAGAGACTTATTTTAAGTTATACCAAATACATTTATTTTGGCCCAACTAGTCTGATGTGCCCTTCAGGTGATTCAGTCTTCCACATTTTTCCTAGATTCAACTTTCTTGCTAAAATGAATTATAAGCTTACATACAAATCATTTGCTGTCCTTATTTCACACGATAGGTCTATGTTAGGCAGGGAATTTGCAGAGATGATCGAATTTGTAAGCATTTGTTATTTACTCAGCTAAAACTGCTTCTTTCTCTATGGGCTTCCCTTCGAAAAAAATTGGTTCAGTGACACTATTTTCCAGGAGCTTTGTGCCATTAAACTACTGCCACCAGGGTGCAGGGTGGGACGATAGGTGCAGGAAAATTCCAAGCAAATGGCAGTTAAAATTGTCTGCACCCACCCCAGCATGCCTTTGTAGGGCATTAGTCAGCTTCCTTCTAAGTGTTTACATTCAGAAAAACCAAGTCACCTCCAAAAAAATTACCCTTAAGATCAAAACAATGGTGCCATAATGAAACAGATACAGCAGTGAAAGTATGATAGAGACATGGTCTCATTTTTACCCCCATCCCCACCTTTGAATGTACCACCCTCAACCCCAAACCACCAAGCTGTCCAAAGTGTGCCATCTAGCATGGAAAGGCATAAAAAAAATAAAAAAAATACACAGCTCTCACAGCCGATATTTTCCACTGAGCCAGCCACCCCCCTTGGTTTTTTTTCCCCCCTGAGGTTAATAGTGAAAGCTCTGTTTGTTTCAGAATGCATTAATTCTTGCTGCTTGCAAGAAATATGGAGGTATCATATTTTAATATGTTTCCATTAATCTTTCCACATGATTCCCTTGCTTTTAAGTCCTGCGCTCTCAGCCAAGCTCACCCAACAATGCCCACACTTCATAGGCCCTCAGCTCTAGGACAAGCTAAACACTGTGCTCACTGCCTGGATCACAGCCCCAAGTGCTGCTGGGGAATGAGAGAACATTTGTACGCGAGCTCAAGTATCATGGTGGTTTTCAGCTGGCTAAACTGTCTGAATCCCATCGTTGCACTTTGCAAGCACATGAAGGGATTTTCTAAAAATTTAAGCTATGTTTCTCAATCTGCATTATTATAGAGGGTAGCTCCCTTCCCACCTACTCTGAGTCCTGCTCTTTGCTTTCCAAATGTTTCAGGGAAGGACTTTTTTTTGAAAGCACAGCCAGAGGAAAGACTGCCTCTTTCGGCCAAGGATTAAAACAAAAAGCTGATATTTAAAAAAAAAAAAGTCACATTATAGTCTTTTACATTTTGATTAGCCTAACTCTACCCAATCATGTTTGCTGTGTTCTTATTCTAAATTGCAGAGTTGGAAAGGATGGGGACAAGTGTTAAGAAAGCCAGCCGGGGGACAGGAAGTCCCCAAAACACACTAGAGCCTTCAGCATGGAACACCTTTGAGCAGAAACTTTTTCTTTCCATTCCAAATTACAAGGTCTATCCTCATATTAAAAATGTACTCTTGTTCCTACCCCCTCCCCACAATTTCTATGCTTGCTTCTATGCCATATACTAGGATATTGGAAACAGAATGACCAAGGTTTAAATTCACACTTGTCATTTTAGCAGGTTACCTTAGATTTTCTGAACCTCAGTCTTCTCTCCTGTAAAATGAGGATCAAGATGCCAAGCTCATAGGCTGGGCTAGAATTTTAATTAAAGAGAAATGTTAAGTAAAACCTACAAACAGTGACTGACACATGGTTAAGTGCTCACAGAGACTATTATTTTTATTACCAATGTAGTTGTCTATTACACTGTGGCCTGCAAGGAACAGTACCTTCTGGTGGTATTTAGTTCACTCTCTTGTAGAGTCTTCTTCTTCACTGAAGTTGAACTTGTTCATGTGATTTGATTGACCAATGGGAGCTTAGCAAATGTGCTACAACCGGAAGCTTGTTAAACAGTGGCACATTGAGACATGTTTTCGTAAATAGCTCCCTCTGGGAACCCAGCTGCCATGCTGTGAGGAAGTCCAAGCTATTCTCCTGGAGACAGACACCATGTGGAGAGGCCTTGGGAAATAAGATACCATGTGCAGAGAGAGGCCACACAGAGGAAAACTGAAGAGCCCCATCTCAGCTCTCACTGACTATGCAGCGCTCCATAGTAGAGCAGAACTGCCTACCGAACTATGAGAAGTAATCAATCATTGTTGACAGGTAGCTGAAACACCTAGGTGAAAAACAAGTAGCAGATGAATTTTACCTATCCGATAAAGGCAGCATGGCAATAGTAATTAAGTGTTACGGTTCACTCAGTCGGAAAATGTATGAATGTAAGCAAATTATTTTTTCTCTGTAATCCTTTGTTTTATCATCTGTGCATGAGAATAATAGATATGCTTCATAGGGATATGAGGATTAAACAAAATAATCCATATGAAACATTTAGCTTGGTGTCGGGTACATGGCTAGCCTTTTACAGGTGTAAGTGATATTGTTTTCACTGAAGTAGAAACAGAAGCACAGCAACTTTGTTCAAAATACTAAGATATCTTGTTAATAAACAAGTGGGCAGAGGGCCCTTCTCAACACTGTGACTCTAAGGATACACTGGACAGCCAAAGAAGCCAGTCATTGATATCCAGGTAGGCTTTACTCTGGCTGCTAAGTTAAATAACCAGTGAGTGTGTATACTCTATCTTCCTTTGAGGAAAATACTGACTTTGAGTTTTCACAGATGCTTTAGATTGGCTCACGGGGGCCTTTATTCTAGCACTTTTCCTTGTTTGTCTTTGACATGGGAGAAAGATCTTGACAGTGTACTAGTGGTAACTCCCCTAGCAAACCTGATTGAGCTCCAGGAATCCAGCCCACAAGAGAAAGAATGTACATCAACTTTTTATCAGTAATAAGACAAGTTCATCAGAGCAAACACCTCCAGACCAGGTTCAAGGAGATTTAACCCCCCACACACCATTAGGGCAGTTAGCCCAGTTTCAGTCTTAACCAAAGGCCGGGATTTTACAAAAATCTCTGCATTCCTGGGAGCCACCTAGCCAAGAGGAAAGGGAGTTGAGAGTCTGCACTGAGAGGCCTCTAAGACAGTCGGTGCATATCAGAAGGTGCCTGAAAGACATTATTTTAAGAGAAATCAGGCTTAAGCACGGAGCAGTCACATACCTCAAGCACGTTCCATGGATCCTAATCCCACTCATCTCTAGAGGAAAGCACAGTGTTAGTTAGCTTCACTGGTAGCATGAGCCTGCTGATAAGACTGGGGATGTTTTGCAGGCAAATACTTTGTTTTCTGAGTGATTTGGAAACTTTTTGTGAGGTAGGATTTCCCAGAATTCAAGGACATTAAGGGATTATTGAGTTGATATCCAAGGCACTTACTATCTTGTCTGGAATCCTGAAAATCTTTAAAATTTACTGGGGGCAGACTCCTCATTTTGAGTAATTCTTTCCAATTTTATGACTTTGGAGCAGTTTCTTGACTCTGTGGAATCTTGGCAGACTCCTGCCTCTGGGGCAGCTCCTACCTTCTCCTGTCCACTTGGTGACTTCTGTCTTTCTGCCATTCCTCATTCCCCCCAGCAGAGACTGGTGCATGGTAAGCACCCAAAACATGGTAGACACCATTTCTCTTATTACAGCTGTGATTGGTGTGATAGGTTGTTGTGTTGTGGCTCCCGATGAATTGCAATTGATGGTGTTTACTTCAGTCCTTGATACAAACTTCCAGAAGTTCCAGTTCCTAGGTGCACAGATTGCCAAAGGAATAACTCTTTAACTCATTTCACAAAGTTACCCCAAAGACAAGTGTATTGGGCAAGTGAAAGGAGAAGATTTGGCTCGGTCAAAGACAAAATTATAGAACTATTGGAGCCACCAAGAAATAGAGACTCTCTGAAAAGGGGAAAGATTAACGTGACAGTGCAATGAAAAGGTCAAAGACCTGAGAGAAGCAAGGAAAGACAGTGACCAGCCAATGGCAAGCACCCAGAAGCAGGAGACAGGCTAGCATAGGCTGAAAGAGGGCCGGGCCCAAGCTTCTGTTGTCTTAGCGACCAGAGCTAGTTGAGACAAGTACATTAATTTCCCAGGCAGCTGGCTCACTCAGTGAAGTCTCAGCCAGCCCAACACCTAGCATCCACCCTCTATTAATAGTTGTAAGAGGATGTGAAGATAAAACTACTGTTGTTAGTTGCCCTCAAGTTGATTCTGACCACTAGAAAGAAGATTACCAGGTCTATTTTCCAAGGCACCATCCGCCAACCAAAAAAACCAAACCCAGAGCCATTGACTTGATTCCTACTCAAATGGAGACCAAGACTACATATTAGCTGAAATGCCCTGTGATGGATAATATATGTCAGTGGTTTGAAAAACACTGGATGGGGTATTCTTCCACAAGGTAATATAGTGTATTTGCCTTCCATGATGTGATCTGATGTGAGCAGCCATTCAGCTAAAAGATGTTTCCTTGAGGGGGTGGTCTGCCTTTAGAATATAAATGGTATTCTGGCAAAGCTCTCTACCGTGCACTGTTCTCATGATCTGGTCTTCAGTTCTGAGATGTAAGCCTGAAGAAGTCTTCAGCCTGCCGCCGGATCTTCGGATTTTGAATCTGCCGCCCGTGCCATCCTGTGTGCCAGCAGAAGTCTCCAGTCTGTCACCTGACGTACAGATTTAGGACTTGCTGGTCCTCTCAGTTGTGTCAGCCATCTCCTTAAAGTAAATCTCTCTATACCTACATTTCACTGGTTTTACTCCTCCAGAGAACTTGGACTAAGATACTCCCTTAAGATTAAAAATGCCAGGCCAGAGATTTGTGGAGCTCATGGTACAAATGTCAACTTGGGTCATGTTAAAAACAACCCTGCCCAGCAGTGTTTTCTGGAAGGGGCATAGTGGCCACAGCAGTACAGGCTGGAAGCTATAGTTAGGGGGACCCCACAGCAGAACCTTTTGAGAAGCCCACAAAAGCCACAGCCAGAGAAGCTCAGTGGCAGATCACACAAGAGCTCCCAAGCCAGGACTGTCACTCTTTTTCCTATCCCTTTGTCCCTACCTCAGTTCTGGGCCATCCTGGCAGCCCCAAGAGTTAGAAGAGAATCATTAGAGAGCTCCATAGCATGCAACCATGCTCCTTCTTCACTGCATAGAAACTTCCAGGCTAATGCAGACCTGTGCAGAAGAGTTGGAGAGCTTGCATCCCACTTGTGACAATCACATGGTCTGGATACTTTCATTACAAATGTCTTCTTGAGACTAGATGTACCCAAAAAACTTTGTTATTACTATCTAAGAATGACAAAAAATGATGAATTCTTCATAAAATCTCATCTAGAGGAGTCAGGAAAGGAGAAAAGAGCTGAAACTGAGGGTTTGCTGGAGAAGTCGTGAAAAAAATATGAGGTCTGATAATTAATTAAGTTTGTGAACTCATCCTGATTATCACTATGGTTACCTTTGAAGTATGTCCCTTGGAAATCTTATGCACTAGAGCCTAGTCCACCATTCAAAGCAGTTTTGGAGCTATTTCTGGAATGGCCATCAGAGCTGTTGTATTACCCTTGATGTCCTGAATATCATCAAAATGTCTTCCTTTCAGTATTTCCTTTATCTTTGGGTAAGGAAAAAATCACTGGGGGCTAGATTAGGTGAGTAGGGAGGGTGTTCCAATGCAGTTATTTGTTCACTGGCTGAAAACTCCCTCACAGACAACTATACAGTTAAGTTCACAAACTTGCCACCATGCCAGTGTGTGCAATGGCCAGTCCAGAAAGAGTTCCAAAATTCCTTCAAGGGGTAGACTAGGCACTGGCATCAGTGCATAGCCTCTTAAGGGGAGTACTTTGAAGGTGACCCCAGTGACACTCAGCAATGAGGTATGTAGCTCTTAGAACAATTAAGGTTGCAGATCTAACTGTCATATACTTCATGATCACACACGATCAAACTTCACATGTCAGTATATCAGTTAGATGATCATGTCTCCAGGCCATCTGTGGTTTGTGTCTCTCAGAATCACGTCAGCTGCAAAAGAGGAATACACAGGCAGCTTGCGTTGGAGAGCAGGTAGTGAAATACGGTGGCTGCTCTGGTAGCTGGGGTCGGGTGACAGGCTCTTTGCCTGTATCACTCTGCCACCTTGCTTCTCAGGGATCCCGGAGGACCAGCCCATCACTGATCACCCACAGTGCCTGCAATCAGAAGGGTCCAAGCGTTTTTAAATTAGGAGAACACTTCTTTCAAAGAAAATTATTGGAATTTTAGAAAATCAGTACTAAATGTCTCTCTCAGCTGCTCATATTCAGAACCAACAAAAACATGAAAACATAGGAATCAGCCAGTAAAGATCAAAGTATCTCTTTTGTTACTGATAAAACTGTTGGACACTATGGCTTAGACGTGAGTACCAAACAGCATGCCAGCATTGCACCCAAAACAAAGTGCTCTCACAGCAGCACTGGACAAGTTCCAAGTCTCCTGTGGGTGGGCCGCCAGCCTGGTAAAACTGCCGTACTCAGGAGCCACGGAAACTAAAACACATGACCTCTGAAGAGGATGACCCCAAAGTTAGAAGGCCAGTAAGGGACCAAGCCTCTCTTTTATGATAAACATGAAAATACTTTATGTACAAAGTCATCACAATATGTCAGAATTAGCATTCTTTGCAACTATTTAAAATCATAAAACACATTAAGTCAATCTAATAATCCATGAGGAGTCGTTTCTTTCAATCCATTACATGAAAATTTTAGGTGACTGGGATGTCTTCATGATTTGACCCTAGGGAGTGAATAAATGAATTTGGAAAGTAACAAGAGGAGCCAGGAGAAAGCTCCAGGACCAGACCTGGGAGACAGTGGGAAGGAACCAACCTCCAGAGTTCTTGTGGCTGGGGATTGATGGAGAAACAAGGTCAAGATAGAATAGTAATATTCTGGAAACAAGCAGGGAAAGCTTGGGGACCTAGAGCTGAGCCTCTCATTCTCACATATTGCTTCCAGTTTCCCCAGTCAGATAAGTCACCTCATCTCCTCTGAAGTTACAACAGCAGCGAGGTTCCTCCCACAGGGAAACAAGAGGAATAGCCACTTGGTGTTACTCCCTTCCATAAAGCTTACTGTTTGACAGATCAGAGCTGAGCTTCCATGGTTGAACAGAGTGGCAAGAGTGACAACTGACACACTCTGTTTCCCCCTTGAGCATGGTGTACCCTGAGCCAGCTCCTGACACCCTGCTTAGCACCCTTGGAAAAACTTTGGCATGGAAAATTCCCTGCATGGACTCAGAATAGGCTGCTGCTATGACTCACCAATATTTCAGTAGATTTGACCTTTGAGGCTTGATACCCTACTCCTTGGGTTTTATGAGTGATGATCTCTGCCTCTACTGCTACACACGGTCTGGCCTGGTACACTCAGCAGGTATCTCTATAGCTAAGCATTGCACCCTGTGTGTGTGTCCCTGTCCTTCCTGGGGAAACAGGAAGAGGAGGGGAGAGGTAAGCCTGGGTCCTCAACCTCTGCCTCATTTAGAAGCAGGATTTGCTGACAGCAATCTGGCATCCATCTGTTCAAATCTAACTGTGAGCCTCCTTTAGAATGCTCCATTAATAACTGTTCATCTACTGACTTGATCAGAAGGATAATTCCTGGGAGAGGCCAAAACTGAACTCTACTGACTGTGGACAATGAAGTAAGGACAGACTTGTGTGGACTGTTATTATTGTATTATTTATTTCCAAGTTCCTTTAAATCAGTAATTTTTAACCTTGGTCAAAGGGGTAGTTATAAATCCTTTAAATAAACTAATGAAAGCTAAGGGTGTGCTCACTGCAAAAATGCATACACATATATTTTGTATGTATGTATATAAAAATATATAAAGAATTCTATTTATGTATAACATATAAATTACACAAACTCCCCTGAAACCTATATGTGTATCCCAAAATAAGAACCTCTGCTTTAAATCATATAGAGTTTTAGAAATATAGAGGGCATTAATTGTAGTTTGTACAAAACACGGATTTCAATTGAACTAAAAGAGTATTTTTCTTTTAACATAATTGATATTCTGTTTCTTTTAAAAGTTTAAAGATAACTGAAACAACACAAAGACACAGAAAATTAACTGCATCAACAATACTTACCGTAATTAAATTTTTATGTCTAAGTCTGAGCTTCGTGGTAGTCAAGACAAAAAGGAAAATATTAGGAAAACAGCCAGTTACTTAGAACCATGTGTTAAGTTTTTGAAAAAACATGAAGGCAGGGCCTTGAACTAGTCTATTCTGGTTCAAACCCTTGCTGAGAATTTGCATTACACCCTAGACATACTGAATCAAAATCTACATTTTAACAAGATCCCCAGGTGATTCTTATGTACAACTTCCCAGAAACTTGTTAGAAATGCAAATTATCTGCAGGGCTTTAAACCAGAATGAACTGGTTCAAAGCCCTGCATAAAGAATGCAGAAGATACTTAAAATATAGTCTTTCATCTTAAGGAGGAAAGAGTAATTTTCATTTAAAAATATTCAGAGGCTAAAGACCAGGACAGGGATATGTGATGGGCCCCTCATTCCATGCTATAAAGGAAAGTTGGGTTCTGTAGAAGATAATTAACCAGTAGCTATTGAATCAATTCAAATTCATATTGCCCCATGTATGTCAAAGTAAAACTGTGCCCCAGAGGGTTTTCAGTGGCTGATTTTTTTGAAAGTAGATCACCAGGCATTTCTTCTGATGCTGGAACTCCAACTTTTCAGTTAGCAGCCAAGTGTATTAATGGTTTGTACCTCCCAGGGACTTCTTGAAGACAATTTTAGTACTAAGTCACAGTTACTAGTATAAGAGATAGAGTATTGCTTAGAGTGAAAAACATCTAAAATTCAGGAAAAATGTTACAAACATACTTAGGGGAAATCTAGTTTGTAAGGTCATTCTCACAAATGTAATAGGTCATTCTTTCAGCAAATTAATGGGATGACTCTCAGAAGAGTTCCAGTATTCTGTGGGTCCTCTCAACAAATGAATGCCGGTGGTCAATTTTGGTCTTCTCAAGGGAGTTTTCTTAAGAGTACAAAGATATAATCATAGCCAAAAGCACTCGTCTTTCTTTAGAAGAATCAATTCCAGAATAGCTGCTGGAGTTTACATTTCCCTCAGGACACTCAAAAAATCCAATTTGGGGCCAGCTGGTCTTCTAAGGAAGCCTTGGGAATGTGCCGCCGTGGCAAGTCGGCCAACTCTGAGATTTCAGCTGCCGCCTGGAACAAGGGTGAAACATGGCTGACCTGCTCCTCCCTAGAATCTGATCTAGCCACCGCTTCATATCCACCCTGAGTTTTTATTTAAATATCACTTCTAAGTAGGAGATACACCATATAGACTGAAATTATCATCTACTTTTTTTCCTCAGAAAAACAGCATCCTCCCAGAAATCTGCCTGCAGAGACTCTAGTCATTCTGGTACCAACTCTTGCCTTATATAATCTCTTCCTTGACAACATGTGAGGGTTGAGGATCCAGGAAAGAACCTTCTCCAAGATCTGGCTGCAGTAACTGGTAAGGCGTCCTGAATGACTATCATCAGAAAGTCGGGTCTCTTCAAAATATTGTATTTCTGTGCTTACTATAAACATAGTGGTGGTCAGCGGTAGAATTCTCACTTCCCATGTGAGAAATGCAGGTTTGATTCCTGGCCAAGGCAACCCACTGCATCCACTACCTGTCAGTGGAGACTTACATGTTCCTATGATGCCAAATAGGTTTCAGTGGAATTTCCAGATTAAAAAAACTAGGAGGAAAGGCCTGGTGATCTACTTCCAAAAATCAGCCAATGAATAATCCTTAACTGATCGTGGGGATGGCACAGAACTAGGTTGTGCATCATTCTATCTTGCAGGGGTTACCATGAGTCAGCCAACTGGACAATAGCTAATAGCAGTGCGTACCATATGCCAAGTACTGTTCAACATACCTCCTATGGACTGTTTACAACAACCCTCTGAGGGAAATAGTATCATTGTCCCACTTGGCAGGGGAGGAAACTCTGGGGGCTTAGTTGTTATGTGCTATATCTGCTAATCAAAAGGTCAGTAGTTTGAATCCAGCAGGTGCTCCTTGGGAACTTTGTGGGGTAGGTCTACTCTGTCTTATGAGGTCACTATGAGTAGAATAGACTCGATGGCAGCAGGTTTGGGCAGGGGAGGACACTGAGATGCATAGAAGTCAATTGCCCAAATTACTCAGTAAAAAGCTAAGATACGAACCCTAGCAATCTGTTTCCAGGGACCAAACTTGAGCCTCACACTTGAGTCTGTATCAGAATCCCTTAGACAGTTAAAAAGAAGAATGTTGGGCTTCACCCCTGGAGTTTCTGATTCAGAAACTCTGGGAACTAGGGTAAACCAAACCATTTGTTGTCTAGCTGATTCCAACTTAAGTGACCCCATATGTGTCAAATAGAACTGTCGACTTTACAATGGCTAGTTTTTCAAAAGTAGATTACCAGGTCTTTCTTTCAAGTACCTCTGAATAGACTCAAACTTCCAACCTTTCCATTAGCAGCCAGGTTGGGGGATGGAGCCCCCAAATTTGCACTGCGATGTGTTCCTAGATGATACTGAACTGATGTTCTTGGTCCTAGAACCTACAGTTTAAGAACCAGTCCTATGCTACCTAAGCCAGCTGTCACAAACCTTCTGGTCCTATTGCTGGACATTTGGATTAAACTGATCATAGTGAGGCCTGATTATCAGTATTTTCTTCAAAATTTCTCCAGGTGATGTTAATATGCAGCTTGAGTGCAGAAGCCCTGTTCTTGAAACTACTGGTTCACATGCTTGACTGCTTATTGGAATCACCTGGAGAATTTTAAAACTACAGCAGTCCGAAGTGCACCCTCAGAGATTCTGATTTAATTAGCACATCCTTTAAAAATCCACAGATGTAGGGTTTTTAAAGACCTGACAAGTAATTCTAACATGGAACAACAATTTGAAAACCATTGCTGTAAGTTCTCTTCACTTACCGAAGCCATCAATTTGCTGACAGTCAATTGCCTGGGTCCTCAGTAGTCCTCAGTGCTCTTCACTAAAACATGATGATAAAGTTAGTCTACAGGAGAACTAGCTGTAAGATGTTAGACCAGCTGTCTTCTAGTAGTGCTTGCTAACTAGGATACCATTTTTTGTTTGTTTGTTTGTTTGTTTGTTTTTTAATTTTTATTTTTATTTAACATAACTGAGTGAAAATGTACATTCACATATAAATTTACATACCCACCTATATGCAGCTTCCACTGCTCTCCCTGTCCGGTGACAGCACACTATTCCTCTCTGCTCCATACATGTCTCATCCTGCCAACAGCCTCCTTTCCCCTCCTCTCCATCCACTCCCCTTACTCCAGCCAGAGGTCAGCAAGATGATATCCTATAGATGTATAGAACCATAAAGTGCTTCCAATATATGGTCACTCTGCATTGCCAAGTCCAAACCATTCCTGTCCAAAGAGTGGACATTTGTTATAATCTATGGGAGAGGGCAGCATCAGGGCAGGGGGCCATGCTCTCAGAGGAACCACAAAACCTCTGGACCATCAATTGAGGTCTTTTAGTGGAGATCTCAAGATGCACCCCTTTTTATTCTTGTGTTGCCAGTGAGACTCCTCTCTGTGAGCTCCATCATGGCTATCGCTGGTGGTGGCCGGGCACCATCCGGTTCTTCCGGTCCCAAGTCGATGTAGGCACCCACTCTTGTGGGTCTCTCTGTCTTCTCGGTTGTCTTTACTGCATGTCATTTTGGTCCTCGGTGAGCATCCGTTCCTGCTGAGTTGGGACCATTTGCTGTGTCCTCGGATGGCAGCTTGGCAGCTTTTAAGACCCCAGACGCCACTCACCAATGTGGGGTGCAGAGAGCTCTCTTAGCAAAACGCTAGTTGTGCCAACTGGCCGGGAATTCGCCTAAGAGCATGGTCCCCCGCCCCCGTCCCAGCTATTCTATCCTTGCAGTAATGAGTTACGATGGAAGGAGTACTCAAGTTATGCTGAAGAACACTTAATGTTGTTCTTGTTTCTAATGTGTGCTATCACCGCTTTCTCCCAACTAGATTTCTAGTAACTATCTAAACTAAACCCTCCCCCCTCCCCTCCCTCCCTCCCCTCCCTTGCAGCTGTCAAAGAGTCTTTTCTTCTATACACAACTCTGTTTTTGAGATCTTATCGTAGAGGTCGCATACAGTATTTGTCCTTTTGTCGCTGACTACTTTCACTCAACATAATGTCTTCCAGTTGAAACCAGGCTAGGAGATGTTTCCTGGAATCATCGTTATTCTTTATCATTGCGTAGTGCTCCATTGAATATATGTACCATAGTTTACCTATCCATTCTTCTATTGTTGGGCATCTGGGTTGATTCCATCTTTTTGCTATCGTGGACTGTGCTGCAATAAACATTCTGGTGCATGTGTCCATTGGTGTGAAAGGCCTTGATTCTGTAGGATATATTCCAAGTAGTGGAATTACTGGGTCAAATGGTATATCGATATCCATTTTTTTAAAGGAAGCACCAGATTGCCTTCCAAAGAGGCTGGACCATTTTGAAACCCCACCAACAGTGTACGAGGGTTCCACTTTCTCCACAGCCTCTCCAGCATTTGTTGTTTTGTGATTTCTGGATCATGGCCAATCTTGTTGGGGTGAGATGGTATCTCAATGTTGTCTTGATTTGAATTTCTTTAATAACTAAAGATCGTGAACATGTCCGCATGTGTTTTTTGGCTGCCTGGATCTCCTCTTTAGTGAAGTGTCTGTCCAACTCCTTTGCCCATTGCTTAATTGGATGGTTTATCTTCTTCTTATTGATATTTTGTAGTATCTTACAGATTATGGAGATCAGGTGTCGGTCTGACATAGAGTTGCCAAATATTTTTTCCCACTCTGTGGGTGTTCTTTTAATTCTATTAATAAAGTCTTTGGATGAGCAAAAGTGTTTGATTCTTAATAGTTCCCATTTATCTACTTTCTCTTCTGTTGATTGAGGTTTCTTTGACAGATTTTGGAGTCTGTCCTCATTGTGTATTAAAACTTCCATTGTTGTTCCTACCTTTTCTTGGATGAGCTTTATCGTTTTAGGTTTGATATTTAGGTCTTTTATCTGGTTGGAGTTGGTTTTTGTATAAGGTGTAAGATATGGATCTTGATTCAGTTTATTGCAGATGGATAACCAATTTTGTCAGCACCATTTGTTGAAGAGACTGTTTTTACCCCAGTTTAATGTCTTAGGGCCTTTGTCGAATATCAACTGTTCATAGGCAGATGGTGTCATCTCTGGGGTCTCAGTTCTGTTCCATTGATCAATCTGTCTGTTCTTGTACCAGTACCAGGCTGTTTTGACCACTGTGGCAGTGTAGTATGTTCTAAGGTCGGGTAATGAGAGGCCTCCCAGTGTGTTCTTCTTCTTTAGTAGTACCTTATTATCCGGGGCTTCTTCCCTTTCCAAACAAAATTGGTGATTTGTTTCTCCATCTCATTAAAAAATGATGCTGCAACTTGTATTGGGATTGCATTATGTAAATAAATTGCTTTGGGTAAAATAGACATTTTCACAATGTTAAGTCTTCCTATCCATGAGCAGGGTAGGTTTTTCCATTTATCTAAGTCTCTCTTAGTTTATTGTAGTAAGGGCTTGTAGTTCTCTTTGTAAAGGTCTGTTGTTTCTCTGGTTAGATGAATTCCTAGGTACTT
Organism: Heterohyrax brucei; assembly: GCA_028571685.1. Taxonomy (NCBI): domain Eukaryota; kingdom Metazoa; phylum Chordata; class Mammalia; order Hyracoidea; family Procaviidae; genus Heterohyrax; species Heterohyrax brucei. The sequence continues at coordinate 52,047,029 of CM053149.1, read as the reverse complement.
TATCTTCTTAGGGGCTATCGTAAATGGTATTGATTTGATAATTTCCTCCCTAACAGTCTCGTTGTTGGTATAAAGGAATCCTACTGATTTACTTATGTTCATCTTGTATCCTGAAACTTTGTTGAACTCTTCTATCAGTTTGAGTAGCTTACTTATAGATTCCTTGGGGTTCTCTGCATATACAATCATATCATCTGCGAACAGGGAGATTTTAACTTCCTCTTTGCCGATGCAGATGCCCTTTATTCCTTCGTCTAGTCTAATCGCTCTGGCTAGACCTTCTACCACAATGTTGAATAGGAGAAGTGACAGTGGGCATCCTTGTCTAGTTCCTAATCTCAAGGGAAAGTCTTTCAGTCTCTGTCCATTCAGGATGATGTGGGCAATTGGCTTTGTATAAATGGCCCTTATTGTGTTGAGGAATTTGTCGTCTATGCCCATTTTGCTAAGAGTTTTTAGCATGAATGGGTGCTGGACTTTATCAAATGCCTTTTTGGCATCAATGGACAAAATCGGGTGATCTTTGTCTTTTGTGTTATTTATGTGGTTAATCACATTAATTGTTTTCCTGATGTTGAACCAGCCTTGCATCCCTGGTATGAATCCCACTTGGTCATGATGGATTAGTTTCTTGATATGTTGTTGTGTTCTGTTGACAAGAATTTTGTTGAAGATTTTTGCATCTAGGTTCATGAGTGATATCGGTCTGTAGTTCTCTGTCTTTGTTGGATCTTTCCCTGGCTTAGGTATCAGGGTTATGCTGGCTTGATAGAATGAGTTTGGGAGTACTCCATCCCTTTCTATACTGTGAAATGGTCTCAGTAGTATTGGGGATAACTCTTCTCTAAATGCTTGGTAGAATTCTGCCGTGAAGCCATCTGGGCCTGGACTCTTTTTCGTTGGCAGTGTTTTGATGACCTTTCAATCTCTTCCTTTGTGATGGGTTTATCAAGTTGTTCTGCTTCACGTTGTGATAATTTGGGTAGGTGGTATGAGTCAAGGAATTTGCCCATTTCCCCTAGGTTTTCAAATTTGTCAGAGCACAGTCTTTCATAGTATTCTGTTATGATATTTTTGATTTCTGTTGCATCTGTGGTGACAACTCCCCTCTCATTTCTAATTTGGGTTATTTGTTTCCTTTCCTGCTTTTCTTTAGTAAGTTTAGCCAGTGGTTTATCAATTTTGTTGATCTTTTCAAAAAACCAGCTTTTGGTCTTTTCAATTTTTTCAATTGTTTTTCTATTCTCTAATTCATTTAGCTCTGCTCTGATCTTTATGATCTCCTTTCTTCCGGTGCCCGAGGGGTTCCTCTGTTATTCTCTTTCTACTTGTTCAAGATGTAGGGTTAGTTCCTTGATTTGGTTTCTTTCTTCCTTCCAGATGTGTGCATTTATGGAGATAAACAGACCTCTGAGCACTGCTTTGGCTGTATCCCATAGGTTCTGGTAGGAAGTGTTTTTGTTCTCATTGGAATACATGAATTTCTTTAATTCATCCTTGATTTCCTCTATAACCCATGTTTTTTTGAGCAAGATGTTGTTCAGTTTCCACGAGTTCCCCTTTCTATCTATGTTTTTTCTGCTATTGATTTCAACTTTTATGGCTTTATAATCTGAGAAGATGCTTTGCAGTAATTCAATGGTATGGATTTTGTTGAGCATTGCATTATGGCCTATCACATGGTCAATTCTGGAGAATGTTCCATGTGCACTGGAGAAGAAGGTGTAGTTGTCTGCTGATGGGTGGAAAGTTCTCTATATATCAATGAGTTTTAGTTGGTAAATTGTGTTCAATGAGGTCTTCTGTATCTTTACTGAGCTTTTTTCTAGATGATCTGTCTAGTAATGAGAGTGGAGTGTTAAAGTCTCCCACTATTATTGTGGAGTCCTCTAACTCTCTTTTGAGCGTAGTCAGTGTTTCTTCGACATATTTAGGTGCTCTGACATTGGGTGCATAAATATTTAACATAGTTAAGTCTTGCTTGTGTACTGAACCTTTCAGCAATAAATAGTGTCCATCTTTGTCCACGATGGTGGATTTTACAGTAAAAGTGATTTTGTCTGAGATTAGAATTGCCACCCCTGTTCTTTTTTCTTCATTGTTAGCTTGATATATATTCTTCCATCCTTTAATTTTCAGTTTCTTCCTGTCTTTAGATCTCAAGTGAGTTTCTTATAGACAACAAATGGATGGGTCATGTCTTTTGATCCAAGGTGACACTTGGTGTCTCTTTACTGGAGCATTCAGTCCATTCACATTCAACGTAATTATTGATAGGTATGTGTTCACTGTTGCTATTGTGATATGTTTATTTTTATGTTGATGTTTTCTCTGTTGTTCTTACTAGTCTGTTCTGGGACACTCTTTTTTGTGAGTTGATTTTTCACCCTTTTCAGAGCTGGTTTATAGTTGTTGAGACTCGTGTGTTAGATTTCTTGAAATGGTATGATACATCTTTGTTGTGCTTTACAGCTGCCCCTATAAACCCCCTTAATAAACTATTTATAAACCCAATTTTAATTACTACTAGTCTTGTCATCTTCCTCTCCATCTGGAAGGACTATAACGACTGTAGTACATCCCTCTTTTTATTATGATGACATCATAGTTTTCATGATAATCACTGGATTGCTTCTTTCCAAATCAAAGCTGTGATTTACTTTGGAGCCTTCCCTAAATGAGTAGAGTATTGAGTAGTGTGTCATTCCAAAATATCAAGTTAGTGGTTTCATTCTTCTAAGCCAAAGCCAAGAACTTCTTTCAGTATTTCTTGTAGTTTGGGTTTGGTTTTTACAAAGTCTCTGAGTTTCTGTTTATCTGGGAATGTCTTAATTTCATTTTCGTATTTGAAAGATAGTTTTGCAGGATATATAATTCTTGGTTGGAAGTTCTTTTCCTTCAAGACTTTGAATGTGTCATGCCACTGTCTCCGTGCCAGCACGGTTTCTGCTGAGAAATCTGACAAGAGCCTACAGGGTTTCCCTCTGAATGTTAGCTTTGCCTTGAGTCTTGCTACCTTTAAGAGTTGCTGCTTATGTTTCATTTTGTTAAGCTTGATTAGAATATGTGTTGGAGTCTTTCTTTTGAGATCTATATTGGGTGGCATATGATATGCATCTGAGATGTCTATATTCTCTTCCTTCATGATTTCTGGGATGTTTTCTTTCAGCAGTTCAGCAACGATACTCTCTGTGTTCTCAGATGTCTCACCCTGTTCAGGGACTCTGATTAATCGAAGGTTGTTCCTCTTAATAGAGTCCCACATGCTTGTCAATGTTTCTTCATTTTTCTTGTTTCTTTTTTCTGATTTCTGCTCATAGACACTGGCATCAGTAGCTCTGTCTTCCAAGTCAGAAATTCTTTTTTCCATCTGTTCCATTCTGTTTTCTTGGCTTTGCTTGGAAGTTTCTATGTCTTTGATTTTCTTCTTGACCTGTTGGATTTCAGAGTACTGGTGTTCCATCAGATCAAACAGCTTGCTTGATTTTTCACTTTGTTCTGCTGCATTTTGTATAAGGTCTAGAAGGGCTCTGTATATAATCAATTTGTATTCACTTCCTGATGCTTTCATAAAAGTTTCTTCATCTGGAAAACTCCTTGGTTGCTTTGTTTGGGAGCCTTCTGAAGCCATGAGTGATTGCTTGTATGCCACAATTGTCTGTTGCTTTTTGGGTCCCACATGAGTATACAGAGGCTGGAAGAGGTACTGTGAGGATGGATTGCAAATGTTTCTCTAGGCTGTCTTCAAATGTAAAGCAAAAGGTATCTGACCGGTTCACAAGTCAGTTAAGTTTTCAGGTGTAGAGGTCCCTCTTCCCATCTGACAAAGTAAGCACCACTATATCCAAACCCAGATGATAACAAACTAGTTCGGAATACAGCAATGCTACTGCCCTGTTGGCCTCTGCTGACAGCCCTAGCCTTATCCAACACTGCGTCGAGTACTGGTTTTGTGATAGAAAAGCGCTCTCCTGTGGGCAGGCTCTGGCTCCCAAGCTAAGAATTAGGGCCAGCTGTAGCCACCGTATCCAAGATGGCGTCCTCCACACAGGCAGCAGACAGAGGAGCTAGAGGTGCCGAGAGGTAGTGATTCCTCTGCTTCTGTTGCAGGGTTCCCAACGTAGGCAGCACTGTGCAAAATCACTACTTTTCTGTCAGTGAAGCGCTGTCCTGTTTGCAGGCGCTGGCTCCCAGGCTAAGAACGAGGTCCCGCCAAAATCCTGGTACCAACATGACGTCCCGCATACTGACTGCGAAGCTCTGCAGAAACCCCACTGAGGCAGCTACAAAATGAAAGGCTCAAAATGTCTAGATTAACAGAGTCCCGAGCCTGGCTCTCAGAATATGGGAATTTCACCTGCCTGTCCCCCGAGCAGCGCGTCTGAGTCCAGCCGCCAGGCAAGACCCAGCTCCGCCCGCCGGCCGAGACAGAGGGAAAAGAAAGTCAAACTGGTGCATTTACCTTCCGTCCGTGAGAGCCGGGGCTAGCCAGGAGGGGAGTCAGCGAAAGAGAAGAGGTTTTTCGCTGAGTGGTATGAAGTCCCAATTAACAGCTCTGTGCCGTGTCCTGAGGCTGATTAGGTGATCAGAAGGCTCTGTTTGATTGTCAATTCAGGTCTTGGTTTCCAGAGGGATATAAGAAGACGGGTGCTTAGTCCGCCATCTTGACTCCGCCCCCTTTTGTTTGTTTTTTAATGAAATGATTCAGATTGAATCCTCCGCCAGCAAATATGTGTTGGAATTCTAACCCCTACACCTGTGAATCTAATCCTGTTTGGAAATAGGGGTTTCTTTGTTATATTAATGAAGTGTAGGTTATGTATCAGTGTTGGGTCTGTCCTAAAACTAATCACCCTGGCATTAGTATTCTGAGTACCAAGCAGATGCATAGACACCACAGTGACCAAGAATAAAGTGAAGGAGGGGGTGTTGGTACCATGTGAAGATTGCCAAGTGTCTAAGCAGGTTACCCAAGAGAAGCAAAACTGGTGAAAAGTCTAGACATAAGTATAGAGATTTCCCTCAAGGAAAGGGCTCACGTAGTTGTGAATGCTGGGAAGTCCCAAATCTACGGGTCAATTGTCAAGCTGGAGGCTTTTCCTGACATGTTTATGGGGGCTGACGAACCCACAATGGGCAGATCAAATGGTAAGCTGTTGGATAGGGGCTTCAGAAACTGGCAAATCAAAATAAGAAGGTCAGATGGCAGGCAGCTGTCTCACGCACACATGTGCACACATTCACTTACAAGAAAATAGGAATACCCATAACAATTACATTCCTTGTTTCTATTACTAATCATATGGTGTTGTTAGGTGCCATCAAGTTGGTTCTGTGACCCTATGCCCAGTCCTGCACCATGCACACAATTGTTTTTATGCTTAAGCCCATTGTTGTAGCCACTGAGTCAATCCATCTTGTTGAGTGTCTTCTTTTTCATTGACTATCTAATAAGTATGATGTCCTTCTCCAGAGATTAATTCATTCTGACAACATGTCCAAAGAGTGTAAGTCACAGCCTCGCCATCCTTGCACCCAAGGCGCACTCTGATTGTACTTCTTCTAGAATAGATCTTTTGGTGGTCTGTGGTATGTTCAATATTCTTCTTCAACATCACAATTCAAAGGAGTTAATTCTTCTTCTGTATTCCTTATCATTGTTCAGCTTTCACATGCGTATGATGAGATTGAAGATACCATGGCTTTGGTCAGCACTAGTCTTGGGTTAGTCTTCAAGGTGACATCTTTACTTTTCAACACTTTAAAGAGGTCTTTTGCAGCAGATTTTCCCAATACAGTGTCTCTTTGAATGTCTTCCCTGCTGCTTCCATGGGCATTGATTGTGGAGCCAAGTAAAATGAAAGAAATCCTTGACAACTCCAATCCTTTCTTTGTTTATCATGATGTTGCTTACTGGTCCAGTTGTAAGAATTTTTATTTTCTGGATAACGAAGTGCAACCCATGCTGATCTTCATTCATCAGTGTTTCAAATCCTCTTCACTTTCAGCAAGCAAGGCTGTGGCATCTGCATAAATGCAGGTTGTTAATGAGTCTTCCTCCAATCTTGATGCCTCATTCTTCTTCATATAGTCCAACTTCTCAGAAGATATGCTCGATGTACAGATTGAAAAGGTATGGTGAAAGGATACCACCATGATGCACACTTTTCCTGACTTTAAACCATACAGTGTTTCCTTGTTCTGTTTCCACAACTGCCTTTTGATCCATGTACAGATTCCTCACGAGCACAATTAAGTGTTCCAGCATCCCTATTCTTTGCAATGTTATCCATAATTTGTTATAATCCACACAGTTGAAAGCCTTTGCATACTCAATAAAATAGGTAAAAATCTTTCTGGTATTTTCTGCTTTCAGCCAAGATCTGTTTGACATCAGCAACAATGTCCTTGGTTCCATGTACTCTTCTGAATCTGGCTTAAATTTCTGGCATTTCCCTGTCAATATACTGCTGAAGTCACTTTTAATGATCTTGAGCAAAATTTTACTTGCACGTGATATTAATGATATTGTTCAATAATTTCTACATTGGGTTAGACCACCTTTCTTGAGAATATGCATAACTATGGATCTCTTCTAGTCAGTTGGCCAGGTAGCTGTTTTCCAAATTTCTTAGCATGGATGAGTGGGCACTTTTAGCACTTCTTCTATTTGTCTATCAGTTTGTCTTACTCTGGGGGCTTGCATGTTGCTGTGACGCTGAAATCTGTGCCACTGGTATTGAGTTACTCGCATGGTCACCCATGGTGGACAGGTTCCAGTTGAGCTTCCAGACTAAGACAGACTAGGAAGAAGGACATGGAAGTCTACTTCTGAAAAGAATCAGCCAGTGAAAACCTTTCAAATAGCAGTGGAACACTGTCAGATACAGTGCTGGAAAATGAGTCCTGAGGTTAGAAGGTACTCAAACACATGGTAATCAAACCAGACCAAAGCCACTGCCATCAAGTTGATTCCAGCTCATCGTAACCCTATGGGACAGAGTAGAAGTATCCCACAGAGTTTATAAGGAGCACCTGGGGGGATCTGAACTGCCAACCTTCTGGTTAGCAGATATAGCACTTAACCACTACACCACCAGAGTTTCTAATCACATAGTAATAACTAGTACCTAGAACAACTTCTTCCACCACCCATTCCATATTCTCATTACCCTTAGCAAGCACCCTAGCTATAAAGTCCAACAATTAAGTCTGTACACTCAACTGTTCTAAGTGTGACACCTCATTGTTGAAGATCACCACAGTCACCTTCGAAGTACGCCTGTTGGGAAGCTATGCACAAATGCTAGTGCCTAGTCCACCCTTCAGAGCAGTTTTGGAACCCTTTCTAGAATAACCACTGAGCAGAGTGGCATGGTGGCAAGTTAGCAAACTTAATTGTATAGTTGTCTGTGAGGGAACTTTTAGCCAGTAAACAACTGTATCGGAACACATTCCCTACTCACTTGATCTGGCCCCCAGTGGCGTTTTATGTTTACCTCAAGATAAAGGAAATATTAAAAGGAAGACATTTGAATGGCATGCAGGACATCAAGGGCAACACAACAACAGCTCTGATAGCCATTCCAGCAAAAGAGTTCCAAAATTGCTTTGAAGGATAGACTAGGGACTGGTATTGGTGCATAGCTTCCCAAGGGGAGTGCTTTGAAGATGATTGTAGAGATATTCAGCAATGAGATATGTAGCACTTTTTCTAGGGTGAGTTTGTGAACTTAATTGTCAGTCTTCATAGCTGTGGTTCTTTGCTTGAAGGTGTGACCCATACTTTCATTTCTGAAGGATCTGGGCCCTTAGCAGTCAACCAAATTAGGTTATGCCATAGTTCTCCACTGATTAATCACAGGGATAGGTAGTATTAAGAGACGTCCTAAGGGTTGTCCTGTATTCCAGGCATACTCTTCTTCACCTCTATTATGTAACATCAATCCAATTTCCACCTGGAAATCAGGATCAGTCACACCAGCCAATATGGTAACTCCCTTCTTTGCTTGTTGAAACAGAAGTATGAGGAGCCTAAAGTGGCCAGATGATATTTTTAGCTTCCAGTTCAATGAATTAACTTGGTGTTTCCAAATGGGAGCACTTGAACCTTAAGAAATAAGACATCTAGAACCACAGAGCATAGCGCCATGTGGACAGGCAAAAGTCACTAAGGATAATAGTGAGTGATGCCATCCCATTTCTACCCCTTGATTCCTGGACCCACAAATCCAATACACTGTGTATTGAAGGCTGGTTTATAGCCTCCTGGAGAACATTATTCCAACCTTGTAAAGTATTGCCACTTAAGCTGGCATAGTAATTGTATCTTTAGAAGGCCATTCCATTATTCTATCAAACTAGCTGCTTTAGGATGGTGGGGAACACAGTAAGATCAGTGAATTCCGTGAGCATGGGCCCATCACCACACTTTATGTCCTATGAAATGTGTCCCTTGATCTGAGGCAATGCTGTGTGGTATACTATGATGATGGATAAGGTATTCTGTGAGTCTACAGATGGTAGTTTTGGCAGAAGTACTGAGGGTAGAGAATGCAAATCATATCCAGCATAAATGTCTGTTATGGTAAGAACAAAACACTGCACTTTCTATTATGGAAGTAGTCCAATGTGATCAGTCTGCCACTAGGTTGCCAGCTGATCACCTCAAGAAATGGTGCCATATTGGGGATTCACTGTTGGTGTCTGCTACTGGCAGATTGGGCACTCAGAAGTGACTGTAATCAAATTGGCCTTGGTGAGTGGAAGTCCATGTTGCTGAGCCCATGCACAATTTCCATTCCTACCACCATGGCCACTTTGGGCAATGATGGAAGTGACTGTGGAAAGATGGTGACTGATTTCCACAGAACACATCACCCTATCCACTTGATTACTAACATCCTCCTCTGCTGAGTTCACTGTTTGGTGAACATTCATATGAGACACAGATATCTTCATTTTTTTTTTTTTTTACCTGTTCAGAAAAGTCAATCCACTGACCTCTTCCCCGTAGCTACTGTCTTCAATTTTCCAATCGTGTTACTACCCAGTCCCTGGCTATCCAGCCAAATCATTGACTACAGCCCATGAATAAATATACAGTTGCACATCTGGCCATTTATCCCCCCAAGCAAAGTGAACAACACCAGGTATGCTTCTGAAAGTTCTACCTATTGGAAATATTTCCCTTCACAATTGTCCTTCAGGGAGGTCCTAAAAATGGCCTGCAATACTAACACTGTTCTCTTTAAAGTGGTGTCTGCACATCACAAAGGACTATCTGTAAACCTGGCACAAGTTTCCCCTTCCTCAATCAATTGATCATAAGGAACTTCCCATGAGACCATAGGTACAGACTGAGAGAAGGAAGACAATGTGAGAGAAGTTGGAACAATGGACATTTGGATCATTTCCTCACACAACTTACTAGTCCCTTCCGGTACTACTTAAGTGTGATCTCCTATATACCACTTCCATTTAATAATGGAGTGTTGCTGTACCTCTCAGACTCTATGATTCTGCTGGTCATAAAGCAACCAGTTCAAGACAGGTAGCTCAGACTACATGGTGACTTGGTGTTCCATGTCTAAGCATTCAGTCTCTAGTAAGGTCCAGTAAAACATCGAAAGCTGTTTCTCAAAAGGAAAGTAGTTTATCTGCAGATGGTGGCAGATCTTTGTTCTCAAATCATAAGGTTCAAGGCTGTGATTCATCAATAAGAGTCTGCCAAAGACTCCAAATAGCATCTCTATCTGCCAGTGACACTTCAAGAATTGTTAGATCAGCCGGATCATATTGCCCAGTATCATAGAGGCTTGCATGGTAGGCTGAACCTGTTGTAAAGCCTTTATTTGTTCTGAGCCCCACTCAAAACTAGCAAGTTTTTTTAATCAGGTGATAAATATACCAGAGTAGCACACCCAAGTGAAGAATATTTTGTTTCCCAAATCCGGAGCTCCACCAGGCATTGTGCTTCCTTTTTAGTTGTAGGGTGGGTAGGATATAATAGCTTATCCCTCATTTTAGAAAGAGTATCTTGACATATGCCATACTATTGAACTCCTGGAAATTTCACTGTGGTGGAAAGCATCTGAAATTTGTCAGATTAATTTTCATATTCTAAAGTGCTAATGTCTTACCAGTGAGTCTAGAGCCAATGATATTTCTTGCTTACTAGGTTCAATCAGCAAAATGTCATCATTGTAAGGGACCAATATGACATCTTGTGGAAGGAATAAACAATCAAGTTCCCTGCAGACCAAATCATGACACAAGGCTGGCGAGTTACTATATCTTTGAGGTGAAACAGTGAAGATATATTGCTATCCTTGTCAGCTGGATATCAATTGCTAAACAAGTATGGAGAAAAAGGCCTTAGCCAGATGAACAGCTGCATTCCAGGTGACTAGAGACCTATTCATTTGCTCAAGCAATGGAACCTCACGTGAAACAGCAGCTGCAATTGGAGTTACCATTTGGTTAAGTTTTTGATAATCCACTGTCATTCTCCAAGACCTATCTGCTTTTTTTTCAGAGAGCAAATAAGTAAATTGAATAGGTATGTGCTGGGAATCACCAACCCTATTTCCTTCATGTCCTTGATGGGATCACCAATCTCTATAATGCCTCCCAGAATGCAGTATTACTCTTGGTTTATTATTTTGCTAGGTACAGGCAGTTCTATTGGCTTTCACTTGGCTTATCTACCATAATAGCCCTTACTACACATGTCAGGGATCCAATGTAGGAGTTCTGCAAGTTAGAGTATGTCTATTCCATTTATGCATTCTAGAACTGGGGAAATCACTATAGGATGGGTTTAGGGATCTACTGGACCTACTGTGAGATAGAAGAACATAAGATAAGACTCCTTTAATAAGCTGATCTCCATATACTCCAACTCTGACTGGTGGGCCACAGTAATATTTGGGGTCTTCTGGAATTAGTATCAGTTCAGAACCAGTGTCCAGTAACCTGAGAAGTCTGATTTTTTTTTTTTTCAATGAATGGTCACTCTTGTAAAAGGCTGCAGATCTTTTGGGAGAGGCTGGGAGAAAGATTAACAGTATAAATTTCTGACAGTGCAATGGGGAACCTCTTCAAGGGGACCTGGCCTTCTTTTCATTCAAGAGGTTGCAGGTCTGTAAGCTCTCATGTCTGGGAATTGATTGAGGAGCTGTGACTTCTATTATGATGATTCAAGTTAGATTTGACTGAGAAGTCTTCCTTTTATACTGATCAAATAAATATTTATTAGATTTCCTATCTATTTCACGTCTAGGGATACCATGACTAAGTAGCAACACTTTAAGTTCACAGTAATCATTCTATTCTGACTATTGCTTTGACTCTGCTGTCTATTAAGGGTAACCATGTCCAACCTATCTTTGTTGATTAAGTGCCACTATTTGGCCCCTACCATCATGGGGTCCAATCAGCACCACTGTAGTTAAGTGCCTTAGTTCAGTTAGGGCTGTTCTCATTGTCAAATCTGATTTATATAAAATAGCAATCACACAACTCTTCAAGGATGCTGGGGCTCCCTTCACAGATTTGTTCCTCACTGGCAAAAGGTGTATCCTCTAAGTACTCCATGGGTGGGTCTGTGCACTAACCTGAAAAATCAATTCAAACAAGCCAGTTTCCCTAAGTCTTTGAATACTTTCTGCTACAGCATGCCAAGGTAATTCTGGTGCTTCCACAGCATGCCAAGGTAAGTCTGGTGCTTCCACTTGATTTAGTGTAGCCCATTGTGTAATTCATGCTTCAGTGAACCAACCAAATCAACTATTAGATCCTTTTCTATCCTCTTGAGTGGAAATAGCTAATGAAAGATCTGCGCTTAGTGGGTCCAGTGCCCCTATCTTCCTGATTGTTTGTCCATACATCACCATTCCAAGTTTCCAGATCCCATTTATTCCGAATCAGTGCCCTTGCTTTAACTTCAGACACTATTTAAGATTGAAAGATAAACTGTAATTGTAATTGAGCCACTTTAATGTAAGACTTTGAGTTTGGTTTTTGGCAATATCAAATGTGTTACTACAAGAAATGAAGCTTTCTTTCAGAGCACAAGCAACAACTTTAGGCCCTTCATTCAGTGCTTGACCAAAACTCTGAAGCCCTGAGTACATCTCTTTCTCTTACTGCTTTGCCTAGTAAAAGTATGACCAAATAATCCATTTTCTTATACCTTTCATTCTGACAAAATTGTAGAAAAATACCTAATATATAATTACTCAGAGCTTTGTTTCTCATAAATACTTGATCTGTTAGTGGTGATAAAAAGCCAGCCAAAAAAAACCACTGACATTGAGTCAATTCTGACTCATAGTGACCCTATAAGTCAGAATAGGACTAGCTCATAGTGTTTCCAAGGCAGATTCAAACTGCAGACCCTTTTGTTAGCAGACAGAGGACTTAACCACCGCACTACTAGGGTTTTCTTTATTGGTGATGATAATTTTTTTTTTTTTAATTTCTATTGCCCCTTTACTCTATGGATTAGTAGTATTCTCTTTACCACAGAGGGAAAGTCTCAGTACCTTTAAAACAAGACAAACTTGAGAAGCAATTTAGAAAAACTATCCTTACAATTTTCTCTAGAGCCATTCTTAGTATCAAAAGTCTTATGCTACGTTCACTAGAGAAGTAAAACTAGTGTAACATATGTACATATAAATATATATAGAGAGATTGATCTCAAGGAAATGACTCATGCAGCTGTAGAGGCTGTCAAGTCTCAAATATGTGGGTCAGACAATAGGTTTCTGGCTTCTCCTGACTCACATGATTCTAGGGGCTGACAAATCCACAATCACCAGGTCAAAAGTGAGGCTTTGCTTCACAGGGATGTGGAAGCTGACATATTCCAAAACTGGAAGGTCAGATGGTAGCAGCTAGGTCACAGTGCTACAGAAGCTGATGAATATCAAAACTGGCAGGTTAAACAATAGGCTCAAGTTCAAGAACTGGAGGTCAGATGATAATGACCTGGATGCAGGATCTGGAGCAAGAGAGAGCCTTTCCAGATGTCTGTATTCATCGATCCATCGATCCATCCATCCATCGATCCATCCACCGATCGATCCATCCACCGATCGATCCATCCACCGATCGATCCATCCACCCATCCACCCATCCACCCATCCACCCATCCACCCATCCACCCACCCACCCATCCACCCATCCACCCATCCACCCATCCACCCATCCACCCATCCACCCATCCACCCATCCACCCATCCACCCATCCACCCATCCACCCACCCACCCATCCACCCATCCACCCATCCACCCATCCACCCATCCACCCATCCACCCATCCACCCATCCACCCATCCACCCATCCACCCATCCACCCATCCACCCATCCACCTATCCACCCATCCATCCATCCATCCATCCATCATCTAATCTATCTATCTATCAACCTATCTACCTATCTATCTACCTGTGTGTCTGTCTTTCTATCTATCTATCTTGGATGTGGGTCACATCCCCAAGAAACTCCCTCTACATCAAAGTAAGTGTGTAACTTGAGTCACACCCTCTTGTAAGACTGACTCAAGACACACTTGACACGCTTAGAGGTTAGGATTTATAACACATAAAATGGAGGATAATTATACATTGTCACAAAATGGATGATAATTACATCAGATCAAAAAAGGAAGACAACCTCATAATAGTGAGAATCATGAGCTAGCCAGGTTGATGCATAACATCAACTATCACACCAAGGAACGGAGAAGTACTGGTGCTACAGAAATCGAAGCAAGGATTGCATATATAAACACCAAACCCTACTGCCATAGAGTCTATGCCAACTCATAGTGACCATATAGGACAGAGTAGAACTGTCTCATAGAATTTCCATGGAGTTCTTGGTGGATTCAAGCTGCCAATCTGTTAGTTAGCAGCCATAGCTCTTAACAATTACACCATCAGTATTTCCATATTTATCTAACTATGGACTGGTAAGCAACATCATGATAAATGGAGAAAGGATTGATGTTTTCAAGTATTTCATTTTACTTGAAATAATCAACATTTCATAATCAATGCCCACACAAGCGGCAGTTGAAAAATAAAAAGATGCACTGCACTGAGAAAATCTTCAAAGAAACCTTTCAAGTGTTGAAAAGTAAAGATGTCACCTTGAAGACTAAAGTGCACCTGACTCAAGGCACGGCACTTGGCTTGGCTTGGCACATGTGAAAGTTGGACAACGTGTAAGGAAGACAGGAGAAGAACTGATGCTTTTGAATTGTCAAAAGAATATTGAACATACCATGGGCTGCCAAATTAGAACAAAGAAATGTATTCTAGAAGTACAACCAGAGTGCTCTTTGGAGGCAAGGACAGTGAGACTATATCTTACATACTTTGGACATGTTGTCAGGAGGGATCAGTCCCTAGAGATATTCTAGAGAAGGACATCATGCTTAGTAAAGCAGAGGGTCAGTGAAAAAGAGGAAGACCCTCAAGAAGATGGACTGATCCAGTGGCTGCAACAATGGGCTTAAGCATAAAAACAATTGTGGGCATGGTGAAGTACCAGGCAGTGTTTTGTTCTATTGTGCCTGGGGTTGCTATGAGTCAGAACCAAATCAAAGGCACCTAATGAAAACAACATGTATGTATGTATAAATAGATAGATACATACATACATACAATAGTGGGAATCATAGCCTAGCCAAGTTGACACACAACATCATCCATCACACCAAGGAACAGAGAAGTACTAGTACTACAGAAACTGATGCAAGGATTGTATGTATAGATGCTAAAAGCCCACTACCATTGAGTCAATTCCAAGTTAGTGACCTTATAGTTCAAAGTAGAACTGTACATACACACACACACACACACACACACACATACATGCTTCTCTAGAAAACCTAGCCTAACACAAGCATCCTCCCCCAGAGCCATAGAGAGCCTTCTCCTAAATCCAGTACCCTGAATTCAGACTTCCAGTCTTATAAACTATGAAAAATTGAATTTCTGTTCTTTAAAGCCACCTACTTAAGGTATTTCTGTTATAGCAGCACTACAACTTCTAAAAGCCAAGTCACATCCTCACTAGCACCAAGTACACAAATCCTCAGTTACTAACTTGATTTTGGCAGACCATGGAGATTTTCTCTTTGTATTCTTCCAGATTTGGAGTGATTTGCATGGCAAAAGGAGGACTCTGTGTTTCACAAAGGAATTTCTGCCAAGTTTCCTTTAAAGTACACTTAAAAATCTTTCCTGATTTGCACTGGTCCTTCACAATGATGATAGGTTATATAGTCTTAGACACTGACAAAAGCATCTTTCAAGATATCAATTTTTTTTCAGTCAGATTAACATTCCTTCTCTGAGTTGTCTTGTTAAGTTTGCTCTCCATAATGCTATGGTAAGTGGTAAGACTTTCAGACCTCATTGAGCTATCTTCCTGGCCCTTAGTTACCAAAACAAAGGATGCAGTTAAGAGAACAAGTCATGTAATATATCACTTGTTAGGGAAAACCCAGTCCAAGTTATTTGTTAGTTTTCATGGAAGTTTCTCGAGCCAATAAAATGAATTTCACTCAATAGGTGGTACTAAAAAACAAAAAACCTTGTTGTAGAGTAAAACTATGACACAATTAAGAATTAAAAAAGAAAAATAAGAAAAACAAACCCACTGCTGTTGAGTCGGGTCCAACTCTTATAGATCCTATAGGTCAGAGCAGAACTGCCCCATAGAATTTCCAAGGAGTGTCTGGTGGATTTAGCAGATATAGCCCTTAACCCACTATGCCACCAGGGTTTCTGAGGATTAAAAAAGAAAGGCTTATTGAAGGCAACATACAGTTTAAACGGGGGATAAGTAGAGTCCACAAAGTGAACAATGTTCTCCAAGGAGTTAAAGGGACCCAGGCAATATTTGTATTGTTAAACCTGGAACTAACCACATAATATTCTTATTAGCTTACTGCCAAGCCAAGTGCCGTCGAGTCGGATTAGCTTACTAGTGATCTGTAAAAGTCAAAGACAGGTTAACAAAAGAAGGGGTTTTACCATTTTATTTTAAGGCTCCTTGGGAACAAGCCATAGAGACGAGCTGTTTGTGTAAAGGTTCCTTGGGAAAAAGCTAACAACATTCTGATTGGTGCTTGGTGAGGTAAGACAGTTGAGGGTGGGTTATCTGAAAATGGAACTTCTAATATGATTAGCTGAAAGAGTACATGTGTGTTTTATTGATTGAGTACTGTAACAAGTTCACAGGATAGTCACAAGACAACTGTAACACATTCCTTTGTGCTAATAGAGCTTTCCTATATGATGTGCTTTCCAGGAATAGCTTCTACAGTTTGGTTACAAAGAAAATATTTCCTTAGATACCAGATTAAGTCTGTTTAAAGGTTAACATTTTAGAGAATAAAAGGCTTTTTGAAAACAGGGTTCAAATTCAGGTCCAAAGACAGTTCCTGTAGTCAAGTGACCCAGATATAAACTCTTGTGGTATAGTGGTTAAGTGCTGCATCTGCTAACCAAAAAGTTAGCAGTTTGAATCCACCAGGCACTCTTTGGAAACTTTATGCAACATTTCTACTCTGTTCTATAGGGTTGCTATGAGTCAGAATTGACTTGATGGCAGCAGGTTTGGTTTTAGTTTATCTCAAACCAGGAAACCCTGGTGGTATAGTGGTTAAGAGCTGGCTGCTAACCAAAAAGTGGGCAGTTTGACCCACCAGGGACTCCTTGAAAAACTTATCAGAGCAGTTCTACTCTATCCTATAGGGTTGCTCTGAGTTGGAATTGACTGGATGCAATAGGCTTGGTTTTTGTTTTTTATCTCAAAACATACTCATTATTTTCACTATAGGACAGAGTTAGAACTGCCCCATTGTATTTCCTTATTTTCAAGTCTTTAAGCTTTACGGAAGAAGACGGCCACATCTTCCACCCACAGACCAGCTGGTGGTCCAAACCGGCAGCCTTTCAATTAGCAGCTGAGCACTACAAAGCTTCTTAGTTTAGCGACTAGCTGTGGTCAATTTACTTGCATGCCTTTTGAACTCACACGGATGTTCTTTCCTTGCACAAACCTGCAACAGATTCTTCGGGGAAAACTTAGTCAATGGTAACACTTTTTCTTAAAAATAGGAATGCCATACAATTATACTGTAATTCAAAGTTATAACATAGCTACTCTCTTATGCTGGATTCTCTAGACAAGCAAAACCAGTAAAGTATATAAACATACATAGAGAGATTTAAATGAAGGAAATGGCTCATGTGGTTGGAGAGGCTGGAATATCCTAAATCATATTTTAAGTTTCCATAGCTGCAGGGGTTGACAAACCCAAGACCGGCAGCTCGGACAGCAGAGCTCTTGCTCACAGACCAACGAATCCTAAGATCAGCAAGCAAGACTGCAGGTAAGCCTTCCAAGAACCATGGCTGTGGAATCCAGAGCCAGCGCAAGCCTGTGAGACTTGTCCGAGTTCACTTACACGCAGTGCAGCCCACTCTCAAAGGAAACTCCATTTCAACTGATAGGTTACTCACAGTAGATCCCATTGTGGAGATAATCATGTTGTATCAGATTTCATCATGAAAGTGATCATATCAGCATAGACTGCCAAATTACATCACAACTGCCAAACAACTATGAATCTTGGCCCAGCCAGTCTGACATACAACCTTACAGATCACAGCAACTGAAGACCCAGTTTGGGTTACATCGCCTGTGGGACAAAGAACTGGTCCTTTAACTATGGCTTCTCAAAATAGCCCAAGCAATTAAGGTGCTCTTTATTTTCCAAGAGAGCCAGGCAAGTAAGAGTTATGCAGGCTCTATACCTGGTGAACTAACTTCAGGAAGTGGAGTGGGGGCAGGGGCATTCATGCATATTCATTGGTTAGATCAATCATAAATATGCATAAGGCCCAAATCATGGATATTCATTGAGATGCCAATGACTTGGGGACCTGTGACTTTGGGGGTGGTCTCTTTTGGGGGCCTCATAAGTTGGTAAAAACATCTGTGCACAGGACAGCGTCCAGGCTTAGTGGTTCCAGGAACTCTCCCAGACCTTGCCTGATGTGTCTCAATACTTGTATCTTTTCTGCTTATAATAAATGAGTAACTTAAGTAGAAGCAGATGGCAAGGCAAGCACTGTGCTTACCTTGCTTACCAGAACATCTGTAGTAAGCAGTTTCACTTTTTTTTTCATGAGCCAAAGATTCTGCTTCTAGGTATACTGCTGGCATTTGTCTCTCTCCCACCTTACAGCAACTTCCTACAGAATTAAAATCTTTTGTCAAATTTGTAATCCCTAACAGGGCAGATGACTCAGTAAGCAAGGTAAGCACAGACTTAACTGTGCTTACTTAAAATTTTTAAACATCTCGTGGATATTCATTGAGATCCCAATGACTTGAGGACCTGTGACTTTGGGCTGCTGTCTTCTGGGGGCAGTTTTACATGGTTTCACCAGATCTTTGATGTGATGAAACCCATGTGAAATTATTCACTACTTGTCTGCTAGATTCAAAAATTCGTTGTCATGGCCACACAGAACTCACAGAGCTTACCCACAGTTATAGAATTTACTAGGAAATGCATTCTTAGAAACTCACTGGAGCATTTCTACCATCGTATAATGTTGCTTTAAGTTGGAATCAACTTGACGGAAACAGGTGTTTGGTTTGGTAGAGAAGATGACATGATAAACAGAGGTTTCACAATTTCAAAGGAGGGGCCAAAGAGAAGAAACTTCAGAGCTCACCATGGAGGGGGGACCCTAACAAACCCAGACTTTCAGCTGAGATTCATGAAGTGTTCACTTTAAGAATAAAAGTGAAGTAGAAATTAACTAATCCTTTCTAACATCGAAACCCTGATTAAAATCAGAACGGTCCCAGATTGGATCAAGGCAGTCAGCTGCTGTTATTCTAAATCCTCTCTGGAACAAGAAAACATTATCTCAAGACACAAGTTGTTGCAGTAATTTTTTTATGTATGGTGATTGACATTCAGTTCAAACTCAGAACATAAACCAGAAAGTCAGCCTAGATTACTCGTAAAGCAGAGGGTCAAAGACATTTGAAATGGCCTGTGAGTCAGATATTGTAGTTAACAGACACTAAAAATGGTGACACTGTGGCTTCAGACCTCCTTGTCTAACTTCACAGTGGGGAAGAAAATCATTGTAGCTTCAGCCCAAGGTTGATTACTGATGCAGAAATCAGTCATATCTCTTCTGTCTAAACTTTTTATCAGTTCTGACACAGTTGTTCCTCACACAGCACTCTCCACTTGTCTGTTGGGCTCACCAATTCACTGCAGTGGCCACACAGAACTCACAGACCATATCCACAGTTAGGGGATGTATTAAGGAGTTAACAGGTTACAATTCAGAATCGGGAATGACTAGGATCCTGTTCTTCCATCAAGTCAGCTCTTCTCAGATATGCCCACAGTCAGGCTTCCCTCCAGCCCTCTGTCTCTTGGACTCTGGGACCAGCCTCTGCCCTGCTTGGACAAGGGTTATGAAGCTCTTTAGCTCTGCCAGTAAGTGCCTGAGGACACCCAACTTTGCCAGCAAGCTTTGCCCACAGTAGCTCAGCTTTCTGTCTCCATGGGTCAACAAGCCTAGCCTCCACCAAGTACCCCTGGGCACCATACTGCACTTAAAAGCCTCCAGTCCAAAGATGCTCATCTCTCGTGTTTTGTGGGTTGGCACATCCACTGTAAGCACCTAACTACATGGGTCAGAAAGCTTACTACACAATCTTGTACTGGTCTCCTGGTTCCTCTGCCTCTGTTTCTGTGCTGCTACTTCTTGACATCTTGTGCCATCTCTGGTGTTACAGCTCTCTCTCTCTCCATCTGCTGGGTCTAGGAAGTTCTCAGCACAGGGACTCTGGGTCCAACGGTAATGCTCCACTCTAGTTTCTTCTTTGTGGTAGTGAGGTCATCCTCTGTTTTAGGACTGATTCTCTTTTAAGCTCAGCAAGATGGCAAAGCTGATCAATCCCCTCTTAAAATTTCATATACCTTATTTGCATGGCACCATTCCCCAATGCTATAAAATATAAGTGATCAATATGTTAAAATCGTCAAATTTTTTCGGTTATTTTTTAATTCTGGCATATCATCACCACATGAAGAAGAGTAAATGAAAACACTTAATAGGGAAGGATGTAAAGGGGAAAAAGGGATTACAGGGGACATGGAAATGTTCCATATCTTGTTGGCAATGTATTGTGTACTGATTATGTCAGCAGTGTCGCAGGTATACATATCTGTCAAAACTAATCAAGTTGCACGTTTTAAATAAGCATAGCTTATTGTGTGTAAGTTACACCTCAGTACTGTAAACAGAATAATATGAATTTAATCTGAAAAAGAAAACTCTTTTAAATAAAAGTGACATAAGAAAACCAAGCCAAACTCACTGCCATGGAGTCTATAACAACTTAGAGAAACCCTATAAGCAGGGTAGAACTGCCCAATAGCAGTTTCAAGTAGCAGATGGTAGATTCAAACTACTGACCTTTGGTTAGCAGTTAAACACTTTAGCCACTGAGACACCAGGGCTCCAAAAATGACATATGACCCAGCAAGTCCACTCCTACATGTATACACAGAATACTTGAAAGCAGACACTCAAACAGAGACTTGTGCACAAGTATTCACTGCAGGCCTATTCACAGCAACCAAAATGTAAAAACAACCTAGATGCCCATCAGCAAATGAATATATAAATGAAATATGACCTATATGTGTAAGGGAATACCACTCAGTCAATAGGAGAAATGAAGTCTTGATATGTGCTACAATATGGATGGAGCTGTAAAGCAATGTGCTGCATAAAGTAAGTCAATCACAAAAGAATATTTATGACCTCACTTGTATAAAAAGATAAGAAAAGGCCAATGTGCAGAAACCGAAGTTTACTAGTAGCTATCAGGGATGCTAGGGAGACAGGGAAGGGGTTTTTTACTTATAGAGTATTGAGTTTTCATTTACAGTGATGGAAAACGGCATTGGTTTAAGGTGGGCTTGCACAGGTAATTATTACTAGTGTTGACAGTAAGCTGTAAAAAATTGAATTGGAGAAATTGTGTGTTAGATACACTTAAAACAATTAAACAAAAAAAAGTAGCTACTAAGGCTGCTTATATACAACCAAGTACCTCACTGGATTTGCTTTCTTGCTTTGGAAGTTTAGGGTCATGGTTTCATAGGACATCCCAGTTAATTGGCCTAATTGTGTGTCTAGCATCTCTGTTCTACTTCTAAGTTCATTGCGTAGTGCCTGAGGTCTTAAAAGCCTACAAGTAGCCACCGAAGGCACAGCAATCTATCTCTATTTGCCTGGAGCAACTGAGAAAGAGGAAGAGTCTGCAACAAGAGTAGGAAATAGAATATGTAAGCTAACTGCCTCTGTGAACAACTGTCTCCTTTGCCATGAGACTAGAAGAACTGGATGGTGCCCAGTTACCATTACTGAATATTTTGATCCAAGATTGTGTAAAAGAATCCTAATCAAAAGGGAGGAAACACAGAAAGAATTTCAAATTTTAAGAAACTCCAACCCTTCAGAGCCATGGAGGCTGGATGAACCCTTGGGAACTATTGACCTGAGATAATATCTTTAACCTTTAAACCAAAACTATCACCTGAAATTTTCTTACAAGCATACAAAAGTTAAGCTTAACAAGTAAAAAATGTCTGTCTTAAACACTATGCATATGGGATCAAATGGACAACAGCAATTTGAAATATTAGATACGACCCTTAGGTGGCAGTGAATTTGTTTACGGGGAGCAAACTCAGAAAAGGAGGGTAGGAATGGTGGCACAATTCGAAGAATTGATGTCACTGAATTACACACATAGAAATTATTGAATCGGTGTTTTTCTGTATAGTCTCAATAAAACGAGTTTTTAAAAATTGAAAATGAATACAATCTTGATGCAGATTTCCCATGTCAGAGAAGAGAATTAGGTCGGTGAAGCAGTTTCGGGATGTGGAAGGGATGAGATGGCTCTCTTTTTCTGTATTTCTGCCTCCACTTCAGCCAAAATTCTCGTCTCATCATTGCAGGTTTTCCTTCTCAGAACTGGCTTTTTCCATGGTCAAGATGGAGTAAAAATAGCAGAAAACAAGCCACCCAGGGTATTACTCCTTGCTAGTGAGCACTGATCTTCTGCTTATTTTGGTCTTGCTTGCTTAGGCTTTCCTGGTTGACTTTTTCCTTAACACTTGGCTTCCTGCTTTATGCAGTTTCTACAACATCCATTGGTAGATATTTGCAAGGACTTCAGTCTCCCTCACCTCTTGCCTGTACCCAGTGTCTGACACCCTCTCATTTCTCCTGACCCCGAAGCCACTACCACCATAACCATGTCCTTCACCCTACATTCACCTGTGTTTTCTGCTTTCTTAGTACCCTGTATTCTGACAGTCACTACACAGAGTGACAGGAACTTTCAAGAAAGTTGGCACATGGGTTGACAAATCTCAGATTACAAAATAAACTTTAAAACTGAAGTCATTGCTTCAAACATCTGTTAACATTCCAGACTTACATAGGAAAATAAGACTTTATTTCAAACATAAACTTTAAAGTTTGAGATTAAAGACAGCCAAGCCATTTCCCAGAACAGGAAGAATGGTTTTTTAAGAATTGCAAAGTTTACAAGAATTTCAAGCACAATGATAATATAATCCCAGTACTAATGCCCTCAGTCCAAAGACAGTATTGCCCACCAAAGAAGTTTGTCACTGGTATCATCAGAACCCACAGAATTTCCTTCTATTATTTTCTTCATTGTTATTTTCTGTTGTTCTTTTATTTTCTCAGGGTTTTTTTTTCTGCTATTGTTTCTAAAATGCTCATCGCATGTCTCCCCCCAACTTCCTTTCTTTTAACTGGTTAAAATATGAAGTTTACATCTAAATCATCAGTTATACTTTTCAAATATAACTTGTGCTATATCCTATCTTAGCATTAAGATTGTAGGTTAAAACTGAGTGCCAATATTTTCCTTACCAGTATCTAACAAAATGAGTAAAACGGAAAAAGAAATAAAGTAAAAGGTAGGGGGAAATTATAACAGCTGCAAAACAAAAAAATGGGGAATAGATTAATGCAATGAACTCCAAAAAGTGGCAAAAGAAAGATACAGAAAATTCTGAAATGGAGCAGATAGGTAGCATAGTTTTGTTTTACTTCTGCCTAAACTCTCAGAGCAGGAGAAAGATGTGGCAGTCTGCCTTCTTAAAGATCTGCAGCTTTAGAAACTCTATGAGGCTGTTCTACTCTGCTTTAGAGGATCACTGTGAGTCAGAATCAACTTAGCAGCAGTAGATTGGGTTTAAGCTCCCAGAAGTTGTATTGATGAGCTGATAAAATAAAACTTGGAAAGAAGGCAACTGAGTCTTTTGTCACACTAAGGAATTGGGGTGGGGGTGGGAGACTGTTGAGGAAAAGGAAATGAAATAAGGACTAACTCTTAAGAAATGAGAGTTTCAAGGGTAGTGTTGAAGGATTTAGACTATACTCACAGGAAATGAGCCTACCTTTTTTACGTAGACTTTGACACAGGACCGTCAGTAAAATCTCAGAACAGTCACCAGGGCCCTAGTTATCTAACAAGGACTCTATAGAATCCACATGGACTCTTTCTTTCTGCTGTCCTTCTCTTGGCTTTCAGAAGAGTACACAGAACCAAAAATACTCAGTTGTCAAGCTACAGACTGAAATGATTTTTTTTTTTTGAAGGCATAGATAATGTGGAAAAAATCAAGAAGCAACTTTAGTGCATCAGAACAAGTAAAATAACTCAGTAGAGCCAACCAAACATGAACAAGACATGAAGAAATGAGATGGCAGCTATATAAATGTTATGATAAATAGTGAAAAAAGAACTAAATAATAAAAGAACATCAGGAATTAGGAGGAAAATTGCTTCACACCATAGAATAATTTAGTAAGTATCTGGTCTGGATAAAACAAGGACTCAATAGCCTAAACAAGATGGAAAATGTGATTGCAGACCTAAGGAAACAATTGGGGTGCCAAATGATATCATTAAAAATTAATAAATCATTTAAAAACAATACGAAGCTGTAACTATTGCTAGAAATCAAGTTGCTGACATAGATTTGATAGATTTGAAATAATCAGGGTAAAAAAATTTAAAAAGAGAAATCACAGCATTTAGAGATGAACTAATACATATGGAGGACAGACAAATATGACTCAACATAAGGATAACCGGTGTCCCTGAAGTAGGACCCAACAAATAAAACTGAAAATGAAGCCAAACACACAGCATGAGGGAAATTTCCTGAAATGAAAGGGAGAATAATCTGGATCTGCAGCTTGAAAGGGTCTTCTGTTCTTAACAATACTTTACACCAGAGAACACTTGACACTGAGTGCAGCTCAGTTATATTATCCAAATTCAACAATAAAGAAATAATCCTTCAAGCAATCAGCCAGAAAAGGGAATCAGGTACATTGGGGGAGAAAACCTGACTTCTTTATAACAACAGTAAATGCCAAAGACAACACAATAACGCTCAAAATGTTCTGAAGAGTGATCCAAGAACATCACACTCAACCAAGACACCATTCGACTAGAAGGACAATAGGTAGACTTTCTCAAGTATGACAGAATTTAGAGAATATAATGTTCACAAACCCTTCTTGGGTAAAAATATTTAAAAATATGAGTCAAAATAAAGAGCATAGGGAAAAAAATGCAGTAAAAAAAAAACCCTGAAGTATTAATTCTATTTAAACAGAGTTAAATATTGAACTAATTGAACTAGAATAATTAAAGCTATAGGAAAAAAATAAATACTGTATTTCTAGACAGTGTAAAAATACTAAAAATATTTGGAAGATGACAGGAGGAAGCTCGAGAATGCTAAGATAGAAATACACAGCTTAAAAACCAATTATTCCAATTAATGCTTTTTAATTTTTCTTTTTTTAAATTGTGATTAATTGAAGGTATACAATCCAAAACAGTTTTGCATGCCCACCTATCTGCAGCTCCCTCTGCTTTCCCCACTTAGTAACAGCACGCTCCTCCTTTCCATTCTATACTTCTAGTGTCCCCTCAACAAGCATCTGTTCCCTCCTCTCCACCCCTTTGTCTCCCGTCTAGAAAACACCAGTAGGACTGCCTTCTATAAATGCATTGAGCCATAAAGTACACATGCCATATGGTCACATTGTGCCCCTGAGTCCAGTCCATTCTTGTCTGGAGAACTGACCTCTGACTTCAAATTTTCTTTTTTTAATCTGAGACCAACTTACCAAATGATGTATCTTGTTTAACAATTTTCTTCAGTTTCTTTTCCCCTATTAAATTCAAGTAAAACTATACTTTTCAGATTTAAAGTATCTTCTATGATAAAACCTCATCTTAATAAAAGTATTTCTAATAATCTGCTGATACTTATGCACAGAAAGATAGACTTTTAAATTATGTTCACCTAGTGTTAACAATTATTTTTTCCTCAATGGTAGAATTTGAGGAGAATTTTTTCATCTTTGTTTACATTTTTCTGTGTTTTCCTTTACACTGAGCACAGAAAAATGCCATAAAGGTATTTTTAAAAGCCTAAGAATATACCTGGTGCCATAGTGGTTAAGTGCTACAGCTGCTAACCAAAAGGTCAGCTGTTCAAATCCACCAGGCACTCTTTGGAAACTCTATGGAGCAGTTCTACTTCAACCTATGAAGTCACTATGAGTCAGAATTGACTGGATAGCAGTAGGTTTGGGGTTTTTTGCCAGTATATCCCAAGATAATAAGCACTTCGTGTTGGAAAGTGAACATACGGATGACTATCATTTTTCTTTGTATTTCCGCATTTTAAAAGAAAAGCTAAAATGTTGTGGCTTTTGGTAGAAAAACTGTGACCTATTCCTAGTTGAAACAGGAATCCATTTAGAAGAAAGGCAATATTTGCATGTTGCTGATTAACAATCAACTAAGCACATGCTGCTTTGCTTACATTAGCAGGAATTAAAAAACGGGTTCTGGAAAGCTAATGTCTGGAAGAAGGTTGTTTTAATGTTGAATTAATTACCCTGTGACTGGGCACATAAAACAAAGAAATTCTACCAGTGAATAAGTATGATGTAATAAACATCTCCCAGGTACTTTAATTCAGTATAACTTAATGAGATTCTGCACCATAAATCTAGTCCCTTCTTCTAAATGTAAAATGTTTATAAAACAAAACAAACCCATTGCTAAAGGACGTAGTAGAACGGCCCCACGTAGTTTCAAAGGCTGTCATCTTTATGGAGGCAAACTGCCACACCTTTTCCTGCTGAATGGCTGATGTGTTAGAAACACTAACTGTTAGTTAGCAGTTGCTCATAAAATTCCCCAAAAGCCAAACCCACTGCTCTCAAGTCAGTTCCAATGGTCCTATAGGAGAGAGTAGAACTGCTCCAGAGAACTTCCAAGCAGAGCCTGGCAGATTCAAATAGCCAACATTTTGGTTAGCAGATGTAGTGTTTAACCACTATGCCACCACTATGTCCTGTGTAAAGAGAAACATCAATCATAAATGAAACTGAAGGCTGTGTTTCTAGTCCTTATAATGTAAAGTTCTTTTTAAAAGCATTGCCAGAAACAATAGAAATATCCAAGATGAGTTAATCCCTAGAATGTGGTAAAAACCCTAAAATGAAGCAGTTAGGGGAAAAAAATTTGGTAGCAGGCATTGGGTTTTGTATGTATACGCCGTTTCCCAAACCTATTCCAAGTCGTATGTCTTCATTTATGGGTTCAAATTGTGAATTGATACAGTTTATGAACTTGGTCACTGGAAGCTCACCTACATATTTGTTATGTCATTCTCTCTAACCATTAACATTTTGGTTTTCCATTATCCTTGAATATTTGTGTTAGTTGGTGTTTTTCTTTCTTTCTTTTTCTTAGTTTAATTCATGCATATTTAGAAGACAGAGGGGGAGGAATTGGTGGGTTTAGTGGCTAGACCACTTTACAACCTTGTCAAAACAATTGTTTCACAAAGCGTGATGTCGTGCCAAATGCAGTAACCAAGATGTCAAAAGTATTTTACAAGTTGAAGCTTCTCTTTCTGAAACTTTGGATCCAACAGTTTGTTTACTACATTTTTAGAGGAGCTCAGGAATGCAGCACTGGAGTCCAAACAGTCACTGGATTCTTGTCTGGAAGGTGGTACGCCATGTTCCATTGCGTAACAGGCTTTTTATGATTTCTGTTTCTCTTTCAACCACAGCTGTACCACACAGGCAGGGGAGACAGAATAGGAGAGACTCAGATGCCGAACAGTGACAGAGATTCTTCAGGAAGCCATTTAACTACCACAAAAATGTCCCTGGGCCGCCCCCTCACAGAGCCACGCTGGCTGCTGTTCTTGAATCTCCCTGGGTTCCCAGCTTCCCAAACAGGATTTCTAAATCTCCTGTCTTCTCATTAAATGATCATTGCACTTCTTAACTGCTTCGTTTCTCTCTCTTCCTTCCTTCTTCCTTTATTCCTGTGCCTTCTCCCCTCCTCTCACCCTTCCTTCGTCTTCCTCCCTCTCTCTGTTCTCTCCTTTCTTCCTCCCTCTCTCTTTTCTCATCCTCCTCCTCCACTTTCTCCTTTTCTCTCTATTTTTTTGTTATATGAAATTCCATAATGGACCCTACTTTAATAGCCCTGATCTTCTCTGTTTTCACCCTGTTGTTTTACAAGTGAGAACTGCTTTGGGTTTTAGTTTCTTCCATTAATTTCTTTTAAAAAGTAAAAAAGAAGCCTTGTGCAGAAATTTCTACACATCTGAACAAACTCGGATATTAATCTGTGAAAACCAGAAGGAGCTTTTCCTTTAAAAAATAACCCAAAGAATAAGACAGTTTTCAGGGAAACCCAGTAATTTTCTTCCTTATTTCATCGCATATGCCCAAATATGAAATATCTTTGGACAAAACCGGCTACTGTGTTCTGTCTAGATACCCAGAAGTTCATTTGGGGATAAATAGGAAACAACTCCTTCTCTCTAGATCCATGAGGAAATGTCAAAAGTTTCTAATGCTGAGAAATTAATGCAGAATTCAGGCCCAAAGCTGGCACTGGGCAATGAGGGGCCAGAGAAGTTTCTAGTTTAGAATAGGGATCAACAAACCTTTTCTGTAAAGGTCCACAGAATAAGTACATTAGGTTTTGTGGGCTGTAGAGCCTACTATAGCTCTCTGCCACTGTAGCATAAAAACAGTCATGGAACATAAACAAATAAGTGTGGATGTTATAGAAGTATTTGTGGATATTGCAGTCTGAAGTTGGTATTATTTCTCACTTTATTTAATCATTTAAGAATTTAAAAGCCATTCTTAACTCATGATGGTACAAAAACAGAAAGTAGGCTGGATTTAGCCCATGGGCAGTAGTTTGCCAGCTCCTGGTTTAGAGGAAACTGCATCCCAGAAAGACGGCAAGTCTTCCCATTACTGTTCCCATTAAGACAGAGTGATTTATGTTAGCCAAGTGCTTTTTCAAACAATCCTTCTCACAATCTATGAGATGCATATTATTATTTTCATTTTATGGGTGGGAAAGCTGAGGTTCAGAGAAGAAAAGAGTAATTATTCATTTAACAAATATTTGAGTCTATTACTAGGTGCTGGGCTTGTGGTAGGCCCTAGTGATATGGTAATGACTAAGGTATAGCTTTTAATTCTTTATAGCCTAGTGGAACAGACTCTACAAGTTAACTTCAACAGTATACAAGCTGAAGGAGGTACCCTGGTGGTGTAGTGGTTAAGCACTTAGCTGCTAAGGCAGTTGCCATTGGGACCCTCTGCCTACTCTTGGGGAAAAAGATGTAGTAGACTGTTTCCATAAATACTGCAGCCTTGGCGTCCCTGTGGGCAGTTTTACTTTGCTCTGTAGAGTCACTGAGAGTTGGAATCTACTCAAAGGCAACAGGTTTTTTTCTTTTTTTAAAAATAGGCTGAAGAAATGTAAAGATAAAGCATTTAAACTCAGTTTAGGGGCTCAAAGGAAGCTTTCTAAAGGACATGATATCTAGTTCAGAGATGAGAAGAGAAATAGATGGAAACGGGAGGAGAAAAAATTGCACTGGTTTTCAAGAACAAGATGGGCAAAGATGTAGTTGTAAGAGAGATAGCATAACACTTAGAGAAAGTTCAAGTTACTGTGTAAGTGTAAGTCTGAATCATAAAGCTTAATGTTTGCATAATGGGCACAGGACAAGAGCAGAGGCAATGCCAGTCAGAGATAAGCAGAGTTCATTTTATGCCACTGCACACAGAGGGGTCTCAAGCCAGGTGGAAGCAAAGTAGTGATACGCATCAGTTACGCATTTCAGAAAGATTACTTTGCCTAGAGAGTAGTAGAAGTCTAACCCTTTACTTTACAATCAAAGAAAAGCGACGTGCTCATGAAATACTCTGTGGCTTACCCAGGTTTGTTTGAGGTGGTGGGTCAAAATACCAGATTGGATAACTCCATGCCCAGTGTTCTCTGTCCGCTTGATCACATGTCTTTCCCACTTATTCAGGAATGGACAACAGATATCAAAGTCATAAAGATGACTATCTGCTCATCTTGGGGGAGAATGGTATTAGAAACCAAGGTCTTGGCACTGGTTGTGTTCACTGCCATAGGGGCATCATTCCCTGAAGGCCCTTTCAGCAGACAGAGCTGGCAAAACCACCACAATACCTCATTCCCTTTGCACTGAGCTCATCATGCTGTGTAAAGAATGGTATGTCGACATCTGAGTTAGAGCCGGAGAACATCAAATTCTCTGACAAAAGAAGATAAAGAAAAGGAAAAGGAATGTTTGGAAGAGAGTAAAGTCATGGGAAAAAATAAGTACAATGCCAATTAAAAGTTTAGATTGGGTAGAGTTTTAGCTGGTTTGGTGATTTCCACCAAGGATGAAGCATTTTGTTTTCCTGTAGAGGGCAAGAATAGAGTACAGCTGTGAGCAGATGGTCATAATCATAGGTAGATGCTGCAATTCTGTTCTTTACAGAGGAAATAATAGTTGTCTTTTAATTTCAGAAATAATTTAAGATCATCCTTTTTCTTTTCTTCTTTTTACAGATTAGCAACTTGAGGATATAAAACCACATATACATGGGAGATTAGAACTCTGGATTTGAAGTCAGACAGACCTAATTGGGGTCCCCTCCCTGCCAGTCACTTACTGTAAGTTTTTGAGCAAATGGCTTAATGTCTCGAATCCTAGTAACTGCATCTAAACCCTTGAATTTGTTGCAGTTCAAATAGGATAATGCCAGTTAACTGATGAAGCTCAGTGGCAGGCATATAAACTGTATTCCATAAATGATATTTATCATTATTAATTATAATAAACTTCTAATTGTAATGACAAGCATCTATAGAGCACAGTATTACTGCTGGAGTCTCTGCTTAGTACAAACGGGTAACGTGCTCTACGACTAACCCAAAGGTTGGAGCTTTGAGGCCACTAAGAGGCACCTGGGTAATCTACTTCTGAAAATTCGGCCACTGAAGACTCAACATAGCACAGGTCTACTCTGACATGTATATAGTCTCCATGAGTCGACCTCATAGTAACTAGTTTCTAATACTATTCACAGTGCTACTGTTGCTGCTGTTATTTTGTCAATGTTACAAAAACTAACTAGCAACTGGACTAGAACTAGAATCTGTGTTCCAGACCTAAACTCCCACTCAATACCTGTTCAGCCGTGATTTTCAAATGAGCAAGTAATTTGCATGGTAAGCTAATTGAACCTTAGAGGTCAATTGGATTTATTTACAGAGTGCTATTCAAAAATCACCTCTTGGCTTGTAATTCAGTTCTGCTCCTATACCTCTCTCCCATGTCATGTCGTTTTTCAGCTGCTTGTGTGTAACCAGGTTTTACAGTTAAAGCAGCAAAAGTAGAAGAGACTTTCTTCTACTGTAAAAGGTAATCTTTCATAAGGTTTTCAGGAGATGCCTGAAGGAGAAGCTGTAGAGGAGTACTAGCCCATCCATCCACACTTTTATGTATTTGATGTTTCTTTGGAACGAAGCACTCCACTACTCCAAGAGTTTGAAAACCATGGGAAACCATTGCCTTCCACCGTGCTATCATTAGGTGTGAAAACAGCAGCAAAGGATGGGCCTAAATGCATTGATCTTAAAGCAATGAAAACAGTTTATGTGAAGTCAAACAGTGGATCTGAAATACATTCAGCAAATCCTCTCTCTCTTTTCATTGCTCCTGGTATGATCTCCCCAGGGAGCTCCATTTAGAATGGCAAGAAGAAGACTAATACCTACAAGATAGGTCCTCAGTAAAACTTTACCTTCCAACCATCACCAACACCCGCTTTCACCATTCTTCCCTTATGCTTCACCAGCCTTTCTACTTAAAGGAAACTGATCTGATTGCATCGGTATCTACCATGTGCTAGACCCCAGAGGTCAAGTGTGTAATCTCATCTAACTTTGGAATTTGCATCTTGAAAAGTTCAGCCTCAGAGGGGTCAACTGTTAATCCAAAGAGGAAATTGTATGTCCCCTTTGTGCCTCTGATTTCTCAGGCTCCAGTACACCTCTTAGATGAAGATAGTTTTCACCTCTGGTTCCAGAGATGCAGGACATGAAGAAGGGTGTGAGTGTACCAGCCAAGGCAAATGAGCAGGTGATTTGCACGGTCAGCAAACTAAACCTCAGTGGTCAACTGGATTTATTTACAGAGTGGTGTCCAGAGATCACCTCTTATTTGTGGCTGGGGTCTTAAAAGCCAGCAACCTATCACCTAAGGAACATCAGTTTGTCCCAACCCACCTGCAGCAGATGAAAATCAAGAACAGAGGCATGAGGAAAATAAGAGCCCAGGAGACAGAAGGGCACATATAATTGAGAGACTACATCAGCTTGAGACCAGAAGAACTAGATGGTTCCTGGCCACCACCAAAGACTGCCCTGTCAGGGAACATAATGTATAGCTCCTGACATGGCAAGAGAAAAAGGGCTGTGCAGATCAAGAACTCTTAAAAGGTCAGATGTGGTGGTCCAATAGCCTAGAGGGTCCCCTGAGGACACGGACCCTGGACCTGCTGCTAGCCCAGAGCAGGAACCAGTACTGAAACCAATGCTTTCAGACAAAGATTGGACCAGACTAAGGGGGACACAGAGTGACGCAGATGGGGTGTGTAGTTTATCGTTTAATATATGTATATGAGGCTGTCCAACTGGTCTATTTTCAGAGGGGGCGAAGAGAGGTTGGGAGAGGACAGGTAGGAGAGGAGAGGTAGGAGAGGGAGGAGGTTGGGAGAGGAGGGGTACAGCCACTGGCTGAGTGGATACTGGAAGTAAAATACTGTCACAGGGTGGGGAGAGCAGATAGAGTTGCG